>CM052714.1:50320859-50358359 GCA_028551405.1 Uromys caudimaculatus | reverse complement strand
CTCCTGATTCTTCCAGTACGTGACATTATTTGTGAAAGGGAAATCAAGCATACAGGAAAAAGAGTAGAATATCAAATTAAACAGATCCTCAAGCCCTTGTGTGTGGTGGATTATTCTGAATAAATACATGTTTCATAGTAAAAGTCAGGTCTGGGTTTCCCATCCATATGTCCACCTTGGGATTCAAGATATTTGATAATTATTATTTCATTAACACACACATACACATTATATATATATATATATATATATATATATATATACATATATATATATATATATATATATATTGTGTGTATGTGTGTTTATTTTAAGAAATCTGACTGAGAAAATTATTGAGAATGTAATCCACAAGGCATAGATGCCTCCAATATTCTGAATTGACATTACTCCCTGTGACAGAATATTGGAAGGTTTCTTTAATAATTCCTAATTGGAGTCTTGGTTCAGATAAACCTGACAGTCCATTTAAGATGGCTTTGGTGGCTCAAGAACATGCTGAGACTCTCTGATCTAGGTTGTTTGGCTTAAGGATTTGAAAAAGCAAATAGAAGCAGCTGCACTAAGGATTTTGTGCAATTAGGTACATGCAGATTCTGGAAGTTGCTTATTAGCTCTGTCACTTTCAATCCATCTGGTATTTTCATGTTCAAGCCGAATTGCAGGTTGCTCGGCGGGGTCAGTGGTTTTCCTTTTACCTGCTAGACAGCATTGTGCAACCTGCAAGGCTTATCTGCTGGAGGCAGGATGCACAATTTGGCTGCCTATTGCAAGGCACATGCATTTTTTATTTCACTGTGTGAGACAGCTCAGACACCTCCTCGGAGTTCCAGTTTGGACCAGTTCAAGACTTACATATTATTCCCAGGTTGTCCTGGGCTTATTCATTTTTACTTTTGCAAATGTTCTTTCTCTGCTCCTTTGTGCAATGCTCAAAACCAAAAGTAAATGTTGTGGAAAGTGGGCTTATCCACTTTACAGCATCATCTGCCTGGTGTGGATTCAGAATCTGTAGAGTTAATTAGATACAATCTCTGGAACAGGGCTTGACCCTTTCAAACTTCTGCTAAATTGGGGAATTCTCAATATCAAAGACTCTTAGAATGTGCTAATTAGTGTATGAGTTTTCCTTCCATCTTTCTCCCCAACACCTAATTTTATAACGCCAGCCTTTATTTGGACAGAGGAAGTTTGAATTCAAAGACATTCAGAAGACTTCTATATGCATATGTCACCTCTCCCTTTCCAATACTTCACTTCCCACCCTAATAACTTGTCAGTTCTCAGTTTCCAGTGCCATTTTGGATTGTATGTGTTTCATAATTTTGTAGCTCCTTTCTCCCTATCTGTGAAGTGGTGTGAGAATATGCTAAGGCACGTCATGCCATCTGGGATGAAAGCTTTCAAAACTCTGGTGTTTTGTCTATTTTCTGCACCTATGACCTTGGCCTCTTGAGATTCTGAGAGGAATTTTTCCAGGATGTGTGAATGAGTCTGAGCCAAAGCCCATTGGTTTTCCTTGGCTTCTTTCATTCACCTTATGTCTTTTATACTCATGGGTTTAAATTTCTTCAAAGATGATGAGCAGGGGCCACTGGGTTTCTTATGATGTATTCTAAAACAGTGTCAGGACAGAGACAGGGATTGATCCACAAAGATGAAATGGCTTCCTAGTCTCTTTCATCTTGGCAGTGAGAAGGTAGATCCGGCAAATACATGAGGTCCAGCCAGTGAGTTTTGTCAAATGGTATCTGTTTATGCCATCTTTACAGGGGTGAGTAGGAGAGGAGTGGGTGGTCGAGGAAGAGGTTTTGTTCAGAGAGCAATGTTTGAAAGGGGAAAGATAATTCTGGTAGGTAGCTTGTTTTCCCTGAAGGATTTCTGGATGCTTATGTGAGATCTACTTAAATGCCTCCCTTTATGCTTTTAACTTTAGTCCTATAGAAGCAGGAGGTGACAATGGCTAGCTGCTGAAAAATGAAAGAAAATGGCTTGTATCAGTGACATACTGAGGTGTTTAGAGATTGGAAGAGGAATAGCTAATGTGAAGAAATGATTAGTTGCTGTTCAGTTCTCTGAACTGTCAACAAAACACCCCACATCTTCATGTTCTAGTTTGCTGAGAGACCCCATCTCGAGAAATTCAAATAAAAAGACTTACAAGATGGACATAATGGTATAGCCAGTTAAGGCTCACACTGCCAAGCCCGAGGACTGGAGTTCAATCTGCATGATCCACATGGTGAAAGTAGACAATTGACTTCCCTAAGCTATCCTTTGACCTCCACATATATGCTGTGGTTGGCACGCATGCATACATACATGCGCAGACACACGCACACACACAAATACACACACACACACACACAAATACACACACACACAAATACACACACACACAGTGTCTCTCTCTCAAGTATGCACACACACACACACACACACACACACACACACAAACTCACACTCCATAACAAAATAAACAAGTATATGAGTGTAATGAATAATTGAAAGACACTAAAATGATGATTAGTATAATGGTAAATGAAAATATTCAATGGAGGTTGTCTTTTTCAAAAACTATATGAGAACAGTTGTATATTTATTGGCAAACAGGAAAAGAAAGGAAGAAAGGAAGGACTAGAGAACAACCTAACTAATATACCTCAAACTAAACAGTTCACAATCAATCACTGGCTTAATTGTGGCACATCAAATATCAACGCCTTTAGAGTAAAACATGGGAGAACACCCAGAGGAAGGCAAGGCAAGGCAAGGGAGTATCAAACATGGTATCAAAACTACAGTGCTTGGAAAGAAGGCTCGATAAACTGCAGTTTCTAAAAACTGAAGATTTCTGTTCTGTAAAAGACCTG
The DNA here is from genome assembly GCA_028551405.1 of Uromys caudimaculatus. Classification (NCBI taxonomy): domain Eukaryota; kingdom Metazoa; phylum Chordata; class Mammalia; order Rodentia; family Muridae; genus Uromys; species Uromys caudimaculatus. The sequence goes on along the minus strand of CM052714.1, from coordinate 50,355,486 downwards.
ATCAGGAGGGTGAGGAGATAAGCTGAGGAGTGGAAGATTGCCTTTATAAACTACAAGGCCATGTAGAACTTATGTCTAGAACTTTGAAAACTCAACAGTAAAATCAAAACAAATCAACCAGTTCCCCCAAACAAAAAGCACAAAGCTAATAATAATAATAATAATAATAATAATAATAATAATAATAATAAATTCAATTATGCTTATGCTTAATGGAAGTGGGCAAAAGACAAGAAGAAGGCATACATATGTCACATAAGCAGTGAATGCACTTGAGATAACCAGTTATATGAGGTTATGAACTGAGAACCCTGATTTTTTGTTTGCTTCAAGGTCAACTGGCAGGCTGAAAGCTTAGTTTGCTGGTCAGCAGCATCACATGAGAGTATTTTATCCCATGCCACTTGTTTGAGAAAAGATCCAAATTCAAATTTATAGTAAGATTTTTGCTAAGCACACATTACTTTTACATCCTTGTAAAGTATGGGAAAAAAAACCCAAACCAACCAACCAACCAACCAGCCAACCAGCCAACTAACCAACCAACTAACCAACCAACCAACCAACCAACCAACCAACCAACCAACCAACCAACCAACCAACCAACCAGCCAACCAGCCAACCAGCCAACCAGCCAACCAGCCAACCAGCCAACCAACCAACCAACCAATCAACCAGCCAACCAGCCAACCAACCAACTAACCAACCAACCAACCAACCAGCCAACCAGTCAACCAGCCAACCAACCAACCAGCCAACCAACCAACCAGCCAACCAACCAACCAGCCAACCAAACAACCAGCCAACCAAACAACCAACCAATAAAACAAACAAACAAACAAACAAACAAACAAACAAACAAACAAACAAAAACCAAGTCTTTATAAGCCAGTCTCCCATGGATGAGATGTTTGGGAAAGACCTATTTGTTCACACAGAAGAGATGGTCTTAGCTCTTATGTGTAACAGGGATCGGTGAGGAGGCCATGCATTTTCTCACTGCCATCTGCCATCTGTACTTCAGGAAGGGAGAAGAAGATACAGCTTTAAAAATAGTCTCTCCTTCTCTTGTCTCCAGCTCTCCCCAACCTCCTCATAGCCCTTATCTAATTTCTGAGTAAAGGTTTTAATGAGACCATTAATTGTACTACATTATTTGGTATGTAAATGCCCCTTTGTAATGGAGTGAATTAATCAAATTTTAGCTGAAAATTTCTACCTCCTAATTTTTCATGGCTTTAATGGACTCATTTGCTTGGCTTTTGTTACTTGGCATTTCAGCAATTCTTTTTTAGCTTCATGATGGGAAAAAAGCTTAACTCCAACCTGAAAAAATAAAAATCACTGTAAAGGCATACCTTATATGGTAGGATGTCTAATAACTAATATCCAACTGCAGCTTTCTAAGCCCCCTCCCCCCAACAACCCTTGTGCACTTTGGCCACCTCTTAGAGTCTTCTCCATGGCTAGCCAAGTTTCTACCCTTGGTACCAAAGCCCAAACAGTTCTCTCTCAATAGGACCCAAGAAACTTGTAGACATTAACCCTCACTTCAGTTGCCTGATCGCCTTCTCATTATTTGTGAAACTCCCTTGTCACTATAGTATAATTTTAATGTTTTGTTTCTATTTTTATTTATGTGTTTATATGTTTGCTCTATGTATGCTAGTGCCCACAGGGGCCATAATGAGGAGCTGGATCTTCTAGAGCTGGTATTACTAGTGACTGGGTACTAGGGACTGAACTCTGCTCCTCTGGACAGGAGCAAGAAATCTTAGCCACCAAGCTATTTCTCCCCATATCCCTATAGTTTTGATGATATTCCTTCCTCCAAGGTCTTCCCTTGTGACTACAAATCATCCAACCCATGGCCAGACTCTGGACCAGTGACTGTCATTTCTGTTTGTCCTAACTAAAATTTGGACATGCTTCCTGATAATGCATTTCATTCCTGGGATTTCTTCAAAGGGTGGGAACTCCAACTCCTGATCTCAGGTTTCACATGTTGGTGTACTATTTGACTCCTTTCTCTTCTCCTTGTTTGATCCATAAGCCATCCTGACAGCTTTTTCTGAATATTATCTCTAGGCTTTGAGCACTTCCAGTCTCTTCCATCCCAATGTCCTCATGTTTGACACCTTTATCTCTGATTTGGAGCACCACAAGACTCTCTTCCTTCTGGTCTCCTGGCCTCTGTTCTTACTCATCATGGATCAAACCTGAACTGTCCTTGGAAGGCTCATGTTTTCAGTTCTGAAGCAGTGGGGCTATGAAACCTTTACAGGACAGTGTCTGACGGGCAGAAGTTGGTTCCTGTGGGTGAACCTTTAAAAGTTATATCCATCCTTGATTCTGCCCATGTTCTCTGCCTCCCTCCATTCTGCTGTGATGTGAGCAGCCTCCTCCTATGATGGATGGCTCTGTTATGCCTTCTCTGCTATGACTGTTCCCTGTGAAACTACAGGTGAAGATAAACTTCATTCTGTACACTGTTTCTTTTCACTGTTTTCATCAGTGACTCAAGAATTACTAATATAAACTTCACCCAGTCCTTTTCAAAGGCCAAGACAGAATGATGAGTTTCGTGCATGAGGTGGTGATGTCACTAACCTGCTTAGAACCCTCCAGAGGCTTCCCACCTTGTCTTTAGTACATTTCCATCTTCACAATGGCACCTACCCTCGACTTCCATCCCTCCTCCTCACCATCCTACTCTCTGATCCAGCCATATTCATTGCTGTGCTCTTGTTGGTCATGTGGAAGCAACTCTGGCTTTAGATTGTGCCTGTCCTTTGTTCCTTCAGTTGAAAGGCCCCTTTGTGGTGACACAGCCTGTGTCTCACACCTAACACCCTCTATACTCTCCTGATTTCACATTGAGAACCTTCATTTCTGGCCTCTCATCTACTGTTGTTTCCTTCTTTTGTTTATCTTTAGCCATCTTCATGCTAATCTTCCACTTAGTATATACTTAACTGAACAATTTTTCTTAGTGCCCTGGTAGCTTTTTTCTATCATGCTGTCTGGCTGGTAGGCAGGCAGATATTTTTGATCCTTTCTTGTTATGTTGCTGTATTAGTTACTTTTCTATTGCTGCAATAAAAACCATGACCAAAGCAACTTATAGCAGAAGGGGTTTATTTTGTCTTACAGTTCTACCAGTTAGAATCAATGCTGGTGGAGGAAAAACCATGTGGTCAGAGCAGGGAGCTGAGGGCTCATACTTTGAACCACAGGGGGTTGCAAGTCTGCCTTCTGTTAAATATTTCATGTAACAAGACCATGCCTCTTTAAACTCCCAAACAGTACCATCAATTGAGGAACAGGTATTGACATGGCCAAGACTATAGGGAATGTTTGTCATTCATAGCATCACTGTTGCTATGTTTTTTAGTACCTGGGCCAGTGCTTAGCATGTAATGGACATACAACAGGTATCTTTCTATGAACAGAATTGATGATTTCCTTTCTTGGCTTTCATGGCTCTCCATCTTTCTCATGCCCTCTGTTTCCTTTCTTGGCTTTACTTTTACCTTTCTTTGCTCCATAAATATGGGTATCTTCCTAAAGTTTTCCCTAAGTGATGCTATCTTCTTCTTAAGCCCATTCCTTATCTTATTCCTTTGCTGTTACAATTCTCTTCCCTTTGTCATAGTCCCTGCCTCTGATGACCATCCACTTTCACTACTGACTTTATCACAGACTCTAATGATAATTAGGATGCTATGTAGGACATTATTACTTTTCATTAAGACCTTTAACTTTTGCCACATATTATACAAATACATCTCCACATCTTTGTTCCATTTGCTTAATAACTTTTAAGGACCAGGATCATATATGGTTGTTTGGGCTTGTGCCATTCTTTCTTTCATCTATCTATTCTCATATGATTTTATCAAAGATATTTGTCTTAGTTTCCTTCCCCATGGCATGATAAAATATCCAGAGAGAAGCAACTTAAGGGAGAAAGGGTTTATTCTGGCTCACAGTACAAGGACATCGTACATGATGGTAGGGAAGTGAAGGTAGTAGGAGCTTGAAACAGCTGGTGACATGACATCCACAATCAGGAAGCAGGGAGTAATGAATACTTGTCAGCTCCCCTTCTCCACTACACAGTCCAGAAGCCAGTCAAGAGACAAGTGCCAACCACACTGGGTGGGCCTTTATTTTTTTGGAATCTCGATGAACACGATGAAGATAACTCTCTACGGACATACTTGTAGGTCCATCTCCCAGGTGATTCTAGATTTTGTAAGGTTGGCAATTAACATTAACTTTTGCTCTCATTGTGTGCCAGGTTCTATACATGGTCTGTGAGTATATCAAGGTAGTGTAGAAAGAGAGATGGTATTAAAGCAACCAGAAAACCTTCAAGGATTCCAGTTATAAATATTGATGCAGCTTCTAAAAGACCAATTAGGAGACTTCTTAGGTAGTATAGGGAGAAATGAGAGATGTCTCTAAAAAAAACCGGGTTATATGATTGGTTATATCAGTTCCAAGAAGGGGGCTGGATGCTACTCAGTGATTGCCTCTCATTTACAAGGCCCTGGGTTCAATTGTCAGCACCATAAACATATGCATGCACACACAAATATAAAGAATTCAGATACTTAATAGAAGATTCACAAATAATAATATTCATTAAGTGTATTAAATACACATATTAGCATTTAATGTGTAACTGCATGAAGCAACTGGATTTTTTTTTTAACTTAAGGAAGAAACGACTTATTAAAAATTCAAGGTTTGAGGTTGTTATAGATTCTTCCAGACTCTTCAGCTGGAAGTCTGAGCCAATTTATTTAGCTTTTTCAGGCCTTATATTCTTAGGTAAAAATGAGAATATGGGAAAAACATTTCATAGGATCCTTCTCAAGGACCGAATGAGATAATCTGTATCAAATGGAATAAACATAATCAGGCACATACTAAGTGCTCAATAAAAAAATCCTACTTAAATTATAGGCAGTGTTAAATGCTATAGTCTAAGGAATAACAAATGGATACATCTAACAAGTTGGTATATTAATCAAATATACAGAGACAAATGGAAATTTCCACTTCAGCTACATTATACCTACTACTTCTGGCCCATACAAATATAGGGAGAAAATGCCTACAAAGAAGAGGTTCAGTGTGACAGCCAGTCAGCTTACTCTGTTGGACTAGCAGGACTCATTACAGAATCCAGGAAATAGAAATGCACAACTCTCTGCCTGTGTGTCTTTCTTACTCAGAAATGGTTCATGCTGCATTAAACATCGGGTAGAAAGGTCACTTAGAGTCATTCTAATTATTGTGCTGTCAGATGGTAGCAGGTAACAATTTCCCCTGCCAAAATTTCTTAGTTTTTTTGTAAAGAAGGAAAGAAAGTGTGGGTGTTCAGTGGATCAATGTTGGGTGTCTGTGGACCTTGCTGTCTACTAGTATGGGGAACTTGGGTTAAAATGTGGGTGCTTTTAAGGTGCCTTTGAAGTTCTTTCTGAGGAGTGTCTTCTTGAGTAACCACAAGTCTTGCGCTATATTTCAGAAAAGGGGCTCCATTAAGACCTAGCAGGAAAAGAGCTATCAGCTTAATATATTAAGGGCATGGCACATGGCTGTCTACCATCTCACATACAATGCAAACTTTGAGTTTTGTTTTCTTACCCATAGAAAAATAATGATTTCAATAGGAAAAGATTGACTGTGACTCAGGTCCTTGAGTATCTGCAGAGCAATACTGAAACAGTGCATGAGAGTAATGCTGTGATTCATTCTACTTTGGATTTTCAGCTAAAGTTGTACCTTTAGTTATGTATGTTTAGAATATAGATTCGCATTCATGTGTGTCTGGTATCTTAGCTTCGTTTCTGTTGTGGTGCTAGAATCCCCTGTTAACTTCGGGGAGAAAGTTTCTACTTTCCTCACAGCCCCAGGTTGCAGTCAACCATTCCAGAAAAGTCAAGATAGGAACTTGAGACTGCTGGCCAGATCCACAGTCCAGGACAGAAAGAGAATAAACGCATGTATGTGTATCTGGGCTGCACCCTCTCTTTCTAACTTGAATTGTCTAGGACCCAAATCCAGGGAATGGGACAATCGCTGAGTCTTCTCACCTCAATTAAGTCAATCAAGACAACCCTTGTGGCAACATATCAGGTAAGCACAGTATAGGCAATCTCATTGAGACTCTTCTCCCAGGTGAGTGTAGATTTTGGTAAGTTGACAAAACTAATCATTACATCTTGGACAGTGGTTGGATATTTGTATAATAAGTTGCTTGGGACTCATGTTTTTAACACATAAGAGGGACATAGCAAATCCTCTCTGGTTACATGGTTAGGAGAAGAGATTCACTCTAGACTAGCATGTTGAGCATGTTTGGCGTGTTTGACATGAAACAAAGCTCTATCAGGTCATCTCCCAGTCTTAGTTATTGCTTTCCATGTAAGTTAAGTTTTATTAAACCCACCAGAATTTTACTGTGTAATTTCCATTTAGAAGATGAAATTTATTACAAAGGACTGAGTCTAATATTCAGAGAATGATTGCTATGGCATCTTGGAACCCGTGTCTGTGCCTGGCTGGGAGGAGTCAAAGGCATTAGGTTCCTCAACTACTATTCTATCATTTAATAACAAAGTTTGCCAAAGTAAATGTCCCTATAATGTTGAATTCATCCTTTTGTGAAAACTTTTTGAATTCCAATATTTGGAAATTATTATTTTGAGGTTCTATTATTTACCTTTATTTCTTTTCTTTGATAGAAAAAAGGAGTAAAATGAAAAGATAATGATGCTTGAAGCATTATCGACATAATGGTGCCTGCTAAAGGTCTCAAGTAATTCAATGTTTATGAGGCATCAGCTTGGTGTCAGGAGAGGGCTGCTCTGCCTGGAAAAGATATTAGTATATATTTCTCAAAGATTTTACCAGCAGACTTAAGCTCATGACAACAAAGAGCCAGCAGGTCCTCTTAGAGCCAGCTGTACTTCCTGCTACAGGTCGTCAAGGAAAGGTTAGAAGTGGGTTGGCCAAATGACACCTTCTAAGTAGAGTATATCACAATCAGGGCATGGAGAAATGGGAGTGTTGACAAGCCTACAGTTCATTAAATAATCTAGATTTTATATTAAAAGCATTGAAGCTTTGTTTGTTTCAGATGATGAAATAAACACTACATTAAATTGACCATTTCAACCATACATGGCATGAGTAATGGGGTATAGCACTGAAAGTTCCAGCCTTAATGACTTACTTCTGTCATTGGGGCCACACTGCCAAGTGTTCCAGCCTTGGAAACAAGCGTTCAGACCATCCAGATTCAAGCCATAGTGTGCCTGCTCTCATCTTCTCCCCAAAGACCAGGCAGTGAGTTTGATAAACCAAATATCAGTCTCTCACCATTTAACAATCCCTGAAACCCTCTTCTGGGGTTGCATATCCTGCAATTTTGATCTTGGACATGTATGCAGATGAATGAATGGCAGCCAGGACCAGAAGAGATGGTTGTTCAGCTCACTTCATAGAGACTTTATTCACAGGAGCAAAAAGACAGAAGGAATCCACATGTCCATTTAAGGTGAAAAAATAGAATATGACATTGAGTATTGTTCAACATTAAAAAATAAAAGGCCCACACTATACTGTCTTTCTCTCTGTTTCCTGCCTACCTCCATGCTTCTGCTGTAGCTCCTTCTCTACTGTGACTGACTGAAATTATGAAGCAAAATAACCTGTCCTGCTTGACACTGCTTCTGTCAGAGTATTTCACCACAGTAAGTATGGGACCATGAAAGGCAGCCTGGTTCCTGGTTGAGCACGGGCTTAAACTCTGGACACCCAGTAGGGGGTAAAACCCTACAAGGGATGGAAAGTGTTTGGCCATGCTCCTAGAGACCAGGCTCCCAACACGTGGCCACAGCCCTCCATAGGTCTGTGACATTCAGTCACATAAGGGGAACACTCCAAACCCCTCCACAGGTAGAGGCATGGTCCCGTAGCCTTATGATATCCCTATGTTAATGAGGCACCTAGAGGCTTAGCCACTCCCCTTCCCAATCACTATTTCAACCTCGCCCCTCCCTGAGGTGTGTGTGTGTGTGTACAGATTCACCCATGCTGCTCTCTGCCATGACAATAAATGCCCTGAAACCCTGAGCTGTCTCTCTTCATCTGCCATGGGGAACAATGGAACAGGCCTTTCATCTAAAGAGCCCTATCTAGTCTCCCACAGAAGGCCTCCCAACACTCCCAGCCGTGGTCACCACCAAACCAAATTAAGCCAGCTAGCCGGCACCAAGCCACAGACCCGGTGGTCCCCGTGGACCCAGCCAGTCTCCTCCCTGCTTCTCCCCCTCAACCCGGGCTAGATTCGGCCTGTGGGCCCCCACTTCATTCTCAGCTCTTCCTCGGCATCCAGCAGAGTCTAGGATGCCCAAGAGCCTGGGAACCCGATAGAACCGGCTTCCTGTGGTCCCCGGGACCACAGGCCGTGCTACACCACCCCTGCGTGGTGTTCTGGCGGCTTCTCACAGTCCGACACCTGACCGGTGGCTTTAGGGTGAGCGTGGTCAAACTGCCCCTTGTCCTGCCTCTCCGAGGGGCCCCGACCCCCAGGGCGGATGCGCAGGACTTCACCACACCTGCCATTTAATCCAACAAGTAAGTAGAAAAGTAGCAAGTGCAGAGAATACAGCTGAAGTTAGGAAGTTGTGCAAGCAGGTTGGAGGTGAAGATGGTCACAGTGAAGAAGGCTGTCCCTTGTCGAGAGCAACAAAAGCATGCTTGCAGACATTTTGAGAGAAGTGCTTAATGTTGTTCTGGACAATGGTGTCCCAGCAACCAGACATTGCCAAGAAAGATTAAGAAAAGGATAACTCCCAGGTCACTAACTGAGTTCTGAGAGGGTGTGTAGAATGGAATAGCTGATGGGGCAGAAACACGAACAGAAGTCAGAGAGAAGAGGGACCACAAGGTGAGGAAGTAACTTGGTGAGAGCTACTCTTCGCACAAGCTCATGAAGAGACAAACATGGCTGCTTGCATGCAACAAATTTGAAAGTTGTCCTAATACATCTTTGGGACAGAATGCAGAACAGCAGGCACAAAAGAGATGTCGAAATTTCACAAACAACAATTAGGAGGTTACTGGTATGGGACCAGCTACTTCCACTACTTTAATTGCAGAGGTTTAACTGAATTGTCTACTCCATGAAACAAAAAGAACCCACTGGCTTTGTGTGTGAACAGAAGGTAAAATTTTGTTTCAGGCATAGGAATCGAGATTCCAAAATGACTCATGAATACGTTAGCATGAAAGTAAGAACACCAACACAAGCAGTTTGGGGCAATGGGATTCTTACAGCTTACCAGCAAACCCCTAAGGTTGAACTGAACCAGCAGCCACCGGTATTTAGGGAAACACAAGGACAATGGATTATGTTGCTTAAAAACAGTCAGAATAAAGATTTTCTTCTCGATGATATAAATGAGCACAAATGGCTGAAAACTATTTCTAGTGCAGACACTGCAGGAAACCTCATTTAGTCATATTTTAAAATGGATATACTATGCAAACAAGTATAATTTCTGTATGAGACAATTCTTTGTCTATTGAATGTGTCTGGATGGAGTTTTTGAAACACACTGAATATGATATATTGAATAGATCTTAATGCTAGTGAAAGGGTCTGCACTAAAGTATCTTGACTCATTTGTCTGCTCTGTTGGAGAACTCGCATTGCCAACCCAGTTCCCATAACCTTGACCTGGGGGGACTCGGAGCGGAGTCTGGGAAGGAGCAATCAGTGACTTTCTAAGCTGTGATCAAATTTCAGTTTTCTCCGGTCGGTCCCCTACAGACATTTAAATAATATTGCCTTGCTTGCAGGAGTCCATGGAGGACAAACAATGACTGCATTTTCAAAGTTTATATCATCTGTCTACCTCCTGCTAGGATTTTATAGGTTCTTCAGATTTTAAGTTCATAAGGTCATTTTTTTTTTTTTCAGCTGAGGCATCTCTCATCTAAAACACTTCTGTTTGTACCAAAGTTTATTTTTAATCCCAAGTAGCTTGTCTTTATTAATTCCTTGGGAAGTTAGGTCAACTGTCTATACCTTATTTACCTGGTGACAATTCTGCATGTCTTAGGGTATAGGCATGGGTGGAAAGAGTCATGATCATACTTATTTATAAGATATCCTATTGGGCCTGGAATCTTTTAATTTTCTCCTCTTAATTCTGTGGTGTGTGTGTATGTGTGTGTGTGTGTGTGTGTTCCAAGGTCAAAGTTAGATGTGTTCCTCAATCACTTTCCACAGTATTATTATTTACCATTATTATGAACCATTATTATTTTAAAGGTCTCTCATTGAACCTGGAGCTTACATATTCAGTCACATTGGCAGGCCAGTGAACATCTTGGATCCCATCTTCCTTCCATCACCTGCGTTATAGGTGTGTACATTACGCCTGGCTTCTGCTTATGGGTTCTGTGGATTGAACTCATATCCTCCTGTTTGCACTTCACTGACTGAGCTACATCCTTCTCCTCCTAATTTGAGAATATTATTAGGAGAAAAATCAAACGTGATTTTTCAGGTAAGTATTAAAGATTTATGAGATGTTAATTCTCCCACAAACGCATTCTCTGCTCTTCTTTTTGACATCCAGATTCCTGTATAAAATAGTTATAAAATCAAGTGTTCCTTGTACAAGATAGAAAATATTCAGTATAAATAAATGTGGCTATAGTCTCCCCATCAGTCTTAGATGTCCTTTGGAAGTAGGGTGGTTTTTGCTTGTTTGCTTGTTTGTTTGTTTTTTAATTTAGAAGAACAAATGGGCACAAAAAGCGATGTTTTCTGAAATTCTCAACTTTTTGTGAGGTTAATTGGAGCTGTCAGCTTTGCCTGGCATCTCCCTGTTTTGCTGACTCTTCTCACATTTTGTTTTCTAAGACGTCTGGCAGAGGATGCTTCAGCACAAGTCACTCTCAAATAATTCATGGGCTACCTGGTGGTAAAGTTCTTCAGAACAGTGAAAATCCCAAGTATTGCTAAATCTTGAGAAAAAAAAATGTTCTCTACTGTGCAGGTTTTATTCATTAGTTACAGTTACTTTTCTTTTACTGACACATGACAATCAAAACTCAAGGAATGCAGAATGTGTGTAACACGTACCATATGCTCATTGGATTGTACGGATAGATAAGGGAGCTGCCTAAAGTGATGAAGGAACTAAAATTCACAAATGAGTAGAGAAATAGGAACACTCCAAATAGTAAAGACGGGATTAAACTTGCATTAAAAACTGCTAACTTTTAAATGATGCAGATTATTGATAGCTACACAGTGACCTACATGGCTCTAAATAAAATCCAGAATCCCTAGGGCTATCTGTCATTTAAGAAGTTGACAATTGGAAGAAAAGGTCTTTGGGATTGGAAAGATAGCTCATCGGCTAAGAGTGCCTGATGCTATTGTAGAAGACCATTTGGTTCCCAGAACTTATATCTTACACCTACATCTCGCAACAAACTTTAGCTCCAGCTCTCTCTTTTGGCCCCTGTAGGTACCTATACTCATGTGCGCATACTCTAACACAGACAGACATATACACAAACACAGAGACACAGATACACACACACACACACACACACACACACACACACACACACGACCTAGACAGACACACATACACACACACAGAAGGGACAGACATAGGCAGACATAGACAGATGCAAATACAAAAATAAAATAAATCTTAGTAAAAGATAAAAGTTTTGTTTTTTATTTCTTTTAAAGAACTGAGGTGTCATTCTAAATAGGTGGAGTTAAGTATCCGTCAGTAATTGAGTTTTAGGTAAAAGAAATGTGTCTGTCTGTCTGTCTCTCTCTCTCTCCCCCTATCCCCGTGTGTGTGTGTCTGTGTATGTGTCTGTGTGTCTGTGTGTATGTTTACTGTGCACTCCACAGTGGGTTAGAGGTCAGAGGACACCTTACAGGAATCTGGTTCTCTCCTATTATGTGAGTCCCAGAGATTCTTAAACTGAAGCCATCAGGCTCAGGGGCAAGTATCTTCGCCTGCTGAGCTGCCCCAAAGTGAGTCTGGTGTTCATCAGGAATGCTATGAAGCTTCACTGAAAGGGCTTTGCAAAGTCAGGCATGTGGGATGCATGTCACTGCTCTAGTCTCTGATGATTAGATTGAGACTCAATGGGAGATTTCCTTGCTTGAGAAAAGTCAAACTGAGTACTACCATTTGCTCTCTGCCATTGTCATTTTTTTTTTCCTGTAGAGCAGAGGGTTTAGTTGTGGTCTGTGGGTCTCAGCTGAGGATTTTAAAATCAAGATTTTGATCCTAAGCTCATATCACTTTCTTTTTACAAATGAGAGTAGAAATATTTGTTAGTGAAAATAATCCTTAGCTTAATATTAATTTGTTACCTGAAAATAACCTCTGTCTCTGTCTCTCTGTTTCTCAGTGACTCTCTCTGTCTCTCTGTCTCTCTGTCTCTCTCTGTCTCTCTCTGCCTCTCTCTCTCTCTCTCTCTCTCTCTCTCTCTCTCTCTCTCTCTCTCTCATTCCCCCTCTCCCCACCCCTTGTTCTCTTTGGTGGCACTAGTGATAGAATCCTGAGTTTCATGTACTCTATTCTCAGCCCCACAATTATATACTTCTAATATCGTAGCCACTGAGTTTCTTTATATTGTATTTCACTGGAAATAAGTATCAATGTTGACAGGTGGTGGAAAAGTCAAGTGTTAAAGTACAAAAACAATAAAACATGGCCTGGCAGCCATTTACCAATACTTTGCTATTCAGTTTGTCACCTAGAACTGCAGTTCTCAACCTGTGGGTTATGACCCCTTTAGGAGTCAAATGACCCTTATACAGGGGTTGTCTAAGGCCATCAGAAAACACAGATATTTACACTATGATTCATAACTGAAGCAACATTACAGTTATGAAGTAGCACTGAAAGTAATTTTGTGATTGGGGACACCACAGCATGAGAGATTGTATGTATGAAGGAGTTGCAGCATTGGGAAGGTTGAGAACCATCTGTGGTAATATTGGTGACTACATTGAGTGGTAAAACACGTATGAAGTGTGTTCAGTTCACTAACTGGCAGGGGCGCAAAGATTTAGTGTATCCAGATGCCATACTAAGTATTCTCCTCAAAATCTGACTGGTACAGAGAAAGAATGAGTAACTTTCCTAGAATTTGAAACTCTGCGCTGTGTGACTCAAAGCCTGCTTTCAACCATTTCTCTCATTAAGTCCTGTGTGGGTTGTCTGCTTTGGATGATTCCTGCTTCTGTTATGTTGCACTGATAGTCAATGTACTAAGTATATATTCAGTAAATTCTTAGGAAAATAAACAACTTAAGTTGATTACATTTTATTATTCAAACTTGATTATTTTATAATGGCAGTACACATCATGTATATTTGATTGGGGGATTCATTATTTAATTAACAGTACACTGGCTTTTACTGTTACATAAACTATTGACTGAAAGTTATTAAAAGTGTCTCCAACTGCTTAGAATCTTGCTATCTTTATAGTATAAATATAATCTAATTAACTTAAGTTTCTCACTTTTACGTTGAAGTATTTGATACAAGTATATTCCTGTATAGTTTAAAGCATCATTATTTTGTTTGGTATTCATTGTAAGACCTTTATCATGCAGTATTAATTTGGAATAAATGCAAATAAAATATATTATCTTTAATGATGCTATTATATTTTTAAGTGAAATAGTATATTATTATTTTAACATCTTTTAAAGTATGTATTGAAGTATAATGGAATTTTTATTTAGAAAACATCTGAACTTCAGTATTTTAAAACAAGCGTTTATTATTACTATTATTATTATTATTATTATTATTATTATCATTTATTGTTCTTATTGGGAGATAGGGCAGCATGATATACGGAGGGAGAGCAGATCTAGAATTATGGAAAGCAACTCTGACGCCAACAGTTAACAGCAAGAACAAATGCACAGCAGTGTATTTAAAATGTTTGGAGGTTAGTGTGAAAGCAGAACCAATCTAAACCATGCAGAACCAACGCACAAGAGCCTGTGGCTTGGCCCTTTAATTGGATAAGATACAAGAAGACAGAACAGGTTTCACCTGTAAATAACCAGCTGGTGCTAATACTCTTCTGCTTTGTGGCAGGCCACTTGGCCACCCTACTGTGTAAAATTCACACCATGAATAAGTGAAACAGTGGGTAACAAGAAGAAGTTAAACACACAAAGTACCAGAAGCCCCTCCCTCACAGCATCCTTACTTTATGGTCTCTTCTGTGACCCACTCTAGTCGTCACATCTAGTAAGACATCATCAAGTTCTTCATGGCCCCTTGCCTTGATGACTTGCTTGCTTGTGTGTGTGTGTGTGTGTGTGTGTGTGTGTGTCTGTGTGTGTGTATTTATTTATTTATTTATTTATTTATTTATTTATTTATTTATTTATTTATATTTCACCGCATCAGTGTTCTACCTGAATATATGTTTGTGTGGGTGTGTCAGATCTCCTGGAACTGAAGTTACAGACAGATGTGAGCCGCCATGTGGTTGCTAGGAATTGAACCTCAGTCCTATGGAAGAGCTGCAAGTGCTCTTAATGGCGGAGCCATCTCTACAGCTGCCTGCCGTTATCCTTTGACTTTAAACTGTTTCTGTATTCCTTACTCCAATAAAATACTTTCAGAGACAGGGAGCATGCCAAATAAAGTTTAAGCTCATATTAGCAGACTGAGGACAAGATGGGGCAGGACGGTACAGTCAGCACATCCCAACTTGTTGCCATGAGCTCCTGTTTTTCCTGTCTGTCCCTTTCCATCCCCTGACCTTTAGCTGACAGACTCTCCCCTCATTTGTTGAGTTCTGCTTTTAACCTCCTGTCAACAGATTCGGAAATGAAGATACCAACTCCAGGGCACCAAGCTCAGGCTTGTTTACTTATAGTGCATTCTAAAATCTTAATAGCATAACACAACGAGCAGTACATAAACAGTGTGTAACAGTGGGAACTCTGCGTATAATTCTTGAAGACACAGGATATAGTTTCTTAGGGAGGGGCTCCTCGTTGCTCTGGTATTTAATAATTGTTAGGTCTAGATCACATATAATTAAATCACAGAATTTAGAAATCATTATAAGGAGAAGTATGTAAGCCTCCTCCTTTCTTCCTCTGTGTGTGTTCTTTGTGGATAAAGCACTAACAAAAGGAAAAGTTCTGAGTTCTTCATCGCTGTGTTTTTGTTATCCAGTCACTATTAATGTTTTGCCTAGGGCAAATTTAGTGGCAAGAAGTTTAGAACCTCCACTTCCCTGATTTTTCTTCTATATATGTATCTCTGGCCTTTCCAGTAGAACCAAGATCTTAACACTGGAAAGGCTATAAAAAGACACTTCAATGTCAAATACAACTATTCTGTGTCTCTGTGATTCAAGTCTCAACCCTGCTCTCTAATACAGACAATGAGATCATCTTAGGATGGTGCATTTTGTCTTATCTATGCTAAGTACAGAACTGGAAAGCTTCTGATCATGACTGCCAATGAGAATGCTGATTTCACTTGTGTGCCTCTATTTCTCCACATTGGAATCGCCGGGCTTTATATTTCTGGATACAAGTAAGTTTCCTGTTCATTTTGGTTATGATGAGATTGTAGGGCTTATGCTCTTAGGCCCATTTTAGAAATGAATAGAACAGAGGCAGTTAACTCCAGTGAAAATCACCACAACACTCCTGGGAGTGTTCTGGGAAGAGATGCTACATAAACATAAAGAATTCTGCAAAAATGGTTGTGTTCATCTTCCTAACGTCTCATGAGGTGGGTATGCTGTGAACATTGCTAATATAAACCTGCGACCGCCACAAATAGAGCACAGCTGATTTTCTCTCACTGCGTAAAGAATGATACCATCTTATCCTCGTGTTTCTTAAGAGGACTTATCCATCAGATTGCTCTCTGAATACCAGCATGTACATATTTGTTGAATCACATACACATGTGATCTAAAGACTAATTTGGAAGAAAAGCAATATCCCAAGCTTAAAAATGCTTACGTGGGCAGGTACTCCCGCTGTAAACTCAATCGAGAAAGCTAAATGTGCACATCTGAAATAAGTATGTGGAGATTTGTTAGGGAAGACTATCTACTGAAGAACAAAAAAGCAACATGCCACTTCAGGATAGCTGAACCTTTATATACAGAGCCCTGGTGTGTCTCATCATTGCTTTAACTGTTTAAGTAAAGATGATAGTATAACAACATGAAATGCATAAAAGACCTACTAATAATGGCAGCCTGGGTAATTTAATCAGTTACCAATGACTGAATAAAGAGTTGACTCTTATGAAAGGGCAATCTTCCTTGTGCTCCGTGTAAAATATATTGCCCCAGTGAAATGTCAGTGTGTCCCCAGAGGGCAATGGCTGGTAACATTAGAGAGGGAGGGTACATAAAGAGGTATGTGACACAGACTTCGCATAAACCATCATGGAGAAGCTATCTTCAAAGAGAATTTCAACAAATGCAATATTTGCATTTGAAAGTGCCCTCTTTCTTAGGACTATGTAGGAATGTAAGGAGAAATAAAGCCCATGCTGAGGAATTCATAAATACTGGCTGCCTAATTACTGAGGGTGCTGTTTGAGAATGGCATTGTATGACTTATGAATTTTATTTGCTACATTCAATATTTTTTAAAGATTCTTTATGCCAGAGGGTTTTTGATATCAACATGGACGAACATTGTCATCTGTATGTAGACTTGAGAAATGCTTTTTCCTATATTTCTAACCCCCCTGAGGATCACAGTACATTTGTTTAGAAGCTGTTAATAATGAATACAGTAGGACTCAGGAGGGATTATTTTCTTCATAGAATATTTTTAATTATTTTAAAGTGATATATTTCTAGAGAACTCTTCCAGTTTCTCATGGACAGGCACAGGGGACCAGCCTAGTAAGGAGAAATATAAAGAGTAAAGTTGATTTGTAAAGAGATCTAACCTCCATTTTTATTTCATTATTAAATTTAGGTTGGAAAAAAAAAAAAGAAGGAGCAGATAGCTACCTGAATGTAGGTACATTTATTTAAAGTCAAAGAAATATGGCATCTTTATATCTTGAAGATAATAACGGACTAGCATAAATTATTTCCAAGTTTCAGGATGTATTTTACTTTATTTATATATTTAAATGCATATACATTTACACCAGAATATCTTCCATTGCATGAGTTGTATTCTGCATGTGTCCGATCAGAGACATCTTTTATAACATTCTTAGAAATTAGCTTTGGGAAGGGCAGTATCCAGGATCAACAGAAACTGTCTAGTATCAAAACATCAGAAAGATAGAAAATTAAAAGCTTGATTATAGTTTGTTTTGAAATTATCCTATTATGACTTGGATAAATATAGCAAAAGTTATATTTGGCTTGAATGTCACAGTACCCTTTGTCATACATAAGGTTGCCTGAGGTATTATAATAAAAGAGACCCTTTCTTGCTGCTGTTTTTTTGAGACAGGGTTCATGTAGTCCTGACTAGTACAGAACTGACAATGGAAACCAAGGTGGGACCTTGAACTCACAGAAATCTACCTGCTTCTGCTTCCTGAGTGCTAAGATTAAGGATGTGCATTATTCTACTCTTCCAAACTTTAAAAACAGCTTTGTCTACAATCCTTATATATATACGATTTGCAGTCAATATCTATTAACCAGATCAGAGCATTCAAGTTATAAACCTAATTGCTAAATGATTTTCCTTAATCAACATTTTTTTGTATTTTAAATTGAACAAATTAAAAAAAATCTGCCATTAGAAATGAAGTATAATATATTTCATATATTGGTGCATAAGGGATAAATCCTAATGATGCAAACAAAGGGAAAACGTGCACTGGTACATTGAGGGACACCTCTCCTAACAGAGCATTTCCTGATGAAATCAAAGGTATAAATATATAGCCAACAATTTCCAAGTGGAGTCGTCCGCATAGGTACCTGCTACGCAAACGTTTTGTGGTTCTTTCTTACAGGTATCCAGCTCATATTCAAAAGAAACCATTTACCTTCTTAGAGGAGTTTTTAGAGTACCAGCTCCTGTATGTGCTTAAAGAGACAAGCAAATGTTTCCTAACATTTCAGACATGCCATAAGGACCATGCAGTGCTAGAAATAACTTGCCTAAACATAACCTTCTATAAAAACAATGAAACCTGACTCTGCATCATTTCATGTACTGAGCCTATGACTCCATCCGTGAATAATCATTTGAAGTTACTGAAAGAGAAGGAACGCTAACATTTCTAAGATTTCACTCATAATACAGAACTGAGTCAATGATTTACAATCCAAAGGAGGAGAGCCATCATACAAGAGTTTGAGATTTCAAAACAAAGACATTCTATTGTTTCTCTTCTCTTCCCAAGTGCTGCTGACCCAGTTATACATTTCCAGGTGGATCAGGTCACAGACATGGTAAGGTCCTGGGAAAACTATGTTTCTTTGGTGTATCTGTGATTGGAATGCTTCCTGGTGCCTACGATGACCAAGGGTGAGGATGAAATGTGAACAAATTACAAAAATTCAAAAAGGCAACAAAACCCAGGGATACCAAGATGGCTCAGCAGGTAGAGGTGATTATAGCCTGGCGACCTGCATTGTATTCTACAAGTAAGGACAGGACAGATAAGCCTTCTTAGAGCTGTCTGACCTGGTTACAAACACACACACACACACACACACACACACACACACACACACACACACACACACATATACACAGTTCAATTAAACAATTTAAAATTGACTAAGAAACCTTTTTAATTTAAGCAAGCGTCACCAAACAGAACCAAAGTCTCCAAGTACTTTTGTACTTCTCACGTTCCTTAGCCAGATCAAACACTTACCACCTCATTAATAGTTCACTGGGAATGCTTTCAAAAGTGAAATTGTTCAGCCAGAACTGTTGATGTATATTGGCTTCCAGAAGTGTCTGGGGTCAAAGAGAATTCTCTTCAACCATGTCCAGGAGTTACTGACATCTCATAGCTACTGTCTCTGAATGGGTTTTACCCTTGTACTTGTATGTCTAACTTAATTTTTTTTGTATGTACTGTATTCATTATAAGTTCAAAAAAGATACATCTTTTTATGAAAAACATAAGGCTATCATTTTACACTTTGTAAAATTTTAGAGAGGGTGCTGTCTTTTATAACTGATTTTTTTTGTTGTTATTCAATTCAAAGTTAGGTCTAGAAGCATTGCCCCTAGAAAGGGACATGTGGGCATTGCATCTCTTTCTTATGATATCAAAGTTTCTGTGGATTTCATAAATCAAATGGGAGAAAATGGATGACATACTTTATGATGAAAACTACAATGTAGAGACTGCAGAGATGGCTCAGGATTTAAGAGTGCTTGTTGCTCTTTTAGAGGGACCCATGTAGTGTGCTTTCAGAATCATTTGTATTTCCTGGGGATCCAATGTCTTTTCTGACAACTTCTGTCATCAGACATACTTGTATACAACACACACACACACACACACACACACACACACACACACACACAGGCAAAACAATCATACCTAAATTAAAGAAATAAATACAATTTTGAAAAGTACAATGGGTGTAAACATCAGTAAAGAAAAGCAATGTATCATGGGCCACATATCATCTTGCAGTGGGGAGAAGCCTGTAAGGTAATTAAGAACCCCATAGCATTGCTACCTACAGTTTTCCTCATCCATCTCCTGGCCTACATGCTGATAGGAGTAAGTCATGTAACTATAATCTGTTATCAGAGAAAAGACAGACAAGCCCATGGCTGTCACTTCCTTTGAAGTTGAAAACAGCATCTAAACAACTCATTGAACATGGAGAGGTTGAGCTGGTACCTACGTACTGCCTTCATTCCTATGTTCTAGTATCTTTGGTATAGGAAGGTAATCTGTATGCTATAAAAAGAGAAGCATAAACACTAAGCCAGCCACAAACCCTGTAGCTATAAAAGTGCGTACTAACTGAAAAAGTATGCTAGGTCAATGGTAACATTATTAGTGGGAATAACCAACCAATAACTGATCCAAATTAAGGTCTATTCCATAATATGAAATCTCTATCTAACATTGCTTTGGTGACTAAGAATTTGAGATTAGATAGCCCAGGGAGCTAGGGTAAAAACAAATAGTGGTTTACAAAAGGAGAAAAAAATCTATTTTGTATCTGGAAAACTGAGGATGAGCATGTTTACCCTGCTGATCCTGGGACATGTGCAGCCGACCTTCAGTTCTAGAGGACTTTGATGGCTTCCGCCCCCCACATAGACATACACACAATCAAAAAGGACAAAAATAAATCTTCTTAAAGATAAGAAATTAACCATATTATCCCCATAATACTGAATTATTATTAACCATTATCCCCATAATACTGAATTCTCAGCTTAATAGTAAGAAACTGCCTTTACATTCATTCAACGAGCCCTGATGATTCTGTATCAATCTTACTTAAATTTTTTTTTTTTTTGGTGGTAAAGGGAAAGTTGAATCATTCATATTAGGGATTGCTTGCATTTGGGATAAAGAACGGCTTTTTTAAAAAAATTTAAATAAGAAGGTGGACTGTCCAGTAACCTTCCCTTATACACATGAGTAGCAAGACTACAACAGATTGGGAATTGTGGCTTTTCCCAGAAAGTCTTTCTCTTTGAGAAAGCCCCAGATTGTCAAT
Organism: Uromys caudimaculatus; assembly: GCA_028551405.1. NCBI lineage: Eukaryota > Metazoa > Chordata > Mammalia > Rodentia > Muridae > Uromys > Uromys caudimaculatus. The sequence goes on along the minus strand of CM052714.1, from coordinate 50,334,711 downwards.
TGCTCTTTACTAATCTGTGTTAACCAATGCTCTTCCTTCGAATGCATTTTTAAGAGAAACCCCAGCAGTCTCGGTAGTGGCAAGCAGAGCCAGGTGCCGAAGTGACTCAGAAGTGATGGTACACAAAATAAAAAGCAATTGTCAACAACCATTACAAAAGAAAGAGCTAAACAGCTTAAAAGTGGAATCTACAAAAGAATAAAAGGAAGAAAATGTCTGACTGCTCAAAGAAAAATACATTCCATCATCTTAATTGCCTAAAATTGGGAGTTTAAGGGTTCATTATTTAAAAGTTAAGCCTTTTATGCATAGAAATTACAGAGAAGGTCTGAACAAAGTGTGAAGCAACCACGGGCACTTTTTGTTAGCCTCAAATTACCTGTGAATATAACATATATTGAGCATATGAGTTTAGGACCAAAATGTTTTAATTACTACACAATGTGTTCTTTGTCCTTCCACCAATACATAGATTTGTTCAACATCTGCTGCCCAGAAAGAGGGCCTCAAATTATATAATTACATTTTCTTTTTCTGTAGACAAGGATGCTACCTAGAGAAGTAGATCTAGAAGCACAAAGATACAATTCTGTTTCTGGCTGCATCCCTGCCTGGGGGCAAGCATAACTCCCTGACCAAGTCCTCCAATGGAGACATTGTCAGCACAGTTGCCTGTTTTGCATGGCCACACTTAGAGGAGTGAGATCAAGACAGGCTAATTTTGCCCAAAGGGTCCTGGTCAAAGTTGCTGAGGATGGATTTATAAGATTTGACTTTTAGAAATATATAGGAAAGCTCTTGAGAAACTTCCGTGATCTCCATATGCCTAACTGTGTCACTTTCAGAGTGCATAGCTGTTACCTACCCTATGGGCATCAGTGTTACAGAGAAAATCAGAGCCGTGGGGAAATGGAGGGACGTCTTTGCATATACTCACAAAAGATGGTTCACCAGAAATATGGTAAGCAATAATTTAAAATATGTAAGCTCTCTTTCTATTGAGGAAACCCTTCAATTACTTCTTGGCATTTGGACACCTGTACTTGGATTCTTGCCTTTCATCTTCTTGATCGTTATGTTTGCCACACCATTCCCAATTCACTAGAAAACGGTTTTAGGTCAACTTTTCAGGGCTATCCTAAGGCTGACTCTTTTTTTTTACATCCATATAGCTGATAACTTAGCACCCTCGCATACACGTTTTCCATGACTAACCCAGCTGCTACCCTTCGGCCATTTGTGTCTCCTCTGTAGTCTGTTTCTCTAAACAAGGGATGTTTATCTTCATCATCTGACTTCCTCTCAGTGAACTTTATCTGCAGGGTCCACCATGTCCCGCAATTTTTCACAGTAATGAGTGAGAAGCTAATGTTTTCTTTATGTCCTTTTGTTTTAAAATGGTTGCCATTAAAAAAATTAAACGTAATTAAAAATTGCCATGTTCATAAATAATGTTTTTGTTGGATTGTGTTTAGTTATTTACACGCCACTACAGCATTCATTTGTAGTGTCCTGCAAAGATCCACACATCAGAGGCTTAACCTTTAGCTTTGTCTGCTCCAGAGGCATTGGAACCTCCAAGAAGTGGGACATAATGAGACGTCTTTTGATCATTGGGAACAAGATCTTGAAAGTGATAGTGTGATCTCAGGTGTCACCTTTCTCTTTTTCATTTTCTGACCATGAGGTCAATGGGTTTTCTTTCCTGTGGACTCTCTGCCATTACCATCCTGTTACACCTACCGGAGACCTAGAAATAATGGGTACCCTTGACCAGGGCCTGGAGCCGACAAATGTGGTGCACCACAGGTCTATGCTTCAATAAGCTGATAATCCTAGGCATTTGCTGTGAAAAGCATGTACACACACACACACACACACACACACACACACACACACACTTATGATTGCTTTGCTTTACACTGTGGCACAGACGTTAAGGCCTGCGAACTCTGAAATGTTTATTCTCTGACTCTTTACAGAAAATGTTGTCTATGGGTTCTCATAACCATATGTGTGAAACTTCCTTCCTTCCTCATATACTATATTCCACTCACTCATATATATGACCATGATAAATTGATTAAGCTACAAAATATGCTGTTTATATACTGATTTTTCTTGCCTATGAATGCTATATCTCAGAATACTTCATGACTTCCTTCCGAAGATTATGCTAGACGCTATGTGTACCTTTTCCAGGGCAACCTGCCTTTTTTACCTTATAGAAAACAGCAAAGCTACAAAAATGAGAATTGCAGTGAAGAAAGCTTCTTCTAAGATATAATGCCTGGTTTACCTAATTCAAAAGCTCTTTCCTTTGCATGTTGAGACAATTGTTAAAAATTAATGTTTTATGCTTTATTCTCTTATTTCATTTCACACACACACACACACACACACACACACACACACACACACACACACACACACACACACATTTTCCCCCCTGAATGTATGTTCATATGAATGAAATGGCCACCATAGGCAGAAGAGGGAGTCTGATCTCTGGGATTGTAGTTACAGTTATAAGCTGTCCTGTAGCTGCTGAGAATCAAACCCAGGTTCTGTACAAGAGCGGCCAGTGCTCTTAATCACTATCCCATCTTCTAAGTCCACCAAGAGCCAGCATTTTGGGTCAAATATTTTATATTTAATGGCCGTAGCTTATGGTGGCAGACAAAATAAAAATGAAGACGGTCATTTTCTCTCTTATCCAACATTTCCAAGAACTTAACATGTAACTCTGAACAAATAATTTAGGTAAATGTGGTCTCAGTTGTTCTTCCAGTGAGTTAATGGTTATTCTTCTTAGTTGTTTCACAATATGGCTAGCTAGAATTAAAACAATGGTACAAAACAAAACTGAAGAGTAGCAAAGCATCCCCACAACATATACATACCATTCCTCACCAAGATTTCAGTTTTTTCCTTCATAAGTCATACAAGTAAATCATTAGGTTTTATTCCTCTCTAAACACTGATATGTATCTATCTGGAAATGATACCAATATATGAGCTGTTATAAAATTTTGTAAACTAGGTGACTTAAAACAAAATATCCAATATATCACAATTTTGGAGCTTAGAAGTGCATAATAAAGTTGTAATTCTCCTTCTGAAACCTGCAGTGGATTTCATTCTTGTTCCTGGTGATGTACTAGGCTTTTCTTAGTGTGCCGAGGCATAACTGGCATCTTCTTCAGTGTCTTAGGGCACCTGACTCTCTGTCTTTATGTGGATATCTGAAGAACATCAGATTAGATTAAGGGACAACTTTACTTCAATGTAATCTAACTAATTATATTTGCAATGAGCTTTTTTCTAAATAGGTTCGCATTGTGAGATAGTTGAGATTATCAATCAACATTTTCCCCCTGGGGGTTCAGTTCACAATTTAATTCACTAGAGTGTCCAAAGCAGTAGGCAGAAGGATTTCTTTTCTATAATTCATTTTCATGAATGCAGAATGTTCTTCTTACTTACACCAATGAAGATTCTTAAACATGTACTTCCTAGTTACTACTGTAAGTAATATTTATTTGATGACTAAAAACTTCTTTTAGTGACATTTATATTTTTCGAAAAGCCCCCATTTGAACTCCAAACTGAAGGGTAGAAATGAGCAATTGATGACCTAAGTTCCTATCTCTTATAGGATGTCAGTATATGTTTGACCACCAATGGTGGCCTCAGTCAGTTATCAATGGAGTCTCTGGAGCCTTTAGATGACTCATCAGTTTGTTCCATAGCAGAACCAAGTTCATTGTATTACTTTACTCACCCCTATGAACAACTACCTGACAATGGATGAATAACTAACTGTTTTGAGACTATCAATTTGAAGTGACACAATTTCAAATCCTGGTAGGGTAAGCATGATGATGGGGACAAAGGTCAAATCCAGCTGTAGGCAGAAAGTAGAGAGTGATGAACTATGTTGCTCAGTTACCTTCTTATTTCTTATTGAACCTGAGACTCCAGCCAATCAAATGGTGCTGCCTATAGTCAGGGTGGATCTTTGTCCCCAAGCCTTTCTGGAAATGTGCTCCAACACGTGCCAAAAGGAACATCTCCGATGTGGTTCTAAACTAGTAGGCAATCACAATTAACTAGCATACTCAAGAAAGGCAGCTTATTCAATATTACTTTTGTAAAATTCAATGCTCCAAATTATTTTATTTGTATATATTAATTTTATAAAGTGATAGGTAGCATCAAAACATTTCAACACTTTTAGATTTTAAAATGCATCTGTGTGATGGGAATATATCATCCATTTAAAAATGAAGTATAATAACCAGAGGGTAAGTTTGAGATTGATGTACTTGAAAATATATATAAAAATTTGACTTGAAATAACACACTTTTAAACCATTTGTGTGATACTTGTATATCGGTGTATCTACAAAAGTAATTTGCAGTTAGGTCAATGGAGTCACAAATTATACAAACTTTTGGCATTTATAAAGACTGGGTAGTACACAAAATGCTCCTAATAGTTTAGAGTGAATGGGATATATCTAAGTGTAGACAAAATATTCTAAAGATCTTTAAGAAGAATAATTACACAGGGGAATAGTTCATAGGCTAAGGCTATTTCCCAATACTATGATGTGGCAATGGGAAAACCAATTCTAGTCAGTAAATTATGGCCGAAATTAGAGTGTGAGGCTACTAAACGGGAAGATGAAACTTTAAAGATCAAGATAACTGCAGAGTAATGTAACCCAAGGCCACACTATCTGGAGGCTGGAGGTGAAGTAGAGATTTTAGAGTTCAGCAACAAAGCAGGAAAAGATCCGAGGTGGACATATTCCCGAAGGATTCAGGAAAGATCTTCAGGATCTGACTAACAATAAAAGCCGTGTTGGGAAGCTGGTAACTGAGCAGAAACATCAGTGACTGTGTATCACATGGAAGATAAATGGGTCAGCCATGTCCAGGGAAACTGAAGAATGGAAGAAGAATACAACAGCTCTTGAAATAAGTTGTCACAGAAATATATAATCTGAAATATCAAGTTTATAACAAAACTAAACAGACATGCATATAAAAATAAAAGAGTGACAAACAGAGAGGAATAGAAACAGGACATAGAAATTGACCTCCAGTCGTCCCAGGGGCTAGAGTTAGCTGACAAATCATTTATCACAGTTAGAATACACATGTTCATATAACTAAAGGATGAATAGTGTCTGAATTGAAGACTTAAGGAATATAAAACAAACAAACAAACAAACAAGTAAGGAAAAACAACCTAAACGAAACCCTTAATAAGCCAAAACTTCACCAGGATTAAAGAACAAATAGGAAATAATAAAGACTAATGACCTTAAGATCTATCAACAGATTAGCCAGTTTGGAAGAGAGAGGAAAGAGGGGAGGTACCGATAAATGGGAACCTTAGGAATCTATTAGAGACTATGTCAATTTTGCTTATGAGGAAAAGGAAAGTAAAATGATGACAACATTTTACAAAGTGGTACAATTTCTCCCCAGATGAGCATCCCCAGACATTAAATTCATGTCCAGAGAAGTTAATGAGCTTCATGTGGGGTTGAAACAAAGAAAGTCATTCCCAAACATACTACAGTTTTAACTGCTGCAATGTAAACTTAAACACCATCTTAACTCAGAGAAGCCACACACAGGAAGTTGCTAGGAGGTGCTTGGGCTGATTTTGGATTCCTAAGAAACTATGGAATTCAGTTAACATTGGAATGTAAAGGCAGCAAGAGAAGCAGGTAGCTAATGATGAAATCTACATTCACTGAAGCTATATCTTCAAACCCAAGATGAAACTGAAATATTCTCAGGTAAACAGAGATGAAATTTGTTACCAGTACAGTTATATATATTCCAAGTATGGAAAGTAAAATGAGTTTGGGTTACATAAAATCTGCATTTCTTTTAAATTCTTTAAAAAAAATACCAGAATTGAAAGTAAGTAATTAATTTATTGATGAGCTTATAATGTATATAAATGTTATATATACACACACATATATGTACATATTAAATAGTTTAAAAGACTGATCAATAGAAAAGGTGATCAATAGAAATATACTGATACATTGATTATATTAAGTTTAAATATAATTGCTAATTCTAAAGCAATCAAAATAATACAAAGATGTATGTAGAAAAACAAAAGAAAATTGAAATAGAATTTTTTAAAGGTTGGTTAATAAACAAGAACTAAATCTAAGGAAAATAATATTCTACTAGAGAAAAAAGAAAGGGCCCATGATGCATGAAGGATAACATGATAGCAATCAATAATACATTTACAGATGCTAAATAATATATCATCAAAACGCATTGAGCAGGCCAAAACAGAGAGCTCATTTGATAAAATTTTTACAAAGTAAGCATACAGACCTAAGTTAGGTCTCCACAATCCACATTAATAAAACAAGGTTGAGCATGGTGAACTGTACTTGTAACCCCAATGCATTTGTAATCCTGTGGTGCAATGGGGGTGAATAGCGCTCTGATCAGCCAGTGTAGCCTATTTAGTGAGGGCCAGGCTAGTGAGAAATCACATCAAAAACCAAGGTGGATGGTGCTAAAGGGAGACAATTCGGGGTTGTTTTCTGGCCTCCACATGCACATACACACATGCATTAGTTCTTCTACATATATGTGCATACATTTGAACACATACATATACATAGAAATACATGAAATAAATTTGAGATAATCTAGAATAGAAAAAGACAAATCTATACGTAGAGATGAATAGGAAACTCAATTACACTTTCTGAACCTGCATTGAATAGACTGGCAAAAAATTAAGTTAGTAAATGGAGAGAGAGAGAGAGAGAGAGAGAGAGAGAGAGAGAGAGAGAGAGAACACATAAGGAGATCACTGACAAAAGTAGCAATCACAAAACACTGCATGGCATTAACTCCTTGATAGACAGTGAGAGTTTTCTCCCAGATAAGCAAATATACTGGGAAAAGTATCAAAGACCTTGTTGAATATGCTCTCTGTCCAGAGTGGAATTAGATTAGAAACCAGAAACAGAAAGAGATCTAGAGAATCCAGTATCTGGAGAGTCAATAATGGACTACTCTACATGCGACGGGAGAAAAGTAGTTAAAAATGATTTAGAAATTATTTTCATGGAATAAATTTAAACTTGTGAGATTCAGATAAGTGAATTTATGGGGAAAATTCATAGCCTTAATGGTCTATACTATGAAAGAGCTAAAACTGATTACATAAGCTACAACCATACAAGAGAACAAATGGATTCCCAGAGATGTCTGTCCTGTAATCCCCTAAAACTTTTAAATATAATTTCATATGGCAAAAGAAAACTCACTGAGGCTCTAGCCTGGATCCTTGAGAGGTAGATCATTATGGGACATCTTAATGTGTAATCACATGGGCCCTCAAAGAGAGAGGATCTTTTTGCTTGAGATATGAGAAAGAGGAAGGCAAAAGAGAGATCGGATATGTGAGGGAAAAAAAAAAAAAAAAAAAAAACAAAAAACACGACTCAGCACAGCTGACATTGAAGACTGGGGAAGGCTTGGAATCTACAAGCAAAGAGTAGGTGACATCTATAAGCCAAGAAACAGGCAGGTGAGAGCTTAGAACTGCAAGAACTTCTCTAGGGTCCCTTGAAGGAAATGCAGAGCTGTGGGTACCTTGACTTTAGCCTGGTGAGATTTGTATAATACTTCTGACCTGTAGAACTATAAAATGAGGCTGAGGAGATGGTTCTGAGAGACTGAGTTTAGATTCTCTAGCATTCACATCAAATCTGGACATTGTGGTGTACGCCTGGGATCCCATTCCCAAGGAAGCAGAGATAAAAGCCTCCCTGGTGCTCACTGATCAGCCAAGCTAGCTAAATTGATGAGCTCCAGGTTCAGAGAATAACCCTGTCTCAAAAGTAAAGTTAAGTAGTGACTAATAAAGACCACTATCCTCTACTTTGACCTCTGGCCTCCACATGTACAGTGCACACCTATCTAGAGACATATGCAAACACCACACACACACACACACACACACACACACATACACACACACACACACACACACACAGAGGTTGTCAGTGATTGTGGAAGATATCTGACACCGAGCTCTGAATTTCACGTTCACGTGCATGCACATACCCTCACCTACCTACACAAGTGTACGTACATATACCACAAATGCAAACACATACAAACAAACCTTATAAAACAATAAGGCTGTATTACTTAAGGTCCTAAGTTCATACGAATTTGTTATGGCAGAAACAGAAATTGCGTGGACTGGCTTTGTAAAAAGAGATTACACTAGAACATGGACTGTTAATGAAAGAATTGATGTAACTCTACATCTTATAATACACGAAGAACAAGAATATGGTAGACACCCCATGACCATACCGGGATAACTCAAGTAACATATACAAACTCTCTAAAGACCATAAGTCAGGAAAGGGAACTGGAGATGATACTGAGTTTGTAATCATGTTTTCTCACAAAGAAAACTATAGGACCAGATAGCTTACTGGTAAATTCCAACAAACATTTAGAGAAAGAATAGAATTCTAATGTGACACAAAATGGTTTGTGAAACAGAAGAGAAAAGAATACTTCCAACTCTGCTATGAGACTATTTTTAGACTGTTACTACACCAACTGCACCAAACATACCAGAAGCCAGAAGCCAGCTTGCTTCTCTCCTGAACATAGACACAAGAAACCCTTACAGGGTATTAGCAACTCAGATTCTCAGCATGTAAAGGGGTAGCATCCTTTACTATAAAAATTCCTTAACACAAGAGCATCGTGAAAAGGCTGCCTTTTCCTGATGAAGTTTATGGCTAAAAGCCCCTCCACTCTGTGATAAGAGATTCAGTCTTTTATCTAAGACTGGGAATAAATCTAAGTTGCTAACTTTTATAATTTCTATGTAATATTTTATTGCAAATTCTAGATACTCCAATCAATTAAAATAAATTGAATTTATCAATATCAGAGACTAACAGGTTATTATCTGAAAAAAATCAATAGCTTTATACAATAGACACAAATATTCAGAAAATAAGATAAAAATACAGTTGTATTTAAATAATGCATAAATCTAAGAAAATTGGAGAAATACTTATACTCAAAATCATAGTCCACTGCTAGAAAGAAAAACATCAACCAACCAACCAACTAATGAATATATGAACAGCTGAGAAGTAACTGTGGATGGTGACTTATGTCAGTGCAGCCATCTGCTCTACAACTCAACTCCATATTCCAGGGGATTCTGTAGGAATTTCAACAGCATCTTTATTGGTGTAGGAATTTGCTAGCTAATTCTGAAAATCATAAGTAAATGAGAATAACTTGTAAAAGCCAAAACAATATTTACAAAGAAGAACAAATAGGGATAATTTACATTATCTGTTTTTAAATTTGTACCACAAATGTAGGGAAGTTAATACAACAAGGAATTAATACAGGGTAGACACACGAGAACATGCTACAGGATAGAGACATTTCTACAAACCAACGTACATACATATTAGCTGAGTTTTGACAAACGATGTAAATTAATTAACAAGGGGAAAGTAGTCTTCATATTAACAGTATTAGTCATTCGTATGGGAAAAATAGGAACCTCAATAAAGTAACTCATAACACATGATACATGTATAGATAGAGATGAAATGGTAAAATTTACAGATAAAATCTTAGAAGAATGGCCAGGTGTGGTGTATGCCTTAAGTCCCAGCCCTGGAAAGGCCGAGGCAGGCAGATCTCTATGAGTTTGAGGCCAGCTTAGTTTACTTACAAGAGTTCCAGGACATCTAGAACATTGTAGAGAGACCCTGTCTCAAAACAAACAAACAAACAAACAAGCAAACAAACAAACCAACCAACCATAAATTAGGAAAAAAAATTGTTGTATTTAAATGGGGAAAACAGAAAAATCATATTATGTTGAACACACAAATGTAATCACAACATTCAGGATATAAAGAAAAACCAGATCTCCAAGGTCATCCTCAGCTACAAAGGAGATTGAGAGTATCCTGAGCTACATGCGATCTTGTCTTAAATGCACATATTGGCACTGTGGAACACTGACGGTTAATAGGTGAAGAAGCATTTCTACAGCAAAATGCTATTTTGCAGTAATGGGCACAATCATATATGACTCTCAAAGTTAAAAGAAGGAGGGCACAATAAAGCACAGAGCAGGGGCTGGGAAGATGGCTCAGCAGTTCTGCCAGAGGTCCTGAATTCAATTCCCAGCAACCACACCGTAGCTCACAACCATTTGTAAAAGGATCTGAAGTCCTCTGTCTGCTGTGTGTGAAGACAGCTACAGTATACTCATAAATAAAATAAAATAAAAAGCATATCTATTAAAAACAATATTTCAGTCTTCTAATGTTGTATAGTATGCCAATTAATCTAGTGAAAAGAAGCAAAGCAAGAAATAGAGGGAAAAAATGGCTGTATAAAGATACCAGGAAACTTTTGCTTGGATGTACATTTTCTATCTCTTGATTGTAGTGATTCTACAGTTCTGTTCATCACTGTATCTTATCAATTTTTTTCAAGTACATTTGAAAAATACATGAAAAATTTAAGTATCTGCACCCCACCCTCTGACCCCATGCTATATGTAATAGCCATCCCAGCAGAGTTCAGGACCACTTGTATGTTTACACTTTTATCTTTTGTTGCTATATTTCCCTGGTCCTGTGGGCTATTCCAGTGTCAGCAATGGTATGGAAAAGTCTAAACCAAGAGATGGATGGCAACCTGCATCGACTCAGTGCAGATGTGGCTATCAGGCTCTGTACCTGATCCACTGACAATTCTCCTTATTTGGACCACTGACACAAAAGGTCTACCATACAAGCTTCTTTCTTCTCACGGGAGTTACTCATTTGCATCATGGATAAAATAAACCAATTAATTACTTGAATGGAATAATTCCTTCTCTCTTTTTAAAGACGAGGAGACAGAGCCTCAGGAAATTAAACAATAAAACCAATGGGTAGAGTAGAAATGAGGCTTTATGTTTCCTTACATTGCAACCTCTATCTCTTGCTTTTCTTTTCTTTTCAGTAAGCATAGGTTTGAAGACAACCTGTATCAGCAATTTAAATACATATTCACATACATACACAAGAGAAAGAGAGAGACAGAGAGACAGAGAGAGACCGACAGAGACAGAGAGGCTGACAGAGGGAGAGAAAAAGACAGAGAGAGAGAGAAAAAGAGAGAGAGGGAGAGAGGGAGAAAAAGGGAGAGAGAATGGGAATACATGGATGTAGAAAAATAACCCAAGCAAATATGAGAAGTGAGAACGATAATTTTCTTATCACTTGACACAATGCGATGTTCATCAAGGCTAATTAATCAAATTATCTTTACTAGTTTCCTAGGTAAACGTACACTACATCTGAATAATTTTGACAATCAAGGTACAGCTTTTTCATTTTTTTGCATCCCCCCTCCAGAAATGAACACACTGCTTGTTTGGTTGATACTACGTCCACCTTTAACAATGAATCCTACAACATCTCATCCTATCTGCAAGACATAATTCTTATGCTTTTGTACTGGCTTTTTATTTTCACTCTGGCATCTTGATAATTTCATCTGTATGTTGGCGTGAAAAGTCACAATGTGCACTCTCTTCGTCCGATATTTTCTACTTCAACACCTGTGCAATTATAAGGTGTAAACTACTCCCACATGCCGCAAGAACTAATGATAAATGCAGAGTTACTGTGTAAGAGTTTCAATTTGGAAACTGTCAGGTCTTAGCCCTTCAGCAGGGAAAGAATAAAAGATACTCTAACATTTATGTTTAGGGATCAGAACTTGGGACTATTGCTGGTTTTCTTTATCTGCTGGGGAAAATGGGTAGGGTAAATGTGACTTCAGTGTTGTTTGATGTTTTATTAATGAGGGAGGCATCACTTCAGCTGCAGAAATCTACAGAATCATGAGTTGATTACTAGTTGAGTGATAAAGTCCTACAGTGAAACCCTGATTTTACATGATGTTCAGTAAGAGAGGAAGGCGGCTTTCATACAGAACTCCTTTGCTTGCTCCAAATCATATAAACATGAGAACTTGGGGAGGTTGAGCTTATCCAATCCTATTCTTATTTTGTGCCAGAAATAAAATTTTGGAGAGGTCTACAGATCTTTATTTTCGCTTGTTCATTCAATTAGAAATTTGTCAAAAAGAAGACCTTGACTTTTGACATTTGAAAATTTAAGGAGAATGGTAAAATATTAACTGGATTTCCCTTTTTCATAATTAAGAAGCATAAACACTGTTGTTTGACTTGTATGCCGCTCTGAGTAGCTCTTTCAGATCACTGACTCTACGCAAAGTCACTATGGAGTTATTTACTTGCTCCTGATCAACAGTTTATTTCAATTCTTACTGAAACATGGCTAACAGACAGTTACTGGTGGAGAGCAGATTTTTAAAAAATGAACTATTAAATCCACAACATTTTCTCTCGTTGTAAAGAGGCAGAAATTATTTTAGCAGTTGACATTTTCTAATGTTCTGAGGTCTTTTTAGACATTTCAAGTGGTTTTGGGGGCATCGGTGAAGACCCAAGGGCGGCAAGGTTCAGAGCTGTTAAATGTAGAGATGACACAATTAGACAGAAAAGCTACAGAGACCGGTGAATGCACTGTTCCCCTCTCTCTAAGATGCAAAGGTACACAACCTTCAAACATCCACTGGAGACAGAGTCTTTAGCAACGGCGTTGGTAGACAGTTGTTAACTACTGCTTCTAAATCTTCCCATTCTATTTCTGCTAATCCATTTTCTTTTTAAGACTAAGCAAAAGCTATCATAGCTTATAAAGCACAGCAGAGGATAGCAAATATTCCTTGATGATTTTTATGCATTGTAAGAGCAAATTTTAAAGTCCTCATGTCTAAGTTTCTTGACCCGGATCTAAGTCAGACTCAGAAAGTCTAAACCTTTCCATGCGTCTTCCTATTTCTGACACTCAAATCTGTATAAGATCAAAACTTACTACATTGAGATGTACTTTTAAGTGACATGCACAATGTTTGATAGTAATGACAATGGTGGTAATATTTCCATCTTTTTTCTCTCTATAGTATTAAACTACAGTCTAAAATGTACAGGTGACAGGTACTAATTAACAGAAGCGCAATGCACATGCACCCAAAGGAGGGATGTCCTATGGTCTACGGAGAGCTAACCTTGAACCCTCATCTACAGCGAGCAGTCGTGCATATAGGAACATCATAAGAGACCAGTTCTAAAGGCAGGGAGAGGAGTTTGCCTCTGGAAATTTACACGGGTTTCAATTTCTTCCCTGTTACTGAGTAACAGATACTGGCATTCCCCAAGCAGTTCCAGTCAGAGTGTGGAGAAATACTTGTTGAGTTTAATTGGATTGAATTAAAAATTGTCCTTTCAAAGAATCAAGTTGGCATCTCAAGTTCAAGGTCTCCAAACGATATAGGCTCTCCTCCATGGCTGCCTAATGAACCCCTAACTAGTTACAGATAAAAAGGGATTAAAACCACTCTACAGAGCACTTTCTCTAGTCTTTCATTATCTGGACTACAGAAGTCTGTGATAATTACACTGTTCCATAAACAAAAGAAGTTTAATCCTTGTATTTTCCTGTTTAAGAAGTAAACATCAAAACGTTATGATGGGGACCGGTCCTATTAGAATACATAATAACACCTGTCAGGCAGCAACTTTGAGGAAGTCAAGACTTCTAACAGGACACTGAAACTCCAACCCCAAACAACGGAACAGCTCCTTGATACAGCGCAGCAATCTCAGTCTTGCTGCGTGCGGCTGGGCATCGAATAG
>CM052714.1:50295168-50320759 GCA_028551405.1 Uromys caudimaculatus | reverse complement strand
AAAAGCCAAAAAAAAAAAAAAAAAGAAAAAAAAGATTAAAAATTAAATTCATTTTCTTACCAGCACGTTGCAGCACCAACTCGCTCACGGGAATGTTGCTTTTACAGGTTTCTCTTTTAATTATCCTGGAAGCAGGGAGACAAGGGAGGGGGGAGGTAGAGAAGAAGAAGCAGGGTGGTTAAATTAGCGTGCTGGAATCTTTTCAGTTTGTCGCAGAGAGTAGAGAAATTAAAAAAAAAAAAAAAAAAAAAAAAGGAAAAAAAACTCAGTAATTTAAATTTGCTCTCAGTTCAGGCTGCACCGCTGGGTACCGCCCCTTCTTCCCGCTGGGTTCCATTACCTGCAAGGCTGGGACTGACGGCCACTGTTCAAACACAAAAAGGCAGCTAGCATGCTGGGACCATTCTGTCTGCTGTTTGGGGCTCACTTGTCCTCTCAAGTGAGCAACACCACCGGGAAGGTGTTCTGTAGCTCCTTTCCGGGCACTCCCATGTCATTCCTTACCATGGGAGCTGATCACACGGAGTTGGGGGTTTGCTTACAGTTTGCTTTGTTTTATTACTCTACCTTTATAACATTGTTTATTGCAATTATAGTTTTACTAATATTATTTATCTTGTGCCATCTTCTGTATTCCTCGCTGTCCCCTCTCCCCTGCTCCAAAACACACTGCCTCCTGTCTTTTCCTTTACATCACAAACATGAACACATTTATGAGCAGAAGACATGTCAAAATTTTAAGAGCTCTCATTTCTCCTTGGACTTTTGGACTTTCTTTCTTTTTTGAGCCTGCAATGTTGAGATATTTTATGAGAAAGCATGCCTAGGACCAAGTTTCTAAAAGCACCAGAAACTTCTAAGAAAGATGACGTATGGAAACAACTCTCCATGATTGAATTCAAAATGCTTATGTTAATGTTTATGAAGTAGATAAAGAACTCAGGAGCATGGAGCTAACCTTGGTGCATACTGAAAATTTGAACCGAGATATGGAAACTTTTTGAACATGCACAACAGTAGCGATCCCTGATGCTCAAGACAGCATGTTTCTAGTTTGCAGGACAGAAAAAGTACAAGAAAAGACATCCCTCTTCCATGAGTAATTATATGACCTACATGGACTTTGTAGTAGACCTCCTATTGTTACCTTTCTGATGAGGGAGTTAAAAACTACTTTGTGATTGACACAATCATAGCTTGAGTGTGGTCTGGGTCTCCTACAGGTAAGTCTCCATCTCCAGCTTTCCTTTCACACTATAATATGACTTAGCTTCTCCTTCCAAAGTTTCAAGCTGTCTACTCCCTGGTTATCGGACCACGATGATCTGTCATGCCACAAAGCCACATAGCAGTTAGGGAATGAAGGATGCACTGAGAGCTCAGGAGATAGCCCAGTCAGCAAATGGTTCTTTTGCATGATGACAATCAGACTTTAACCTTTATCATGCATATAAAATAAGCTATAAGCTGGACATAGAGGAATATGCTTGTAATTCCAACAGTGGGGAGTCCAAGAGAGAAGGAGCCCTAGGGCTCACTGACCATTCAGAACAGCCAAGCCTAGACAAGTTCTAGGTAAGACAGCAAGACATTGTTTGTAAAAAGAATAAATGGAGTATGTCCTAGGAATGGCATTAAGGGTGTTCTCTGGCCTCCATATTCATGTACATGTCCTTGATAGTGCACCTGCACACATAAACATTTGTATACATGTATGCAAGCACACTCTTTTTTTTTTTTTTTTTTTTTTTTTTTTGGTTTTTCGAGACAGGGTTTCTCTGTGTAGCCCTGGCTGTCCTGGAACTCACTCTGTAGACCAGGCTGGCCTGGAACTCAGAAATCTGCCTGCCTCTGCCTCCCAAGTGCTGGGATTAAAGGCGTGCGCCATCACTGCCTGGCGCAAGCACATTCTTAGACACATACAGATGTAATTATACGTACTTTTATGCCACTGGCTGAAGGCATAAAAGAAAATTATTCTTGATGGCAGAATAGTGTTTAGTTTTCTTTCTTTCTTTCTTTCTTTCTTTCTTTCTTTCTTTCTTTCTTTCTTTCTTTCTTTCTTTCTTTCTTTTTATATTTTATTTACATTTCAAATGTTTCCCCCTTTCCAGGTCTCCACTTTGGAAACCCCCTATCCCATCCCCCCACCCCCTGCCTCTATGAGGGTATTCCCCTACCCACCCACCTACCACCCACTCCTGTCTTCCCACCTTGGCATTCCCCTATACTGGGGCCTCTAACACCCTCAGGCCGAAGAGCCTCTCCTCCCCCTGATGGCCAACAAGGCCCTCCTCTGCCACATATGTGGTCCAAACCATGAGTCCCTCCATGTGTATTCTTTGGTTGGTGATCCAGTCTCCGAGAGCATCCGGGGGTCAGGCCAGTTGACACTGTTGCTCCCTCCCTGGGGCTGCAAACTCCTCAGCTCCTTCAGTCCCTTCTCCAACTCCTCCATCTGGGACCCCGCGCTCAGTCCAATGGATACTGTGAAATGAAACTTGGGTATTCTGAACTTTTGGGCTAATATCCACTTATCAGTGTTTAATTTCCTTGATAATTTTTCTTAATTATTTTTTCCTTCTAATTCCTACTTATCTTCTTATCCATTTTAGTGGATTGCAGTATTTCTAGAATTTTTAAAGGCCAAGCATGGGGTGCTTTCATACAGTTTACCTTTTAAGGGAGAAGTTATTAATGGCATAAATAAAATAACATGATTTAACTTCACAAATTGGTAAAATGTTAGCTGGGTGTCAGATATTTATCCTGATAGTCAAGGTCCATCCTAAAAACAAACCAATTAAAAACGGAGAAGACTGAGGAGGCAAATAGAAGAACTACTATCTATATCTATATCTATATCTATATCTATATCTATATCTACATCTATATTTATATCATTTGTACCATCTCTATCACCTATATCACCTTTATCAATCACCTATATCTATATCTATATATCTATATCCATCTCAACTCCATAGAGAAGTAGGGCAGGTCAAGTATACCAGAAGCCATGTTTGCTTCCCAGGGAGTTAGGCAATGAAACAGTGGTAAATTCCACCAATATGCTAATTGTGGGACTTTTTAGCAATACAAAATGTAATAAAACTAAGCCATACTTTGGATTGAAAGTATTAGGTGTAGATTTTTTTTTCAAAACAGTTCACTGAAGCAAGATTTTATTTCTTTATTCTATAATTTTCAGTGGCTTTTGCTTAATCCCTCCATTAAGAACAAAACAAACAAACAAACAACAACAGAAAATAACTTTTAGAAAGAGGAAAAACAGGAAGAAGTGTAAAAATGAGCAAGAATTTTTTAAAAAATCGGTGTCTTTTAAGTATTTAAGTAATAATGGCCACTATGCTAATATTAATTACTTTATATAAATGTGAAGAATCATATTCTTAGGCCATTTTAGGTAGTATGTGCACATACCATGCATATAGTAGCACATGTTGGTATATATTCTTAATATTTTGTCTTAAATAAAGACAAAAGTAATGATTCTAATAAATAATATTACTAAGTTCATTTATTTGTGTATTAATTATTTGTGTATTAATCTTAAAATGTCCTGACACTGAACTTTAGAGAAGGAACATTTTTGTTGAGATAGGGTTCTCTTGGTCTCAGAAAAATTATGAAATATAATTCTAGTAGGTATTTATCCTGTCACTTCTGAAGTTGTCACTAGATGCTGTAGGGGTGGGATTTAAAAATATGCTGCATTTGATGCAGTCCTGCTGAAAATCTATCCTTTACAAAAATAAATTCCTACCGACTAAGGGAATTGTGTGTGGTAACAGACATCAATGTGGCTAACAAATCAGAAATGCGTCTTAAACACCAAAGAAGCTTGTTGGAAATGTATTAGACTTTCATATCATTCTTGGTTTTTGGAAAAGGATGACAGTTAGCCTAGGCTGCCTTCAACTGCTGATAGTCAGACTTCACTTTCTCAAGTGTTTATATTAAAGGCATATCTAGCTTTCAGACAGATTTTGTTTGTTTTTTTGCTTGGTTTTTAGATATGGAGGTCTAATGTAGCCCAGGTTGGTATTGAACTTGCCATATAGTTGAGTATGGCCTTGACTACTGGTCTTCCTACTTCTGCCTCCCAAGTGCTGGTATTACAGGTTTGTGCAACCATATGTGGCATGGATGTATTTTAAAGAAAATTCTTTAAAGCTGGGCATGGTAGTGGATGCCTATAGTCTCAAAGAGGAAGATCATGATTTCAAAAGAAGCCTGGACCACATAATGAGTTGAAGGCAAGCAGGGCTACACAGTGAGAACCTGTTTCAAAGTCAAACATTATTAAATGCTCATTCCCAAAGGGACTCATCATCATGAGGGAAATGAGAACAGCAGTTTTATTGTTCGGTGTTTTGGATCTTGAAGTGCTGCCTAATATCATGCCTAACGCATGATATTATGTCTTAATGGTAATATTCACTAATACATTTTCCCTTCTATAGAACTCTGAGACATTCTTCACTTTTATGTACCACTAAGCTGTCATAATTAAACCCTATAAACTATATAGCATGGAGATATCCATCTCAGTTTTGACGTCAAAATAGTCTATTATTTGGACTCACATGTTTTTTTAAAACCATATCTTCATGGCTATAGACCAGTTTTACTAATTTATTAAAATATATGATTTTTTTAGCACAAGTAGACACATCTAAATACCAAACTCCGGATTCTACGGTGATTTTTACAAGTAGATTTTTTAGAATAGATAGAAAGAGAATTGTGAACAATTTCACTCTAAGTGATTTGAACTATAAAGAAATCAAAAGGAAAACTGATATTTGGCAAAGAATAGAACAGAGACACCTAGGCTGATAAACTTCATAGGTCATTTCCTCCTGCAGCCGTATTCACTCAGAGAGGGAAACAGGCTGAAAGCAAACTGCCTTCAGATTAAATACAATTGTACAGTAAAAGGTACCCCATGTGCGTGTGGCTCAAATGGGTAAGCTTTGTGTCCCTGGTGTTGGCTATATGTGGTGCATGGGGTGTCATAGCATTTTATTACTATCTAGCTACACAAGACATAAGGAGAGAACATTGTAAGCAATAGGACTGAAAACAGAGTTAGAAACAAAGAACAAAATGGCTTATAGAAATGTTCAATATCTGGTAAAACTGGCCGCTGGAATTTCACTCAGAATACTGGACAAAAGCATATTCACATGACAGAGAAGATTCTAGGTGTATACGAAATAATAGGCAAGTGTATGATTTCCAATGTGGCAGGGGCTGTTTGTATCATTTTAAATGAGAAATTATATTGCCTCTTGCATGGCTGAGGAATTGTTTCTTGGGTACCTAATTAATCGGGAATAGGGTGCATCCCCAACATTCTTTTTAAACACTCACAGTATTTCGGATAGCATGCTAGGTAGTCACCAATTTGGTCTGAACCAACCATATTCTGTCCTGGTTTCAGGACTTGACTCTTAGCTGTTAGTTATGAATTTCCTTAAAGTAGAATCTTAATCCACTGATTGAAAAGGAAGGCTACCCCTCCCATCCAGCAGACGCTCAGCAGCAGGCTTCTGCTCGACTCAGCTTCTGCTTCCTGATATTGTTAGTAAGGCTGAATATAAAGATGTGCTATTTTGGAACTTTAGCAAAGGAATATAGCACTTCATTCCAAAACTCGGAATTTCTTTTCAAGCTGTCGGTAAGAAATTGCTTTTTAGGGCAAAGTGATTTCTCCTAAGCCGTGATTTTCTACACTTACCAGAACTGACATACCCTACTCTTTCTTATGTATAGTTCTTGAGGGAATTTCAGTAAGTCACAGTCAACAGTGATCTAAAGATAATAAATAAAATTCCAGAAATTAAAAATTCAAATGGTTAAAATATCTTTTATTATAGTTATTATTATAATTGTCCTATCTTACTACTAGGTATGATTAAGCTCTTTCTCTGCCCCATTTATAAACTAATTTTAAGCTAGGGATGTGTGTATGAGAACTCATATAATCCTATAAGATTCAACCTCCTCTTTGCTTTCAGTATCTACGAGGGATTTTTAAATTCCCTCTATTCGGTGGCTAAAGGGAACTATTGTATTTAATTTTTTTTCAAACCAATAAAGAAAAAAAGAGGAAACAATGGGTGAATAAGATTATTTTTGAGTCTTGAAAATGTCCTTTTTTTGAAGAAATTTAACAGTTTCCTTTAATTTAAAGCCACCTCAACAAATAGGGACATCAGGTATAGCTTAATATTGACTCTCAGTTTCCTTTGTCATCTAGTTAGTAGCTTTCATCGTGGTTTGTGCAGAAGACAGAGAAGCCTAAAGATTTGACTATTTAGACAAAAGCTTCATAATCAATAACGTTATCTTTAACTCTTCTCTTCTACTTTGCTAACTACAACAGGATACAAGTTTCTAGAATTTCCATTTCCATTTCTTCCCAACAGAATTCACTACATCTCTCTGGAAAAAAAAATAAACAAGAACAAACTAAACCAAAACAGGACTCTTTCTTGTTTACAGCTGTGAAAATAGACCAACATGCTGTTATAGAAAAATATTTATTTTTTATAAGTAATTCAGTCAAAATGTAGGCATACTGGGCTTAAATGAACAAGTCAATAAAAATCTGAGGGAAGAAGTTACATTTAACTTACTAAGAATTTGTTGGGAGTTTGGACTTTTGGTTTGTTTGTTTGTTTATCATAGATTCAAGGAAGAGCCAGTGACATAGGTGAACCATAAGTATAGCACAATTACTTATATGTTAGTAGGAGAAAACTATGCCCATAACCAAAGAGGTTGAATTGGCGAGACTTATTTTAATAACACATCGACAGAAAAAACAAAAAATAAACATGGATTCAAATTAATTCACAATGATTCTGCATACAATCCTGATCTAAGTAACGGCAATGGATTTCAGATTCCCAAACAGCAGCAAAAAAGAGAGTACGGCCAACTACATGTGCCTTACTGTTTATAAGATGAAACCAAATTCTTTGTGGATGAGAGGTACAGCATATTAGGATAAGAAATTGGAGAGTAATTGCATAGGCCCTCACAGAGAGAAGTAGAAATGGTGTATTTGACAACTTTCTCAACACAAACATTTATATTTTTATATGTAGCAGGCCTGATGTATCATAAATACATTCAATTTTCTAAATCAAGCTTGAAGTAGAATTGTAATTTTAGCCTGAAAACAAAATCATTGAATTCTTCACCTTAGCCTTAAAAGTCAATACCAAGTATAGAAAGTGATTAGTTATTAGTTAAACAATATTAAGTAACTAATTTGTTCGGTGCTTTCTTCTCATTGGTGATATATCTAGAAAGAAGACACTGTTTCTTGCACACTGGTGGAGCAAAGAGAAGTTCACAGACAGCAGCAATAGTGAGCAGTGAGTGGTGGCATCAGGAAAGTGGAGCCTGATATACGAAGGACATTCTCAGCTGTTGTATGAGGTACCAAGATGGCTACCAAATGAAAGCGACATCTTAAAGACAGGGACAAAGCTGCCTAAGTGAAGAAGGGGGCTCCCCAAAGGAGCCATCATCACACCTGAGGGGGCAAGCTTTGCTCCTGTGCCTCATCATTACTATCTATCATGCCTAGAAGAGGGCAATCTAAGCACATTTTAAAGAAATCCCTAGACAAAAATAATTTCTTCATAAATATTGATGCATTGAAACTCACTTTAACACAGTGAAAGGCATTTATCAAAAGTTTATGACAGGCATCATATTAAATGTAGAATCTCAAGCATCCCTACTAGGTCAGAAATAAACCTAGGGGGTCTTTCATTATCCTTGTGGAAGAGGAAAAAATAAACAGACAATCTGTAGTTTCTGTAGGAAGAGAATCTCTACAATTTGTTCTTTCTCTTCACAGATAATATATTCATCTATGTATAACAGTTAAGAGAATCTACCTATAAGCAGTTTTGACAGATAGAAAACCAAGTTAACTCACACAAAAGAAATGCAAGTGTTGTCTTGTAACTCTGCAGTAATCATGAAATTGAATGGAATATGCTTTGATGTCTTGAGTAATACTTTTAATGAGATATATAAGATATTAGAATAATGTATAAATGTTATTAAATATATTAACATATTATATAAATGTTATATAATGTTATAGAGTCAATTTAAATTATTTTGCAAATGCAATCTTTTATATTCTTATTATTTAATAAAAGCAATTTCAATCAAAATCTGCTATTTAGATCTCAGAAACTCATATCTACAATGTGTTGCTTGAGGTATACTCTCATTAATATAGAATATATTTGGGAAAATATGTGAAAATTTCAACTATTCCCTAATAATATGAAATTACTGCTTCAGGAAACATAGCCTGTTTCAAAGACAAAATGAATAACTGCTATAACAAGATGTAATGAAGATCAACAGAGAAGCTATTTTAATTGGGCCATACACTCCAATCTCTCAACATGATTCAGAGACCAAGGGCAGCATTCCTCTCCTAGTTGTGGACCATAACACGGAGCAAATACACAAGACATCCAAAGGGAAGTACAAAGCTAGGAACTGTCAACCCCGAAAGCAGGGATAAAGAGATAGCACATCTAACAAGCACCTCAGCTTCAAGGGCAGAGCCTCATATTCAGCATAAGGAAGTAAACTAGCTCAAAGAGAGCATCACAGTCCCCGTGACATGAAGAGACAGAGAGCTCTAGATTACCCTGAGGCTGAAATTTGTAGGTGAGGTTTACTAGAAAGAAGGAGGCCACAGGGAGGAAACTCTCGAGACAGTAGATGAGTTCTTAGCGGAAGTCGGGGCAGCACTCATCAGCCTGTTATAGCTGACACCAGCTTAAGAGGGGAAATTAAAAGTTCACTGAGCAGGCTACCCAGAGTGGAAGGTCCTTGTTGATACACCAGGCACTGGGCCGAAAAAAATCAGTAAACTGTTAAGTTAGGAATAAAAACTGCATCTGAAATATGTATTAGTCATCTTTTATAAACACCCCAAACCAACTTGACCTAAATTGGGTAGCCATGCTAGGAAATGTCATCCCATTGAAACAAAACTCAGCAAAACAAAACTCACGGATCCAGGTTTTCTTATTGGGACAGATCATTCACAGCAACCAGCATTCTTGATTCTGCCTTGCACATGAGGCTAGGCAAGAAAAAAAAACACATTTATTTAATTGAAATAAAGGTAACAAAAAGACTGGGCAAATAGAAAACAAGTAGAAATATCCAAATATGCCAATGACTACAACCAAGCTGTCCTGGTTGGCTATACTGTGATAAAATACCATGACCAAAAGTACTCAAGCAGGACAGAATTTATTTCAATGTATAGGTCATAATCCATTGTCAAGGGAAAACAGGCCAGGAACTCAAGACAAAAACCTGGAGGCAGGGACTGAAGCAAAGAGCACCTGGGAATGCTGCTTGATGGCTTGTCGCAGACTCATGCTCAGCTACCTTCCTACAGAGCCCAGGCTTACTACCTACAGCGGGTTAGACCATCCTATATCAATTAGTAATAAAAAAAAAAAACAGCCCACAGACATGCTCACAGGCCAAGCTGATGAGGCAATTTCTCAATAGAGTTTCCCTCTTCCTAAGCATTCCAAATTGACAGCCATGATTGGCTATCACACAGGCATGCCAACTAAAATGCAGATATTGTCAGAGTGCATGAAAAAGTAAGATGCAAGAAAAAGAAATCAACAAGAGATTCATGGAAAGATCTAGTGAGAACACCCCACATGAAGAATGACACAAGACACCTACAAAGGATAGAGAATGTATTGTAACCAACTATGGAGGTTTAAACTATGGAGGTATACCAATAAAAATAAAAGTATATTGCCGAAAGTGTAAACTCAATAAAACAACACAACAATCCTACATGTGTATTTGTCTAATGAAAACACCTTGAAAATATATCTACAACTGACAGAGATAAAGAAATAGGGAAATTCAGTTAAGTGTTGCCAATCTTGAATGTTCTTTCTGAAATAGACTGAATAAAACGAAGAAATTAAATGTAGGCATAAGGATCTGACCTGTAAATATTAAACCTAGTAATCTTTCTTCTGAGGTGCTTATGAAATGCTCACATATATCTCATATCCTGGACCACAACAATCAACTATTGGTACATTTGAAGGCGGATAAGAAAAATGATGACTTCTTTCAGATCTTACTACAGTAAAACCTGATGTACAATTCAAGGAATACAGTCAGGCAATGCAAATGGACAAGTTTCTTGAAAAATTCAACTTTAAAAGACAAACGGAAGAAATGAAGAACCTTCAAACTGTGTATTTGCACATGTGTTCCTTATGTGTGTAGTGATAAGGCTGCCCTTTAATTCATGATCCTCTTTCTTCAGCCTCCTAAGCACGAGGACTTAAGAGACATAAATGATCACAATGAGCCAGGAACTATTAAAGTAAGTAGTCTTTAAGTAATGTATCTTCCTGTGATGAAAAGTTCATATATAAAAATATTTGTGATGCCTAATAAGATAACATCATCTATTTTTACAAACTGCCTTGATATTTGTAATAATGACATATAACATGTGAGATTACTTTCACTTACATACTTTCATTTTAGAATATTACTATCTGGGATAAATTGACTACAAAAAATTTTCATTTGTAAGTTGCTAAAAATATTTTGTCCTTAATTCCATATATCTCTCTTTAGGAAATTGGTCCATCATTTTATTCAATTTTCTATTAGAATAATTATTTGGGTTTCTGGATTGCCATAGCTTTCATTATGTTGCTGAAAATGGACTTATATTTTATAAATATTATTCTGAGTTTCCTTTCCCTCTTTTATTGAAAATATATTTTTTCCCCTCACATAATAGATCCTGATTACGTTTTCTGCTCCATCTACTCTTCTCAGTTTCTCTCTACTACCTTCCATCTAGGTTCACTATTTTTCTGTCTCTGATAAGAAAATATACAGGCTTCTAAGGAATGATAATATAATAGTATAATTTCATTCATATAATACAATACATAATAAAATAAAACAAAACTAACACGTCAGAACTGGGCAAAACAAACAGAAGGAAATGGCCCAAGAGAAGGTACAAGAAACAGAGACCTACTGTTTTACATACTCAGGAACCCAACAAAGCAGTAAAATGAAGGTCTTAATGTATGCAAATGATGTGTATAGTAAAAAAGGGGAGGGGATAAAACATACATGAATAAAATAAAAAATTTAAGAATGGGTAAAGCTCTGATATTATATTAAGAGACAAGGAACTCAAAAGAAACCACTGAGTTAGCTTTCTGTTTGCTGGACATGCAAACTACCCTTAAGAGTAGTTTGTTACCCCATTAAGACTCCATTGGAGAAAATTAAATTTTTATTTGAAACTGGTTATCGTTTGGAGATGTTTCTGGGTTAGTGATGGGCCTGTGTTTATTTCTTCTTTCAGTTTAGCACTCTCACTGATGCTGATATGTGTAGGCCATGTGCATGCTGCCTCAGTCTCTAAGATGTCATACTGACACATAAGGCTTTGTTGTATTGGTGTCCTCCATTCCCTGTGGCTCTTACACTCTTTACACAGGGTTCCCTGTGTACTCAGGGGAAGGATTTTATGGAAACATCTCATTTGGGGCTGAGTGTTCCAAGGTCTCTTATTCTCTGCATAATGTCTGGCTGGGGGTCTTTGTATTTGTTCCCAATGGCTGCAGGCAGAACCATCTCTGATGATGACCGAGGAAGGCACTGATCTATAGGTATTGCAGAATGTCATTAGTAATCATTTTACTCATTTATTGTCTTTTTTTTTTTTTTTTAAAGACCAGTAGTATTTGCTTCTACTCTAGGTCCATGGGCTATTTAGTCTCAGGTTCTTAGTCACTGAAATAGTGTCAGGCATGGGTTCTATGTTGTGGAGGGGGCCTGAAGTCAAATCAGATACTGGCCTGTTACTCCCACAAGCTTTGAGCTACTATTGCACTAATAAATCTTGTAAGCAGGACACCATTGTAGACCAAGGGTTTTGTGACTTGGTCGGTGTTTATGTTTCTTGTTTTATAACATAAAGAATATCTTTGTGTATCAAAGATGCTAGAACATAGGGGTAAAGACTCTATTTAGGCACCAGCTCAAATTCTCCATGTTCAGTGAGTTGTTCAACGTGTTGTCTTTATTAATGGGGACTTGCTGTCAGTTTGTGGAGAGCAATTTATAGTTTTGGGAACAGCCTGGGTTGTTTGGGGCTATGGGGGTTTTCTAATAACTAAATACTATAGAAAAGTTTCTTCTTTTTTTAAAATTTCAAGCTTTACCATGCCCTGCTTGTTTTTTTCTCTTCATAATGTTGAGAAAATCTTTTTCTACTGTGAAATTATGCAATGACTTTTACATAATTTCTAAACTTTTTCAATTAAATTTATTTCTCAATAAATTGTGTCTAAAATTATGTGAAAAACATAATAAAAGTAAGAATAATTAGAAGTAATTGAAATAAAATTGACATTGAGTAAATGAAGTAAATCAAAACATGTTGAACATAGTATTATAAATTGAGTAGAAATTTTATAGTATTTGCAGCATTTATGCTAGAAGATTGGCAAGCAACAAATAGTAGAAAAGATAATAAATAAAAAATTAGAAACCATTCAAGTAGAAAGAAAATAAAACATACATATTTAAAGATGAATAATAAAAATATAATTTTCTCATACAGGAACAATACAAGCAATAAAGAATATAATTGGAATGAGGGAAAGATTTTAAAAACACTGAGAGAATCTATGAACAATTTGATGCTAATTGATTAGAAAACCTAGACTAAATCTGCAATTTTTTAAAGCACATGAGTGATTCAACATGCTAATGATGAAAATGCCAAACCAAAATAGTTTTTAATGACCATGGAAATAAAGTATTAACGATACTTTCACTAAAATTTCACCTACCCCAAATCGCTTTGCCCTTGAATTCCATAAAACGTTAAAGGAAAAAAAATGATTCCAATTTTATTCTTTCTCAGAAAATGGTAAATACTAAAAATACTCTCCAATGCATCCTGCAACCTATATCAATCATTACCTCAGGTCCAAATTATTCAAATCCAACATTAAATAAAGTGATTTAGTCATATCTGTATGAAGGATGTAGTCATCACATTAATTTGAAAATAATTGTATATGATTATCTTAATATAAATTAAATTCATTCCAGCACCTGTTTATATTTTAAAAAAGAAAACATGTCACTGCTATCTAATTAAAGGTAGCTTGTAAAGACTTTTAATGATGAAACTATAAAAGAATTCTTAACAAATGCTTAATGTAACTCTATGAGTACCCCATTTCACATTTGTTTAAAGTCATTAGACTTTAAACATTGAAAAGAGAGATATGGAATTAGGAGAATCAGGCTTCAATCTTATTCCTAGAAGCTTTGCTTGCCTGTTAAACATGTGCAAAGAAAAAAATAAAAGTGCTTGCGGAGCAAGGTGATACAGCATTCATATAAAATTGTCATTTCCATACATGAACAAACATGACACAAAATAACAGAACTGTCAATCTCACAATAAAAGAGTCTACTATAACCACTGTAAGACAAGAATGGAGAAAATCATTTAGAGTTGCTTACAGGAAAATCCAAATTTATAAAGAGATAAGTCATGTTCTTGAGCCTGTAGGCTCATTAGTATAAAGATTGAATTCTTCAAGTCAATCCATAAGTTAAGTGATACTTTTTCAAAATTCTATAAGAACATGACAATATTTATTGTTCCTAAATATATGTATCACACTCAAGACAATAATCTATCAACGTTTTTTGTAATAACTGTGAAGTGCTTTTGTGTTTGGGTAATTCACAGATCAAATCTTATTAAGCATTAGGTCCAAGGGATAAAGAAATTGATTTGTGAACCAAACTAGAGAGCTTAAAAACAGGCTCATCCATACATGAAATCTGGTATCCATTGTCTCATCAAGTTTGCCATAAAATGGGTCATTGATTTCACAGTTATGTTCTGTAGGCACCTGTGGATTTTAACAGGTTTGGTGTAACAGGGTTTCCACCAAGTGGCTGGCTCATCTCTTTGCATTACAGTATCATATTAAGAACTCAGGTTTGGTCTTTATTGTTGACTGTGTGAAAAACTCAGAAGCAGAACATGGTTCTGGAAAACCAGGGTTATTGGACTCATGGATAGGCTCTATCTTCATCATTACAATATTGCCACCATGCAAAAGAGGTGAAGTCAAAGGGTCAGCACCTACTTAGTATTCACCACTCTCCCGGCTTGTCTTTCCTCCCTAGTAGTTGAGTATCTTTACATCTGGTAGCTGTTGGTAACTAACTTATTAGAGTCCATAGTAGATGGCTTTTTGTCTTTTGTATGTTTTTCAGTCTAGTGGTTTCCAGGCTCTTAATAATCGAGCTATTGTTTCTGATCAGGTATTAATGTAGTTTCCCCCCTCAGGTATCTTTATCTTCTGTCTAAAAGGGACAACCAAGACTTCTGCTTATAATCATATAAAGAACATGTTCATCAAACAGAGATCTTCAGGTAATTCCTGAGACAGAGATGCCACACAGCGTTGGACAATTCCCTCATTTTACTAACATATTGAGCTAAGCTATTTTGTAATCCAAGACTTAGCCTTTCCTTCCTTTCTTCTTCTTCTCCTCATTGTATCAGGAAACCTTGGTTTAGTACTGAAGGATGTTCATGAAAACACTGGATGTTGGTGATACAGTGATTTTTGATATTTCTTTTTATAATTCCAGGAGTCACCTGGACTCACTCAGGACAAATTCTTAAAGTATAACTCTCATTGTATGATATGTGCCATGTTTAGTGACTCACTGTCTACTGGATGAGGCAGCGTGCTAACAGAAACTTTATAAACCCAAGGCAGTGCCTTGTTTATTACTCTAGTGGTCTATGTGTAGTGACTTATCTGTTGGAGATTACTGGAGGCTTTACACAGCACTTTACCCATGACAGGCACTACCAGCATCATTGGATCTGACAAGTCATAAAATCAGGACCTGTCAGAAAATTCTCTGTTGTTCTATATGCACAAAAATTGGCAGCTTTCCTAGTCCCTCAGTGAGGGGAATCAGAATGCTATGCATAGATATAGCATATGCTGCCTCAAAAAATACAAAGAAATCCATGAAGTCTGCAATGGTATTTCCCTCTGGGTAATAAAGAGTGTACGGTTTAACAACTGGCCTTGTTTTGGTTGAACTGATGAGATATCACAGTATTACCCAGATTAACAGAATCTTTAGAAACATTATGAAAGTTTTGGGTAAATTCTATAGGCACATGTGTTCCATCTGGCACGTCAAGTACCTTACCAGGACATCTGGATCAACAGAGCACTTGCATGTGTTATAATCAATATAATGTAAAATCTGAAGCTCTATAGAGTAAGATAATCAGAGGGGGGCAGGGCATCAAAGAGTTGTTAAGAACAGGGAAAATGATGGCTGTGTAGTTTATTGTCACTGTGCAAAAACAAACTGCTCAGAGTTCTTTAGTCAGGAACACTGAAACACTTTCCCATTTAAACTGGCTTTAGTTATTTAAAGGGCCCTATAGCCAGCACCTGAAATCTGCACTGTCTACCTGTTACACCCACAAAGATTAAATTGTGACAGGTAACACACCATTTTACCGTATTGTGCATCAACAGCTAGAGTTTGTCTCGACATCATTTGTGAATTTTCTCAATGTAGGTGTACAAGGATATTAGATTTTTGGCATTATTTTGAGACAAAAGCTGTTTGACTTGTCTCAGGCTTTAATGAAAATGTATGCTAGTGACTCTGGGTTGTAACACTAAGTCAAAGAAATAGAAAGACATATTGCATTCTCTCTCCACAGTAGTTGGGGATAACTAGTAGTTTCTATTTCTTATTACTTTTAATATTAATTAAATATTTATTACTTATAACAATTTATTATATAATAATATGACATAAATAATTTATGCAATAAATAATATTAAATAAAGTATAATGAAAACAAGTATTTTATTACTAATACTTAAATAAAAATGTGGATATATTTTTCAAGTTATAATATCATATTCCACTTAATAGGGAAAATAATACTGTTTTAAATAACTCTTTCAGATAAATTTCAGGTAAAATTTCCTAAAGTTTTATTGTCAGAATATATAAAATTATCAGTTTTTCTGATACTTTTAGATAGTTTTGATTTACATTAAGATATGGTGGGAAGCATGGCAGTATCTAGGCACACATAGCACTGGGGGAGCTGAGAGTTCTACATCTTGTTCCAAAGACAATTAGGAGAAAACTGACTCCCATGTTAGGAGGAAGGTCTCATTGCCAACCCCTATAGTGACACACTTCTTCCAATAAGGCCACACCTACTCAACAAGTCCACACCAATAATGCCATTCCCTGGGCCAAGAGCTTTCAAACCACCACAGTACTCATATAGAAAATTCTCAAAAAAAAATATAAAATAAAATTATAAGATAAAACTTTGCTCCAAACTGTGATCCAGGGGCTTACACTCTTATCCACGGTCAGCTTCTGAGTATACCTCAGAGCCATAGAATGTTCTTCTCTTAGACAATAGAAGCAGGTGGGGAAGCAGGAGAAAGCAAGAGGCACCACACTGTTAGTCCATTTGGACTGCAAACAATGCGATCATCAGGTGGCTGTTACTCTGTCACCATGCAGGGTTAGGAGAGAAATACAATTCCCAGCTGTCAGACAAGCCCTTCCCAGGATGAATTTTATCATGGAAGAGGAAGGCATTGATTCCAAAAGCCATCTCTCCTCCATCCTATATCTGTGCAGTCCACCCATACAAGCTACTTTTGTCAGTCTAAAAGAATGCCCAAGTAAGCTACTAGAAAAATGGAAATATTTATTTTGGCTCATTATTTTAGAAAGGTAGGTCTTTCATTGTGTGGTCCAATGTACTTGGACAGAATACAGTGGTGGCAAGAATATGTGATTGAGGAGAGCTATATGTCTCACAGAGATATAAGAAGACAAAGGAAAGAAAAGGAGAATACATAAAAGGGCCAAGGCAAAATGCAGCCCAAAGGATGTTACATTCCTTCTTCCCTGTGAGGTACTTCCTCTAAGGCTTTCACTTCCTACTTTCAACTCCCAATAATGTTATCATATAACCAGCCTCAATAATCAATCAAAAGGCACATTCATTCATTATCCCAGAGACCCATGGCCAAAGTTTCTCTGGAAGCACCATCAGAGAAGCTCATTGATATTTGTTAATATTCTAGACATCTCATCCAATTACTTTGGTAAGCAAAATTCACTAAAGCTTTATCATCTAGTATCTATCTATGTATCTATCCATCCATTCACCCATCCACCAATCCATCCATATCTATCTATCTATCTATCTATCTATCTATCTATCTATCTATCTACCTACCTACCTACCTACATATATATACCTTTATGCCTGGATAACTGTTGATATAATGCTTCAGGTGTTAGGAAGTAAGTGCTAGAAATGCTATTTCATGCTAAGGTCACTGTTGTAAATTAGATTCTCACACACGGGTTTTCACCAAGTTTATTAAAGGAGTAATTCAATTCTTTGTGGAGTCCTGTGTGAAGACTGACAATAAAAATTTTTTTTCCAGTTTTGGCTTGTCAATGGCACTCATTGTATTTATTAATAAAATAGAGAGGAATGCTGAAAAAAAGATTATTAAACTAAGCAGTCTTGGATGGATTGATATGAAGATCTCTTTTCCCAGCAGATTGCTTCTAGTTTTGATTATTAACTCAGAGTTCCTGTTTAATGATCCAAAGACGAACATTTGGAGCTCTGATACAAGATATTAAGAATTTTGAACTTCAGTTTCTGTCTCTGCAAAATGACAAGTTTAGACTGAAAGATCTTCATCCTGTAAAATCTGAGATGTATATAATCCTAATTTATTGCTTCCTTAACCTGATACCCTTGAATTCTACTTTTTTATTTTGATATCATGTACTCAGTGATAGTCAAACTTAGTTGTAAGTTTAATCTAGTATCGTCTGAGAGGAGAGCCTCTAAGTATGCCTTTGGGTGTTATGGTAACTAGATTACCTGAGTCAGGAAGACTTGTCTACTATGAGTGGCAACATTCCCTAGGCTGGAACCCTCAGTTGTATAAAAAGGATAAAATGAACTTAGTACAAGTTTTTATTATTGTTTCTACTTTATGCATCTAGCAGACGCATTGTGGCTAGTTGCTTCAAGCTCCTGATACTGTAACTTCTCTACAGTGATAGACTATACCCTCCAATTCTGTGCTACAATAAGCCTTTCATTTACAAGTTAATTTTGATAGGGTACTTTTATCACCCAATAGAAAAGTAACCAATACACACATTGATGTCTGTATCCACATCAACTCTGCTCAAGCTGGCTCTCTTGTATATGTGATCTGCCAATGTGTGATTATTTTCTTGCTCTCAGGAGTTCTTCTATAGAACTTCTGATCATATGCCTCTTGTTAAACTACCTTCTGCCAATCGTTCCATATATTGAGCTTGCTCAATATATTCCTAACATAATCAGTTCCTTAAGGTTTTTAAGTACTAGTTTGTGATAGCAGAATTATTTAACTATTACAGGATACTCGCCAGGTCGGCATCAGTCTTCTTTTCAAATCTAATTTAACATCCATGAATGTGATATGTTCGATGGGACCATCTGGGTTTTTTTTCTTTTTTCTTTTTTCTTTTGCCAAAGACATTGCACATTTTGGCAGCCTCCCTAAGAATACTCAACAACGTGTGCCAAGTACAGTTGGAATGCTTCATAATGCTGCACTCTGAAAAACAACCAAACCAAACACGGATCCTTGTAAACTGCT
Organism: Uromys caudimaculatus; assembly: GCA_028551405.1. Lineage (NCBI taxonomy): Eukaryota > Metazoa > Chordata > Mammalia > Rodentia > Muridae > Uromys > Uromys caudimaculatus. The sequence continues at coordinate 50,301,863 of CM052714.1, read as the reverse complement.
TGCTGATTGGTGGTCATCCAGGCAACACTGCCTGCTCATGTTAAGGGGAAGAGTCAGGTAATGTAAACTAAGGTAATTTATCATTGAATACCAACAGACTACCTAGTAAAACTTACCTCAACTCATAATCGTGAAATGTATGGGCTCCCCACAAGAGGTATGTCCTAATTTGGGAAATCACAGTTTCCACCTAAATAATTGTTACATACCTCATACATGAGACTCAGTGCATGTCTATGAACAGATAAGTGGTTCAGGAGAAGACATGTAACACAGAATAGTTGAAGCTGATATCTTATAGGATAAGACTGAATTTAAGATGTTAACATTTCTGAAGTCACTGAGGTTATAAGAGAAAGGTTTCCCTGAGTTGAGCCATATAGAGTAGGAAATGGGGGAATTATAAATCACTGTTGAGAGAGAGAAGAGGAGGGAGGGAGGACACTCAGAATATTGAAATAAAGCTAGAATTCTCATGTTGCTTGTGCACCTGTTTGTATCTTTTCTTGGAGGGGGGACTCAGTCATATTTCTTAAAGTTTAAATGATCCCAAATCATTTAAAAAGCAATTCCCTTTTTCTTTGTATAAGTAAGTTATACTGTTGCAAATTAATGTTAATTTACATACACCGGGGAAAAACAAATATAATATCCTTCCAATCAACATGAGACTTGACTTCTATGACTGCCAAAAGAAGCTAATGAAGAAACCAAATTGGAATTGCTTCCAGGATTGTCCTCAGTGTAGAGTCAACTGTTCAAATGATGACAGTTTTCATAGTTGGTGTGCTATGACAGGATTTCTCCAATATGTACAGTTCATCACAGAAGATATTTACATCTCTAAACTGGACTTTTGTCATCTCATAGAAAACACTGACAAGAAAACAAATGATTGGACCTCGATACCGAACTTCCTTTCAAGCACTCTTTAGGCTTATTGTACTTCTTTATGTCACAGAAAATCGAATACACCTTAGCACTAAGCACAACGGATGCATTCAGAAACAAGCTTAAAATAAAACTTTGTGAGTTTGAGTGTCTTTATTCAGTTTGTTCAGAAGGTTCTAAAATCACGACAGTCCAAAAGGTAGGTAATCTGCTGATTTCTGTCATCAAAAATCCACTGTATCAGTGACAGAGTCTTTTAAAATTATCTTCTTGTTTCTCTCATTCTCTCTCTTTCTCTATATGTACATATACAGACACATATACAGATACATATCACATGCATCACACATATCGCATTCCTCTACATCTACATATATTTCATATATATCATGTATATATACATATACATACATATGTATGTACATTAAGCTTCTTTTGTGGCATATCAAAGTGTCTTGATATTAGGATATAGGAAAAATTATATTCAAATTAGATATGAGTACAGCTTGTGTAATATTATCTGATTAAAACTTCATAGACTTTTAAACCATCAGTAATTCATATGTAGTACGTTTAGGAAACCCCTAGATATTACATACTGTTTAGTTTATTAAAATAAGTGTACCTTGTTTATACTACCAAATGCTTTACAGAGACATGGTCTTGTCCTGGTCAGTTAACCCAGGTTTAATGATCAGGGTTGTAATGTGAGGAGATAATGCCGTCCTGATTCAGAGCTCTGTTTTGGAAATTTGGCTTTAGAAATCCTGAACGGTTTACCCTGAGTCTTATTATTTAACCTGTATGAATCTTATTCTGCTCCTCTCTAGTAGTATAATAAATAAATTTTGACTTGCAAGGTGGTTGTAGAATAAAAGACAAAGGCCAGAATCATATCTGAAGGAGTCAGGAACAGTCACAACTGCATTGTCTAGGATTCTGTGTGGCCCCCACAAAAGTTTGCATAAATCAGTTGTCTTAGTGCATTCCTGGTGTCTCAGAGCATTGCTTCTTTGGTGCAAAGGGAAGAGGTATAAAGAAAGGGAACTTGGCTTATAGATCTCACTTTCCAGACAACTTGCTTTAAAAGGCCACTCTTTTATTCTAGTTGAAAAATTGACCAAACTCCTGGCTTGTTTTTAATGAACCACTTTCCTTGCCGACTAGTGGAATCTTCGATTTCAGTGCACGTGACTTTCTGATGCTGCATTCATCTTAATAAGGAAGGGAGATAGAAATAGCTTTTCCTCTTTAAAAATAAGATACAGGAAATATCACATTTTCACTTCATCACAAAACCCATAAAATACAAAATTGTGACTTTCTGTTCTAAAATAAGATTTTCTTATCCTTGTTTTTTGTTTGTCTGTTTGTTTTGTTTTCTTACTGAAAGAGAAGCAATGTTAAGAAGAAAAACACATTCTATACTGATGAATGAAAATCACCTCTGAATGATGGGGTTTGAAAATATATTGCATTTGTTCCATGAAAAAGTCTCCAGACAGAAAATAAATTTGCCTGATACCAAGGTTTTCAATTACTATCAAATAAACCATTTGAGTCATGTCTTTCACTAGTAAAGTAAAGGAGGGCACCGACAGCCCATTTGTTGTAATTCACAGTGAATTTAGCAAATTCATGTTGGCTGGGCTTATTCAAATTTATCACTGAGTATTCAAAAATGATTCTGAATACAAAAATTCTATTTCTTAATACATAAATCCATACAAGCATCCTACCATGACTTTGAAACTCTGTATGTGTGTTAACTTTACTGGTTTCTTGGTAGTCAACCTTCATTTTACTTATTGAGAGTATATACAATATATGATATAGTGATAGGTACATGGGAAACAGTCCACAGTTCTTGGGTCATATTTATTTGTATGTAATTTATCCCTATTTTTGCCTTTGAAATCACAATCTCTGAAGAATCGATCACGAGTATAAATATAATTTTCACTTACCTGTTTCAATAATTTCTAACTAGGACATTGGTTTACAAGTTCAATGTAACCATGAGAGCAAATTAGAAATGACTTTGTACAGTATTTATAGATTAATGTGTGCCAAGATAAAGCATCATTAATATTTACAGTTTTAAAAATAATTTTAAGAATTTGTTGTTTTTCATTTGGCAGTGCTGTGGTGAACCTAGGACCACATGCATACCAGGCAAGTGCTCTAGTGTCAAGGTATAGCCCTTTAATAGTAGCCAGAATATATCAGATATTGCATCTTAAGAATTAACTAGATTCTATAACTGCAACAAATGTGTGTAATCACATGACATAAAGAGCCCATATTTTTTCATAGCCTACCGTATTTCTTCAACTTTCCTTCCAAAATCACCTTCGTTTTTAATGTTATGAAGAACTTACCTATGCTATATGATTATTTTTATGTACCACAGACTTAATAGTTTATATTATAATTCTATGTAGAGATATAGAAGCAAGAAAATACTGGAAAGGCAGCAGTGTTATTATTGGAACTTTTCAGACACTGTTCCTGTAGCTGTTTTCCCCTATGCCCTATTTCATAGAAGATTGGGGCATTTAAAAAGTATATATATATATATATATATATATATATATATATATATATCCTTGAAGTTAATTTGTTGAATAAAATTGTTTTATTACATGTGCTTGTTTGTCTTTCTCTACTTAACACAACCTATATTCACTGAGGAAGCAGGGATCTCAATCAAGAATTCACCTCTGGGCATATCTGTAATCTTGATCTGTCAATGTTGTGGAAGGCCCCACTCTACTGTGATCAGCGGGCAGATGGTCCAGGACTGAAAAGAAAGTAACATGGCTGGAGAGACAGCTCAGTAGTTAAGAGTGCTCACTCTTTCAGAGGCCCCGGGTTTAGTTCCTAGTTCACAGATGATGGGTCACAACCGTCTGCAACTCTTTCCAGGCAACCCAGTGCCTTCTTCTGAGTTCCAAAACTACCAGGCTTTCACATGATGCACATACACACATGGAGGCAAGATGCTTATACAGATAAATGTATCTAATTTTTTCCCAAAAGCTAACTGAACAAAAGCTTGATCGCAAACCCGGAAACAGCCTCCCTCCATGGTTTCTTTTTAGTCCCTGGCTTGTCTATACTTGATTGTTGACTGCAACCTGTAATGTACAATGATCTATTTCCTCTCCTAAGCTGACTTAGGCACAGTATTTTATCCTAACAACAATGAATTGAGAATAGTACGCTTATATACTTGTTTATTGTGCATATATACGTATGTATATATGCGTGTGTGTATGTGGGGCACACACACCATAGCATATGACTAGAGAGTCAGACGACAACTCAAAGGAGCTAGCTCTCTCCTTTTACCATGTGAGTCCTGCAGAGTTACTCAGGTCTTTAGACATGGTGGCCAGTGCCTTTACCTTTTGAGCATCTCACTGGCCCCAGTCAATTTCATTTCTTTATTTGCCAAACCATACTTGGAAAAAAAAAAGATCTCTCTTGGTCAGTTTAAATTGGACTTGGTTTAAGTAATTGAACTTGAAAAGACTGAATCGTGTTATACAACACTCCTCTCTGAAATAAACTGCCTCTACCTTCAGAAAGTCAGCTGTGCATTCTCTCTCTCTCTCTCTCTCTCTCTATATATATATATATATATATATATATATATATATATATATACACACACATATATATATATATACACACACACACACACACACACACACACACATATATATATATATATATATATATATATATATATATATATATATATGATATTTACTTTATTTACATTTCAAATGTTTTTTCCTTCCCAGGTCTCCCCTTTGAAAACCCCCTATCCCATCCCCCCCTGCCTCTATGATGGTGCTCCCCCACCCACCCACCAATTCTAGTCTTTCCTCCCTAGCATTCCCCTACACTGGGGCATCTAACACCCTCAGGCCCAGGGGCCTCTCTTCCCACTGCACCATGGGTCCCTCCATGTCTATTCTTTGGTTGGTGGTCCAGTCTCTGGGAGCTCCAGGGAGTCTGGCTGGTTGACACTGTTGCTCCCTCCATGGGGCTGCAAATCCCCTCAGCTCCTTCAGTCCCTTCTCCAACTCCTCCATCAGGGACCCCACACTCAGTCCAATGGTTGGCTGCAAGCAATTGCCTCTGTATTTTTCAGACTCTGCCTGAGCCTCTCAGGAGACAGCTTATCTGTGCATTTTTTGCAAGAGTATCATGATGTGGCCTCTGGACTGCTGGCATTGTCTCCTAGAAGGATGGGTGGAGAGTGTGTCTGCACCCTTAAGTTCTCAACCACTCCTCCCAGACAATTTTACAATTGTTTCCTCATTCTATGTGGCCCAGTAGGTCTTAGATACAGATTAAATTATATGAGCCTTGGAAGGTTAATTGAGCAGGAGTCCACCTATGCAGTTGATGAGAAGCCATCATCTTCACTGAGTGAGGGGGCTTTACTGTGTTTGTATTAGAGTCACTCTCCCTCTTCCATATAACTGCAGGTAAGCCTGATAAATTCCTCGGTCCTCCAGGGTGAACTGTGGTGGGACAAACATTGGTTTGTCATTCTGACCTTATCAGAAACCTGACAGCATTGCTTAAGTCCCACCCCTGCTCCCAGGGAGAATATGTGGCAATGATGGAGCACTGGGTGATGTCTGAGAACATGGGCAGGGAGGTTTTGATCCAAGCGTGAAGCTGCCAGTGACAGGCACCTGCCACATCTGGAACAGCTTCTTCAGCTCAGGCCTCAAAATGTTTCCTGTCGTATGCTGCCAAAGGTAGAACAAATAATTTTTAAAGATGGTTCATATTACTTCACATGTATGTGTAAGTACTTTCATGTATGTATCTACATCACATGTGTTCAGGTCCTCAGAAAAGCCCATGGATCTGGTGTTACAGAGGATGTGAGCTGCAGAGTGTGGGTGCACAGTACGAAACCCAGGTTTTCTTCTAGAGCAGTAAGTGATTTCAACCATTGAGTTGTCTCTCCAGTCCCCATTTGTGTGTGCTCACACAAGGCAAAATTGGGTTATTTCATTGGCATCGCAAGTAAACACATACCCAAGGATCTGTCTACATCTGCACTCACCATCTATTTATGCTCCTTTAAGGAGAAAAAAAAATTAAGCAGGATAAAGTAACATTGTTTGTCAATTGCTTTCTAAATTTGGAATCAGTCCAGAAAACCCAGGAGGCAGTTAAGCCCCATCATAGTTAATCTGTAGACGATCCAGCCCATGTGACTGTCCCTCACTCCCCCTTGCTGCTGATCTTTTCATGTATTCTTTATAAGGAATCCACTGAACTTTAATTAATATGAAAAATTCAGGTTTTCATCTGATTTAAATGTGACTGACATCACGCTGCTTCTAAAAGAGGAACAAAGTACAGACTTGGGGGCGAAAAAGAAAACGCGAAACCTGGTGCCTGCCACTGTGTTATGTTCCCGCTGCCAACATCACTAGCATTTCCATGAGGCACGAGAGGGACACATCTGTCATATCTTCTACATATCTCCATGGCAGCATGCATATGCTGGGTCACCCTTTAAATATGTCTATACGCTGGAACAGACAAAATCAGCTCTCTGCCAAAGAGATCAGCAATCTTTAATCACAAATGCCCCAGGTAGACATAGCCAGAGTGAGGTAGTTCTTACAGACTTGTGATAAATAAAAGTTGGTGTGGTTGTAAAGGAAGCACACACACACACACACACACACACACACACACACACACACACACACACACACACGTATACTCTCACACACTGTGGTTTGCCCCTCTTTCTCTCT
>CM052714.1:50188822-50295068 GCA_028551405.1 Uromys caudimaculatus | reverse complement strand
CACACACACACACACACACACACACATACACACATACACACACACATGCATACACACATGCACATACACATACATTGTGGTATGCATTTGCCATGTGAAAACCCATTTATCATTTTTAGGAACTTAATGATATCAGGTGTAAATGTGTTCTTAGCAGCCAAGTAGGACCGACTACCTTCATATCTGCCCTTAGCCATTATCAATCTGCTTCTACTCGTTAGATTTCTCTCCCCTTTGCACATTCGCCTTATATAGGTGAGTATGTGTGTCATGATGTGGGGATAGCATCTTCACAAGATCAATAGTGACTCTATAGAAATAGAATACAGTCCTAGCGATTCAGGAAAGTCAAACATGTGACTAGAAAAGAAGGTTGACCCATTGCATTTCAATGTTTTGACCATTCCACCTCTAAAGTTGTGATTGTCAATTAAAAAGGACATCCCTCTCCCTAACATTGGGATTTGTGAAGTGAGCCCTCATCCTCACCAAGTCTTCGTCTCGTTAGACTTTTAGGATCAACTGATTCCTTTACAAGAAACAAGAACTTTGTCTTCTTCAGTGACCTCAAATAAAAGCTACAAAGAGAATCCTGTACAACTCCAGAAAAGCCACAGGGAAGGACCAAGGAGAAGGTTCTGTAAGGAACAGCATGCGTGATGGCTTATACACTATTGCTGTACTGAAGTTAGGAGCGCCTTACTGTATTAAATCGAAAAGTTCATTAGCTGGCCAGCTGTGCAGCTTTTATTGGGAAAATGATGACCTTTTCTCTTTTCTTTATTTTTAGGCTTCTCCTTCAACAGGTTAGTTCTGTAATAGATGTCTGAGAACTTTTGATTAGATAAAACTACAAAAAATTAGGAATTTCGTCTTCACTGAGTCCTTGGGCCTTATGCTAATCATTTTACGCACACCTGCCTTTATTGCACAACAGTGGCAGACAGGGAACACAGCTATGATTACAGATAACCAAATTCTTGCAAACCCTAAATTTAAAAATGAAGATCCCAAATGTGAATCTTTTAAAGGCTTCTGAGATTGTCTCAAGTTGACTTCCTGACTTACAAGGGGAAACATCTCAACTGATTTTTCAGATCAGGAACATTTTTAGGCCCGTCTTTCCTTTGTAACATCTGGTAAGTACACAAGGAGGAATTTCCACATATGTGTGTGTGTGTGTGTGTGTGTAAAATATGTCAAAATACATGCATACCTCTTAAATAGCTGTACTTTAAATAAGCAGAATTGAAAACAGAATTGAAATAGTTTGATTCTAATGTACCTAAGAGCAAAAGGGTATGATCCCTGTGATGGGAAGCACGGGTTAGAGGTGAAGCAGAGCATTGTCTATCGTTATTAATTACCTAGCAGAAGAAGCTAAAACTGTAAAGGGAGTTTCCATTATTTCTGACCCTTATTTGCATCTGTTTTGGTAAATTGCCATTTGGGTAGCCCTATATTTCTAGCAACACCTTCAAGACCTATAGGTGCATGCCTGGAGTTTTAGGGGTTGAGTTGGGGATGCAAGTCTTTGCATTTCTGGTATCCTGGCACATCTTCTGGGTGAAGGCATTCACCCTCTTCAAGGGTGCTTGCATGGAGAACAGCTTTGGAAACCAGAGATGTTACTCCTCTCAGAGTAAAAGAGCAGCATAGTGAAGGCCAGTGTAATGTCTCTTTTTGGGGTAAAATCAGGCAGGTTCATGGCTCACTGTAAGAGTCTTTTTCAGACTCTCAGTTCTGGGTTTTCCTCCTACAATTCAGAGATCTATGAGAAGTTAGTAACTGAGTCTTTGTGTGGCCAAGTGGGCAGTGGAGCATAGGCAATTAGCACAAGAAATATTCGTCATCTTACTCAGTTTCTACTGAGGAACAGATTGTCCCTTGTCTCTGACCAAGGAGTTTAATGGCTTAAGCCAGTACTCATGAAACATGGTACTAACTTCTTTTCTCACAAGAGGGGTAAGATTTCAGGTCTTTTACTTGTGACACTGCATGTTCACCCTGGTGACAGAGCTTACTCTCTGTGGTAGAGTACCACTCATATGAATATCAGACAGTAAAAACACTTTATTTGTATTGATTCAGTTTAAACTATAAACCAGCTATTATAGCCACGTTTCCTGGAGAGAGGTAAACAAGTATCTACTTATATCAGACAGGACACCAACAATAGAGCAAAGAAAGTATTCTGCCAAATGTCAACTTGGCAAACTAATGAATGTACTGGGCATGAGCGAGGGGTTACTTAGAGTAGTATGCATGATACTCAAATACCTGCATTACCATAAAGTTCTGCTCCATCATGAATGATCATCTTGTAGAAGCTACATCATGGAGAACCCTCCCTTAACCTGCTACTTCCTAACCACTACAGAAATCTCCCATGACTACTTGCACCAGAGAGTGGAGGGAGAAAAGAATAATTGATGGGATCTCAGGAGAACTAGAAATAGTTTCTTCTTCTATTTTCCAGGGAGTATCAATAGATCCATATGATTACCAGAGATCTGCCTGTCACTTTATTGTTCTGCTATATTAGTTGCTATGGTTACCTGGTAGAGGTACTCTCTAGTCCAAGATGGCAGCAAGAGAATGATAGTGTTATACGTGGAGGAGAAAAGTTCACACTATAACACCAGGTTTGTTAGTTTGAGTGAGAATGGCTCCCATAGGCTCATCTGCTTTGAATACTCAGTCCCCAGTTGGAACAACTCTTTGGGAAAGATAAGAGGTGTGGTCTTATTGGAGGTGGTATATAACTGGGAGTTGGGCTTTCAGACTTCAAAAGACTTATTGTATTCTGCCACTTTATGGCTCAAGATGTGAGCTCTCAGCTGTTCCTGTTGCTATGCCTTCACTATCTTACCTGCAACTGTAAGCACAATTTACTGTGTTCATTTTTAAGCAGTCTTGGTTATGATATCTCTTATCACAGCAGTAGAAAAAAACTAACATACAAGGGATTGGGTTGGCAAAATGACATTCATCAATCACAGGTAGCCCTATTTTATGATAAAAATCTTTTGAATATAGGAGTACACATAGCCATAATATCTGTGACTACTTTTATGCTAAACAGCATAGAGGAGATGCTTGCGAGTACTTTTATAGACCAAAGAAAGTGTGATTGCTTGAATGTGCTTGGCCCATGCCCATGGGAAGTGCCATCATTAGGAGGCATGGCCTTGTTGGAATAGGTGTGGCCTTGTTGGAGGAAGTGTGTCACTCTGTAGGCATGCTTTGAGGTCTCCTAGTGCTCAAACTCTGCCAAGTGTGGAAGAGAGTTTCCTCTTACTGGCTTCCTACAGAAGACATTCTCTTCCTGGATGCTTCCTGACCAAGATGTAGAATTCTCAGCTCTCCCAGCACCAAATATGCCTGCATGATACCATCCTTCCCACCATGTTGATAATGGACTGAACCTCTGAAACTGTAAGCCAGGCCCAATAAAATGTCTGCCATTATAAGAGTTGCTTTGGCCATAATATCTCTTCATAGCAATAAATCCCTAACTAAAACAGAAAACAATGAAAAAATTCAATCCATTATGAATCCAGTTGATTTAGAAATAGAGTAGAGCTAGAAAATCAAATAATTGTTATATCACACAATACAAGTGGCATTAATTATGAAAGAGATAGGTTAGTCAGTAAAGTGACTGTCAGACTAAGAGTTTAATCCTCAGAATCCTTGTGAAAATGCTGAGCCAGGTGGCATCTACTTGTAATCCCAGCATGGGGCGGTAGAGGCCCATAGATTCATGCAAACTAGCAGAAGAGACCCCAGTTCCAGTGAAGATCCTGTCTCAAAAATCACGGTAAGTTTCTCCTGAGGAGTGACATCTGATTTTGTCCTTTGTTCTTCACACACATGAGCAAACGTGTGCATGTGCAGCCCCTAATATTTATCTGCACATACATGAAGATGTATGCATAAACACATGCACAGGAGTTTAATAGTCAACTATGGATGACATCATTGATTTTATGTACCTAACACTTTTAAAATGTCGTCTCCAAAGTGGCATATGCAAATGCTTCAAGACTCATCACATACTCCCATCTTTCTGACCCTGTATTAAAGCATTTACATATGCATGGTTTCTTCTTCCAGAAAACCTTTAGGATGGGATCCATAACTCTAAGCAGTTTAACAGACTATAATTTATTTGATCCAAGTTGGAGGACAGTGCATCACATTTATAAAATACTTTTAGAAAAGTAAGGATCTTTTTCTCCTGTAATTCTACAAAGTAAATGACGCTCCTGTGCTTAAAAGTCCGATGTGCTCTAATCTAATGTATTGTCCTTGAATATTTCCTTTATAAACTTTCTCTCTACAAATCTAATTGCATTCCCATAGTTGGTTTCAATTTCATGAAGGAGGGGGAAGACAGAATAGAATCAATCCTAACGACAGGAGAAGGCAAGCACGAGTATTAGTGAAGGCAGCGATGACAAAGACATGGAAAATGTAGATAAAGCCAACTCTACAAAGTAGAGGATGTACTCACCAATAAGGTACAAAGCACTTGCTCTAGCAATGGCAGCAGAATTTGAGTAGACAAGTGCAGAATGCAGTGGGCTAGACAAACTCTAAGATTCATCATGTAGAAGGTTTGCTGAGCTGATGTATTAGATTGGATTTCAAGAAAAAGTAGGCTGAAAAGCCTTTAAGAAATTTAGTGATGCTATACTTAAAGTCTGAAGTGTCCTTCATAGAGCCATGTGTTTGACCACCTGGTTCCCAGCCTGTGGTGCTGATCTGAGAAGTGGTGAGAGCTTTGGGGCATAGGGCCTAACTGCCAAATGTGGACTATTAGGGGCAGGCCATTGAGAATTTAAATCCAACTTCAGTTATCCTATCTGCATCCTGTTCCCTAAAATATGAGAAGCTCCAGCAGCCTGTTTCCTGTCACTAACTTGACCATGCTTTCTCTGCCTTGATGGAATAAAGCTAAAGCAATAAGCCAAAGCAAACATTTTTTTTTCCGTAAATTGCTTCTATCAGGTGTTTGGGCACGAACGCAGCCCACCACATCACTGACAGCTCTCTAAGATCCAAGCGTTCTGCTAAGTGACTGACGATGCATCATCACGTAGGCACAGATTTGACTTAGTTGGTAGAGGGCTTGCCTGATGTGTCTAGAATGCACAAAATTCTGGGTTTGATCCCCAAAACACAGCATAAACCTGACATTAGAGCGATGTCTGTAATCTCAGTACTGAGATGCTAGAGGCAGGGGCATCTGAGTTTTAAGGTTAATTTTTGGCTACCTAGCAAGTTTGAGAGTGGTGTGAGGTACAAGAGACTGTGTCTCAAAAAAAATAAATAAATACATTTTCACTTCAAATTAGCACAAACCTCTCAAAAACAGAAGTGGCTGTTCCCACTCTATAGATTAGAATAGCTTGGGTTTAACAGTTAGGTGATACTGAAGTTCATACCAGTACTAAATGATAGTGAGCAATCGTTGCTGATTTGCATGTAAAGCATCTCATCCCAGGCACTAGTCTCTTTTGTACTTCTCTGCTTTGCCTCTCTCTGCTCTCTTAACCACATAGAGCAGAAGAAACATAAGGTGGGGTGTTCCCACGCCATAGTAAACCTAGGCCCATATCCATTGAAAACCAAGTTAGTCTTCTGAGACTTCTTCTATTTTCTCTTCTGTGATCAGGCGTGCTTGGTCTCCCCTGCTCTCCAGCATCTGTGAGATGCTAATGTCAAGCCACATATTTAGGATTCTGCTTTTCCTCCCTCTGAGCCATCTCTGACTGTGCTATTCACACTTTCAGTATGAGTATTCTATTCTTTTCCTGGGCCACCTCATTAGCATATTTAACACTTTAGAATGAGGGGATGCAAAGCCTGATCTAAATCTTTAAGATGTGCTAATAATAATTTTTCAGGCAAATCTCATTATTTCTTCAAGCTTTCAGATCAGCCCCACTATAAAGTAATTATAATATATGCCAGTGGCTGGTCCAGCACTCTAGGGTCTCAGACAAAGGCTGGCACCTGTTCAGAGAAACCAGCAGCTTGAAGGACCACAAAAGACCCAGGAGAAGGAGTGAGGACAGCACCTGGCACACATTGCGTTTTTTACCCATTTCACTCTGAGTCACTTACCTTCACTCTGACCTTTAGAAACCACTAAAAGTAAAGTAGAACTTTTATAGACAACAGGATAAGATGGTTAAAAAAAGAGGGTCACATGAACAGTAATGAAAGATGAAGTAGAAAATCAAGAGCATTGATAAGCTTGCCTTCCAGTGTGGGTCTAAAAGGATGGAGTTTAAGGGTGACGTGGCTCCTTAAGGCTCACCTGTTGCCTGGATACGGACCTACGGAAAAGCAGGTTCTTGAAGAGATGTCACTAAATCTATGTGCAAACTAAAAACTTACAGTCTTTAGGCCCAAATTAACTTTGTGGTCTAACAGCCAATGGTTTCCATTAATTTCATGCAAAACAATTTCAAAATCTAAAGGAAGGATTTGCATGCTTTGCTTTTTAAATTTTGTTCATGTGTTTATGGTGTGCATGGCTGTGTGCTGTAGGGGATACGTATGTCTGGAACTTAAAGGAAAAGATCTAGTGCTGTTTCTTAGGTGGCATCCGCCCCCACCCCCTTATTTAAGACAGGGTCTCTCAGTGCTATGTAACTAGACAATTAGGCTAGGCTAGCTGGCCAGGAAGCCCCAGGGACCAGCTTGTCTCCATTGCTACAACACTGGGATGAAAAAGTCATGCATAGATTTCTTTTTCTTCTTTTTTTCTGCGAATTCACAGATAGGTTATTGTGTTTACAAGGCAGGCTCTTCACAACTGAGCTTTCTCTTTCCCGGGATCTTGCCTGATTCCAAATTCTAAAAAGGTTAAAACTATTTGTTTTTAAGAGAATGGCAAATGAGGTGTGTGTCTTTGCAAGGTTTTTAGTGTTTTAGGCGTCTCTAAACAATGCAGTGTCAGCGAGACGGGACGGGCTGTGTTCATGGCTGACAACTCGACTAAACTGCAGTTCCTTAAAGCGCACAGCTACGCCTTGCTGGGATGTGCAGCCTCCTCCAAACGCACCTGTATCATTTACCAATCTATAGAGGAGCCCATGAAATTCTCTCCAAGCTAGTTCTATGGATTCATGTACTATAGTAACAATTACTTGTAAACTGATGGATAGATCAAAGCTATTCTGATTTCTCCATACACCTTTATTCTATTTGAATATCATCGGATTGACTCAAGAAAGTACTTTTCTTGCTCACAGAATGTTTGCATGGGAAGTATGATTGTAGGCTAGATGTCAGCTCTGAGCACGATACTGAAATCGTACTTTAGAGCTGTAAGTTTTATAAAGAGTACATACTTTCATGTTGTGAATCAAACTATCTATAACCCATCCAAAAGTCATCTTTATCCAAGGAATGGTCCTTGTGTTTCTAGATCCGCCTCCCAGCTTTTAAGAGTTAAAGTATGTGGCTAATATTTCTTTCTCTTCAATGTTCTTGTCTATTCTTCTCTGAATTCTGTGGCACACACCTTCACTTAGCTTTTCAAGCCCCCCTATTTCCTTTTCATATTCTCTACCACCATCTTGATTTTGGCCACACCTATTTTTGCTTTGAGCTTTTGTAATAAATTCTAAGTGATCTTGAAATCTAGCCTGTTTTTCAGATCCACCACAGTTCTGTCAGATACATCTGGCATCTTAAGGGCATTATTCTAAACCATTCAGTAACTGTCTTTTCACTTATTTACAAGGAAGGCCTTCTGAAAATTCACCTTGCCCCTTCCAACAATAAGCCCAAGACCCATCTCTTCTCAGATATTTATTTCCTTACTTCAAAGGAAAAGGATTGAGATTGTTTTGTACTAAACGACTGTGATTCCTTATTACTGACAGATGAATCACAGCACGGGATCCCTGGACATTGTTAGAATTTGGGCTTTTTTTTTTTAGACTCTAATGACATCTAGGGAGGCTTTCCACAGAATAATTGAATGCAGAATTTCATAGCTCAGGTAGTGTGCATCCACCATCAGGCAGCCGGGTCACCCTACCTTTTCTTGAATTGCCATCTCTTTTACACCACCCAGGTGTTGACATTTTGACATCTAATTCAGATGTGATAAGTGACATTTGCTATCTAGTTCAAATATGACATCCTTCTCTGTCTTCTCTATTTTGACTAATCTGACATGAAAGGCTCATTTTTTAAACCTCACACCCCATTTTGTGCATAACTTTCTCTGTGCATATGATCTTATGCCTTACTTGTTAATATGTTGAATATTATGTTATGTTTCAGGCTAACTCTCTCTTCCATGTTGCAAAATCTTCCAAAGAAGGGCAAGTGCCTTCCTTTCTTTGCTCACTCTGGCCCTCCTTCCCACCTCTACCACACTGATTTGAATATGAAAATATCCTATGGATTTCTATTAAATTGGGGAACAAATTAAGAGCAAAGGAAGCAGTTTTAAAATCTCATATTGAACTTGTTATTTAATCATTGGCTTGTATATTAATAAAGATAATACAATTTCATAATTATTAACTGTAACTTATAAAATACCCTGCTAATAAATATCTGGGGTATAATGTATGGTTGACCCATGTAATAGTAAATCTGCTGTGCAAGTTAATGGAGTATTCCTGAGAGTAGCTCAAGGTTTTGAAAAAGTAATTTTCATTCTTTGACAATTCAATATATTTATAAAATGTATATTTATCATATCCATCCAACATTCTCTCCAACTCCCCCTAGTGATACCTATTTATCTTGCTCCAACTTCAAGTTCTCTTTAAATATATATATTATCAATGCACTCTTTTGTCCAATTAGTGCCTCCTCTATGTACATGGATAGGGAGCAACCACTAGGGCATTAGCAATCTACCAGCTGTAACAGGCCTGGCAAATTGAAACTATTCTAAAGAGACACTGTGTCTCTCAATCTGACTTGAAACAGTGGACTCCAAATAAATGGGAGTTTCCCAGAGGTCTCATGTGGGAGAAGAAAAACGCTTTAGCCAGAGGGAAATGTGTCTTTAGAAAGGAGATTTCACATAATTCTAACAATCTGGACTATCTTAAAGAATGAAGCTGAAGGCCAGATGATGCCTGGTTAATGGTGTCAGAAACATACCATTACATGGACTGCATAGATATACTCTCTATTTAAGCTGTAATTTCACTCTAGGCCTCTGAAGGAGGAATTCAGGTTTGCTTGGACATCTTTCTCCCTTTTACTAATTGGCCATTTGGAATCAATATTCCTTTTCAGCTTTCTACTTTTGATTTGGCTCTTAGATTAGCTTATTGAGGCTGGCTGGCTGGCCATGATTTGAGCCATAGATTGTGACCCACACTTGTGGTCACACAGTAGCCGTACATGGTCCCCTTTCCTTAGGAACCATCAGCTCACAACCACTCTTCAAACAGGGTTGATGCCTGGGGAGTTATTACCTCATTCAGGCTAGGATTGTGACTGGTTGAGAGACTAGTGCGTGTCCAGATCCTGTGGATAAAATTATGTTACTGCTTATGATACCAAAGTCAACTTTTACAACCCTGTAGTTTGCATTGCATTTCTTTTTTCTTTCTTGCTATGAAATTAGTTATCAAGGGAAACACCTATGGCACATTTCTTTGCCATTAGATGATGCAAAGATGTTTCTGGCCTTATAGAGACTTACTGAGCTCTCCTAAGTTGCTATGTCCGTATACTTATGACCACAAGGAACATCTAGTCCACACTAAGTGGAAGTCTTAGCTGAAACCAGCAGTCCCACATGTCTTTTAATGGAAGAAAATAGTCCCTGCTGGATGACTCCTGTGTGTGATCCCAAATGTATGCATCCCCAAGAATGTTTCTCATAAAAACCAATGTGATTTGTTCATGTTCTGAAGTTATATTTTCACTTTTAGTTGGGAGTGGCACAGAAACAGAGACTGGCTATATTTGAAAGGAAATTACCCTGACAGATCACATACTACCTACCAACTTGATGGCAAGAAAAAAAAGCCACTCACAGCTATGTGGTGGTTCTCTCAAAGTAAAGCAAGTCCAGACATGAATTAGCATTCCTTAAGACAACACTGTCATGCTTGTCTTGAAGCTAGAAGTCAGGCTACCAGAGGATGTCTTGACCTGGATCCAGTCAGGTACACTTGATCCTTGGGTTCATTAACAATCAACACCATACTCACTGGGGTAGAGCTGAAGATGATGGGCATAAAGAAATAGAAAAATTTGAACTCTATAGACAGAGACTTGAGTAGTGCATGCAGAGTCTGGAAGTAATGAAAGGCACTGTAAGAATATTCATTGATTCCAAGAAGGGAGCCTTTTCTTAGGCTATTGAACTCATTTGGCATCTTTTAAACGCTTCAAAATAATGTCTGTGGTGCTTACTAAAAATTATATATCTTTATTGCCTTGTTTTGATTTGAGAGCCTAGTAAGTACTTACTAGAAAACTGCATGTCCTCCCCCCGATTTGTTTTGTGCTCAGTGAGGAAGACTTAACATCAGGATGTATTTAGGTAAACACTGGTAGTTATTTCCTGTCTGTTATTTGTACTGACTCTGAGAGGCAAAAAACCCCCACTGCTTATGCTCACTGCGTAAAGAATTTCTAAGCAGAGTCATTGCAATTATCACAGGGTCCTGGGACCATTATACAGCTGGGAAGCAGCCAGATGAGGGGAGAGTATTGGATGGTATTTAGAGCCCCAGCTTCCTACAATGGGCATAAGCAACCTTCTAGCACAGACGGCCTTAACTATCTTCTCACTTAGGCGAGTGGCTACCTGGATCAAAGAAAGTTAGTCCCTGAGTGAATTGTCCTTGGGTGTGAGTAGGCAATAAATACATACAGGCAGCAGAAAACAGAAGGGCAACATACATGAGACTGGACAATGATGTTGTGGTTTATGACTCCAAAAGTACAGACAACAAAAGCAATAATAGACAGAAGGAACTGCACCAAATAAGAGCTTCTGCACATCAAAGGCAACAAGTGACAAGTTGGGAAAAACCTGGAGACCAGGAAAAAGTATTTATATGCCACATAATTGCTAACAGGTTAATAGGGAAAATATATAAGGTACTTTGTAGCAACAAACCAAGGTTTAAAAACAAGCACAAATTTCAAGAGAGATTTTTCAAATTATGACACATAAATAAATTGCAAGCAGATACACGAAGAAAATTCTCACCATAGCTAATCATTGGGGAAATGTAATTAAAGTCAGCATACCATGTGGTCCTTACTTTTTAGGATGTCTATTATGTTAACTCATGCCAGCAAGCACGTAAAGCAAAGAGAACTCTTACATAATGCTGGTGGCAATGTAAATTAGCGCAGCCATCAAGGAAAACAGTACGAAGACTTCCCAGAGCATCAATAATAGAGCTATCAGCAATTCTACTACTGTGCATATACACAAAGGAAAGGAAATGAGCTTATTGAAAATACACTTGTGCTCCCAGTGCTCACTGCCACGTTATACACAATAGTTAAGATCAGGACTCATCACAAATGGCCATCAGCAAATCAGTGGAGAAGGGAAAGGTGGAACAGTAATATAATGTAATGATATTTAACCTTAAAAAAAACTCTTGCTATCTATGACAATGTCGGGCCGTGATTGGAAGTCTGTTTTCTGGTAGAGCTAAGGTTTAAACACTGCAGGCCCAATAGGCTGTCTTCAGCCCATAAGGGATGGCAGCCGTTTGCCCAAGCTCCTAGAATACGGCTTCTAACATGTGGCTACATCTCTCCATAGGTCTGTGACATAAAAAAGGGTCACGGCCCCCAAACCCCTCCTCAGATAGAGGCGTGATCATAGCTCCAAGCCCTGCTAAAGGTAGAGGTGTGGCCATGCAGCCCCAAGCCATCCCCATGTTAATGAGACATCTAGAGACTTAGCCACGCCCCTTCCCAGTAACATTTCTACCTCACCCCTTGAGTCTTTATTCATCTTTATTCGCTGTGGGAAGAAAGGATCCGGCCTTTGATTAATGAGCCACACGGCTACCTTCCCACCGAAGGCCTCTCAGAGCTTTCAGATGGCACCCATTCTCCCAAGCCAAAGCAGCTAGCTGGAGCCCGAGCTGCCCAACAGGGTCCCACATCAGGGATGACAGCTGCGCCCTGCAGCCCCATTTGTTTCTAGCTCTCCATGGCATCCAGCGGCATCCCTGATACCCAGAGCCTGGGAACTCCAGTGCCTGCTCTGGCGTTCCCTGGGAACGGCTGCTCCCTCTCCCACTCATGGACGGTGTCCTTGCAGCTTCACATAGCCCCCACCTGCCCGTTGGACTGTGGGCGAAGGCATGCGGCTACTTCCCGAGTGTCCTGTCCCTCCCAAAGCCACAGTACTCTGGGAGTACATGTGGGGCTTCACCCACATGACAAAATGGCTGAACCTGGGATAAGGACTTAAGAGAAGTGAATCAGGTCTGGAACAAACACTCCAGATAAGCTCTCCATCTATGCAGTGGCACGACCCTATAATCCTACACTGGTCAGGCTAAGGCAGGAGGATTTTGAAGTTAAGGCCATGCTATACTACAAAGCAAGAACTTGTCTCAAAAAATAAAAAAATAAAAAATATAAAACATCCTAGGCTGATGAGATGCTCAGTGGGTAAAAGTGTTTGCCACCAAGCCTGACAATCTGAGTTCTATTCCAACCACACACATGTTAGAGGGTGGGAACTGACTCCTGTAAGTGTCCTCTGATCATACCACATCCATGCTCACAAACACATACACAAAGACCATAAAAGTAACTTTAAAAGCCCTTCCTAAGCTCATTCATAGACTCTAAAGATAGTTAGCCCATAGAAGCAGCACGGTGGTGAACAGCACTTGCAGAGTGAGTGGGAGAGTGAAAATTGGGAATAAGTTGGTCAAAACCTACTGCAGATGCCAAAACATGGGTCTCATTTAAAAAGAGATAAGAGACAGTTATTTCTAGAGCCAAGTATGAGTGGCAGTGGCCTAGAATACAGATTTTGGGTTCCCTAAATTCTATGTCCCTGTGAGGCATCTATTTTATAAACTGTTTACAGTAATAGAACAAAGCCATAAATCAAGACACTTTTCACACCCATAGGTGGGTATGTTAGGTAGACAATTTATAGCAAAATGGCGAGATACTTTTATGTGCCTTTGATGCTCTCTGACAGCATTCTTAGCCATTTGATCAGTAAAAAGCTAGGGTTTTGTTAGGCTCATACATTCCAAAAAGTGTGTATCCCTTAGTAACTGGAGGTGTTAGGTTTGACTCAGAGGTAGGCAAGGAATGGCTATTTGAGGAGCTAAAGACAAAAAAAATTACAATGAGTCTTTGGACCAGCAATATTCAACCTTCTCAGTATACATCACTGAAGTTATAATCTTTCAATCAGAAAAACATATCATTTCTTTCCCAGAATTCTCATTCATGTTCTATTTCTAAGGCAGCACTGGTGTCGGGACCAGTGGGGGCAACATTTGGTATGTAAATAAATAAAATAATTAACTTAATAGAAGAGGAGGCAGAAAGAAACTAGTGTCTGATCTTCAACAGACAGGACTATGTTTATTAGTGCATGCAGTGAGGGGAAGCCTCTCTCTCCTGGGGGAAAGGAGAGATCTGCCAGGGGAACAAGCTGGCTGAGAGCCTTCATAGAGACAGGGTGAGGGGCTTTGGAATGAAGAGACTGTTGCAGCCATAGTGAATATCCTGTGTTTCTGCAATATCTTCATCCTGAAATTGTTTGCCCAAGACAAGACAGACTATCTTGGAAGACAGGCTACCTCAATAGACATTCCTTTCTGTGATGACCAGTAACAACTGAGCAAAGTTTTCTGTAATCCCATAGGAATCTTGTTTAGCAACCCAGGCAACTCAGTTCATGCCCTCACATACACCCCAGTTAAATAATTTTAAGTGATCTAATGTATAACAGGTAACCATAATTAATAGTATACTGTATATATTCCATCCCTTCGGGAACAC
This sequence comes from Uromys caudimaculatus, assembly GCA_028551405.1. Classification (NCBI taxonomy): domain Eukaryota; kingdom Metazoa; phylum Chordata; class Mammalia; order Rodentia; family Muridae; genus Uromys; species Uromys caudimaculatus. The sequence continues at coordinate 50,281,052 of CM052714.1, read as the reverse complement.
TTATACTCTCCATGTTGGCTATCTCTCCCAATCAAGTTCTTCCTCAGAGCTGAGGGTGTTCATGCATAAAACACAGATTTCACCTTAAATGGAACAAAAGACACTGTGTTTGAGTGAACTGTAGCATGGGAACACAGATTTGGGTTAGCCCAAATTTCATGTTCCAGTATAGAAGTACTTTTATAGAACAAAGAAATTCATACATCAAGACACGTTTAACACATACTGGTGGTTATACCAGAGAAGTAGCTACAGGAGGAGGAGGAAGGTTTTGTATAGGCCTCAGGTGCTATTCAATGACACGCTCTTCTTTTCTGTTGTTGGAATTGATGTTCTGTTAATTTAGTAAATTCTAAAATGCCTTTATGTACCAATCATGGGATATTTGTTATAGCACAGAGGTAGACAAGGAATGATTATTCAGGGGGCTAAAGCTAGCCCAGGGTAAGGTAATTAACATCTGGATCTGTATCACTCCAACCTCTCTGTATCACTGCAGTTCTAATAAATCAACCAGTCTTTGTAGATACAGCTTCCTCGTACGAATTCTCATTCAGCTAGGATCTCTCTCTCCCTGCAGGGTCCTTCGTATACTTTCAGTATAAAGCTCTCTAAGGGGTCCATTCATGTCAGCATCCTGTGGACTTGCCCTCTCCAATTTATAACAGTAATTAGCCCAGTTCAGTTGCTCCGTAAAATATGTATCTGTCAAGACATATTATACATGATAAATATATATGTATCTTTTCTATTAGAAAATTTTTAGTAGAATAGTCTGGATTTGGAATTTAGCACTATTGAAAGCTTGAAATCTGGAATGAAGAAGATTATATTTCCCCTGATGGGCCAGAAATCTAAGGTCTAGTTCTCCATAACTAGAAGTCACCATCTGATTCATGGGCTGACTCTTGGGTCTGAGATCAGTTGTTAGGTCCAACAAAGCAAGATGGCTTCATATCCCCCTTCCTCATCAGTACTTTGGATACTGACAAAGTAAACTCTAAGAAAATACGTTGAGCTGGGTTATTATTGTACTAGTTCATGGAAAGGTTTGTTCAATGGTAGGGACTAGAGAGTGTGTGACAAGAGAATGAAAATAATGTCAAACAATTTTCCTTTCACACCACTGTGCAGATAGAATTATTTCCTTTGCTCCCCATGCATAGAAGTGCACATGGGCACATTTGCTACTAGACTTCCCAAGGGCTTGAAGGTACACATTATGCATCAGAAGAGGGGCCTGTTGATACCATCCTGGTATTTTGAATCAGCCACTTCTATAATTAGTGTAACTCTGGGTAGATTGAAATGAACATAAAAGCCCATGGAATATAACACTGATTCTATGAAATGCTCTGCCTCATGCACCGCTCCCTAGCCTGGAGTAATTGCACTCTTTTTTGAGCAATGATCAGCTCTCATTTGGCACTTTGCATTTGAATCTTTTTATTTGCATGCACTCCCTCAGCAACCCGATTGTAATTCAGCTCAATTCCATTCCATTCAGTTTAAAATATTTATTCAGTAGCTGTTACATAGCAAGGACTGTATGAGGTGCTGGTGATAAACTGAAGACAAGACAAGGCCCCTGGTTACTACTAAACATCTTTATAACCAGATGAGAAGCACATTACACAAGTCTGACAGAGTCAGTGCAGCCATAGAAGAGCTCGGGAGTACCAGATGGCAGGACAGGAGAGCAGAGGGCTGGGGCCAAGTATCAGTTTATATTCCCTAGAGAGGTAACATCTGTAACAAGCTGAGCAAGGATATGGATCTCTTTAGGCAGAGGTACAGCGATCAAAGGGAAGGGAAGTTTTGTCTCAGGCCGAAAGGATGCTTCTTACTGGGTGGGCACGGGAGTTGGCATTTCAGCACCATGGTGGAGAGGAGAGTGTGGAGAGAGCTACATGCAGCCAAAGCATAGACAGGGAAGTGAGTGGTAATCAGACACAGGCAGGTGCTATGTGGCACAGCCGTTTGAACCTATGCTTTTTCTCAGCTCATCCACTTATTCTTTGGAACGCCTCTTTCCTCAATAATCATCTGTTCCTATTTCTAGTACCATATCATCCCTAATACAAGTCTGTGTCCTAGAACATAAAAACCTAGACATCTTAGTGGGTATCCCTGACTTCAGATCTGCACCTATAACACCACTAATGGAACACAAAGGTTAAAAAAGTGGAGATCAATCAGGTGATTAAGGGCTATGTATATTTTATTGAAAGGCTTGGAATTAGATATAGGTTCAATGGGAAATTGTGCAGTGACTTGTATGAGGTCACTGCCTTAGTTCCTTTTCCTGTGACTATGCTAAAATGTCTGAAGGAAACCTTTATCTTAGCTCACAGTTCAAAGCCCAGTTGCTTTCGCGGGGGTGGGGGTGGGGGGCGGCGGGGATGTCGAGGCACAGAAGCTTAAAACTACTGTGCAGATCACATTAAAAATCATAAGAGGATAATGAGGCTTGTGCTCAGCTCCCTCTTTCGTTTTTATAAGGTTCTGCATCCCTGCCCAAGGCATGGTCCCACCCTCAATCTTCTTGTCTCAATTTTCACAATGCAGACAACCCCCCCTACCCCCATGTACATGCCCAGTGGACTAAGGGATTCTAAATTCACAATGAACCCTAACTATCACAGCTACTCACAGGCATTATTCATATTTGGAAGATTTTTTTGTAAACTGATTGGAGGGTGAAGGTTAAGGCATATAACCGCAATACATTCAGTAAAAAAAGCTCAGGTAGTTGGAATTGCTTAACCACTTCTTCTTTGATAGAATGTAGGAGTTGTGTAAAATAAGAAGATAGCATTAAAGTCTCAAGGTGGCACAGGAAAGCTTCCAGGATCATCCCTGCGTCTTGAGAGACACTGGTATGAATATCACAGAGAGGAACGAAGGGGAGAGACTGTTGGTGGGTAGAAAAACAAGTTCATTTTGTTCGTCTTGAAAGCTCTTCATTTGCTCTCATGAGATATCTAGCGCCACTGGACAGCAAGCAGAAATGCAGATCTCAAACACAAGGGAGAGAGGGGACTGCGGTGTGTCCCCTTTTCTGTCCGGAGTCGGGCACCAGCCCCTGCCTCTGCAGTTATCACGGGGCTTTGATGATAGCAGTAATTATGGTGCTCACCATGACGGCTCTTTCATCAGATGTGTATTTTCTCAGCCTATGACAACGTGGAGTCTTTGGGTCTAAAATAATTTAGAAGGCCCCATGGAACGATTCACCCTCTCTGATGTGGTATTTCCTTTGATGCAGCCTTTGTTTGCAACAGCAGGTGATACCATCTAGCCTTTCCTAGTATCCATGAAGTCCAGCAAGTGATCTGAGACTGCACACAGGGTGCTGTGCCATAGTCCAGCTGTCACCATGATGGAAACAGCTGTCTCCAGATTGAGGAGAAACAAACAGGGCTTTGAACATCATTATTAATATCAGTAATCTTTTTGCCCCAGGTAATTTCCAAGGTGCTTCTTAAACATAGTTTCTTTTTTCCAGAAAACATAGTTTTTTTTTCCAGTGACCTATATAGTTGAAATATAAAATTTCCAGCAGAAAACAAAAGTATTAGTTGTCTATGATAGTAGAAAAAACTTGGCTCTATTTGTTCTGAATGCTCACTCGCTTCTCAGGGAGATTGCTTGATGGCGAACAATTTAACTTCACAGAGATATTTTGTCCAGCAGTGGCATGATGTCTGGAATGCTTTGTCATCGATTTGCCCATTGGAGCAAAAAGGATTTCCCCTTTAAAGGGAACTGGGAAAAGTCCATCACCTGAACATACTGGTGTGGGCTTTGGGAGCTGGTCTTGCTCTGAGCTTTACAAACGAACAGTAAGGGTAAAAAGCTGGGAGAGCTTCTGGTCCCTCCATGGCCAGGGTCACATTGAATAATAATCTGGCATCAATAATATATATTATATATAATATAAACTAATATAATAATCCGACAGATAATCTAGCATTATCCTCAACCAGATGGTGAGACATACAGACAGCAGACCACACAGGCTGATAAGCTTTGAATGTGGACCTGTGGTAGTTTGCATAATAATGGTCCCCGTAAACTCAAACATTTGAATTCTTGGTGGAAACTTTTGGGAAGGGTTAAGAGGTGTGGCTTTGTTGGAAGAGGCATGTCATTAGAGGCAGACTCTGAGCTTTCAAAGACTTGCACCATAACCAGCATGTTGCTTGCTTCATGGCTGCATCTCAGGCTGTGAGCTCTCAGCAACTAAACAAGTACCATGCCTGCTTGCTTTCTCCCATGATTGACGTGGATCTTAATCCTCTGAAACTGTGAGCCTCAAATTAAATATTTTGTCTTTGTAAGTTGCCTTGGTCCTGGTGTTTTATTATGACAATAGCAAAACAACTAAGGTAGGCCCCTAAATGTTCTTGTGTTGGAAACTGAACTACAAGTTTGCAAGTTGCTAGAATTTGGAGAAAGGGCGCTTTGGAGGCAATTAGGTTTGGAATTAGGTTTAGATGAGTTAATAAAGATGCTCCCCCTTTTATATAAAAAGAGGAAAAAAATCTAAGCTAAAGACTAAGCTAGCCTCCTCTGTCTCTCACAATGTGATTCTCTCTGCTTTATTGGGGTATAACAGAAACCCCTACCAAGGTATAAGCCTTGGATTTTAAAGTTTTCAGTGTCCTGGATCAATCTTCAGTACTGTCCACAGCACTCTGACCCAGCAATCTACAATGGACTATGACAACCTTCAAAGGTAGCATGGCAGGTAGAAGCCAAATAAAGAAAACTAAAATTCAAGGGGAGATGGAAGAGAGCAGGATTTGCAGGTCAAAGTTAATTCTAAAAGGGCTTCTCCACCACACTTTTGTAAGTTCTACTTTCTTTTGTTGTTGTTGTGTTTGCTTTTGAACGCCTTGTTCTTTATTTTCATGTTTTTTTTTTCTAATTTTTCATTCTCTCAAAATAATTATTCAGCTTTATTCTATAGCCTGTGTTCTTTAAATGCTTGGCCCATGTTTTAAGTTGTCCAGAATTAGTGTCTATTGTCTTTTCTCCTTACAGAATTCATAACCTAGAGTATATACACACATAAATAACTACATAGCAAAGTGGAATGGAACTGTCTAAGAGTCTGTAAAGCACAGTGTGGACTCCCAAGCAGAAAGGATCATGCCTACAGGAGAAGCCAGAATGTGTTTCAAAGGAGAGGTGATATTTTTAGCTGGGCAGTGAGTGATGGCCAGAACGGCAGTAGATAAACTCACACAGAGAGAAATGTTTCAGTCAAGACTTAGCAATAAAGATGAAATCTCAGATCCAAAGAGATCATGACAAAATTCACCTGAGTGGAATTGATAGTCTTACTTTTTCTTTCCCTTCCTTCCTTCCTTCCTTCCTTCCTTCCTTCCTTCCTTCCTTCCTTCCTTTCTTTCTTTTTCTTTCTTTCCAAGAATTTAGTTTTCCATCCCAACTATTTTCTTAGAAAATACCGATTCTCAACTATAATGAAACTCCATATATTTATTTCATGAAGCTCAGCAAACATTACTTTCTAACATATTTAAGCTTTGTAAATAAAAAGTAGTTTCAAGTGGTATTTGATTGGCTTTCAGTTATTATAGTCATATGTTTATTCTTCATATTAGCTAAGACCTTACCAGTAAGTATCTCCATGCTTTACTGAAGAAAGTACAATAAAACATATATGAAAATTAAAAAAAATTGCTTAAAGATAACTTTCTCTAAGCCAGTTTGTAGACTACCAGTTTTGTGAGTGAGCTTGATAGAACAGTTAGAGTTAAAACATGTCTGAGTCTACTATTCTATATGTTCATTAACCATTGAGTATCATTTTCATGAGGCACCTATTCAGTCTTATGTCTATGCTTATATTGGAATTGTTCATTTTTGCTTACTACTTTTATATGATATTTTTATGTATTTTGAAATTAAGTCCTTTATTAAGTCTCTCTCTCTATATATATATATATACACACACACACACATACATGCATATTATATATGTATATATACGTGTATGTGTATGTATGTATATATGTAGTAAATACAGTTGATTCTAATTACATGTGGTAGTTATGGTGCATAAAGTTACTCTAAATTCTTCTCTATGGACATTATGATGAGCCTATCAGCAGCCTACAAGGATGGAGGAAGTCTCAGAGAGCCTGGCCTCTCAGCGTTGAACTATTTTGCTACTGATAGGTCCAGGGAGCAGGACAACTATTGATACCCCCAGACTCCAAAAGGTAGTTTCAAATCAACAATGACACCAATGTCCCTAGATAAACAAATGGATCAAGAAACAAAATCAAAATTATGAGTTCAGGGAAGAGATAGGTAGAAAGAAGAGGGAATTTCTAGGGGTAGGAAACAGTAACCATAATGTGTTATATACATATATGAAATTCACAAAGAACTTTAAAAAGGTTTGCATATATATGTACATATATGTATTTATGTGCGTATGTGTGTATGTATTAGTAGTATGTCTAGATATATTTATGTGAATATGAGTAGTACATATAACATGTAGATGTGTAGGACACACCTACCGGCATGCAAGATAGGTATGCATATATTTATCGACATGCATGTATATATAATTGAAATGAGGTGTTTCTGTATTTCCTTCCAGGTTGGCCTTCCTCAGACTCAGAGCAGTGGGATTACAGTCACGAGCCACCACACTCACTCATTTGTTTTATTTTAAGCCACTGAGTTTGTGAGGTGTGTGTGTGTGTGTGTGTGTGTGTGTGTGTGTGTGTGTGTGTATATATATGAAGAAAATGCTAATACATTTAGCATTTACATTAAAGTCTACCAGACATTTTATCAAATTTTAAAAGTAATCACGTTTTTTACCAAGATAATGCAACATGAACACCTCCTTCCATGCCACCCTGCTTAAAGTCCCCGTTGTGTTTAATGCCATATAACATTATAGGCATCGTGGTTTATATCGCCACTATTCATTTAGATTGAACCATGTATCCGCCATTTATTTTGCTCTCTTTTGCTTCTTTAGTCTCACACTGCTCATCCAGAACTGATCTTTCTTGACCAGTAAGTATACTTTAGCAATTTCTTTTAATGATTTCATGTGGGTTAAAAACTCAGTCATTATTTGCCTGAAAGATTTTTTTCCTTATTATTTTCTTATGATTGAAAGAAACTTTCATCTACCACAGAGTTTTATGTGGACTTTTTCAGCACACTGAAGCTATGTATCCAATACTATCTGATTTCCCATGCTTTTGTGAAATCGGCTAGGATTCTGCCTTTTAATCTTTTACTTTCAATTCATGATCTTTTGCTTGTTGCCAATTCTTATCTCCCATGAGGGCTCAATGATTAGTTCTCTTTGCTATATAAGAGATAATCACAGGACAGAAATCCTTTAATATTTCAGAGTCTACACACCCTCAAGTAGAGGGCAGAGGTCATGGGGGTTGGTATTCTTATAACTGTGTCTACAACAGGAAATCAAATGAAAAATGTAGATACCTTTAAAACGATGTGTAAAAGTTCCCATATAAGAAGCTAAAAATGAAGAAAAATGAAGGAAATATCTATATTAATAAAAGCAATAAAGGAGAGAAAAAATTAGCAGATGCAAAACATACTAAGCACAGAGATGTCGTTAAATATGAGCAGGTTAAATGTTATAAGAACTCGTGCTGGGTTGGAAACAAAAGAACAAAACTTAAAATCTCATTCAAGCTTCTTGCCAGAGACCTCCAAGAACACATAGAAAAGCTGAATTAGGAGAAGGATACAACAGGCTAATTGCTTCCACAAGAAATCTCTGTAGACAAAAGCCTTATTAGATAAGAAATGATTGGTTTGAACTATAAAATACCCAATTTACCAGATAAATGTCATTTTAAAAAGTAGGCATTTATTCTAATCTATAGACTCAAAATATATGAGACAAAACTGGAAGAGACTATAAGAAGAAAAACAGAAATTCATGGTCAGATCTGGACATTTCAATACGACTGTCAACAATTAGTCGAATAAACCTAGAAAAGGAAAGGATTTGACTATTATTAGTAAACTTGATCTGCTGTATTATACAGGCTTTTGTGCCCTTAGAGCTGCAGAATACACCTTCCTTTCAAGTACATATAAAAGACATGTTAAATTTGATCATACCTTGGGTTATGAAGCAAGCTCAACAAATTTCAAAGAAATTAAATAAGGAAGAACATCTTTCTGACCTCTATGCAGTTAAGTAGAGATCTAAAAGATAATAGAAAAACCTCATGCTAGAAATGGAGAGATCTATGTTAGAGTGTTGGAGTAAGTCGTGAATCACAGAAACAGAGCCTACTGGAAATCCGAAAATATTTTGAAAGTAATAGCAACAGAGGAAGACATATGAAAACTTTAAACATTTTAAAGACAATACTTTACAATGGAGAAGTGTAGGTTAGCAATGATTGTTGTTAAGTCTCAAACTCATGAGTACAGAGAAGATATGACAAAATAAACCCAAGGGAACAAAATTTAAAAAATCACTGGGAAAAGTAGAAACTGACTAAAGATCACAGAAATATCATAGTCACCTGGGGGTAGGGGGAAAGAAAAGAGGGAAAACAAAATAATAACAAAAAAGAAAAATACACATCAATAACCCTGCAGTCTACAAGGACAAAATGGAATAAAGAACACAAGCCCAGAACTAAATACGTGATCATAGAAAATATTACATCAGCCAAAAAAAAAAAAATCATAATTATGTACCAGTACATTTTAAAGTCAGAGAGACATGTAATTGTTTCTTTCGGAAGGAAATGGTTGGGTTTTTCAGTGTGGAAGGCATTGACCATATTGATGAGAGCAGTTGAAAGGCATGAGTTCTGATGTAGAGAGATGATCAGGAAGAACTGAGAAGAAAGCAATGCTGAGAACAATTCTAAGACCTAGGGAAGTGGAGGGTAAAGGGCAGGGAAGTTGAGGTACCTTCTGTGGACTTCTGGCTACCCGCTCCTGCAGAGGGAACCTGTGATCGAAGGACAGCTGAGGAGTGCTAAGCAAGGCAAAAGAGGTGGATAAAGAGTGTGAACCAATGTCAGAGTGGCTTCTGATGGGTATATGACAGTCACACACCACAGCCTTGAGGCCATCAGGATGGGCAGAGGTGACAGTGACATTTGCAAATTGAAACCATTGGGAGTTCTCTACTACTTGTATGGTAATGGATGAGAAAACTAAATAATAGCAAGATTAAAAATCTCCTAAATTATTCCGTAATTTAAATATAATTGAAAGTGAACTCCCTACATGCTTTTGGTTAAATTTGACCATCTGGATATTGAGTTTGCCAAGTAAAACAAACTACAAGGCCAACATTGGAGAAAAATGTGTACTGTGTGTGTGTGTGTGTGTGTGTGTGTGTGTGTGTGTGTGTGTATTAGGGTATTCTCTACCATATATCAGCATTTATTTTATGCCTGAAGCAGATGTCATAATTTAATATTTGCATATAATTAGGAAGGTAGAAAAATAACAAACCTGAAACAGGCAAAAGTGAGCAATGGGACCGAGCATGAGAGTATTGCTGCTGTAAATTTCTGGGGAAGAAAAGATTATTTAATAAGTTATTTGAGACAGTAGACGGTATCTATGTTAAAAATGAGACACAAGAGTAAATGGTACATATATCAAAGACCTACACTTAAAAAGAAATACTTTAGTCATTCAAAAAAATTGAGATTTGCTTATTTTTCCCAAGTCTTCTCATGAGTATTTTCTTCTGAAGCCAGAAATTTCTCAGCTCCAGTGCTCTGGGTCTTTAGGTCTGGCTTATGCCCTAAATAGATAGAGAAATAGCGTGGGTAATGTTAGTATCTCAGTCTTCCTTGCTCTTCTGTTTACCTTACTTACTTTTTTTTCTGAATAAAAAGAACTTATCTTGTTTTATATACTATATATGTGATACAACCATATGCATCTATGTCATAAATGAAACAGTTTACACCATTTTTTGTTTTGTTTTTTGTTTTTGTAGGTGTGTAATAGACTCTTCGTTTAGCCTCTTTAGCACTGGAGCGGGTAGAAAAAAGGGGAATTCTTTTGTAAGAAAATTCTTCCCCAGAACTTTTCTTTTCCCTTGTTCAGCCCTTATGTCTTCCTGTCTTTGGTCCTTTCCTCGCCCTACTCCAAGCCCCAGAAGATGAACAGAATCTGACAGTCTTTGAACCCAACAGGAGCTTTACAGGCAAGCGGCTGGAGCAGAGACATGGGGACCTTTGTGATTCTTGCCTTTGGACCTTACAGCATTTGTCAAAAATTTTTCTGAATAGACCTCCAAACACCTTACTTTGAATTTTATGAGCTCCTTAGATCTTGCCACAGAAATTCTTCCCAAAGTACTTCCAGCAGATAATGATCCCTGGAGACTCCCACCTGCTCCAAGGCCACCCGTTCTTTACCTGGACATGTTGGATTGTGGCTGGTTCTTGATCTTTATTTCTGAAACCGAATTTCAGGCTAAGAAATACCGAAGGCATTTAATTAGCAATTGCCATGTGCACACCTTCCAAAGACAGCGCTTCTTTCTTCTACATAATTCCATTCCATAGTGTGCTCATTTAAGAGAAAAAGGGAGCAAATTTAAGTGACAATAAGGGACAGGATCTCGATTCTTTCTGTCATTTATCTTTAGCCAGGGCTCCGGAAGCTTGTTAGCCAATGTCTCTTTCTCTCCTCTTTTATTGCTACCAAACCTGCTGAATATTTCTGTTAAGCCACCATACGTCTGTTTCTATGGATAGTACCTCATTTGTATGAGTTGCCTGGCCAGGCCGTGAGACTCTCACTAGAATCAAGAGTTAGACTGATCAAAACTAGGAGAGCTGGCAGGGTGAAGAATTGTCAATTTTAATGGTAAAATTAGTAGGTTATGTCACCAAACTCCAGGCGAGGACTTGGGATGAGGTCATCTAACTGTTTTGTTCTTCATGTGTGTGTGTGCATGCTTTTCCTAATAAACTAGTATTTAATCCACAGGTGGATGTTTAGGGGAAAACCAGAAAATTAGAAGACAAGTGTTGAGATTGAAGCCTGGGTGTATGAAATGGGAAGTGAGGGCTTGTCTATTGGTTTAAATAAAGAGGGAAATTGTGGTCTTATCCTTGAGGGTGACAAAGGTCATAACTAACCTGTATTGACATAGCCTATCCTCTCTCTGATATAAAATTACCACATGCAGAAAGACTTATATTAATATAATCTAAATAATACTTAACTATGCATCCATATCCATCCCTCTGTCCCGAGTTCCCAAAAATGTACTGAAATTTGAGTGAAGGCCACGGGTGTGTACAATCTGGCCTTGTGAAGTTGTAAAATGCAAGCCCTGGTCCAGTCAGGAGGTCCTTTATGGAAAGCAAAGGAGAATGGATACTGGGCAGCAGCAAAGTGGAATCTGATCCTACCAGCTATTTCTAGACAACAACTTTTAAAAAGCATTTACTGCTGAGAAAACTATCAGTGAAATTGTTCTGCAGCTCAACTAGCTGCTAATTAAGCAGCCTGTGTTGACCTCAAATTACATATGGAATGAACTGGCTGCCTCTGGATGCCAGAGGGAAGCAAACTCTAACATAAAATATAACTATAGCCAGTATTGAGTAAATTGAATTTCTAAACAGATACAATATTTCACTCAGAGCATCTAATAATTTTGCATTTGAACTGGTTAACATGCCTGATGTCTGAAATAAAGCAACATAGAGGTTAATATTAAGTTGTGTGCAAATTATACATGTACTAAAAGTAAGGAGCACAGGGGTTGGCATATGAATGTGGGCCTTGAGGGGCGATGCCATATTGATAATATTAAGGCATTCATTTTCCACCAGTGCTTTTATATATCATCCATGGTTTTGAGAACATGAATAATATCTCTGAGTCATTCCTCTGGCTCTTTGTTAATTCACATAATGCGGATCAGATGTTGCAGGATCATCATTCGGGGATAAATCCTGTACTTAAGAAGATGGTTTCCTCTAGGGTTTCTGAGATATCTAGTCTTATTTCTTCGATTAGAAAACATCAGTGTATACTATACACATACTGTATTTTCTGGATTTTTTTCTAGGCACATTTAAATGGGACAAAATATCATCAGGTTGTATACTCTGATAAAAGATTGAGAAGCAAAATCTGTGGTGGTTCATTACATAGCTGAGACCAGTGTGGAACATGGTATCCTATAGCTCCTGCCTCCTGGATACTGGGAATGCAGGCCTGTGCTGCGGAGGCCTGCAGCATCCATTTAGAAACAGAATCCGGACACTAGTGATTGCATTGATTTGGTAAGAAAGGAAGAGGCACGTGTATGAACTTTTTCAGCATTTAAATTATAGCCCCAAGAAAGGACCCTAGAGTGAAAATTAAGGCCTCAGAGTTGCTTCAATTTGCAAAGATGCTCAGCTACAGCTCAGTTGGCTAATTGCAATAGAAATAAAAACAAAAAACAAAAACATAAAATGCTTTTTTTGCTGACCTGATAGTGACTCACTCACTGTTCACATACAAATGTCACCACTGTTCTATTAAGGGACAAAGTACAACTTTTTATTTTCCCTGCAGCCTGAGCCTGCAGAGGATATTGAAGTGGATGCCTGTAAAATTTCTGAAGGGTGAAAAATGACCAGGTTGACGGTGACAGTAATATCCTCAGGCAGACACAGGGAGGATTTAATATGATACCTCTGTCCTTGCTATGAATTCTGAAATTAGGGATGGAGACTGCAAAGAACGCTGGAACTAAAGCTTATAAGACTTTGATCCTTTTGTGACTGAGTTACCTCACTCAGGATGATATTTTCAAGTTCCATCCATTTGCCTGCAAATTTCATGAAGTCATCATTTTTAATAGCTGAGTAGTACTCCATTGTGTAAATGTACCACATTTTCTGTATCCATTCATTCATTGAGGGATATCTGGGTTGTTTCCATCTTTTGGATATTATAAATATGGCTGCTATGAACATCGCAAAGGATTGCTTTATCTGGCATCAATGGGAGGGGAGGCCTTTTGTCCTGTGGAGGCTTGATGCCTCAGATAGGGGGATGCCAGAGAGGTGAGGTAGGAGTGGTTGGATGGGTAGGTTGAGGAGCACCCTCTAAGAGGCATAGGAGAGGGGGGGATGGGATGGGAAGTTTAGGGAGTGGAGACTAGGAAGGGGCCAACATTTGAAATGTAAATAAATAAAATGACCAACTGTTTAAAAAAACCTCAAAAAATCCTCTTTTAAAAAAGACTTTGATCTTCTCAAATAAGATTTGTTCCTTATATCCTAAGGTTGTGGCAAAGTCTTAATTTTGTTTTTTACCTACATTACATATCATTGTCTGAGCCAAAACTACAACAACAACAATCCCGCACACAACAAAAAACTATGAACTATATAAGGATTCCCTTGAATGCTGCTATAGAAACCACAAAGACGTGACTGTAGAAATCCACCCGTTATAGTACTACATGAAAGACCTATCAACTTATATTAGAAAACACTATAAGAACCTCTTGATGTTAGTAATATTTTAAACTTACCATACAATTGAAAACATAATGAGGTATTAAGATGCTGCCACCTAGTTGCATGGCTGTTAAAAAATGTCCCAGTTTGCACAACCAATGAATAAAAGATCTCCCATTGGAGCCTCAAGTCTGTTTGCTAATTATTCCCCCCCTCTCTGTCTCTCTCTCTCTCTCTCTCTTTCTCTGTGTGTTTGTGTGAACATATTTATGATAGCTACTTACATTCGTAGTAGAATTATACAAACATTGCCTTTGACAACTGTACCATCCTTATTCAAATGCAGAGAGGAACATGTTTGTGCATGCAAGATATGGATCCTGCTCATGTAGAGGTGGACTTGTAAGCTCTCTTACGAACTCTAGCCCTATGTACATAATTATGCATGGCGCTGATCTGCCACGCGCCTCACCATTAAAGAGCCACCACATGCAGATCTATCTACTCTTCCCATGACTGGATTTCATGACTTGCCATTCATTCAGGAATCTAGAATCTTCTTTGAGTTACCCTTGTGAATATTAAATATCCCTTTCAATAAACACGCCAGGCTTTCTGCTTTCTAATTGCTTCCCAAATACCCTAAGGCAAAACCCTTTCTAAGGAGGCAAAAGCTGAAACAGAGACAGGAATGTGAGCTATTTATCCAGAGGTGACACAGGGGACAGATAAAGCAGGCCAGAAACAGTATTAGGAAGACATTTCAAATCATGTTATAGATCTGACATTTGTGGGAGGGAACAGGATTGAGCAGGGAGACCTCGGGAAGTCAAAGAAAACCCAAGCGGAACTCAGGAATCAGGATCAGGCACATGAAAGTCCTGAGTTGGAAGGATGGCCAAATTTTCATGTTACTGTTGAGTTTAGTCAGTGGCTTGGGGCTGTTTGGATAGAATAAGCGTAATCTCATATTTGAGTTGCATGTCAAGTTATTTCTGAGTCAAGCGCAACACTAAGCACGTCAATAGCCACCAATGCGTTTTCTGTCTTTCTATCCTTTCTGCTAATGAACTGAGCCATTCTCAAGGTTTTTGCTTGGCTTCCACATGCCTGGAATTCTCTTCGTGAATACGCATAACTATACTGTTATAACTGATACTTCCAACCGTACTAAGTTATTCTATCCGATTCATATTCCAAAGCCAGGAATGGTAGCACATGCCCATAATCCCAGCAGTCAGGAGATGGAGGCTGGATGATCAGAGGTTTAAGACTCTTCAGTTCCACAGTGAGTCTAAGGGTTAGCCTGAGCTAGTTTGTGAACTACATGATATCTTGGTTCAAGAAAACTATGGAGACAAATACTCTTCCTAATGATAATACAGTCATCATTCTGAAGGAACAAATGTAAAAGATCTAGGAAATTCCCTCTTAAAATAGGTCCCATGATGATACCATCACAAGAGAACATGGCAGACCCTTCTGAATTGCTTATGTGCTTGCTTTGCTCATGTTTGCAAAACCCCTGCCCCATGCCATGGCTTCTAACTGCTTTGGGTGGAGTCTCTGGGATTTTGTCTGCTTGTTGCCCATGCCACTATCCTCATGCTATAGATAGGCTGAAACTGTATTTTCATCTCTAAGACTACACTGAGCACATCACTCAGCAGTGTGCTTCAGGTATGTAGTTTGACTACATTAGATAATACAGGTGACTGAGAAATCTCACTGAAAATTAATCATGGGGATTTATCTATTCTATGGTTTAAAATTTGGAATTAAAAAGAAATTACCTCATAATCTCCATAGCCAATAACTAAAAATTTAAAAATGCAGCGTTAACTAAGCCAAGATACAAGCATGCTTGCTTATAGTTAAGGTTAGCAATACATTTAGGAATTTTAAAATCCTATCCTCAGTCATCAAGACATTTGAGAATATTTGATAATTCATTTATACTTGAAAATATAACTTTCATTCAGTTTCATTTTTGGTGACCTAATCTGTGGGCATCATGCCCAAGAGAAAAAGCATGAGAACCTGATGTTCTGATGTTGTGGGCGATGACAATCATCATAAAATGGAATGGAAATTCTATTTAAGACATGTGTTTATAGGCTCCTGGTCATTACATACACGGTCACTTTATAGCTCTTTATTCATATGCAGTTTCTTTACACAAATCTATGCTCATGTTGTTGTCATCTATAAGATAGCAAATCCTTAAATTTAGGCATTCCCTGAGATTTTATCTTTCCATAAAAAGAAAATGTAAGTATTGTGTCTTTTATCTCCTTTTATTCTAAAGTGATCTCGCTATGGAAAAAGATCAGTTTCACAGGCAGTTATCTGGATAGATACTTCTATTTTCACTTAAATAATGATTTATACAACATTGCTGGAGTCCGAGGAGACCATGGGGCAGAGAGTTGTAAGAGGAAGTAGAGAGAAGCTGAGACTCTGATGCCTGTCAGATTGGGAACAAAATCCTTGGAGGGGGGAAGAACGTTATTGGCCGGGTAGGAGAAATAACGTTATGATAGGTAGTTGGGAGTGTGAAGAAAGACAGCTTTATTGGTGCAGAGTACTTGCTACCCAAGCAAGAGGACTTCATTCAAATGCTCAGAGCACACACAAGAAGCTGCCCACCTTCAAATGCACACCTATAACCCTAGTAATTGGAGTAGTGGGCAAACAGGAGCATGTCAGAGGCTTGCTGGCTACCTGCATTTGGGCAGAGGTCCATTTACCCACTTATATGTATGAGCATATATATCTCACACACATTAATTAATTAATTAGTTAATTAATTGATTAACTAACTAAGGCTAGTTGGGCCAAGTGTTAGAGGAACTACAGAGAAGATAAACAATAGCTTACTCCTAACCGTTCTCTCCACTGCAAAACTCTATCCAGTACATGAGCATATTTCAAATATACCTTCCTTTTGGAGCCCACCTTTCCTGACAGTAAACAAAGCCCACTGCTGCCCCCATTCATTCTTTCCCCTTCTGCCCAAAACCTTAAACTCTGCCGTGTATATTGACTTTGAAGCTCTACCAGATTAATTTTGGTTTGCTCCTAAATATCTCTGCCATTTGGTCTCAGTACAAACATGTTGCCAAACTGGCTCATCAATAAATATTTATGAATGTCTTTTGAGTGTCTAGATCTGCTAGGGCATGAAGATTAAGAAGACGTATTCCTGCCATCACCAAGTTTCCAACTAGAGACAAGTGTAGAAGAACATGCTTTTGAAGCATGCACTCAGGTAATAGATGCATCTTTCAAAAGCATTTATTACTAAGAATATATTTCAGATCCCGTTAAAATTTCACAGAGAACACTCATCACCAATTCAAGCATTTGCTGAGAAAAACAGATTCCTACAGGTGTGGGTAAAGTTTAACTGTTAGACACAGTTTCAAAGCCGATAATGCCCCTCTTGGCATAACAATTCCAAAGAGTCAGAGATGATATTTGTACAAAGAGAATGCATTAAACATCTGCTTTTATGTAAACAAATAAGAAAAGGTCTGGTAAACAATAGTTCCCTATCATGTATACCTTAGAAATTAACTTTTATTTTGTTGTTTGATTACACTATAGCAATTTGATTTCCAACCAACCTTGGTACAATGGGATTTTTACCTGAAATGGATTTCAAGCTAACATTCCTATTATGCCGGGTCTCATCTAGTCTGTTTTTTCCCAACGTGTAATACAATAAGACAGGGTTATTTTGCATGGGAGTGAGGTAATATGCTTATGTTCTTTAATACTCTCTAAGATTACATGAAAGTACATGCACGTGTCTAAGGACTAATTTATTTTTTATATAAAAATGGTGCTATCTCAATGACAGGAGCTGAGCACAGCTGAAGTACAATATGGAAAATAAGAACACGAGTTCACACAGAAGTGGCGAGCTGTTTTAATACAGTATAGGGTCACCCTAGGTCTCATTCTTGAGATCAGAACCAGGACTGTCGCTCATGCTATAGACACAGTGATTGATTGGGGGGTGTGGTCAGAAGCTGAAATAGCACATGCTAACCCTTGATGAATGGTAGCCTGCTCTCTCATCACTGACTCTGAAGATTAACCCTGCAGGTGGGCATGTTGGCACCACGGAGGTATGTATGGCTGTTTGAATTGAGGTATTTAACCAGTTTCTATGAATGACAGTTTGGAGTACTTAAAAAATATTCTGTCATAAGCAGGACTAAATACTTGAAAATAATAGCATAGACCAGGGTTCTAGACACATATTACAAATAGGTAAGACAATATCTCTTTCTGTTCTCAGAGATTACACATTTAGTTCCTTGTTTAATTTACCAGAGGGTTTGGCTTTCCTTTGCTTGGTGAAAGTTTCTTTTGCAACACAGAGCAAAGCCAAAGATTTCTTGGAAGTAAATCTCTATTTTTGTAGTCATCTCATGAATTGATGCATCCTGATGTTTACATGAACTCTCAGTGATCGCCTGCAAACTTCACCATGACCACAAGCTGCTACCCGATTGATTTCTGATTTCTTTAACAAAAGATTAACTCTTTTGAGATTATCAGAGTCTCTAAAGCAGTGGCTCTCACTTGTCCTAATGCTGTGACCTTTTAATACAGTTCCTCATGTTGTGGGGACCACCAACCATAAAATTGCTACTTCATAACTGTAATTGTGCTACTGAAACAAATCATAATGTAAATATCTGATATACAGGACATCTGAGATGCTACCCCTGGGAAAGGGTTATTCAACCCCCCAAAGGGTCATGACCCACAGGTGGAGAACTGCTGTCCTAAAGGAATACTTGTCATCATGTCAGATAATATGGAGACTTCTTCATCTTTTGATTATTATCAACATGGTTTCTTTTAAGTATGGCCTGGAGGACTCTGCTAAAATAGACATAGGCCAACATGGCTGTGCTCTGTGATAATCCTTGTTAAGGTCTTGTGCTTCTTGGGTAAGATGCAAGGAATTGGAAGAGTCAAAAGTCAAGAGACAGAAGCATTACTTACAGATCTCCAAGAGGGTAGGGGAGCCACCAGGAGTTTGTTTGGAAGCAGCTGGAGCTGAGAGTTCCAGAAGGATACCAGAGAGACAGGAAGGGTGTGGCCATGGTCTTATGAAACTATCCAGGTTTTCTTGCTTAAGCTTTCCCTCGGGACTCTGGATTGGCCAGTTTAAAGGAAGTACCTGTGATAAAGACCTTGTTCATTCTCTCTGGTGTTTGCTATTAAGTTTCGTCTGGTCAGCAGCTATGGGCATTGTCGTCTATTGCTTCAGTGAAATAAGGAGCAAGTGGGCTCACTGAAACAATCAGGTAGAGGGAAAGTTTAGCAGGCCCAAGGTGACTAGATGTGACTGGGTTTCAAACAGTTTATACCAGGCCTAAACTGGATCCCGTGGCAGTAACTAGAGTACTCTCCACTGAGGCATTAACCTTATTTGGGAATGAGCCAATCACCAATAATATTGATTCGCCAACTAGGCTCAAAGTTCTTCTTCCACCCAGAATTATTTGTGCTTGTAGATACAAACAAACCAAAGCAAAGTCTTGACGGTATGCCTTAGCTGTCAAAGTTGAGGGCTGTGGGACATGACTTAGATGTGATGTACTTTTGTTATAAATTAATGTTTTTCTTTAAAAATAAGTGAGGATTATAAACAGGGAAGAGTACCTTGAATCAGAGAGGAGGACTGTGGACATCGTCAGTGGTCAGGTGGTACAGGATGACCATCTCACTTTCAAAAGTAACAAGTAGTTTAATCTTTAGGTTTCAGTTGTGTAAGGTATTTGAATACAAAATGCCCCATCATCTACAAGCATAGCACTGAGTCAGCCACATTTTAGAGAATAAAATCTCAGGGTGGAGGTCATAATAAGCATAGCCTGAGGATACTAAGCTGTGGCAGCCACAGAATGATGAGCTCATCCAGATCTCACAATCATTCAGTGTAACTATGAATTCAAAGATAGCTGATAAAGAACACATGCCTACTTCCCAGTCCTGTGATAGATAAACACAGCCAATTTTCAAGAGTCCCTTATTAAGTTTCAGGAATTTTTACTAATACGTTGCTAAACACAGCCATTATTAAAAAATTGAAAACTATCAGCACAATTAATTAAACTACATTAAAGACAACAGAAAAAGATATAGAAATTGCTCCTGGTTACGACACTTTACTCACCCTTATGTTTTTGACGTTGTTTTTGACTAATGCACTTGAGTATTGGACATACAGTATACTGGTGTTATTTTCATATATTGTTCCTATTTTTGATCAAGTAATGGCATTTTTATTAGCTCGAAATTCATGGTAAATGAATTTATATTGTGAATGTTGGCATACATTACAAATCATGACTTTTGTTGCTGTTGCCATTATTGTAGAGATGCAGGTTGTTGAGTATTTACCCATAAATATTCTTCTTCTGTGTACGTCTCAAGAAATGGGGAAGTTACTTGGGTAGCTGTTGCAGGTTAAATGTATCCTTCCAGGTTCCTATATTTGAGCACTTGGGCCTCAGCAGGTGGTTCTGTTCAGGGATATGGTACTGTTCAGGGATATTGTTGAATCTTGGGTACATGTGGCCTGACTTACAGAAACAGATCATTGCTGTAGGCCTTGAAGATCATGTTGACCTCTTCTGGGCCCCAGTTCATTGCTTCCTGGTTGGCCCTCGGCTTTGTCAGATCCTGCTAGGTAGACACTGTGAGCTTTGCAGCCATGTTTCTTGGATTGGGGTCCTGTTCCTGACTCCTGTTAGCTAGGTCACTTCTGTACCTCTCCTGACTTCCCTAAGGTTTCATTTCCTTCTTTGCACAATATGGATGCTGCTCCCCACTTTGTATATGTATTAATATCAGTAACTGTTGAAGCACATGGCCACTGATATTGTAGCTCTCAACAAAATAAGATTGTCTTCGCTGTCCTTGCTGTATACAATCCAAGTCTAAGTGAAAACAAGCACATGCCTCCTCCAGCCACTGGGCCTCAGTCTCATCCATGTCTTCTTCTATCTTCTGGTGCCTGTTGACACTCCTTAGCTTGTGACTGTCCCACTCCAGTTTCTGTCACCGTGGCCATTGCTTCTGTTTGACCTTTAAAAAGAAACCTGCCATTGGTTTAGGAAGAATTCAAGACAATCACAGCTCAAAATCCTTAGCTGAAATACTTAGGACATTTATTTTTAAATTTTAAATAAATATTTAAAATATTTTATTTAATTATATATACTTATTATTAAATATGTATTTAAATAATATTTTAAATAAGGTAACAATATTTTGTTCTGGGTTTAGCACCTGATATGATGCATTTCTTCTGGGATCAGCATCCACTCTATCTCAATAGGCGTCAATAAATGAACGAAGATGAAATAGCTATAACAGAGTCTTCTACAGAAGAGAGAATCGGTAAATTCCCATTTTCCTTCCTACTTCATCTCTCTTGTTCTTTCTTTCCCTCTTTCTACCTTTTTCCCCCTGCTTGAGACTCTACAATCATTTCCATATCTGCTCCCAAGGTTCAGTTTAGTTTCCTCTGGAATCTTTCATTGTCTCATAAATCATAAATTCATTGTCTTCGTGAATCAGTTCTGATGCTGAGGTCTCATAAGCCAAATTCTTCACGGGGCTCACATGAGTACCGATGCTTGTTCTGGTTCCAGACTCTCTCTGATCTTCGCGGTTTCCCATGTCCCACCCTTCTTTTCTTCCCATCTACTGTTCAGGTCCTGCACACTACTCCTGACATTTAGCCACATGGGCTGCACTTCTGGATGCCTGCAGCTCTGCTCATGGTTTAAATAACTGCAAAGTTTGCATTTTTGCCTATTGTCTTTTGTCTTTGCTAGGACCCAGCCCCCCACACTCCCTCCTCCAATCCCTCCCCTTTGTTTCAGGAAGCACAAACTCAACTCTCCTCCTCTCTCTCTCTCTCTCTCTCTCTCTCTCTCTCTCTCTCTCTCTCTCTCTCTCTTTCTTACTTGTAATCCAGGGTCAGCTGCATGTGGCTTGCACTTCCTTGTCCCTCTAAGCTGTTTGCACTCCAGCAATCAAATCTGCATTCCTGAGAGAAAAACAGTCAACAAAGAAACACATTGTACTCCTCTAAAGACACTCAGAAGGAGGCACAAATAAGCATCCACTTCTGAATCTGGTCTCCTGATAACCATTTCTTAGGAAGAGGCTGAAAGTGGAGTCTTTGTATATGGCTGCTGTACTCTGAGTTCATCATTTTCCTTTATACAGAAAACCTTAATAGTGGACACTTAATACTTTATCTTCTTTTGCAGTATAGAAGAAAGCATGCCATAAACAATGCAAACATTTAAAAGTGTAAAAAGCAGAGACTACCCTTTCCCCAAAATTCTTGAGCAGAGTTATATCTATGGCATACACCTTTGATTTTGTATCTCTGTAATATATGAAACTGAAGTGAATGTGTTTACTTAAAAATATCATGGATATCTTCCCGTGTTGGTATTTGCCTATTTGTGCTCCCCCATTTTTGAGTCTTCCCATGAAGTTTAAGCTGGCTTTGAACTTGTTAGTGTTTTGACTTGGCCTTCCAAGTGCTGAGTCAATACTCCCACAAATGGCTTTCTGACCTATGTTAAAGCCACAATTGAAACAAAAGATTTTAGAACTATTGGAAAGCAGACAATGAGAGATTGATGCTCACGAGGCCCCCACCCTCTAGAGAGGGAGTGAAGTCCTTTGTAAATGTGTATTGTTTGACACGGTCAGGTACAGCTATGTTCAGAAACAATGGCTCAGCCCTGTTAGAGTGGCAAACCCCGCCTCTTTGTTCCACTATATGTAATAAACATGCTGAGTTTCAGGATGCTGAGGTTTCTCTATCAGAAACATCTATCCAATCCCCGTGCTCCCCTTCCCTCCCCTTCTCCCTCTTACCTTTCCTTTTTCTCCTTCTCTGTGTGTGTACATTTGCATGTGTATGTCTGTCATATCCTCTGTGTGTGTGTGTGTGTGTGTGTGTGTGTGTGTGTGTCTGTCTGTCTGTCTGTCTGTCTGTCCTTTCTTTATTTCCTCAATGCTTTGGATAAGTCAGTCCCTGAAGTCATGCAAGGAACCCCTTTCCTCTTGATATTTCTTGGTGAAGTTAGAGAGGGAGGAGTTAGCAGATTCTGCTCATATGCTGCATATATGTCCAAGTTAGGGAACCTCAAGTTTAGGGAATTCTTTAAATGTACTATAATCTAGACTATAATCTAGTCTGCTCTTTGACTCACAAGAATTCATCATTGAGTCATTCTTATATTTGTCAGTAAAGTGATGAGCCTTCTGTCCTAATATAAATACTATTATATTTCTTCACTATATAAACATCCTTCAAAACAGAGCTTGGAAAGGATGTCACCAGTGCTGTGTTTACAGAGTGTGCACAGGCATAGATACATGAGCTGCTGTTTTCTAACAGTGTATTTGCCCAGGTACCAAGGCCAGTACTTGTGTATAGCTAGTTATCTGAACTGATGTCTTAGTTGTCATGGATACCCATGGATGAGGTGACAGGGATTGGAAGAATACTGAAGAATACTGAGAAAAAATCAGTTTAGATCTTAATGGATTAAGTATTAAAAAAATACAACCAATAAGATAGTCAATAAAGCAACCACCTAAAAACTAACTGGCCAGTTACCCAGTCATCTATCCACCCAACCAAATAAACAACCAAGTAACCAAACAATGACCTACCTACCCATCTACCTACTTACCCACCCACCCACCCAAACAACTAAATAACTAATCAAGTAACCAGATAGCAAACTAGTCATCTACCCACCTACTAATCCAACTAGCCAACCAAACAATTAAAAGCAATTAGTCAACAAAACAAATAATCAACTAAACTACCAATTTCCAACCCACCAGTCAGGCATCGAACCAGCCAGCCAACCACCAATCAACAACTAAGGAGCCTAACAGGCAGTCATGCAGGATGACACGGCTGTTCTATCTAGTAATATCTACCCGGTCATCAGCACAGGCTTTACTGAATCCCTTCCATTGTCATCATATGGATGATGCTGTCCAATCTTGGCATCAGCTTGGAGCAGGAGAGGGAATCAATACCTTCGTCTGCTGTGCCTTATAGTTTGTGAAGTATTTCAAATTTGCAGAACATGAACACAGGAGCCACCAAATGCAGCCTATGACATTTAAGTAAATGCTCATACAACTGTGTCACTACCAATATCACTATCATTATTAGGAATTATTTACTTTGTTTCAAACCCCAGTGCTGCTAAACTAATGAAGAAATAATTTTCTTGCTTCCTCATTTGCCCCAAGTATTGTAGATCACAAATATAGGGTCTCAATCTGGGTGAGGTATTTCTTTTGAGGACCTCAGCGGTCTATCACTTGGGCATGTATATATTTAGACCAGCTTATTCTTCCCCAGAACTTACACGGTAATAGAGGATTTTCCTCATGGAAATACTATTTTTCCCCCAAATTATGATATTTTCTATATTGTATCAATGGTAACTAAACAGGATTTAGGCTTTAAAATATTTTTATTTATAATGCATTTCATAAAGATACTTGCCAAGTACTCGCCACCATTAGTCTTTTGTTGAGACAGTTCCCTGTTGCTAGCCCTCTTCCTCTTACAGTATCATCTCCAAACAATCTTCCATCTACCTTTATACCATGCCAAATACGTATGTATGTATGTATATATGTATGTATGTATGTATATATGTATGTATATGAATGTATATGACAGAAAAATATACGTGCATGTACAACACGTAATATTTGTCTTTCTGTGTCTGGCTTATCTCATTTACCATGATTATATTTACTTCTATCCACTTTCTTGCAAATGATATCATTCTCTAATTGAACTCTATTGCATGTATGTTCCACATATAGTTTTAAACCCATACCTGTTGATGAACACTTACTCGTTCTTATTTGGGCTTTTCTGTTGTAATTGTTCTCCCACTGAGCCAGCATCAAAGATAGCACCTGAGAACTCCTTTGAATGTGAGTTCTAGAAATACCCATTTGGGAATCTGGGGTAGGAGCCAGTAACTTCAGTTTTCTCAAGCTCTCTGGGTGTTTTGCCATACACCAAGCCTTGAGAATCCTTCTTTGAATCAGAGCCTATTCACCTAACTCACATGCTGGAATTCCCCAGAGAGTTTTACAAAATATTGATGCTTGGTCGTAGAAAGTCTGAATTAATTAGTCTCAGGTGAGTCCAGAGAGCCGAGAACACTATTAACCTCCCTGGTGGTTATAAAGTACAGCCAAGGTTGAGAACCACTGCTGTAAATCCTTTCTAACTTCACATTAATTGTTTTACCTTCCTTTTCCCGTTTTTAAAAAAGACTTTGTTGTTGTTGCTGTTGGTCCCTAACAAGCTATGGCATGAGAATACAGGAAGGAAGTTTACCTAGAATTAGAAATCCCTTGTTTTGACTGGGTTTAGATATCGAGTGAAAGGTGACACTGAATCTTATTGTTCCCCTTGGCTTGTTTATCTTACTCGAAAAGCCTTTGAATCTGAAGCTGATTTAATTTCATGCAGTGCCTCCTTTTGCATCCGTTGGCTTTTGTGCGTATAAGGGTGACATGTAAAATGAACACCTAAACGCTGATCCGGGGATCTTTGGGGAAGATGTTGGTGGAAGGAGGGTCCATGGTACATTAACCACGTAAAGTGGGGTTATCAGATGGAGTTAATTTGTTTACGTGATAGTCACATGCAGAAAAAGAAACATACTGGACTAAATAAATTCAGTATCAGAATTGTCTCCACACTCCATACATAACCAATTTTATCGGCAGGTATACCACTGCTTAGACGGCCTTCTGGATGGAGAGCCATGATCCTGTTGCGAGTACATGAAGACAGATAATAATAAGAAACGTCTTCAGTTTCAGTGAGGAGAAATATGTTAAGCACCTTTCTTGCTTCACCCAACATGGATAAGGAGGAGTCCTATCTAAGTTTCTAATAATGAATCATTTTCTCCCCACTCAGTCAAGTGTTTTCATCTTGTCCCATCAAAAATACTAGCCAGTAACATAACTCTTATGTCTCCAATCTCTCTTTTTTTCTGTTCAAAATGATCAATGGTGAATATCCTTTGTAGGTCAGATTCCTGGAGCTCCCCCCCACCTCTTTTCCTAAGAAGTTATTACATGAATTTAGAGTGAGATAAAGTAAATCTGATATTGCCTTGCTGTGAATTGGGGATGTTACCTTGATAGTGGGGAAGGCTACTTTAAACTGGGCTTCCTAGTGTGTTTGAAATGAGATGATTCCTTAAGTTTCAAAAGAAAGTGACAGTGTTTAACCATCAAAGTCAAGAAAAAGACAGCACCATAATCTGCAGAGAAACTACAAAGATAAACACCTTGATTTCTGAGGGTCTGCGGTGATTGGCTAACTTAGCATGGTGTTCTAAGGTGAGAGTGAGAGATGAGCTGGCATTGGGGTAGTAGTACCTGAATAGAAATACATACCTGCATGCATACAGACATACATGCATACATACATACATACATACATACATACAATAAATCAAGTTGAAAGTTTGTGTTAATTGTGGGAATATCAACGTCATGATGTCTTACTCCAATTCCATATCTGAACAAATGATAAGACACAGAACCCGTTTATTAAAAGAGAATCTGAGTCCCCAAAGAAGAGAAACTGCATTGTCATAGAAAGTATATCCACTCCAATTCCAGATCTCCATCTTCCTTTGGAGCCACTTAACAACTATTCTAGGGTGAAATAAAATAGAAGTCCTGAGCATTTCTCGTGCTTAGACTATGTCGCCTGGTAAAGGAAAACATGTTCTACATAGATATCATAAAATGATGGCTAATTTTACATCATTTATGCTAGGCAACAATACTCATGTTTTTGGTTCATTACTAGTTTAGATGTCACTGTGACAATATTTTTTAAATTAGCATGATCCACCTAAAATTAATTGACTTCCAAGAAAAAGATTCATTTTCATGGTATTTGTGGGACTCATTCAATCACCTAAAGGCATTAGGAGTAAAGCATGAGGAGTAAAGCATGAGGTTTCTGAAGAAACTTCCCTTAATATTGCAACAGGGAAATCATAAATGAGAAGACTTTCTACTAGTAGCCTGTTCTGTGTGTTTGACTTGCCTGCTTACATACTTGTCTGTGTAAGCTAGCAGCACAGTTAGGTTTGCAGGAATGGAAACTGTTTGCCATGGTTGGCATTAATTCAACTGCACCATCCTACTTCTGACTCAAAGACCTATCTACAATCCTTCAAGTATGAGCATCTGGCCACATTGTGACAACCCGATAGCATTAGACAGCTCTGTCCCTCTGTCAATCACCATTCCTGAAAATAAAACATATCCTAAGCTTCAATTCATCTATTCTGATTGCAGTGCCTCTGCACCACTCTCAGATGCCTTAAAGGACCCACACTACCATAAGAAGATAGGGTATTTGACATATGACTAAGGCAATCACTAGTCCCTCCTTGCAAGGTGCTTGAGGACATTCACAGCTTGATAGGACAGTAAAAAAAACTTATCAAAAGTAGAGGACTAAGCCATAATAGGGAGATGATAGCCTGCTTGGATTTTGTGCCTCAAGAAACCATTATATATTTCTGTGTCACTCAAGCTACAAACGTGGGCCAACCAACCAAACATGGGAATAGAAGTAGACTCCATTGTCATTCGTGCTTACAAAATGACTTGTATACTTTGTGCATGGCATTCATGAAACTAGGTTTTCCTAAGGAGCCTAGTTCCTGGTAAGAAACAGATAATTTCAGAGGATATTGAAAGGATACCACTAGACTTGAGTTAATGATGTCTACATCATTATTCTGAGTTCTGTAGTCAGCTGAGTTCTGTAGTCAGAAAACCAGGAATTGCTGTGTCAATAGTTCAGATTAGTTAACACTGAATTTCATGAAAATAGAGGATCACTGCTCTATGCCAGAGGAAGGGAGAACACTCAGGACTCATAGGAATTACCAGTATCTCTAGGAAGCTTTGTGCTAGTGATAGCTGAGCCACTGTGGAAGATATATAGCACAGCAACCAGGGGTTACAGATCCCCCAACAACGAAAATCAGGGGTACCTCAGCAGATAAGCAGTATCTGAAGTACAGCTGAAGGTGAGCACAAATTGGAGGGACAATGGAGGACAATGATGACTATCTATTATGGCCTTCAATGCCAAAGCTAGTCCTATGACAGTTCTACTTATAAAGACATGGATATTGCTTTGCTTATCCTTTTAGAAGCCATCGTGACTTACCACCTTAAAAGGGCAGAGACAGGTCATCAGGAGCACATGAACTCCAGTTGGTGCATAGGTATCTGAATCAACAAGCACATTCACGATCTAGGAAATGAAAAATGTGCGCATAAAAAAACCTTGTCTTTAGATGATGTATTGTTAATTTGCATCCTTTTCAAACAACAATGAAGTGGACTGATGGTTATTTTTCACTGTAAAGGTGATCGGGCTGAGATATACCAAGGTAATAGTATAGCACAGCCTAGGTGCATCTGTGAGAATATTTCCAGAGATGATTAAGGAGGGCTATGATTTAATGAATGGTTTAATGTGAGTAGACTCCTGGGAAGGTGTGGGTACCACTTGTCACTGTGGTTGAAGAATGTGTCTTGTCATGACCTGTTCTTCTTACTCCGATTTGCTTCCTGGATTCAATGAGGTAAGAAGCTTTCCTGAGTCATTCAATCTTTGGATGGGCTCCAGGAAGCTCACTTGCCAACCACCGCTTCTCCTGCATGGTCTATGCCAGTAATGCTTTTGTCTTGCTAAGAATTGGGAAAAAATTTCAGAGACTCTGAGTCAATATAATAATTTTTTCCTTGAAGCCATTTCTCTCATGTATTTATCACAGTAATGAAGTCCAGCTAACACAATTGTCTTGAGAGGTGGCTTTGTTCTCTGTTCAGCATAATAAACTGCCACTTCATATGTCAATATCTTTCTGATCAATAATATGGATGATTAAAAGTTAAGAATGTTCCATTCAGTCTCATATTTCAAAAACCACAATTTCTCCTGCTATGAGCTATAGTTGCTAAACAATTGATTAGCATTAATTTTATTTTTTTCATTATCAATTTGTTTGTGCACTGTGATTAAACTATTTTCTGTCATTGCCAATAAATAATCTTAATTATAAAGCATAAATGAAAAGACAGTGCAATTCATTCTGGGATGCTAGTTAGAAAAAAATATTTTCCAAAGTTTCTGTCTCTGATATCTACCTCATCTCCAGTTGAAGTTCAAGACCTTATTTTAAAGTATGTATTTTAAAAACTTTTTAGACATTTTTCTACATCTGTTACTCAGCATATTAGGTGTCATGAATTTTGACAGCATCCAGATAGATGCATTTGTTGCCCCGAGCCTGTCTCAATCAGTTTCTATACTGCAGCCACAGTACTTGCTAGAGACTTTCAGTGGCACCCCATCATCCTCAGTGTCTTCACCCCTAAAACACCCAGCCAACTCATCATCTGCTGCTTTTTTATCACCTAATTTTTTTCAATAGCACATTTTCTTTTAGTACAGTTTTAACTTTTCATGGCAATAACATCAACCTACATATGTTAATCAATGTATGGGGGGCATTATTTTGGCTCATGGTCTTGAAGGTTCCAGTCTGTAATTGGTTTGGTTTCTTTGCTATCTGGACTTGGGAGAGATAGAACAATGTGGAAGCAATAAAAGCAGAGTAAAGCCACTTACCCCATGGCCAGGAAGCTAAGTAGGTGTGGATATTCCAAAATCACCTCGGAGAATATTTCCCTGATACCTAAGAACCTTCTCTTAGGTACAGCCTTTTATAGGTTCCACTGCATTCCACTATGACCGCAGGTTAGGGAATCAGCCACAATTATGGTTGAGAGCCACCCATCTAAACCTCAACATGTAGCAACATGTGCAATGGTATTGTGATCAACTGCTTACCTATCACACTTAGATGACTTTATGGGCAATCTCTCCATTTATGGACAGTGATTACTTGTGTCTGGACTAAGCCATAACTTGGAACGATGCTAACTTTCCAGTAGATACTTCTTGGTACTTATAGATACTCATGGAATTTTGTATGTCAAGCAGTCAACATAGAATAGTAAAGAATGGACTCATGCACACATGTGCAGCCTCAGTCTATCATAGTAATTGACCAGGAGGCAATTAAATCGATTATGAATTCATTAACTAGGTGAGATAAGTATCTAAAAGACCATAGAACAGATTGGAAAATTAGTAAAGGACATGAGAAATCCATCCTCGAGGGAGAACTTCTTACGTTCTGTATCACATCTTTCCATGTGAGAATACACAAGATCTTGCCCTGGTGCAGAAGAGACAGATAAAGAAAGGAGCAATGAAAGAGGACATGTGTTTCTGAGAGGCTGGCACTGCTCCATCTGGACCATATCATATTTTCAAAAGCAAAACTTTTCAACAAAACCCTCATGGATGCTGAGAGATCAATGAACACATTAGGCAAAAGAAGTTAAGGATGATATTTTGGAGTTTGTTAAATTAGATGAAAAACCCAACTGATAGTTTCAAACCATTTATATAGCCATGGGTTTTGATGTTTTGTTAAGAGATAAAAATGCTGCAAACACCAGCTGTTTCTTGGCCAAAGATACTGTGGAGTCCCCAGCTTTGGAGTAAATGACCAACATCCCTGGATAGGCTCCATCACCTGCAGCCTGCCCTGTGGGCCATTTCTGAACCCATGGGGGTCTTCTACAAGTCTGTTTATTTTTCAGTAGAGCCACCTGCCTGGAGTTGAATTATATGGACTATAAATAGAGAAATAGTACAGAGGGTAGTTTTAACATTAAAAAAAGAACATTAGATGGAAAAAATTTTTCAGCATCCTGGGCAGGGTCTTCAGAATTTCTACCTAGTTAGTTTTGCAGCTGGGAAAAAAGAGAGAACTCTAACAGTACTAAAGTCTGTTGAAGATCATTTTGTAATCTCCGGAGGTCAGAAGTAGGACTAATAGTAGAATATTAGTCCTGTAGACGGCCATGGCACTGCCACATAGACTGATAATCTATAAAGCAAACAACACAGTAATCGCTTGACACAGCTGGTAGACAGAATATACTCAGCAGCTAGAAACCTGCTAGGTACTGTTCAAGGAGGTCATAACTCTCTAGAATAATTCATGGTAAGATCAATAGGGTTAAACATCTCAATTAGTGAACATTTGTGTGTGTGCGTGTGTGTGTGTGTGTGTGTGTGTATGTATGTATGCATGTATGAATGTATATGCATGTATGTGGAAACCAGCAGTTTGTGTCCCCAATATTCTTCATCTTATTTGTTGAGACAGCATCTCTCAACAAAACTGGAGCTCATTCATTTCACTAGTCTGTATGGGTAATGATCTTACATAGGTCTTATGCAGGTAAATAGGGGCTGTTACATCATTGCCGAGGCCATGAAAATAGAATTTCACAGCACTCTTCCCCAGCTCCAGCTCTTATGTTCTTTTGTACCCTCTTCTGTGATGTTTTCTAAGCTTTGGTGGTGGTAGAATAATGTAGATGTACTGTTTAGGGATGATTACTGAGTCCTTTATTATCAACACCTTTTATTAGATATGCATCGGGTCATACTGCCTACTGCCAAAAATGAAACTTCTCCGACTAAGGTTGAGAACGGCACAGATATTAGGTATTAACATAAATACTTAAAGGAGAATTTGACAGCATGGCCATTTAGCAAAATTACAATAGCAGTTTCCATCCTAGGGCCTTTGACCTTTGACCTTCCAAGCTATAGGTTTGGACTGGGATTACATTAATGGTATGTCTCCTGTGGAGAATGCCTCAAATCCAGTTCAACAGTGACTTGTTAGCCCATAACAATTGTGCCACTACTGCACCAATAGGCTCTGCTTGTCTGGCAGGTAGACAGTATTCAGGCTCCAGTGCTGGGTCAGTCCATTCCTTAGTTTCTCTCCCAGAATCCTGCATAGTACCTTCTGGCATTACGGAATCTAGCCCTCAGGGAGGAGACTTCCAGTTTGCTTTGAGATTGATTTCTCTATGTTCTGCAGCTAAATGGAATGTCTCCAGCAGTAGGGTTTTACCATGTAGTTATCAAGAGTAACCAGGGGCAATAACAGCAACCTGTACTGTTTTGGATATCTCTGGGGTCTCCGTGTCCAATAACTCATAGGGAGGATCTCATTCCTTAGGTTGTAACTTTCATTTAATAACGCATGTTTCTGGGAATACAATTGCCTACCAGTGCAGGTTAATTCTCGCCAAAATCTCTTTGTTTTAGAAGTTGTATTCTGAAATTAGCTTACTAATAGTGGATTTCCATAGGATTTTTCATTTTCATTTTGGTTAACCTATTTATGGCTCTTTCCTCTCCATCCTCTCAACTCCAGTGACCTGCCTATGTCCCCCTTAACCCTTTAACACCCAATAGTGCCCTTTCTTTTCATACGTGTCTACTCTCTTTACTAGGTTTCCATTCCTTTTTAAAAGTTAAGATAGTAGGCTTCCGCATGGCTTTTTGTAGTCTCTTCCTTTGGGTAAGCTTTCCTCTTCATCCTCTGGGTTCCCCCAGATTCCCATGCTCCCCTTTGCTTAGGCATTTTCCCCTCCCGTTATTCCACTACACTACTTTTATTTTACATACGTTCCATTAGCCTCTCCTCCTCATGTGCCCTCACAAAGGCCCCCTTCTCCTTGCCTGGCTTCCATTTATGTTTCAAGTTGAATACACAAAACAACAGATTTGAAGTCACCTTTTATATATCAGAGAGAATATGTGGTGTTTACCTTTCTGGGCCCAAGCTCGCTTACTGGTTATAATTTTGTACATTTCGTTTTCCCTAATAGCTGGGTAATATTCCATTGGGTCTATATATCACTGTTTTTTTTTTTAATCCATTCATCTGCTGATGCACATTTAGAGGGTTTCACATAACTACTGTCAATAGAGAAGCAATGAATGTGAATGTACAAATATCTCTGTTGTGGAATAGAACAATTGAAATTGGATACATGCCAGGTGCTCTAGGAGGGTCATTGGGCAGTTCTGTTTCTAGCGTTTGGAGAACCCTTCAGAATGATTTCCAAAGAGGCTGCATTAGTTTGTAGCCCCGCTCTCCGTTCATGCCCCCTCCCTTCCATCACATCCCGGCTAGCTTTGGTCCTTATCTGTATTCCCAGTGACTATGCTGAATCCTCATCTGCCTCCACAACACAAACCTTTCACCAAAGCCTGGCAACCTCAGGAACTCTGCTTTCGAACAATAATACCCATGTGGGATCACCAGCAGGCGATCTCTGAGCAAACTGCATGTAAGGTTTATTTAAATTGTGCATGAGTCAACAGCTCATTTTCATCACATCTATTGTAGCATTATAGAACACTGATATCATGTTCATAATCTTTTTTGTTATATGAAGAATACCCAGATTGTTTTAGGCTCTTGGAAATCACGAATAAAATGCCTATAGTCATTTGTGGCCAGGTGCTATGTGACCTTCCCACTTTGGAAGATGTGAAGCACAACACACATGAGTTTTATGACTGAGCTTTCTAAGGACCTGAAATGTTATTTTCTGTGGTTCGGTACCATTTTCCATGTCTGTCAGCAGCGCTATGAAGTCTATCTGCTTCACATCTTCATCAGCACAGAATTTCAGTGGATCTTTTGGATGGTGTTATCCTCGATAATAGCTATTTTAATATGTATATAATGACATCTCATTTGGCTTTAATTTACATTTCCCTGATGACTAATGATTTTTAGCACCAATTTTCTGTGCTCATTTGCCATCTGCACATCTTTCTCTGGTGAAGTATCTGTTAAAAAAAAAAGAAAAACAACTTTTCCCAATAAATTGATTTTTTGTTTGTTTGTTTGACACTTTCTTAAGTTTTGAGAGTTCTTTATGTACTCTAGATAGAACTTCTTTGCTGCAGTGTTTTCATGATTCATGATTCATTTCCTTTTCTATATAAATTTTATATTTTTCTAGTGATAGTTACAAAAACTGCATGCTTAGATTTGCATGAATTGCAGTAAAGCTAGCTTTTCATTTGGGAAAAATGGACACATTAAAAATATCAGTTTTCTATTTCCTAAACATAGTATCACTCTCTAATGACATAGATATTATTTAATTGACATTTAATATTCAACATAAAAGTCACACACACTTATCTTTTAAGGCATGTATGCCTAACTGATGCTAGTTCTGGTGTTAGTGTAAATATTTAAAGGGAAAATGAGATTTCCAAATTTTAACTATTAATATACAGAAATACTGATTTGTGTATAAAGTGCTGGTATCCCATGGATTTCTAAAATCATTCAAGAAGGGAAGCTTTTTAAAAATATGCTTCATTTTTTCTAATAGTCTTAGCATGATGCTCAGTAGGCCTAGTGCAAAGCTTTGGATACTAAACTTTATGTGATAAAAATAACAAAACTTGAAAATGTTTCCTAGTCTCAAGCTTTACAAGGAGTCCATGCAAATCAGATTAATGAGATGGATCATCAGATTAGTGTGAAGGTCACCAAGCCCAGTCCTGATGACCAGAGTTCAATCCCCAGTAGTCACATAGTGGAAGCTTTCCTCTGTGTGCCCTGCTGTGCATTTATTCACCCACTCACAAGTGCATAAATGTAAGAAGCAAACAAATAAACAGTCCATACAACTCAATGTCAAGGAAAAGCTAAGGCCTGATTAGAAATGATTAAAAGATTTGGGTAGACTTTTTTTTTTTTTTTCAAACTAAGACATAAAGTGTCCAATAGTTACTTGTAAAAAGGTTCAACAATACCAATCATCAAAGAAAACATCAGAATTCTCATGAGATAGCTAATCACTCTTGTTTGAATAGCTCTTTCCCTAAAGGCCAGAAGTAAGTAATGATGAGAACAGGAGAAAAGAGAACACATGAACATTGTCGGCGGGGATATAGTTTGAAGGTTTTAACCTTCTCACTTTACACGCTGACCACAGTCCCTTCTCCCTCCTCTCCTCCAAATCCCACCCTGAGAAATTCCTCCCCATATTTCCCCTTCCCCTAAGGGGAGACCCTCTTTGAGTACCAGCCTGCCCTGGGATATTGCATCATAGCAGGACTAAGAATATCTTCTCCCATGTACCCTCTCTCACTAAGGCCTGGTCAGGCAAGTCTAGAACAACCAGGATACAATCCACAGACACAAAGAAATTAAGTAATAAGGAGGGCCCAAGGGAGGTGGAAGTGTCTCACTCAGAAGAGGAAAAAAGTAGACATATGAGGTGAATGGAGGGAGGGAACTCTGTGGGAGTGGTGAGGAGGAGGGGAACAGAGGTGGGGATGAAGTGTGGGGTGAGTGGGAGAGGGCTAGGAGAGAGAATGGAAATTGTAGGTTGCATCTCTGGGACTACCTGGAGTCCTGGGACAGGGGAGGTCCTGGGAATCTCCAGGTGACCCTAGCTGAGACTCTTAGCAGCTGGGAATATGGAGACTAAAATGGCCACCTCCTGTAGCCAGGTAGGACTTCCAGTGCAGGGAGGGAGCTGTTAACCCTCCCTCCTTCAACCCGAAATTTGTCTTGCCTACAAGATGCACAAGAATAAAGATGGAGCAGAGATTGAGGAATCACCAACCAATGACTGGCCTAACTATATTATGATCGTTTTTAAAGAAATTAAAACTAGAATTAATGTATGACTCAGCAATTCTTCTTTGGGGGCTCACATCCTAACAATGAACTTGTTGTAGTCTACAGATATCTGTACACTTAGGTACATCGTGTCTTTATCCATAGTATCAAAATAGGAAAAAGAAACCCTGGAGTCTATTAATAAATTCGGGAGGAAACCATCATGTATGTATCACACAGACACACACACACTCACACACACACACTGTAATGCTATTCAGCCTTAGGGGGAAAAAGATGTGCCACCTTCTAAAGCATAATGGGGTACATTCTGCTGAGTGAAATAAGCCAAGTGGAGAAAGAAACACATTGACAGAGCTTCTTGACCTGTAAGATTTGTAACGACAACAACAGAAGGCCAAATATGTGGAGAGAGGAAACCAAACCATGACCCCTAGGCCTAGGATTGGGAAGGAATAAAGTCAAAGGAGAGAATGTAGAGGGAATATAGGGCGAAGTAGAAAGTTTAGTGCCTAGCGAGGAAAATATCATTCTTGGTAGTGTATCGTACACAAGATGTTCTACTAAATGCAGTCACAGCTGGCCTTGCCATAGGCAAGAATGGGCAGTACGACCATAGGTACATTTACTTTCCCTACTACCATCACTGTGTTAATATATGTATACTTATTTTTATACCTATACATAAGTATATTCTAATAAGTTTTATGCCTTAACTATGTATAGTGAATTATATTTCACAGAGAGGATATGTTTGACTGGATCCTGGTTTGAGGGAACCTTCCTAGCTTTCCTCCACTAAGCACAAATTAGCTCTACTGCTATGGTAAGTAGATACTCTTTACCAGGGAGGTCATATGTTTGTGTATGTATCTATACACATACATGTATATGGTATATGTTATTAAATACACAGACCACTCAGTTTATTAAATTAAAATTAATTTGAAACATTTCCTTGAAACCCTTACTCCTAGCTCTTGTCTGCGAAATCAACCTTGCTTGACTTGATCTCATGAGTGCTTATTGACCATTAATGTACAAAATAAAATTTGAATTTGTATTTATTGAATATATATTATAAGTTGCAAATTACCCAAATGATCAGGATGTAACATCACATTTAATTACTTCTTTTATTTCTTGGCTGTGAATGGGATAGTCTAGTGTAGAGAAAGACCCTGTAAAATGGGCTGACATGGTGAACGAAACCTTGCAGAAGTGGCTGAAGATCTATAGGTACTCAGTTTATATCTGCCATAGTCCCCCTTGTTAGCATTGTTTGCCTAATCTTAGTGCTATGGGAAATGAAAAGCAGGCCTGATAATTCTTCCAACCAACTAACGCTGATTGGATAAAGGGCACACATCTACCCCAATGGGGTCTGCCTGCTGCTGTGATGAGGTGTGCTGTGCCCCTCCATGACCATGTGACAGAAGATACCTGCAGGATGGTGGGGTACAAGCTGTTGCTTTCTAAAGCAACAACATAACAACCTACTCTCCACAAACGGCCATATAAAGAATACATGGGAAAGTCAATCTTCCAAGAAGGGTGGACTAAAGGAATACACAGACCATGAGAAAAGGGCTTCCAGAGCTAGAAAGTCAGTTTCTCAGAATGTGGTACTTTCCCAGATCCCACAAAGGACGATTGAATTGTACTTCCTTCAAGCTCATCATGTGAACATATTACAGATTTAACTTTTAAGAGCCAGAGGATGCGGAGAGTCACAGAGTTTCTATTGCTGGGATAAAACAGCATTACCCAAAGCAACTTAGGAGTGAATAGGCTTAGTTCATCTTACAACTCTCAGCTCACAATCCACAATTGAGAGAAGTCAGGGCAGGTATTCGAGGCAGCAACCTGGAGACAGGAACTGAAACAGAAGCCACGGAGGCTCGCTGTTTACTGGCTTGATCCACATTGCTTGCTCAGCCTGCTTTTTTCTCTTTTTTTCTTTTCTTTTCTCTTCTTTTCTTTCCTTTCTTCCTTTCCTCTTTCCACTTCTCTCTCCTCCCACTCCTCCTTCTTTCATTATATAGGGGTGTTTTGCTTGCATGTATCCCTGTGTACCATGTGCTTGCCTCATGCCCACAGAGACCAGACTTGACTCTAGCTTGTGTCAAGTTGACATAAAGCAGAGGATATGATTGGCTGTCATCTTCAAGGAGTCACAGAAGCTGTGATTTCCTGTGAAAGAGTTGAACAAGAATGGACCCGTCAACATTCCATCATGGGTGTGTACTGGGGGAGAGGGGTGGCTAATGAGGACTTGCACTCTCTGAGGAGATTCTGGCATCTAATGCTGAGGGTAGGAGAGTGATTTTCTTCAATGACAAGTTGCCCATGCTTCAGTAAACAGCACCTTCCCACTTTGTACAGGCAACCTTAATTGAATTCAATGGGCCATGCACATACACAGAAAAAACATAAAAATAAGAGGGGGACTTGTTTGTAAAGAAGAAGGTGTTCAGAATAAGTGAGGGGAGGAAGACGAAGGTGATGAGAGTTGAATATAAATAAGTATATTATGGGCATGCATGAACTGTTAAAGCATAAATAAAAATATATTAAAAGGAAAAAGACACACACACTCGCTTTCTCAGTCTTCCACAGCAAGCATATTATGTTGTGGTATATTTCCATAATCTCCAGCATGACTATAAGGATATCAAGGTCAAACGCCCACGCGTATCCCATCTTCTATTACTCTGTTCCTGTTTAGGATGGGTACCACACCAGTTCCTCAGTTTTCTACTGTGAATTAGTTCAGTTTACTATGATATAATGTCATAGCCACATAACTTAGGAAAACCCTACAATGACTGCTCTTGATTCAGTGTCTGGTGAGACTCTCCCTCTGATTTACGATGATGCAGTACAGGTGATCCATTGTCTCTGTTATCTCACATCCCTCAGCTAGGAATGTGGCAGAAATTTCCACCAATTTCCTTATGTGAAAACACTAATCCTGTTTGTGTGGGTGGAACTCTCACACCTAGTGACCCCCAATGTTCCCTAGCTTTCACGAAAGAACAAAGGGAACACATTTCAACATAAATTTGGGAGAGACACAAACATGCAGAACACAGTATGAATTATAGCTTAGCCCAAGAAAATCTGCAAGGACGTCAGTAGCCGAGACAAGAATTGCTCTGCCTTCCCTTAACTTGTAGCTTTGTGGGTTTTACTTCCACTCTGTTTTCTAGCTTGTTTGACTAGCTTAGCTCCGTACACTCTATGTTTTCCTCTGAGTCTTGAATAATATCAACAGCAGTGGAAAATAGGAGAGACACTAAGAAGGAACTAGTCTCTCCGAGTCCAATTGCAATTCCTATTACTTCCGATTTCACCTATTCATCCTTGGTCTTATGGAAAAATACTAACATAATTTAAATTATCTTAAAATTTATTTACCACAAAATAAACAACTGTAAGCAGAATTATAAGTGCACATATTTATATATTAAAGAGATGTATTATAGAACAAAGTTAAAATTGTTTTTTAAGCAGAGTGAATCTAGGTTTATTAAAGTGAGAAAGGCCTCCAGAGAGTAGGAGGGGCTTGGAAGGAGGAATGTTCTTGCACAATTTGTTAAGGTTAAGTTTCATATAGGGTGAATCCTCCTGAAAGCACTTTCATAGCTATTGAGTGTTTGGCAACATCATGGCGTGAAGGCATAGAGTTAGGATGAAATGAGCCTCATTATCCAATTATTTACCTTTCTTGACTTTTCCCCTTCATGGTTTTTAAAAGTTCGCAGTAGGCTATTTATTTATATGTGCTAACTATCAGCTTAGTTTGGCATATATGTATTGATTTGTTCAGGTAAACCTGTCCTACAAGGTAAGCATCATTCTTTAAGATTTAAGTCAGGTATCATGTTCACCTCTTCTTCAAGTTCTGGTTCCCAGGTCTCCATAATGTCTCCAGGCTCAGGCAGAGGTCCTGATGATGCCTAGTTTACACTTCTATCCTAGCATCTATCCCTTTGCATATTTTGTATTTGTTATTTGACTGTCACCTCCTTAAGATTATTAATGTCGTACTGATTATCCATTTCGGTGCCATAAATACTTGCTGAAAAATTAAATGTGTGTTTTCTGTTTGACTTAGAGCCTACTAAGACTAGAACTCAGGAAGACAGGTGATTTATCAAGGAGTTTTAGGTTTGCAGCCTTTTAAAACTTAGATATTTGGAGGATTGAATAATCAGTTAAAGCATGAATTCTCTGTGCTATTGTGCTGTGCTGTGAATATTTTCATTTTTCCAATTTCCATATATATATCAAATATATGGATATCTATATCTATATCTATATCTATCTATCTATATATTTGATGGAGAATTATCAAACTAACACTAAGACCCTGATCTGATGATATCTATCTTTATGGAGTAACAGGCACAGAATTTTTATTTATTTTTTACTTATTCACTTTACATTCTACTCACTGCCCCCTCTCAATCATGCCCTCCCACAATCCTTCCCCATCTCCCCTTCCCTTCTCCTCTGAGCAGGTGTGGGACCCTTAGTATCCTACCACACTGGCACTTCAAAACTGTGAGGCTAGGTGCTTCCTCTCCCACTGAGGCCAGACAAGGAAGCCCAGATAGAAGAACATATCCCACATACAGGTAACAGCTTTTGAGATAGCCCCTGCTCCAGTTGTTTGGGACCCACATGAAGACCAAGCGTACATCTGTTAGATATGTGTGAGGAGGCCTAGGTCCAGCCTATGTATGTTCTTTGGTTGGTTCAGTCTCTGAGAGTCCCAAGAGTCCAGATTGGTTGATTCTGTTGGTCTTCCTGTGGAGTTCCTATCCCGTTAGAGGCTGCAATCCTTTCTCCTATTCTTTCATAGTAGCCCCCAAGCTCCATCTACTGTTTGGCTATGGGTGTCAGCATCTATCTGAGTCAGCTGCTGGGTGGAGCCTCTCAGAGGACAGCCGTGCTAGACTCCTCTTTGTAAGCATAACAGAGTATCATTAATAGAGTCAAGGATTGGTGTTTGCCCATGGGATGGGTCTCAATTTGGGCTACTCGCTGTTCCCTCAGTCTCTGCTCTATCTCCAATCCCTGTATTTCTTGTAGACAGGATAAGTTTTGGGTTGAAAGTTTCGTGAGTGGGTTGGTGTCCTTATCACTCCACCTGGGTTCTTGCCTGGCCATAGGAGGCAGCCTCCACAGGCCCAATATTCCCAATGCTGTGAGTCACAGCTAAGGTCACCCTTATTGATTCTTGGGTGCATCCCCCTATCCCAAGTCTTCATCTCTTCCTGGAGATGCCCTTTCCTTCTTGGTTGCAGATTTTCATTCATTCTCATGGCCATCTGGCCATGCCCCTTGCCCCTCATCATACCTGACCCAGAATCCTCCCATTCTCCTCCCGATCCCCTCTCCCACCCAGGTCTTTCTCTCCTTCTGCCTTCCACAATCATTCCATTCCCCCTTCCAAGTGAGGCTCAAGCATCCTTGCTTGAGGGCACAGAATACTTAAAAAGAATTGTCTAGGACCTCCTGGATTTCAAGTCACCTGAAGTATGTGGTCTTCTTCATATAAAAAATATACTTCATAAGGTTGGAAATGCATTTAGAAATTTTCATTTTCATTCTCAATGTGTAAATATGTTAGTTTCCATGGCAACCGCTGGTATAGCTTAACTTATTCTATTTTTATTATAAGAAAAATAAGCAGAAGCTCAGATATTTTCAATAAATTTTTCTGTAGATGCTTAATGAATATTTTGGTGATTATAATATTTGAAAAAATATGTTAAAATGAGAATTGAAAGTTCCTTCTTAATAATAGAAGCACTGAAATATTCACAGAAAACCATTGAGTGACATAAATTTTCAAATAATATGAAACCTTCAAATGAGTAATATCTTGTGTTCTACTGTTCGGATATGAAATGAAATCAGATTGATTTTTAAGGGATTAATATCTGAAGTTTAGGAATAAAGATATTAACTTTTGAATGCCGAAATTTTTCTTCTTTACATGTTATATCCAACCACACATAAGTGAATGAACAAGTTTTATATTTTTAAATGGATAAGAAATTAATGGGTGGGAGATATGGCTCAGTGGTTTTGAGCATGTGTTATTCTTGCCATGGAACCTGGTTCCATTCCCAGAACCTGCAACAGATGTGCACACTTACTTATGGACACACACACACACACACACACACATGCACACTCAGATAACTAAAAATGTAATAAAAAGATATCAATGGATAAAAGTCAGCTCATCCTACAATATTAACCTTCTGCTCTACTTCTTTGGGTGGGGCCCTCCAAATATCCCCATGTTGGAACGTAAGTCCCTCCGTAAGACAAAAGGGCAGTGTTTGGAGGAGGGGCGTGGCAATGGAGCAGGACCATCAGGTATAGGTTAATGCTTCTCTCATGTGCATGTTCTGTTTTGGTAAGACTCATTTAATTACTCAGAGATTGCTTTGTTCGAAAATAAGTCTACTCCATGTGTTTTGCTCTGCTCACCTATGCTGAATTACCCTTTAGTTTTCTACCACATACTCAATAAACGTGAAGCTGTTAAAGGGAACCAAACATACACTTTACACCATGCTCTTGACTTTCCAACTTTCTAAAGTGTAAGCCATCATAAATCCTTCTTCTTCATAGATTAGCCAGTCTCAAGCATTCTGCTACAGCTTTACATAATGAACCAAGATATTCTTGAAGGAAACTAGAAAAGAAAGAAAGGAAGGAAGGAAGTTAGGAAGGAAGGAAGAAAGAAAGAAAGAAAACCTCAAGGAAACATAAGAATGTCAACGAGTATAATAATAATTTCAACATTTTAATATGGGCTATGACGCATACTTTAAATTGGTTGTTAAAATACTGAATTGAAACATTCATATAACAAATTAGATGACTCATCAAACCAACAGTGTATTTTAAAAGGCCATAAAATGATACTCAGACTCTCCTCTGAGTTTTTTGCTTGAGCCAATTGAGACATTTCATAAGTGGTGCAGGCTTCATGCTGGAGAGAAGATGCTCAGACATTCCAAACTACTCTTATTTCTGTGAGCGGTAGCAATGCTCCTCCATGGACTTGACCTTTAGGACCATCATATACCAGCTCTTTAAAGGGCCCTTCACCACCACTTGAGGACATCCAGCAAGCTGCCAACTCCATGAATATTTTCCTGGATCTGTCACCCTGTCTTCTTCCAGACTGTAGATTTCCTCAGAAGCCCGTTATGGTCTCCCATCAAACTAAAGAGATTCCTCATATCCATATTTTCTCTCTTCCTCTCTCTTTCTCCTCCCAGTCCATGCCATTATCTCCCATGTTTTAGCAATTTGAACTCATATTTATTGTACAGTTATGGCAGGGCACTGGTTCTAATAATGAACCCTCTTCTCTCATCACCTCAGCTTGACTCCTTAACTCCCATTGACTAAAGATAAAGCCAGGCTTCTAGACAGTACCTTACCTGGCCTCCTACTCTCTTACCCCATTTTTTGTTGAAGACCAAGGACATGGTCTTCTCACCTGTGAATCCTCAGGGCCTGACATTTGTTTTCTCTGAGGATGAAAGGCTGAGCTCTCAGAGATCTTGAAAATCAAACACTGTAGGTCATTAGCACAGGGCCATTATTTCCAGTGATTTCCAAGTCCTTTCAATATTAATTTCATGCATCTCCAAATCTTATTTTATCTAAATAGCATCACAGTAAACAGAATCCTGAAATGAAGAGTAGTTTAAAGTTCTAAAAGGGAAGAAGAATGCTATCAGAGTCAGTTCTGCTTGTGTCTTGCAAACCATATCAGGAAAGTTTTAGGATACTGTTCCTGTGTGGGTCTCACAGTAACCACGTGCTAGATGAGACAGTGGGCT
The DNA here is from genome assembly GCA_028551405.1 of Uromys caudimaculatus. Classification (NCBI taxonomy): domain Eukaryota; kingdom Metazoa; phylum Chordata; class Mammalia; order Rodentia; family Muridae; genus Uromys; species Uromys caudimaculatus. The sequence goes on along the minus strand of CM052714.1, from coordinate 50,237,936 downwards.
TCAGACACCGTAACATTAACTGGAAAACAATACTTCCTAATACTAAGAAAGGAGGAAACAATAACATAAGCAATCCAAAATTTTAGGCTCTGCCACTTCCCATGAGACCCCATTGTTGAGTAGACCTCATTGTCACCTCAAGGGGACAGAGTCCATCATTTCCGCATTATGGAGGGGCAGGCACAATTCAGTCTTTGCCAGACATGGCTAGGTTTGTTGATTGTACTATGCTTTTGAAGCAGGAATTCCAATGGTTCAGATGAATAAGTATGCCCTAGAAAATACCACAGGTATCAATAGAAGATGACTTAGACAGCAGGGACCAATAAGTCTGTATCAGAGAGAATGAAATGAGGATTTTATGGGATTTCATGTGTGGTATTCAGAAGTGATTCAAGAATTACATACATTATTTCTCATGTTTAGGTGTATGCCTGTGCCATTTTATGTCTCAAAGAGGCCAGAAAAATACATCAGATCCCCCATAACTGGTGTTATAGTCAATTATCTATAAAAACAGCAAGTGTTTTTAATTTCTGAGCTGTCTCTCTAGCCATATTCTTTTATTTAAAAGCAGAGGGCTAATCAGATTCTGAATCTAAGGGGAGTCAGGATTATCAACCACAGTTATCCATTTATACGCTTGTAAAATATATTATGGTGTATGCAGTGCAGCAAAAGATGACAAGGCTGGGCATTTAATAGAACAACCACCCCTGCTTTGCAAAGGTAATATGAGGTGAGGCTTCTTGGAGAGTTTGTTGGTTTCTGGTCCTCTCATAAATGCCAGCGATGACATTTTCACTAAAAATGGTTCAAGAACTTTCTATGCATTGAAATAACTTCAGACTTCATAAAGATACCAGAATGTCTAGCTATCTGTCACTCTGGAAGCATCAAATATTCAGTAGCAAAAAGATGTGAGCTGTTTTCAGAGACTTCAGCTGTAGCTCTAGACACTAACACCCCATATATAAAATATTTTTCTGTGCTTGAATATGGAAACACACATATATCTTTGTGTATTAATGGATTACTGATTTTAAGAGAATTAATACTGTTTGTACTGAGAAAGCAAGAAAGTAACTGAGCTTTACCCGAGCATTCTATGCTGCAGAAAGCACAGCCTTGCCTTCTCATTAGATCTCTATGATGCTTGTATGAATCAGAGCAGTGTTCTATTATCTAATAACCAACAGGCTGAGAAACTATGTTAAGAGAACTTACGTGTAAAAATAAGAATCTTACTGAATCTTCTGATACATAATCATTGCCTAGGTTGGAGAGTCATGGGCTTCAGAATTCGGCAAACACACAAGGTAGATGCTTTAGCTTAAAACAAAACAAAACAAAACAAAACAAAACAAAACAAAACAAAAAAACCTAACAACAACAACAACCCCCCCCCCAAAAAAAAACCCCACAAAAAACCAAATTGAACTACTTAAAATTCTCATACATGTATTTGGGCCAGATAGCAGGGAAAGTTGTCATCTGACATGTAGACTATATGACAAGGTGAACATCATGCAAAAGCTGTAGTTGAATTTATGGTTGAGGAGAAAATGAATAAGTATTCAACATTGTGAAATCCCAACAACCCCGTACTTAATTTGGTGTGGCAATGGCCTGCTTCCTCTGTCTTTGAAAGGAAGCTGAGAAGATTAAAAACATATAGACTTAATGAAGCAGGTTCTAGGGAGGCAAGAACATCTACATTTTTACAAGCAGTCAGGTAACGGCAATGTTGCTGGTCCAAATGCCATTTTTTACCATCTTCCATAACAACATATTCAGAATCACACCAGACGTTCAGCACCTAGCCACTAGCTCAGCTACCTGCACATCACAGTTTACAAGCTCTATGATCTGGGGGGGTTGGCGTTATGATCTATGAGGTTAGGTTGGACAAGGATGGCCTTCTGGCTGGCTTCTCACCCTTATAACATATGACCATTTCTGATCTGTCTGCCACTGTGTTTTTGTTTTCCTTCTTTTTAGTGATTTTGCTGTTTCAAATGACCGATAACTGTAGTCATAAAGTGCTGTCGAGACTTACTGTGTACAAGTTTATGATGTCGCCTTCAGAGAAAAATCCATGTGTCACAAAAAATTTTATTCAGGCACAAGATATAGTGTGATAGGCCACAAGTTAATTGTTCATGAATCCAAGGTCTATACCTAATAATGGGTCCTTAAACATAAATACTCTTAAGATAAAATTATACATGGACCAGCTCATTTGGCCAGTCTTGTAGATCCCTAACCTTGTGTTTCTCCCTAGATAAATGGTCAAATATTTTCTAATTCAGTGCTTCTAGTTACTGGATAGATCATACTTCTGTGCATAGTAATAACTGACTATAGTAAACATATTTCTAACTTACATTACAAAATGCATACTGAAGCAAAGAAGTTACTTCTAATTAAGCATGTGGGCTCTGTTAACGTTGTACTGCTGTGACAAATAACTGACAGAAAATATTTAAAAGGAGAATCAGTGGGGCTTGGTACAAGCCTGTAATTCCAGCTACATAAGATTCTGAGGCAGGAAGACTACAAGTTTAGAACTGACATAGGAGGAATGGAGAGATGTCTCAAGAGGAAAGAACAGGTGTTGCTCTTGCAGAAGACCTGGATTCAGTCTCCAGCATCTATGTAGTAGTTCACTATCGTAACTATAGTAACAGGGGACCTAATGCCAACTTTTAACCTACATAGTTTACAGGAACACATGTGGTACCCTTCTACACATAGACAAGCAATAATATACTTAAAATAAAGCAAAGGTTACAAAGTAAATTTTAGGTCATTCTGGCTAAAGTAATCTGAGATCCTGTGTCAAAAATTAAAATATAAAAAGAAGGCAGGCTATGTAGTTAAGGGAGGCTGAACTCATCCAAAATTGCAAAGCCCAGGTCTTAAACTCTGGTAATACAAATAAAATGAATCAATTGATTCATTAATTAAAATAAAAGAAGGGAAGGTTTCTTTTAGCTCATGGTTTCTGAAATGTCAGTGTGTTTTCTCTTGACTCCCTGTTTTTGGAAACAGACCATTATGATTAAAGGGTATGTCACAGAAAACTGGTTCATACATGGCAGCCTGGAAGCAGAGCTGACAGGACAAGCCTGCACAGGTAGGCTTCTATGCTCCTCCTTTTGTTCCATTGGAACGTCCGCCATACTGTGTGGAACTACCCACATTCCCTCAGTTGATATTCCACAAGCCAGTTATCTATAAAGCTCCACCCCTACCCCTGTAAACACCCAGAAACGTGATTTCTTGTGTAACCACCTCCCTTTATCCTAATCACAGTTATTCTCGCAGGCTCTGAGATCAAATTGCAACTTTACCACTGAGTACTTGGGAAAACATCCTTTGATTTCCTCTTTTGTAAAAATGCCTGATTCACAAGTAGATTGTAGAAAAAATCTTCATCTTCTCTAACAATTAAGGAACTGCAAAGACTAGAATGGCAACAATCAACAAAACAAGTGAGAACAAAGGCTGGAGTCAATTAAAGGAAGAGGTGACACGTCTTTACTATTGGTGGGATTGCAAACTGGGGTAGCCACTGTGTAAATCAATATGGCAAGCTCCTCAAAAAACTAAAATAAATCTACCGTATGACTCAGCTCTACTACTCCTTGACATATGCCCAAAGGACTTGCCATCATACGCCATAGATACTTGCTCAGCCATGTTCTTTGCTGCTCCATTTGTAATATCTTGAAATAAAGACAACCTAAGCATCTTTTAAAAGACCCAATGGATGGATAACGCAAATATGGCATATCTGCAATATGCAATATTATTCAACTATAAAGAAAAATATAATTATGAACTTTGCAAGTAAACGGAAGTAAAATGATCATAATGAATGAGGTAGGAGAGAAACAGAAAAACAAGCATCACGTGCCTTGATCATTGGCGCCCCCTAGTCTAAAACTTCATATATGAAGGTAGAACCTAAATAACTCCAGAAACCAGGACATTAAAAGGGACCATAGTCAGGGTGGGGGAAGGGAGATGGTAATATGAGCCATCTGACAGGGGACATGGGATTACACTGTGGTGGTGGTTTAAATAGGGAGGGAGGAGATTAAAATAACACCAAGACTGAGAAGCTCATAAGGATTCATACCATCAACTATCTACCTATATGTACTTATAATACATTTTAATCTGTGTATAAGTATGCATATATAGTTTAAATGAAAATTTCCCATCTAGGATGACAATGTTACCTTCATGAGCCAACAAAATTTTAACAACAACAATAATAACACCCACACCAGGCATGAGATGCACTCTTGAATCATTGGTCATGGTTGTCCAAGAGATTTTCAACACATTATAGGCTATTGTTATTATCCTTGGTTTTCTTCTCCCATCCGCTCTGAAGTAAAAGATAAGTCTTGATTGCTTGATTGACCAAGCACTTCAGACACAAGGCCCAGAAACCACTGACCTAAAACTTCCTCCCTGAGGATTAGCTTTTGTGGTACTAGAAAACACCATCCAAAGCCTCCAAAGGAAGGAAACAACCAATAGTCACCTGGGAACCACAACAGTGACCAGCATGACATGAAAACGTCAAGGGTACTGTACTGGTACACAGATATGGGCAGTAATTAATAGCTCTCTAATGGACTTGAGACTTGTTCAAGAAAGGGAAATTCATATCTGGTACTGGAAACCTAGCCAGCTACATAAGGCTAGTGGGAAATCGTGGATCTTAGAGGAGACCCTCTAATCATCACTTGATTAAAACAGAATACCCCCTAATTATACTCTAAATATTTTTCTTATACTTACAGTTAAATCTAGTCTTCACCCTTCATCAACAGAAGGGGACCATTACTGAAAACCATAACTAACTATACCACAGATCTATGGAGCCCAATTCCAACGTATACTTCTACAGAACACTCACGGACCTAAGGCTTGGCAACATTGTAGAAGAGGGGCTAGAAATATTGTAAGAGCCAGAGGATTTGCTGGGAGAATTTTTGTTTTTGGTTTTTTAGTAATATGTAAAGCAATATCATAACGTCTCACCAACATGACTCCCTAAGCATTAAGTGAACTGGGAGGACATCTACTGATATGCTAACATGCATAAGGGAAAGCTTCTGAAACCTCCATAGTGGACCAAATCTACAGACAACCAAGGAATGGTGAGAGTGGAAAAATAGTCTTCTCCAGGGAAGAACACACCAACTGGCTATCCAACACCAAATGATCAGCCGTGAAGCCATATATACAAGTAAAATTACAGAGACTGAGCAGGTTGTACTTGTGTATTTAAGAATGAATATGTATATATATATATATATATATATATATATATATATATATATATATATATATATATATATATATATATATATATATATATATTATATTATACACACACATACATATGTATATATACATACATGCACGCATGTGTATAATGATAGTCAATGTAAAAAGAGGTCATGGGTTTGAATGAAAGCAAAGAGAGGATAAAGCATATATGGCAGGTTTTTAGGGAAGAAAAGGGAAGGGCAGTGTTGTAATTATGATCTCAAAATATAAAATACTTGGTTTTGCAGAGATTGAAGGGAATTTCTACATGAACAGAGTCACATACTTAATGCACCCAGCATCACGCCTGACAGAAATCAGTTCATCATTGTTTATCATTTTATAGACAGTGAGACATTGGAGAGCTCCAGAAAAGTATATACTATTACTCGGTAAGTGTGTCAGTTGAGACAGAAATGGAGCTTTTCTGAGTTGACATCAGACTCGCAAGGGAAGCTGTCCAGAGAAGAGTGAGAAGTGTCTGGCGGCCGCGTGAGTGTCTGTGGTCATCCACCTAAATATAGAGCTACGGGATGAGTGTTGAAAGACAGGAAGGGATGGGGTCAAATCAGCAAGAGCTGGGGAAAGGGGCGCCTTTGAGCGACTGCAGGCATTCCAGGTGTCAGATCTCAGAGCCCTGGCTTTGGCAGCTTTTTATAGAAATGCCCGTGGAAATATAATGGTAGGCAGGGGTGACCGCAGTTCAGCATTTCAGACAGACCATTCTTTCTCTCTAGTGCTGCAGGGGTTATGCTACAAATTGAAAGATCTAGCTACATGAAAAGGAGCTGACACATTGAGCCAGGAAGCCTTTTCTTGTGTAGAATGCTCTGATCTTCAAGTTAGCCAATCTGAAAGGGGCAGTTTTGACACAAATAATTCCACTGTTGGCAACTGCGGGAAACTGCAAACTTAACAAAGGGATTAGAAACATGTTGAGGATTGAGAAATAAAAAAAAAAAATCCCAATATAAATTTGGAACAAGAGACAGAGAACATCTTGAGCACTTCAAACCCTGTGAAAAAGATGTATCCCTGAACAAAGTGGAAAGAGGATTCTTGGGGTTATAGGCGTTTTAAAGACAACCTCCTTCAGCACCATTACTGGTGATAGTACAACAGGCCTTCTTCATGCTAGGACATCTTATCCCAGTGAATCAACTCACCTGTGTTGTTAGTAGCATTTTGCAAGTGCTCACCTAGACCGGAAAGGGGATAAGTCGATTGTTGCTTTATTTTCCATATGGTATCCAAGAATTTTGGCATCAAATAAGCATCATTTTCCTCAAGGATGAATAAAGGAAAAGAACATTTTACAGAAAAAAATGATAGTAAGATGGGGGGAATTGTATGCATGTGTTAGACTCACAATAGTAAGTTTACCATAGGAATAGTTAAGATGTTTAAGGAATCAACATGGTAATGAGTCAGAAGAGAACACTAGTGCAAAGAGGTAGACGTGAAGTAGATGGCAGACCAGGAATGCCCCTTCACTGGCCTAGGGACCAGGTGTGACTTCCTTTGCTTTACCACAAGAGAAGCAGGCACCACTAATTTTAAAGGTTACTCATGGTCACATGGCAGAGAAGCGATTTCTACAGGTACCTGTAGGGTTTCAGCTCTGAACTCTTTGTGACAACATAAGACGTGCCACAATGCCAATTCTGTAAGCTTAATATTTCTCAAATGGCTTTTGAGTGCTGGACTCTCTTGTTGAGAGTTTGCTTGCATCTAATGATTTTATCTGCTGTCTGTGTTTTTGGTGTTTATGTTTGCTTTGTTTTTGTTGTGGTTTGAATGATGAATGTTGGCCTTAGTTTCATGTATTTAAATACTCGGTATCCAGTTGCTGCTGGTGCTGCCCCTGCTGCTGCTGCTGCTGCTGGTGGTGGTGGTGGTGGCGGTGCTTAAGAAGGTTATGGTACGTTTAGCACTTGGAGCCTTGATGGAGGAAGTAAGTCATTGGGAGTGGGCTTTGAATGTACATAGCTTAAGACAGTTTTATTTTATTCCTTCTTATTTAGATTATTTTATGTATTTACATTCCAGTAGTTGCTCGCCCTCTCTCCTGCTGCCACAGTTCTTCATTCTATTCCTCCTCCCCCTTGCCTCCAAGAAGGTGCTCCCCCCCCCACCAGACCTCCCCATTCCCTGGGGCCTCAAGACTCTCGAGGATTAAACGCATCTTCTCCTACTGAGGCCAGACCAGGTAGATCTCTGCTATATATATGCCAGGGGCCTCGGACCAGGCAGGACCACCTGGTTGGTGGCTCAGTTTCTGGGTACTCCCTGGTGTCTGGGTTAGTTGAGAATGCTGGTCTTCTGACTCCTTGTTAGTGACCTTATCTAAAATGTCCAATATTGGGGAAAGGGAACACGAAGAATCCACATCCAGTAGATAGACAGGGCCTCAAGTGGAGGGACAGGATTACTAACCCACAGTCAAAAGTCCTGATCCAGAATTGTTCCTATCTATTTTATTCTTTTGAGAGAGGATTTCACTATCTTTCTTTGACTGGGCTGGAACTCTAGGACTTGTTTCTTCCCTCGGCTTTTTTGAAACATGAGACTATAGGAACCTGACAGAGATAAAATTCTACCCACGCCATTGCTATACCAAAGAAAGCTTAGAGAAATGAAGAACCTCAAGGTTGATTGCTAGAGTCCTAAAAAAGATGTCTCATGGTGAAGCTAATTAGGAAGGAGAGGATTTCCATTGTTCTAAGAGCAGACGTTTGTAAGAATAGAACTTTAGCCAGCTAGGAAGCTTAGAGGTCATTGAGCAAGCATGGTCATAAGGACCTGAGAGTTAAGGATACAGGGACATTTACTTAACAGCATACGCAGGGAGCCTCAGGCAGGGTAAGTGCCTTCCTCAAATGCTGTTATATTCCCAGCTAGGCGGCTGCTTTGGAGGAAGAGCCAGTGGAGGAGAGCTCCCACCTGATGTGCAAATGGGGGTAGAGTGGGCAAAGAGGACACGACTTCGATCCTCTGAGCACTGTTGGCCAAAGTCTAAGGGTTCCCACTTCTCCCATGAGGGAACTTCCAGCTTTCTTACTTCACCAACAGTGACTTGCTTTTCATGGACAAATGCATGAGTCAGCAAGTCTGTGTCTTGCCAAATGATTTCTGTGTTTATACATCTGTATACTATAATGCCTTCCTGTAACTCAGCTCATCTCTCAGTCCTCAGCTCTCCAGATGCCACAAGCATCCTGAGCAGAGCTCCCCTCCTCTCTCTGCTCCTGAGTACAGATACATCTTCTTTTGAGTGAGCCATGCAGCTCCAAGTACAATTGATTCTAAGAGAAAATTGCCCACCTTTTAGAGTAAATAAAGTTGAGAGCAGGGCCGAGCAACTTCATTTCTACTTCCTCGTAGAGCGACTGAAGAGTGAGCTTCCTTCAGCTTCAATTGCTCTCCTGAGAAAGTTTTTATTTAGCTTAACAGAAGAAAGCACAGTTTCTAGACCAAAGAGGAAGAAAAAAAGGACATTTCAACTCTGACTTAAAATCTATCTCGCTGCCTCTATTTCTGTCTTCCTGTTTCTGTCTCTGTCATATTCTCTCTCTTTTTCTCTCTCTGTTTCCTTTACTTGTATTTTTACCAATAGTCAATTATAGCATTATGAACTGTCAACATAATAGATATAGGCATGCCATATAAACGACAAGAGGAAAGAAGAGGGACAGAATGAAAGGCTCTGAAGTATCTATCTGAAGGCGCAGTTGTGAATGATACATAAGAAACACCCACAGGGAAGCTGCCAGACAAAACCCCAGGACCCTGTGAGGTAAAGACTGCACCTTATTTTCTGTAGAAGCTGATGTTTATGTGCCAGTGAGCAAAGAGGCTAACAAAAGGACACATTGAGTAATGTCCCTCAGATGTCTGTCCTTTGTGTGGCACATGTATGTTACATAAAGCGCTCCTCCCTTCACCCTCCTACAGGCTTGATATTTCTTTCTTTCTTTTCTTTTCCTTTTTCAAGGATTAAAGGAGACCATCCTACGTGGAGCTGTCAGGCATCAGTCAATGTGGGTTGAAATTAACTACAGAGAGCGACGCCCAACTGGGTTAAATCTGAAGGGAAAACTAAGACACTGTACTCGCAAGAAGTTTAAATAATAGCATCTACATTATTTATATCCCCAGGCTTTAATCCAAATAACCAATGGGACAAGAAAAATAAAAAGAATAAAAGGTTGTACACAGTGTTTTGTGCAGAATAGGTGTCTCAAACTAATGAGCCTTCTGGATCCTCGCTCGCTTCTGAATATCGCCAGGGGTGATTATAGCTTGCAAAAAGTAGACCAAAAAAAAAAAGGCATGCCTTCCTATGTCTTGGGCTGTAATTAAAGCCACAAGCCATCAGATAGCAAAGAGGCCAGCTTCAGTCTTAAAACCTTTAGCACCCTGGCATTAAAAATAGATTACAGCACAAAATATGTACCCAAAATAATCCCAATAAAAAATTTGCACATTTGATTACTATAATTGATTTTTTTCCTTCCAGATATGAATAAATGACCCAGGCTAAATGCCAGCTCCTTGCAAACAATTTCATTTAAGCTTCACTGAATTGAAAAGGCTCAACCAGACTCAACATTTCCAACTTCCTAGCAAGTAGCAGAAAATCTACCTGACAGTTGCTATGGAAACACGAACAGGAAGAGTGAACCACCAGCCTATAAATCCACAGAGAAACCTTTCTTAATTGGAAGGCCTTTAACCCACACATTTTTCTCATAGCTGCAGAGCTTATTTCTAAAGAGATTATTAAATTCCTCAATTGACTTATGAAGGATGCTTCCCACTATATTACTGTGCTTTGGGTTGCTCATTCTTTATATCTGTTTCCAAAATTACAAAGCAGACCAGGGATAATAAAAGTTAACACAGATGTTTCAATGAAAAATCCATACAATGTTCCGAAAATAACTTCAGAGGCAACTCTGAACACAAAGGAGTCCTGTACGGGAACCAAGGTTGGTAGGTGTGTTTTGTTTCTAAACCATATCTAAGACACTGAAGTTCTTCCATCCTGCTGCATCTGACATGTTACCATAAACATGAAATCCTGCTCACACATCCTGATGTTGAAGAAAGCTGACTGAATTGCAAAAATGAATAAGTGAGGTTATGGGATGGGCTGATTTTATACTCACTCCTGACATTTGAGAAAGTTGCTCCTTAGAGGGAATTAGCAGATAATACCAGTATGTGACTGACCCAAACAAGAAGCACACAAATACCACCTAATGTCTCCATGAATCTTAATTGCATTGGCATAGTTTAATTAGTCCATTATGTGTTGGAGTTTTTAATATAATATGTAGGAGGAGGAGTTATGAGAGAAAATATAGAGTATATATACCTGCTCATATCCACACAAGTCCTTCTTGATTTTGTATGCAATGTCTCTTCTCCCAGGCCTATTGTTTTCAAGTTGTATCCCTGAGGAATCTTTAGGTGTCTTTATTAATGGCCTTCTTTTCCTGTTGGAATATCTTCCTCATTCTTCCGTTTATGTCCTTATTTAGTTTTGTCTTGTCACTAGCATTGGTTTCTGCTGCAGTGGTGTTGGAGAGGTGGCTTAGTGGGTAGGCAGGAGTACTCACTGTTCAAGCACAGGGACCTGAGTTCAGATCAAGAGGCAATGATGTAGAAATCTGGGCAGAGCAACAGAGGAGTCCATACGTTTCCTGCTCTGGGGTGTGGACCAGGGTCTCCTGGAGCCTGCTGTCTGCCAGGGTTGCCCCAGGCTCAGTGTGAGGTGAGTGATAGATCCGAACACTGAAGTCCTCCTCGGGCTTTCATTAGTGCAAGGGCACATGGTTGTGCACACACATCACAATTAGAGTGTACATGCACACACACACACACACACACACACACACACACACACACATACACACACACACACACGTAATCTCTTCTCATCTTGAAAATATAACCCAACAAAAACTATTGATCCAATGTTCTATTAGTTGTCCCTGTTCCCCCCTTCAAGCCTTTCTTCCATCTGTATTTGTATGAATTTGTTCTCCTTTCGGCCTCTGTTAGTTTATGTCTTCATCTCTTTTTCTGTTCCTGAAAGGTGGCTTCCATTCTTGTCCCCACATATGGGCTCTCTAGGTGCTGACTTCCCATCTGGCGAGACACACTCCTGTGCTCTTTCTGATGGTTTTCCCTGTATACCATAAGACTCACTTCTGGCTTTCCTTTCCCCTCGATCTACCTTATATTTCTCAGTATCTGTTGTAAACTTTCTGCTTATTTAATAGTTTCCATAGCCTGTGGTACAGTAATGAGTCACAAAAATTTATTGTAACCTAATTTGGAAAAGGAGGACTTAAAAATTATCTATGGGGCTAGAGAGATGGCGGAATGGTTAAGAGCATTTGCTGTTCTTACAGAGAACCAGAGTGTGATTTGCAGCACCTACACGCAGTGGCTCATAACTACCTGTGACTCCAGTTTTGAGAGATCTGACACCCTCTTTGGACACACACACACACACACACACACACACACACACACACACACACACACGGGGGCATGTGCATATATATAAAAATAAATCATAAAAATTATATATTCCCATGCTATTAGAAGCTTTAGGAAGAATACTTAAGGTTAAGAACACATCTATCTGTGGAGACTTGATGCCCCAGAGAAGAGGGATGCTGGAGTGAGGTGGGAGTGGATGGGTGGGTGGGGGAGCATCCTCTTAGAGGCAAAGAGGAGGGAGAATGGGTTGGGGGTCATGGAGGTGGTACCGGGAAGGGGAGACAGGAAAGGGGGCAATATTGAAATATAAATAAATAAAATAATTAATTAAAAAAAGAATAAGCAAAAGAAAAACAAAAAAGAATACATTCAAGAGCTAGAGAGATGGCTCATGGTTTGGGGGCACTTCCTGCTCTTGCAGAAGTGTGTGAGTCCCCATAAACTTCATGAGAGCTAACAACCATCTGTAACTTCAGTACCAGGTGGTCCAATGTGCATCTCTGCCCTCTGCATGTAACAGGCATGCATGTAGTGCACTTACGTACATTCAGGCAAAATACTAATATACATAAAGTAAAAATAAATACATCTTTAAAAATGCATCTGGTTCATTATCTGTCCTTATTGGGAATGTTGGTATGTATCTGAGATCTCTTACGTATGATTGGCATGAAAATGAACACTCTCTTCTCACAGGGCTTTTTCTGCATATGCCTCCTACTTATTCTTTATGCTCATTTGAATCATCAGCTTCATAAAGAAATTCTGCTTATTTTAACCTATGGGAATGTCCAGAATTTGTTATGACTTTTTATAGTTCTGTTGGATGACATGGATTTTTCAATTAATATAATAAGAGATGTTAAAACATTGACAATAACTTGGTATTAGAGATTCTCATGGAAGGTTTAGGGTAAGCTGTATGCTACTATAGACTCATCAACACAGACAAAATTATCTCAGCATTCATAGTGAAAGTGATTTCTGCTGATAAACATATCTGATGTCTATTTTGATCATTAATGTCCTGCAGCCTTTTCTGGAGCTGTGTGTTTAACTCCAAAGCCTTCCACTGGTTAATGCTCTCAGGAGATTTGCTCAGTATGTGCTCAGAGGCCCTCCATGGCATCTATACTATGTGGTGAGGCCAATTAGTATTTGGACAAAAAAGTGTTAAAGCTTGCAAGTGAAGTATAAGAAGCCCAAGGACAGAAATGTGGGGCTTACATCTAGCTGTTACTGTTGTGGTTGCCACTGCTGCTGCTGCAGGAACTGTAACCACTGTGGGTAACTGGGCAAAGCACAGCAGCTCAAAGTTCTTGTCTTTCACAGGTGAGCCCATGCTGACTACACACACACACACACACACACACACACACACACACACACACACACCCCACACACACACACATACATCTTGAGGCACACATTCTCATTTAAACACATGCTTTGTGCTTTGTTTGCAAGTCCTTGAAGTCACAGAATAAGGCATTCAGGAAAACAGGAAGTATTATGAAGACTTTTTTAACCCAGAAAGAAGCTATGACGATGTCTTTGTCTGGACATGTCTGCACAGGAAGGGTATGGGCAAAAGTAGAGCTTTGGTGTGGGAGGGGTCTGGTGTGGAATCTAGCTTTAGGTCTTGCTGGATGTGTGCTATGGAGGAAAACCCATTAAACCTCAGCTATTTCCCTTGTGAAAGAGAATAATAGTATCACTGTTCCAGGATTGGTGTCAGAATAATGTGAGATGATATGAATAAAATGGCTTAGGTCAATAAATGTTGAATTAATGTAGCTACAAAGGGGTGAGCCACATAGAAGATGATCCATGAGGTCATTTCAAAATAGCACTGCAGCTAATTCTGCCAGTGCACTGACCAAAGGGATGAGCGGAGAGATTTGTTCTGTACTGTGTGACTACTGGAAGTTCATTCTGGTTTTGAATGCTAATCATAGTCAGCTGTTTCCTTACTTCAGGCCCTTGTTTGAACATATCATTTCAAAAATATAATCTTTTGAAGAATCAAGTTATTAACTTGTTTTTCAAAATTTAGAAATGGAAATTCTAATTTTCACTTAAAAAAGAGAATGCTAAAGTATCTGTATATCTGGAGAGATAATTATAGACTTGACAAGAAACAATTTTTCTGCATAAATAGTAGAGTCAAATTATTTTTGTTTGGTTTGGTGTTCTCTTAAAAAGGAAAGAAAATTATTCCCAAAGATGACAACAATCAAGAACGAAATTGCAAGTTTGCTTCACTAGTTTGAGTTATCCATCTCCAGTCCACCTATGGAGGAGTCATCATGGGTGCATTACAGCACCTATTTTAGCATCAGTTAGCTAATTTAATTCCCATTATCCCAGGGAAATACTTGTAGGATTTTAGATGCTCCTTCTATTTTTATAAAGTAGAAGAGAAAAATTCAGAAGAGTAATTTTGATAATTCTGCATAGAGTTCAACAGAATAAAGATTCAAATCCATTCTGGATGTGGTTGCTTAGTTTGTAATCCAAGCATTTGAGAGCATGAGACGAAAGGTCTGCTGGGAGCTTGAGGCCAGTATTGGGGTACAGACAGAAATCAATCTGAAATAAACAAAACAAATAAACAACAAGAATGACAACAGATTCAAACACAACTGTGTGAAAGCAAGGCTTAGACTTATTTCCCTGAGAAACATTTTCTCATGATGTAATACCAATTCATCTTCCTGCAATTCTAGGAGTTGTACAGTCTCTTTCTCCTCCACTGTCCATTCTCTCTCTCTCTCTCTCTCTCTCACTCTCACTCTCTTTCTCTCCATATTGTTCTTACTGAAAGCATCAACTTTTCTATATAACATTTAGTGAGTACTATCTAGTGGCCATGTACTGGGGAATCTCTTGAGAAACCGCATCACTGCTTTCTTTCTTGGTGGAAGTGGAGACTCCTCCTCTGGCATAGCACAAACTCTCATCTGTAAGGAGGACCTGACAGAGTCCTCATTATCACCTCCTAACCCAGTGAAAGCTCACATGATAAATGCAGCTGAGGGAATATGCACACTTATGTCCCACTCTGCTTTTCCATTTTAGCATCATTACCTCCCACAAAAGTAGATATCAAAAATCCATGATATTAGGACAGAGAAAAGTGAGAAATGTGAGTTTTCTTCCATACCAAATTCTTATTGTATATGCTTCCATACTCAACCTCTAGAGTAGGATTTTCTCCTAATAATAAAGATCACTGTCATCCATGCGACAGTTTAAAACTTATTTTCTAATAAAATTTGCAATAATTTTATTGAAAATATTTTCTAGTATGTTGCTAGCTCAAAAGAATGAGGAGAAAAGTATTTAGAGTATTTGGAAACTTTTTGAACAAAAGAATTATATGAGATAGTTATTGGCCTCAACCAACCTTCCGATTCTTCTCCAAGATATATCTGAAACATGAAAACAATTCCCATTTTAAAAACTCCTCTATTACAGTTTTGTATATATGGTTTATGTTTTCCCAATAATCAGATATTTACAGTAGTATAAATTTTTTCTCCAAGAAGGCTTAATGAAAATGAGAAAATGTAGGCAGTCCATAGCTTCACAGCAGCCATGAGACTGCATGCACAAGACCTTTACAAGATGAAGCTAGTCAAATTTTCAGCATGGATAATGAAGGGGCTCCTGATGTCCCACCCCTAGCAGAGAAGATCTTGGCAGTTGATGGCTTCTGGATGAGGATGAGGCAGTTTTCTTCTCTGGTATGTCATCCATGTACTAATTTGACACAGTAGACTATAAATAAAGTTAAAAAAAAAAACAGATAAAAGAGGACACATGACTGGAGAGATGTCTCAGCAGTTAAGAATACACTGTGCTTTTACAGAAGTCTGGAGCTGGGTCCCTAGGCACACTTGGGCCGGCACACAACTGAACTGACTGCCTGTAACTTCAGCTCAGAGGTACCTAATGTCTCTGGTTCCTAGTGATACCTGAACTTACATGCACACACAACCCTCTTCACAACACATGCATATGCTTAAAATATTAATAAAATGATATTTAAAAGAGAACATAAAGTTGAGAGGGCACACAGTGGGAGAGTCTGGGAGCAGCTGACAGAAAATTCATACATAGAGAAGCCTGAGCTACATACAGTGTGTACATGATGACATTCTCAAAGAATAAATTAAAATAGATTTAAAAAAGTAATGACTGGGGAAGGCAGGATTTGTCTTGGTGCATTTTCCCACTGACCAGGAATGAGGCAAAGTCAAGAGCAAGTAATGAGAAATGAGTGAGACTATTCATAGAACTTAATAAATCAGATTTTTACAGTGCACAGCCTTCAGTTGCTTTAGCAACCCCAGAATTACATTAATTCAGAGAAGTTTCCTCTCCCCAGCAGTGTTCACCTTGCTTCAAAATATTAACACCAGTGGTCTTCAACTGCCCTTAGTAGTGGGAGGGCACCCCTAGGGAAAGAGCCATTTTATGGAGGAAAAAATGTCCTCAGGTAAAGTAGCACAATTATATTTACCTTCAATTACATGAGTAGATTAGGATCTAGAGCTGGATCTCGTCATTAGTCTTGGCTTACATTCTGTGATAAATACAATTTATTCTTTTGGATTGAAATTAATTCATATTTAAGAATTTATCTTTCCGTTCCTATTTCCATAGACTGCAGTCGCTTACATTGGTTACGTTCGCCTGCTGGTAACAATTATATTTAGAAAGCTGTTTGAAAGCACTGGAGCATGACCCAAATCAGGTAGACACTGGAGGGGGCCCATCTCATGAAAGAAGGAAACCGCAGTGGGCAAAATCCCGTTAATGTGATTCTCCCCTGCCAGGGCAATCCCAGATTCCCCAGCTGGAGAAGGAAAAAAAATAAAAAAAGAAACCCAAGTATTATTAATCTCATGAGTGAAGGAAGGAAGTGTGGGGAGGCAGAAGGTGGGAAGTTGCCAGGTGAGGGGCATAGCAGAAAGAATGGTGCCACACAGGGGAAACCCAAGTTGTCTGATAAACTCCCTAATTGCCTTCTGGTATGTTAAGCCATACTGTGGGATGTGTGTGAGGAGGGACCTTGGGGCTCAAAAGGAAAAAGTTAGCTTAAGAGAGACCTTAACAGTAGTGACACCAAGCATCGCCCAACTCACTTTGCCTTCCACGAAATTAGAGCAAGGTTTTCCATTCCTGGAAAATTGCAGAATCCAGAGTCTCCATAGGGGACAATCCAGAATTTAACATTTGGAACTGAGATATACAAACGTGAAAGTTTGAATCAACATGCTTGAATTAACACTCATGGATTTATTTTTAAATTCAGTCCAATGTATTAAATAATGTATATAAATGAAGAAATTTCATATGGAACTGTTAAAAACTCATAATAAAAGTATGAAAATAAGGGGTCAAATTGGATTACAGTGTTATACAATGTTTACATTAGTCACTAGGTGAACACATAGGGATGTTAAGTATTGTATTAATATCTATCTGCCTATTATCTCTCATCTATTTATCACCTGTCTTCCATCTGTTATCTCTCATCTATTATCTACCATCTGCCTATCATCTAATATCTATTTATTGATCTTTCTATCCTCGATCACTGTTTACCCAATAATCCTAGAGATATTGTGTTAAAATCATGTAAAGTAATATATATTCGAAAGAACAGAAGAATTATAATGCCAACACTTTTGAGTGAACAAAATGAGTAAAATAGAGTTAAAGGAAAAATAATACAGATGACATTGAGAAAATAAAAATGACTATAATATATCTTTTACATATATTGGAGTTTGTGTCTAATGAGTTTCAGGAATGCCCTCAAAATATGTATAATTCACTAACAACTTTTCTGGAGTTAAAGATCCATTTACACAATTCAGGCATAATTGTAAACTGAGAACCTTCATAATTTTATTTTGTGATAAAAATAAATGAAAAGAGATCCCTTTAAGTCTCTTAAAAGGACAGGCTAACCCTGAGCAGAAAAATTTGATGATGAGTTAGAGAAGCCTAGATTAATAGAAGTAAACACACACACACACACACACACACACACACACACACACACACACACACACACACGACTGGACTGTCCAGTAGGGTAAATCCTCCTTAGGAGAATAATGCACCTGCAGAGTAAGGCCTTGAGAGAGACAGGATGTGTGAGTTAGCATCCTGGAAAATGGGGAGATCTTTTCTCTATAGCCCTAAACATCTACTGTGGATGCTCTGTTACTGTAGCATCTGCTATGCGTGCTGCTATTGGTGATGTCATATGTTGTGCACATTACAAAAGAAGACATGCTCTGTTCCGGCATCATATACTAAGAAGTCTGGCATTCCTTGATGTGCCTCCTTTAGGAACCAGAAACTAATGCTACTGAGTAAACCCCATTCTTACTCTATCCTTTCTTGTGGTTATCAGTAAATAATATAAAATATTAAATCCATATTTTTTGAGTAGTAGACATAATCATCCGATATTTCATGTGTATGATATCTCAACATATATATTCTACCGTATCTCTTCACCTCTCACCTCACATGTCTATCTGATGAATGTGTCTATCAGAGTACCTCTAGCCTTGATTCTAGAGTTTCTTCTTTACACTTGTGGGCTCTGCTTTATGTCAGCTTTTGTGTAATCTTGCCTGGAGAATGATAACAACATGGTAGTCTCTTCACTTAGGGATCATCTGTGAATTCCAAATATGCTTAACCTTGGTAGACTTAATGAAAATTCCAATATTCAGAATTTATTTGTGTCTAGATATAGATATTGTCATTTCTACTTTTGTAGGTGTTTTGCTGTTGTCCTTTAACCTAAGAATTAGTAAGATCTATCAATTTGCATTTGTCCTTGTTTATATGACATTCCCATGGGGAAGGGTTCTCTCTTGCAATATCACATGATAGACAAATTATAAATTTAAGGGTTAGAATGTAACAATATATGGTAGTCCGTGTTCAATTCCTGTGACAAGACACTATGAACAAAGCCACCCTTATAAAAGAAAGCATTTGATTTGGACTTGCTTGTGGTTTCAGAGGTTTAGTCAGTTCTCATCACAGTGAGGAGCATGACAACATGTCTTCAGTCATGGTGCTGGAGAAGTAGGCTACATTGGAATCCAAAGGCAGCAAAAGAAGGCAAAGCCACGGGGCTTGACTTGGGTTTCTGCAAACCTCAAAAGCCCACCTCTAGTGACATATTTCCTCCAACAAGGCCATACTCTTTCAAATAGAGCCACTCCCTAGTTACCAAGCATTCAAATCTATGAGGCTGTGGAAACCATTCTCGACTCAAACTGCCACACCCCATAGCAACCCCAGTCTTCCTCCATGCCATAGGGAGACTTTCCACATGTGCTTAAACCTGTTTTTTCCCCGGGATAGATTTCAAAATATTATGTCAGTCTTAAGTAATTTAAGAATATAAAATGCTTATAATGATGCCTTGTATGTAGCAAGCAGAATTAAATGATTTTATTCCCTTGGCACATTTGAAATACCATCAGAAATATATTTTCATAGAGCACACTGGCCCCCTCTACGTGTGTCCTTGGATCAAACATAAAGCCGGCCCATTCTTCACTCAGCACAGCCTGGCCTTTCAATGGCACCTTGCTGGAAAGTATGTGATTTGACTTATCTCCACATCTTTTTCTTTCTATTAACTTAAGAGTTTCTGGAAGTCAAGGGCAAGGTCTTATGTTAACTAGAATATAAGTACAATGTGCTCAATAAAATCTTGGATAAATACATTTAAGCCTGGAGTAAGGAGCCAATAATTAAGTTTATGGAAGAAGTGCCCATTCAAGTTGAAAAAATATATCCCTCCCATCTGAATTAACATCCTAGGGCATATATAATGTATATATGTGTATATATTATATAAAAATATTGTATGTACATATATGTATATATCCAAAATACTATAAAGGAATCTAAGCACTGTATCAGAAATCCAAAACTTGTCTTCCTTTATTTTTAAGAATCTGTTTTATCTTATATTCCTTGAAAATATACTCATTAAATATAAGTAAGCATGAATTAAATACATAAAAATAACTAAAAATAAAAAGTCACTTTCTTGACTGTAGGTAAAGAAGTGAACTATTTGAATAAACCAACATTTTTTTAAAAAAATTCCAATGTTACTCATTACACAAATGAAGAACTGTCCTGAGGCGTTGGTTGGAGTTTGGACTTCTGAAGGTACTGGCAGTCTGCCCTAGGATGTTAATTCAGATGGGAGGTGACCTGCAGAGATGAATATTGAGTAGAGAATGAACAGGGTAGCCTGACAAAAGGGCTAGTGTGAAGGTTGCCAGCAACAAAACATCAGAGACTCATCCAAGAAAAGTCTAAGAACGTATTGGATGATAGATGCTGTCTGTACCCACAACTACAGCCTCAGACAGAAAAACTAAGATAGGGAAAGTCAAAGAATTATCTAATGACAAGCTCTTGGCCAAGGACTGTATCCAGAAACACAGGTCCAGGTATGTTCTATTCTGAAGCTCAAGCTTTCTCTTTCTCTCCACAGTTTTATCTCTCCAGAAGCCCATCATAATTTCAGAGCCAATTCTGTACAATTTCTAAGTTCAAACAAACTTCATTGATTAGCCCTTACAATAACAAACTAAGTAATAGATATGGTTATATCCATTGTCTTATGAGGTATGCGATCTCTCATGAGCATCAAGATCTCCAGATAGTCTAATCTATTAATAAATACTCTTCTATAAAATTGTATAGTAGCTACCTGTAAGTTATACACATTCCTCCATATACTTTACACTTGTTAGGAGGAAAGCAAAGAGAGGGGTGAAAATAGGAGGACTTGGGGAGGCAGATGGGGTGCGGTCAGGATGTGTTATGATCATGTATACAATTTTCAAAGAATAAACTAAATTAAAAAGTAGATCCTCAAATGGAATTCCTGAAGGAAAATATATGAACGATCTTAATAGTCTTGGAGTATAGATTTAGCACATGCTGTTTGGGGTTTCGGGGTAAAAGCCTCTTTGATTTGTATGGCTTTTAGGATTGACAAAGAGTTCTCCCATTGAAAAATACTAATACTTTCAGTCATTTCCTCTTTGCAAGGCACAGCAAGGTGTCATTTTGCTGCTATCTCTAGTCACTGAATTTGAAGCTGTAGAGCTAGAACAGGCCCCTCTGACCCCCAGGACCAGCACTCAGGGAGGCAAATGTCCTTACAACCCCGACCACACATTAGCAAGTTCAATACTGAGTGCTATTACAGATGAGTTCTTACACATACAGCTCAGATATGGAACCCATTAGCAGGTGAATGTGCTTTAAAAAAAATAAAAAAAATGAACTCATAACTACTTTTCCATGGCTTTCATTTACAGCTCACCTCATTATTCTTTCACTTGGGCAGTTGCTCCTAAATACCCCTGGTGCAATTTTATGTTCATTCACTCTTATCTAGATCTCGTTAGTATAACCTGAGGTGATGTGGGTTGTGTCTAAGTCATTTTAATTTGCATAATGAGCCCCAGTGCCTGCGGAGCATGAACTAAGAACTAAGGAAAAATTTGACAGCTTAAACAGAGAGGGGGGGGAGAGATTATTCTTTTTTGGTGGGGAGGGGATTGCTTGGTAATCTTCTTTCTAATCAAGGCTTGGGGACAATACAAATTGGTTGGCAATAATGAGCCAATGACCTTGGATTAGGAGTTTTATGAAAGTTCACACCAGAAAGGACCATATGACACTTTGGTGGTAGAAATGGGTATCTTATTTAATATATGATCTTTGAGAGTCTTGTTTCTCAATCAGGTCAAGTCCTAGGGATATTTATTACTATATCTGGTGACATGATCTGAGATGAAGAACCGATACCTAAGAGGAGGATAATCCTAATGCAAAAGAACATAAGGTTCAGATACCTAGCTGTATATAATATGTGTTTTGCTTATTTTCCTTACAGTTTAAATCTAATAATAATAGTGACTCATATCTGATATCTATGACTCTGAAAAACCTTCATATAACCATGTGGAGCTAATGTTCTAATTGCCGTCAATCTACAGGTTAGGAAATAGAAGGAAATCTATATATAACAATTTTCCATGTCATGTAACGAGTAGAGCAATGAGTACTAATTAGGCAACTGAATTTGATTTCATGAACTTCTAACTAATATATCATGCATTGTATTTAAGTCCAACCTAAGTGCTTATAAGACAGCTTTATGGATAATGGGGACCATTGAACACGTGCTCAGAAGATATTAGACCAACATATTAGCACACCAATGTGCCATCCTATTGAAACAAGGCCAGCCTGGAATGACAGCATCATCGAGCATAAATGAATATATTTTAAGTGGGCCATTAAATCAGAGAGCAGCAGGGTATGTTTTTGATCCAGATGAAGCATCTTCTCTTCAGAAAAGACCAGATCATTTTATTTTGGAAGATGCCGAGAACTATTTTAGAACAAAGAAATATTTTTAAATCCTTTAATACTTCCACTTAATAGATTATGGTCAGACATTTTAAAAAGTTAGTCATCCAAAATTAGCGAGGACAAATTTGTAAACATTTTTTTTTTTTTACTTATTCACTTTGCATGCCAGTCATTGCCTCTCCCGAAGAAAAATTGTAAACGTCTAACTATGACTTTTAATTAAAGAATTCTGAAATGTTCCTGCTTAGAGTCATCTAGAATCTCTTTCCTGACATACTTGCATTAAAGGTTACATTTAATGTGATGGATTATGTATGTATCAGCTTTACTGGGTAAATGATACTCAGGCATCTGGTCAAACATGTCTGAGGGTGCAGAGATGTCAATCTTCTTCAATTTTGTGTTTTTTAAAATGAAACAGACACCGTGTGTTCTCTGAGTTTCCAGGCCTCTGGATTTGGATTTAGCCTAGAATTTGATGCACTGATTTTCTGGGTTGCAGACATCAGAACATGGGGCATTTCAGATACAATTATCATTTAAGCCTATCGTTTATAGTAAATTTTGTTCTCTCTCTCTCTCTCTCTCTCTCTCTCCTCATCTTTCTCCCTTCCATCCATCCCCTCCTCTCACCCTTTGTCCACCCTTCCTCTCTTCTCCTCTTTCCTTCATTTCTTCCCCCCTCATGTATCTATTCTGTCCTAACTTGTCAATCCTATGCTAGGACACATTTAGAGGACAATAAAGGGTTAAGGTAGAAATGGATTTTCCAGGGCAGCTTTATGGGTAGGAATCCTAGTGATGCAAGTTAGTTTCTGAGTTTAAGTCCCAAACACCCGTAGGAATGTCCAGGCACAGCTGTGTGTGCTTGTAACCCTGGTGTTGATAGGTAGAGACTCAGATTCCTGGAGCTCACTGGTCAGTCAGTCTAGCTGAAATGATGAAATTTTGGTTCAGTGAGAGTCCCTGTTTCAAGAGAAAATGTCAGAGAGCTACAGAGAATGATTTCTTCCTCTGATCTTTATGTGCACCTGCATGGGTGCACATACCTACACAATAATGTGCATATACCATATATACATATAACACCACACACATGCACACACACACACACACAATATACACACTAAAATAAAAAATAAAACTAAAAAGGAAAAGAAAATATTCTCTACAATGGTAGAAGACTCATACATAGTACATCAGATTTTGTGGTTAAAAATAAAGACAATGTCCTATTCCTTCAACATGTATACTGAAGCATAATTTTATAATCATTAGAATAGCCTTTTCACAGTTTCTATAGATTTAAGATGTTTGAAAGTTTCGGAACATCAAGCATTCACTCAATTTACTATTTTAAGAGTGTTCTCTTGCCACCCCAAAACCTAGTGAACAAAAGATTTATTTTTAAATCGAGGGAGGAAGACATAAGGAGAGGAATCAAGAATAGTTTGGATGCATTTTCTGCCAGGAGGAATGAAGGCTTCAAGTGTTAAGGCAGGATGAAAAGGAACAAGACATGAGCAGGATCAGCGTGCTGTCTTCTGCCTGGTGCTCTGTGATGGGTACTTTTATAGAGGTTGAGAACACCAGCAGCTATTTCATTTCTCTTTTGTATCCACCCCTTATCTACAGCATATTTTCCATGGGTGCAGTCCAAAGACAAAAAGAGAAGACTCTGTATAAGTACACCCCTCTCTCTCTCTCTCTCTCTCTCTCTCTCTCTCTCTCTCTCTGTGTGTGTGTGTGTGCGTGCATGCATGTGCATACACATGCATATATATATAATATTTAAATAAATTTTATTATAGCATGTTGTTACAGCTTTTCTGTGATGATTGGTTTTACTTTTTATGGCCCAATTTATAACTTGAACTGTGAGGTACAGTATGCATTGTGTTCTTATTGTCTATAGCCTCAGACAAGCAGAGGGGTTCCAGCAAGTACCCTCCACAGACAATGAGGGCTCCTTTGCTTTCTAACATATCCTAAGCAGTATAAATGCCATGGATGGAGGTGCTTTCTCCTACAAACTATTGTTCCCACTGTCACACGTAGTTGTCTCTTCAAAGTGCCTGGTATTCCCTGAGGGAACAATAACACAAGGTGAGTCCGAGATACTAAAAGTGAGCTTTTTAAAGCTTTATGCCACCTGCCTTTTAGCTAGGAAATTCTAATTTCAAAAGGGCTGAAGGAATCTTTCTAACCTCATAAAATTTAAGCTGTGAGAATAAAATTTTAGGGACCAGGGGCACAGTGACTAGAAGGAAAAGTCATTCTTTTGTTTTTTTGTTTTTTTGAGACAGGGTTTCCCTGTGTAGCCCTGACTGTCCTGGAACTCACTCTGTAGGCCAGGCTGGCCTCGAATTCAGGAATCCACCTGCCTCTGCCTCCCAAGTGCTGGGATTAAAGGCGTGTGCCACCACTGCCCGGTGGAAGAATCATTCTTAAAGGACTCCTTAATGCAGACAGGAGCCCAGACTCCAGGGAATGGTGACTGGAGAGGAGCCCACTGAGGTTTTCAGCTCTCAGCTCCTTTGTTCAGGCTTTTACACTCCCGCAAGGCTCTAGGAGAGGCCCCACCTTAGTTCATTTGGGTGCCAGAAAGGGCTTGAATTTATTAGGATAATGGTAAATTGCAAGGAGACAACTCAGTTGCTGTCAATGACCTGACTTCTGTGGTTCTCTCTCAGTATCCACTGCCAGAATGGGAAGCCCCATTACCTTTCTCATTCAAAGTGAATAAGAAGTGAATATTTGCCAGATAAATCACTTGACATGGTCTTCC
The DNA here is from genome assembly GCA_028551405.1 of Uromys caudimaculatus. Lineage (NCBI taxonomy): Eukaryota > Metazoa > Chordata > Mammalia > Rodentia > Muridae > Uromys > Uromys caudimaculatus. The sequence goes on along the minus strand of CM052714.1, from coordinate 50,212,819 downwards.
TTGTAAGATAATATAACTGAGGTCAACCAAAGCTGGGCAGCTCATCTGTGGGTCAAGAAGCATAGGACACATTTATCTTTCCTTCTTTTGCTCTACTGACTTTTTTCCCTGTTAACATTCACACATTCTGAAGAAATACAAAAGCAGAAGGAATGCAAATGTGAAAAAATGCTGGCAAATAATTATAGCAGTTCTTGGAACGCCCAGGATGCCTGGGTGAAAACTCACAATGCTTATGTGTGAAGGAAAGAGGCAGGTTGCTACTTATAGATTAAAAACTCTCTTCTCTTTTCCCACCCTCCTAACCTCAGAAAAGCAATGGTCCTAGCAGGCAGGTCAAACACAAGCAATCCACAAGCAGATGAAATAAATCAGAAGAGGTGAGGTTGTTGGTTTAGACTCTGGCGGGAACAATATCCCTACTTTAAATTTCTTATTATTCTGTCCTTCAGGCAAACAGGTCAAAGATGAAGCAGAGACATCAAAGATGAGAAAGATACACATGCAAGAAGAATCAGCAGTTCCTGAACTAGATGAATGAGCAGACGGCTGTCATGTAGAAAGTCCTGCATTGTTCTTCTGGTTTGCTAGTGTCCTATGTTCATCTTCAAAGTCATTAGGAAGATAAAGAAATCTCTTGTGACATGAAATGTCTGGCTTCACTAAAAACACACCCATTTTTGTCTATCACATTGTCCCCATTTCCATACAAATTAGTGTTGAGCAATTTTTCAGGTCACAACTTGTAATAATCATTCACTACCACTTCATTTCCCAATTCTTTATGTCCTTCCTCATCAATGCTTGGCGCATGCATGTGCATGTCTCTCTCTGTGTGTGTGTGTGTGTGTGTGTGTGTGTGTGTGTGTGTGTGTGTGTATTGTGCATATGTACAACTCCAAAATACACTGTTATATGGGTTTTCATGACTGTATATGTGTTCAACTTAAACAATTTTTACTTTGCTACAGATTTCATTCATTTTGATCTCATTTTTTAGACAATACTGTAAAAAGAACGCTGCTCATATGTCTCATTTTTATACAAACAAATAGCTTAGTTAGAGACTTCTATGAGGATACTTTATTTAAGAATGATAGCTACATGCATATGTAAGTGGCAAATCAAGGGAGCAGGGACAGAAACTCAGGTGAAACCTGTCTAAAGGTGACATGAAGTTCATCTTACTGCTTTCTTTGGGTGAACCTAAGCAAGAAACATGTTTAGCTGCTGGATTCTGTTCTCCCTTAACCAACTAGGGATCCCCAGTAACTAACTCCCATAACCTTAGGCTGCACTTGATTATGCTTACAAGAGTTTAGAAGATAACCAATAGATGGATTCAGAAAAGCCAAGAGAGGAAACAATAATCTACCACAAGGCCAGGTCAGGAACGGCGATGTAGTATCTGAACAAGTGTAGTTGCCATTGCACTGATGGGGCCAAGACACTGGGAAGTCCCGTAAGACACACCTGACACTATAGGCTACTCAGTGTGAACCCATGACTGTTTGGCTCACTTTATATTTCTTTTTTTTTTTTTTTTTTTTTTTTTTTTTTTTGGTTTTTTCAAGACAGGGTTTCTCTGTGTAGCCCTGGCTGTCCTGGAACTCACTCTGTAGACCAGGCTGGCCTCGAACTCAGAAATCCACCTGCCTCTGCCTCCCAAGTGCTGGGATTAAAGGCGTGCACCACCACTGCCCGGCTTCACTTTATATTTCATTATTTGCATATACCACATTTTGCTTACAGTATTTCCTATGCTACCTCTAACTGTAACCATCACTAAATAGAACATCCTTACAGAGTCAAAGCTGTCGATTTGCTCATGAGACTCCTGTCCTTTAATCGAGGCTTCAGGAGATGCTGTACCCTAGAGCAACACTATTGAAAGTTTCTGGTTCATCTGTGATGCTAACGACTGCTTGTTAGTGAGGGTGTTGCTTTGAGGCAGAACCACAGTCTATATAAATCTCACTTTCCATTTCTCCCTTTGTATGTTTTTCTTCTGAATTTCTAACTTGTAATGTTGAGCTCTAGGACTTGGCTCACGTCTTCAGGTCTTCTGAGAGCTTACGGTCCAGACACCACAGACTAAGCAATGATTTTTTTGGCACACTAATTTAGGGGTGCTATCTAAAGTTATGAGGAAATGGAATTTGTGCTTTACACCGTGCCACACTCAGCTGCCCACCCTGCAACTTGTAGACCGTACATTGATTACTTTTTCTATAAACCATACGTCAGTCAATCTTCCATGGTTAATCATGCCAGTCTCTTCCAAGGGCACTTGAGAGCTGTATTCTTGTCTCATTATTCTAACAGAAATTTCCTCTTCATATTTTATCTTCTGGTACCAATATGATGGCATTGTGCTCTGTCTCCCATATCTGTATCTGTGAACAATGAAGGCTGGTCATAACTCCTTGAACTCCTACTAGTGATTTTTTTTTTTTTTTGATACTTTATTTACATTTCCGATGATTCCCCTTTTCTTTGGAAACCCCGTGTCCCCTCCCCCTCCCTGCCTCTGTGAGGGAATTCCTAGAGTAAAGCAACATAATCATGAGAGAGAGAGAGAGAGAGAGAGAGAGAGAGAGAGAGAGAGAGAGAGAGAGATCGATCACACATTAGGATACCCATGGATTGTAGTGCAAAAGGCTTAGGGTGGGTTTTGGGATTAGGTGATATGCACAGAAAATTAATATTGCAGTGCATGAGTAGGGTAAAACAAGAATTATGGTGATAGCCACTAGGTGGCAGTATTCAGGGATGGAGGGACTTCCAATGGATGGTACAGCTTTAGGTCAAGTACGTAGTATTAAATAACAGACATGCTGAGATTGCAGAAGCGAGCCAGTCTATTTTGTTTTGCTGAAAACAACCTACAGGTAGTCATGAAATTATGACTATCAACAGTATGTTGCTTTTCCTTGTGGCAAGAAATGTGAAATTGATCAGAAATGGTACATCTGACAAAAATGGATGGGAAAGGAAGTGCAGATCACCCGAATAGGATGAGATGATGTCTAAATGTCTAAATACTGTGTAATGGTCACGTGTACTCCTTAGACGAGAAGAAGCTATTTTATGAGCAACTGTTCCAAACCTTCATCATTGACTATACTTACGATACTCAGCTACACCTGAATTTTTAAATATATTTTGATAAGGTTGTACATGCAAATCAGTTCTACCGAAAATATTCTTCTGAGTCCAATATATCCCACGAGAAATCTTGTTCATGTGTATCTCTTTATGAAATCCTGGGAGAGTATGTCTGGTACCTACTCAAGGAGAAAGATTGCTAAATTTTAGCATATGCATAAACATATTTCATTTCCCTAAGTACTACCAGATGGCTTTCTGGAAATCGGCATCACTCTTTTTCCATTAGCACAACTTGTGGTTCTTATTTTTCTACATTCTTAATGCTGAGGTTTGTGTCTTGACTGTTCCTCAAAGGCCCATGTGTTAAAGGTTTGGTCCCCAGCCGTGTGCTACAAGGATGTACACGGTGAAATTTTGAAGGGGTGAGGCCTACAGGGAGGTCTTTAGATCATTATGTGTGTGCTACATTGAAGCGGTTATGGGATCTCACATCTTCCTCTCCTTGTCTTTCATTTCATGGCTGCTAGGTGAGTAGCATGGTTTTACTATGTGTGCTCCCACCTCTCTGTGTTGTTGCCATGGGACCAAAGCAACAAGTAATGTAATTGCAGGCAAAACGAAATAATTGAAACAGGCAAAATGTGGGACCAAACAACTTTTTGTATTTTTTTCCCAAATTTGATTATGCTATTATGATAATTTGACTAATTGATTTGAATTCTAATTTGGTTCTGCATCGGTGAGAGAACATATACACATACACATACATATACATATTTCTCTTATGCCTTGAAATAACTTTCAGCAGTATCTTATCTTTCTGGTGGCTTGTTTGTTTGTTTGTTATTGTTGTTGTTTGCAGAAACAAAAACAAAGACTCTACTATGTAGCCTTGGCTGAGCCTGGCCTCCTTATATCCTAGGCTGGACTCAAAGTCATAGAGTTCCATCTGTTTCTGTCGGGCAAAGATTTTCCCATGTAGCTGAGGATCACCTCACATTTCTGATCTTTCTGCTTCTGCCAGAGATTTGTTCGAATTACAAGCAAGTGCCACCATTCTGGCTTATGTGGGACTAGGGATTAAACCTAGTACCATGTGCATGCAAGACAATCAACTGAGATATATCCATACTTGTGTTCTTTGTTGAATAAAATTATTCAACATATTTTTGATAGGGTTTTATCTATCCCAAGCCTCTTAAACTCTCTAAATAGCCAAGAATGGTATTAAACTTCAGAGCATTTTTCCTCTACCTTCCAAATGCTGGAACACTGTATCCAGTTTCTGTGGTGCTAGGACTTGCTCCCACAGCTTCATCCATGCTAGGCAAGGACATTATCAGCTGAGCTATACTCCTAGCTTCTCAATAGACTTACATGCAGTCTGTCGCTAGAACTTATACACATAAACATATGCATAAACATTACATTACTCCATTCATACTGTATTTGTCTCTGTGTATCGATCATTGCTGTTTACACTGCAGCAAAGCAAACAAACAAACAAAACAAAGACATAAACCAACAACTCCTGTGGACAAACAGGAATTACTTGCCTTAGTTTGGATTTCTATTGCTGTGAAGAGACACCATGATGATATGAACTCTCATAAAGAAAACATTTAGTTGGGGGTTGGCTTACAGGTTTCAGAGGTTTAGCCCATAATAATGATGGTGGAAAGCACTGTGTAGGCAGACATGGTGCTGGAGAAGGAGCTGAGAGTTCTATAACTGGATCTGCGGGCAGCACGAGGAGAGAGTGAGCCACTGGTCCTGTCTTGAGTTTCTGAAATCTTAAAGACAACCCTCTGTAGTATGATTTTATTAATAAATCCTGGTGTGGGGTTACTACCCACCTCAATGGTTTATGTTATCAGATGAAAGACACACACACAGCCTTTATGTTTTAATATACCTTAAGCAGCACAATAGCTGGACAACTGCTTAGCCACCATTCTGTTAGAATCTACCTCCCACTGAGAACTCCAAGTTAACTACTTACTAATATCTATGTTCCATCTAGGCTGCTCGTGACCCAATTAGTCAGCCCACTGGGCCCTGCTTTCCTGGCCCAGAGCCCAGGGCACTCTCCTTGCTTCTCTATTCCATAGCAGTCCTTGTCTTCCTCTTTCCTCCTCCTCATGGTCACAAGCCCAGGAACGCTAAACCCTGCCTATGTCTCTCCTCCCCAGCTATTGGCTGCTGGCATCTTTATTTACTAATCTGAATTAACTGTGGGTAAGTTCCCAGAAGCTACATGCAGACCCTCTTGTACAAACAGTTTGGGGGACCCAATTAGCATTAGAATACAAGCAGCTAAAAATCTCAGTGAGATACTTCCTCCAAAAAGGCATAGCTCCTATGCGTGCCATTCCCTGTGAACCTATGGAAGGCAAGGGTTCTAATTAGACCCCTTCCTAATTGCTCATTCACAGCTCCATGTGTAGTATGTAATGTATTCTGATTATTTTCCCATGCACTCATTCTTCCATCTGCCCCCTACTCCTGTCAATCTCTTTTGGGCCTAGGTATTCTGAATATTGGAATTCTATAAAGCACAAATAGCCACAGATCACTAGAAGATCACCGGCACTAAATGATCCTTGAGCTCATCTTACTCAGACATTGATAATTGCCTTGGGCTTTCTCAGTTGGGAGTCAATTCTTTGTGAGCCTTTCAGTGCCCAAATATTTTGGGAGAAGAAATCTTTGTTTTAGACCTTGGTTTCCAAGTTGTTGTCTACTCAGTACTATTAGAAGATAAAGTCACGGGTAAAAGTGGAAACATAGTTATTACCCATGAAATAGGACTTGGGAAACCTAAGCCCTGGGCTCGTTTCCTATAAAAATGTTACCAAGACAGTGATATCACCCCACTCTTCCCATATTGACATGTGAGAATTGAGGACTGGAGAGCTGATACAATCATGGCATAATAATGGTGTGAATCTAACTGCATCTTTACATTTTTATCTATTTATTTATTATAGTGTGTGTATGCATGATCTCTCTCTCTCTCTCTCTCTCTCTCTCTCTCTCTCTCTCTCTGTCCTGTGCATGTGCCTATGCATGTCCACTACAGCATGCATGTGGAAGTCAGAGGAGCACTTGTAGGAGTCAGGTCTTGCATTCCATGTATTCCAGGGACTGAACTCAGGGAACCAGGCTTGGTGGCAGCTGCCATTATCACGGAGCCACTCACTGGTCTTGAAAATATTTAGTGGAAGGGATACTTGTTATCATTTTCTATGAGAATCAAGTCCACACGCCCAGCACCACTTGTATTCTACTGAGTGCTCATGTGTCATCACAGTGGTACTTCTGCTCCATGGTTCAACCTCTTCCTCTTCAACTTTCCTCTAGATTTCCTTTAGTTAATAACCATAAGTAATTATATTTTTCAATATTCATTATATCACAGCCTTTTAAATTTCTTGCATCCATGGGAACCAAAATTGAACATATTCAGAGCGGAACTAGTAATGTTTCTTCTCCAAATGTTCTCTGGCTTCCTGCCTTGGCATCTACAGCATCTACATAGTGTCTCAATCTAGACACTGGTATGCCACCTTTAATTATCCATGAGGTCCTGTTTAATCTACCCCATAAATCTTTGAAGTATTCCGATTTCTTCTATCACCATGTTTTCACCCTAGTCTAATAAATCATCACTTCTCCCTGTATTTATAGTCCTGTACCAAGTGATAGTTTCCCTTTTCCTCCTGCTTTCTGCTAAACCATTTTAAAGTCTAGTCAGCATAACCTGTCCAAAGTGAAAAATCTATTCATTTAATTGTCCTATCTACAAACTATTGCATGGTCTCCTTCATTAACATTAGTAAGGCTCTGCAGCCTTAATAAAGCCAATAGGACGATAAAGCTTTATGGGCTAGCCTCATCCCATGCTACTCTCTCCTCTCCTGTCTCCCTGTACCCTAGAACCATATTCTTGTGGCTCTTATAGCTTTAGATTGAAGTTGGCGAACATCGATTGAGATAGTACCTAAAGCTCTAGTGTCTACTGTACATGTGGTTCCAAGTTTGTTTTAAAGAGGCATTATAATCCAGTATTTATTGAGTACTGCTTGTGTGTCTGCATGATAAAAAAATATGGAATAGATTACACTAATTTTGCTAACCAAAGCATTATAGATATAGTAATCTGTATTCTCATAACCTCGGTAAATAATCATCACAAGCTGGCTGGAGACGAACCTCATTTTGTCAGGGTTTTCTCATATAATAGTATTGACTAAATTAATGTGTCTGCTACAAAACTAGGAAAGCAAACACCCCAAGAGTACGTTATAGAAGCTCAATCTCATAGCTTTTTCTAAAACAGGAATATCTTATTTAAATAAAGCAAACATTTAGCCTCCAAATTAAGCATTTAAACACAGCCCTAATGCATAAATTAATTTTTAAATTTGTTTTAGACATCATTAAAGCATTCAGCTGTAAACTGGCATCCATACATTTTGGAAGGCCTGGTTATAGAGACTACTTAACTGTAAAATAAATAGTAGTGTAAACTCGTACTCTGAATCTAGGCATTCAGAATCCTTTTCTTTTTATTTTCAGAGTTTTGCCTGGGCAGGAAATGCTTTTACCCCCTTTCATATGGAAATTTTTTTCCACAATATGCACCATCAATATTCATCAAGTATCACACCAATTAACAAACTGTGAATAATCTGGAACAAAAATTTAATGCATGAAAACCCACAATCGTCTAGGTGGCTGTTAATAAGGCTATGTTTGAGGTAATCACAGACAAATTTAATTTTAAATATGCTTCCCTTAAGGAAGGAGTATCAATGTTAATTTAAGAATTTAATTTGTGTGGTGTTTTAATAAAATCACTTTCACGAAATCTTTGTGGAAACATCATGCAGTAACTTTGCTTACCAACTAAACATTTAATTTGCTTTTACATGATGCGAATGTACCACTACTGTTATAGTTACAGAATGTGATTGTCTCTCTCTTAGGGGTTTGTAGAGTGATATTTAAAGCTAAGTGTATTTTCAGTGGCAACTGACCTTCCAATCTTAGTGGGTTTTTTATATATATATATATGTATACACACACATATATGTGTGTGTAATATATTATATGTACATAAATTAATACATACATAAACAGAATATATACATTATATGTATATAATATATGTCATACATATATAATATACATTTGTATGTATGTATGTATGTATGTATGTATGTATGTATGTATGTAGTAGGGCCTATACATATGCATGCTAAAGCAGCAATCATGTGGTAGAGGTCAGAGGATAGCATGCAGGAGTTGATTCTTTCCTTCTACCATGTATGTCTCTGGACTCAAACTCAGGCCTTCACCCATGGAAGAGCACACATTTTCCTGTTGAGCTCCTTTCGGATTTCAAGCTTAATGAATTAAACTGAAAATGGTAAATCCTAGAGAAATTTATTTTTGTTGTTGTTTAAACTTCACAATGGATGAAATAGAGGTACCTGAATTGTATTCTTTTGTACTACTTAGTAGAAGAATAAAATAAAACCCATAAAAGTGAAGGAGAGAAATTAGAAAACTATAAGCTAAAATTAATGACAGTGAAAATAAAGACGCAATAGAAAGAAGTTGCAAGAAGAAACGGGGAATAAAATGGACGACTCTGAGCTGTAGCAAATCAAGGATCAAAGACAGCACAGATAAGGATGATTAGAAATGGAAAAGAAGATTAATTAGCATCAAAGCAGGACTTATAAGTGTTGCAAAAAGAGAAACTACACACCATCAAACAAACACACACACACACACACACACACACACACAAATCTTTAAAACCAATCATCTTTCTCAAATACTGAAGATGAATTAAATTATTCTTGGCCCATGTAATGTTATATAAACACACTAACAGCAAAACTCGAATAAAACCAGTCAATGCAAACCTCATGACGTCATTGCATTTTATAAATCTAATGGAGTTTGGAAATTAGCAGCAGTGAGATATTAGCATGTAAGAAAGCTAAGTGTTACTTTATGCCACTCATGGTAATAGCAGAAAGGTTTCAAAGCAATCAATACCAGCAATGTTCATTTGGACTCACAATCAGCTATATTAAAATTTTTTCAACATAATCCATTTGTTCTTATTTGGCTTATGATACTTTCCACCATTAAAATTGCTTCTTACTCTGATATTTCCTTTTCTTATTCTTATTTTCTTGAACTTAATTCTGGTTTACTAACTTTCTTTCTCATTTTAGTTGTTGTGTTTTCTTTTCCTTTTTTCATTGTTTGTTGGTTTGATTGATTGATTTTATTTAGCATATTTTATGTTATGAAGTCTCACTCTGCTTTCCAGGATGAAGTCGCAGGTCCAGGGATACTTCTGATTTCCTTCTCCAGCTCAGTGAATTCTTATTTTCTCCCACACTAATCACAAAGAACATTTTCATCTCTCTTCCTTCTCTTGCTTGGAAAGTTAGAGACCATGTCTTTGGGCAACTTTTAACATAGTTGAGAACTTATTATGAATCATTTCATTTCTAACTGGTGAGCAGGAGCTGGAGAGCACCATAGCTGCATTGACTTTCGCCTTTGCTTATGTGACAATATTCCCTGATATTTCAGGATTGCCTCCCCTTCTAAAATTCCATTATTTTGGATAGATAATAAAAATTCTGATTTTCTCACAAATTCTCCAATGTCTTTCTTGCCATTCTCCTTTATACCTTGATTTCTGCTGCTTCTTCTTTTACTTTAACTCGGGCATGGGATTGCTTAGGAATACAGGATTTGAAGATTCGTAATTATCAGCACTTCCAGGGAAACATGTAGCTCTCATATTTCCAATTCTGCTTTGTCTGTACATTTTTTTAAAAAAAAGTTTTCATCTGGAATACTGGATAGATATTCAATAAGTAGATTTTTATCTTTTCTTCACTTTTAAGCTCTTTATTTATTCATCTTTTCTGTAGATTTTTAAGAATAAACTTTTTCTATTTTGAAAATTTTCAGACATTTGTTAATATATATTGATAATATCAATTGATCACTGCCTTCTTATTCTCCCCTAGTGTCTCTATCATCATCTTGCCCCCAGCATCAACATCATCATCCCTTGCATTGATGTTGATCTTTTCCTTAAGTTATAATCTTCAATTTATTGATTCTTTTGATATTTGTGTCTGTCTTTTATTTAATCCAACAACTAAGATTTTTTGTTGTTGTTCATGAAAGCTTTCTTTTTAAAACTATTCTCATGAGATTGGTGACACATTTTAGTGATAAAAATGTTTGTCACCAATGCTGGTAAACTGAATTCTATTTCTGGGATCTACTCTGTGGATGAGAGGATCCATTCCTGCAAGATGCCCTATGACCTCTATATATGCACCCTGGAACGTGGTGCCATATACACCAATACAGATAATAAATGAAATGTAAGTAATATTCTAACTTTTACTGATTCTAATTTTAAAAGTCATATTACATGTCTCTCTTTTATGTCTTTAAACAAATGTAGTTTTAAAAATATTCTTCTCCTGAGGAGTTTGGAAAATTTCTCAGTGTATCCTTTATGACTCTTTCATTTTCTTTTATACTTTCTGTTTACAAGCAATATGCTAAATTATAAACAAACTTTGATATTTAAATTTATTAATTAATTGGTATTATTAATATCTCTTCGTAGCAATTCAACTCAACTGAGATTTTTATTTTGAGAGCATGTTTAAATTATTATATCTCATGCACATCTCAGAGGGGTATTAGCTGAGTTTACTTTGAAGTGAGCTTTTGTTGGGTGGCAGTTTGTTCCTACTCTTTCATTTATAAAGAGTGTGTGTGTGTGTGTGTGTGTGTGTGTGCGCGCGCGCGCGCGCCTGCATGTGTGTGTGTTTATATGCCTCAAATGGTTTAACTTAGATTATTTCTGAGGACAAGATCTTTATGAGGCAATAAGGAGGGAGAAACAGCCATGGATTTGATGACTTCTCCTCCCTAGCTTGGACTTTAGGTGATCTACATGTCTCACAGTGTACTAGATCATATGTTGACTTGATGTCATTATTCCCTGAACAGTCCAAATTGCTTGAGGTTGAATAAATCAACCTACATTTAGCTGGAGAATTGTCATGTGGCTCCTTCAGGATTCTGTTCTAACCCTCAGCTTTGAGTTTCCTGAGATTTCACCAAACTCTTTTGAAATCAGGTTTTCAATTACACCGTTTTTTCATTCTGGTTACTCTGTAATTCCAATCTCCTTTCATTTCTATGTCTTATAAAGGCCTCAGACATTTTTGTCCATTGCTCTTCTTATTTGTGTTAACTGGTTAATTAATTAGTTAATTGTTTTTTCTCCGGTTCAATCATTACTATTTCTAATTAAGTGAGGTTAAGTGGAAGTTTTGTGGAATGGGAAATGAAACAGAATGTTTGCAATCTTTCTTTTCCCATTTTTCTGACATTTATTGTTTAAATGCCATTATTAAATGTTATGATTCAACAATATTTTCTTTAATTGTGCCTACATCTTTGTTTAAACATTCTCTAATGATTGGTAATCATTTTACTAGTATAAATAACAACAGATTGGTTATATATAGATGAAAACATGTATATGTTTTCACACACATCTCCTTTGGGATTTCGGGAAAGAAAATTATTATCTGATCCTTTAGTTCAAAATAAATCAATTGCAGCTGAATTCCATTGTTTTGGATACCAGTGGACATAATATTTAAAGTTCAAAGTAATATGTGATGTGACCAGTAGTCAGGGAATTGCAGGAAGCTTGGCTTTAGGTGCCTCTGGTGTCAGACTATCTGGAATGCTGATTAAGAGTAAATGCCTGTTGTCACCAGGCTAAGTCTATCTCAGTTTCACACTAAAGAAGAAGCAACACTTCTGCCAGATGTTTCAAAAAAACTGTGCTATATTTTAGTAGTGACTCAAAGGTGATGTCATCCCTCTATTTTTGTTATTTCTACTTAAGCTATCTTTGCACCTATTGTTAGTAAAATGTATAATTATATATTTATTTCTGTTGATGTCCCTATCATCTATCTATCTATCTATCTATCTATCTATCTATCTATCTATCTATCTATCTATCTATCACATATCTATATTTCTATTTACCCAAGTACCTATCATCTGTCTACATATTTATTTCTCTGTAGAAAGAAGGAAGGGGGAAACTCACTTCTTTGCACACTCAGGCCTCCCATAAAAACACTAAAGTAGAAGTCATAAAATACAGGCAGAGGACCTCTAGGCTAAAAACAAAGAAGTAAAATATGAATAAAATATAATGTAAGATAAGATAAAATCTAGACGAAGAAGAGGATCAAGGAAGAGGAGGAGGAGGAGGAGGAGGAGGAGGAGGAGGAGGAGGAGGAGGAGGAGGAGAAATAGGAGGAAAAGGAGAAGGAGAAGGAGAAGAAGGAAGAGGTGATGGAGGAGAAGAAGAAAGAGAAGAAGAAAGAAGAAATGGAGGAGGTGATAGGGGAAGGAGCGCCATATACACTATGAGTCAAGGAACCTCCAAAGATGCCTTTGAGTTCATTTTGTGTTGGTAATTTAGTGCTGGACATACAGCCTACATTTAAGAGTGGTTTGTTTCCCTTGTGAGATTCCCTTGGGAGAAATTAAATTTTCATTAAAAAATGTTTCTCAACTGAAGATTGCTTTTGAGTTAGGGATGTGTCCACTTTTCCTTTCAGTTCTAGGACTTCAACTGGTATAGACCAGTGAAGGCCCTGGGCATGCTGCTTCAGTCTCTGTGAGTTCATACATGCACATATCATGTTGATTGATGGAGCCTTCTTTATTTGTTTGTTTTGATTTTTGTTTTTCTTTGATGTCTTCTATTCTGCCTGGATCTTATCATCGTTCTGCCTTTTCTTCCATGGTGTTCCCTGGACCCTGAAGGGAAGGATTTAGAGGACACATCCCTTTTAGGGCTGAGTGTTCCAGTATTTCTCACTCTCTGTATAATGGTTGACTGTGGATCCCTGTATTTGTTCACTTCTTCTGTAGGAAGAAGCTTTTCTGATGATGATTGAGCAAGACATTAATCTATGACTATAGCAGAATGTCATCAGGAGTAAATTTATTTATTTTTTATTTGTTTATTTATTTATTTCAGGACAGTAGTATTTTGTTTACTCTAGGCCCCTGGACTCTCTAGTCTCATGTTCTTGTCATCCAGGCAATGTTGATTTTGGGTTTTATCTCTTAGAGTGGGTTTAAGTCAAATCAGTTACTGGTTGGTTATTCCCTCAAGATTTGTACCACTCACATATCTTGCAGGTAGGACACCACTGTTGATTCAAGTATTTGTAGATATGTTGGTGTTTATATTTTTCCTTTAGTAACTTGCATTTTGTAACATAGATACTAGAATGAATGGCTAAAGGTTCTATGTAGCCAGCAGCTCTGCTTCTTTATGTCTAATAAGTTGTGTAGGTGTTATACTTAGAAATATGTCCTTGCTGTCAATTTGTGAAGAAAAACTTAGAGTCTTGGCAACAGCCTGGGTTGCTTGAAGGTTTCCATGGGACCACTTTTCTCAACAACTCAATGTATCTCAATTCCGGTAGTGGAAGCTTCATCTCGTGACAGAAGATGGCCAGTTGGAGCTCAGTCTCCCCTATTATTTGCAATTTTAATTGCCTTTATATAGTATATATTATAGGAAGCTTCTACTGTATTAGGTTTCCACATTATCCTTGAGAAGGTCCTCAATTTTAGCTCACTCTCTCTGTATTCTCTCCCTTGTCCCCCTTTCCCCTCTCTCTTCCTATTTGATACTCCTGTTCCAACTCACCCTACACATCCATAATCATATATTCTATTTACTTTTCCCAACAAGATCTATCAGTCTACTCGCTTGCTCTATACTTAACCTCTGTGGTTGTATAGACTGTAGCTTGGTTATCACTGAGTTAACAACTAAGATCCACATATAAGTGAAAATATATCATATTTGTCTTTCTGGGTCTGAGATACCTCAGTTGGGTTGATTTTTTTCTAGTTCCATCATTTATCTGTAAATGTAATGATTTCATTTTATTTTTTTGAAATTTTTAAAATTTAATACCTTATTTACATTTCAAATGTTTTCCCATTTCCAGGTCTCCCCTTTGGAAACCCCCTATCCCATCCCCGCCCCCTGCCTCTATGAGGGTATTCCGCCACCCACCCACCCACTCCCGTCCTCCATCCCCAGCATTCCCCTATACTGGGGCATCTAACACTCTGAGAAACAAGGGCCTCTCCTCCCACTGATGGTCAACAAGGCCCTCCTTAGCCACATATATGGCCAGCACCGTGGGCCCCTCATATGCATTCTTTGGTTGGTGGTCCAGTCTCTGGGAGCACCGGGGGGCCTGACCAGTTGACACTGTTGCTCCCTCCACATGGGTTGCAAACTCCCTCAGTTCCTTCAGTCCCTTCTTCAACTCCTCCATCTGGGACACCACACTCAGTCCAGGAGTTGCTATGAATTGAATCATGGGTGTTCCGAACTTTTAGGCTAATATCCGCTTATCAGTGAGTACATACAGTGCTTGCCTTTTTGTGACTGAGTTACCTCACTCAGAATGATATTTTCAAGTTCCATCCATTTGCCTGTGAATTTCATGAAGTCATTGCTTTTCATAGCTGAGTAGTATTCAATTGTGTAAATGTACCACATTTTCTGTATCCATTCTTCTATTGAGGAACATCTGGGTTGATTCCAGTTTCTGGCTATTATAAATATGACTGCTATGAACATAGTGGAGTATGTGTCCTTATTTATATGTTGGAGCATCTTCTGGGTATATGCCCAGGAGTGGTATAGCTGGGTCCTCAGGAAGTATTACGTCCATTTTTCTGAGGTCTGCCAAACTGATTTCCAGAGTGGTTGTACCAGCTTTCAATCCCACCAACAATGGAGGAGTTTTCCTCTTTCTCCACATCCTCACCAGCATCTGCTGTCACCTGAGTTTTTGATCTTAGCCATTCTGACTGGTATGAGGTGGAATCTCAGGGTTGGTTTGATTTGCATTTCCCTGATGACTAAGGATGTTGAACATTTCTCTTAAATAATGTTGTATTTCTTGAAAAAGAGAAAAAAAAAACATATTAGTACTGAAAGTTTTGTGTTTTAAGGTGTTGACAAAGGATGTCAGAGGAATTCATAGCAGTGATCAGGGCTGGACTTTTCGTTACTGATATCAGAAGTGAACTAGTGGATGAGCAGGAAGAACTTGGTTAGGGATGAGTAGAAACTACTCATCTAGAGGAATAGACTACAGAATTCACAAAATAAGAAGAGAACTATTGTCAAGAATTACCTAGGGCAATGTTGATTAATCACAGGACTTCACTGTGACTTTTTTTTTAATTTTATGGGTGTAAGTGTATAAGTGTTGAAAAAAAAATAACCCAAAGAAGAAAATGTTAACACAACACTCTCAAATAAAGGCAAAGAGTCTGTGTCAATGTATCTTTCAGCTAACTGTATCTATCAGTCTATGTGCGGGGGTGTGTAGGTGTGTGTGTGCATGTATGTTATCACATATTATTTGTGAGTTTATCAAATATTACTTACAATCCCAGCAGAAAAATAAGATATATACTTCAAATATGATTATTCAGAAGAACATAGTAAAATGCCTGTTCTCAAATATAGAGGTGAAGGAGAAACTATGAATATTTAACATTCCAGGGTTACTCAGTTTAGGATTTATGAGAGGCCTTACTGAGAAGAGGGCTTTTGTGAAACTTAGTAAGACCTACAGCTTCAGTAAGACCACACAGTACATTTTGGCTTTTAGGGAACTGATTAGATCTTGTCAATGTGTTTCATCTGATGGAGTAAATATCAAACTATAACTATCTTGTTGGTCCCTGTTGGTGTTTTCTCTTATTTGTCTACTAGAAGGGTCTTCTGCTGCCTGAAACAAACACATGGCCTGCCAAGGGGAAAAGAGACTGGCAATCCATAGAGAGCCTCTCCAGTAAAGAAGTTATAGGGTAAGAACGGAAGGAGCATCAAATAGAGCATCTCAGAAACATGAATGAAGTATATTGTTGAATTTACCCTAAGTCTTAAGTGATTAAATTAGTGGGGAGGAGAATAATTTTCAAGGAGGAGACAAGCAAATCTAAAATATTTTGAGATACACAAGAATAATGTAGCCTATAGCTCAATATTGTCCAAGAGACAAGTACTCCATTTAAAAAAAAAAAAAAAAAAAGACAAACATTTTTCTCCCTCTTTTGTCACAAAGACCCAAGTATACCAGCCTTTCGCTGGGCTAAAAATCTCAGATGTGGACTGGGGAAAATCTTTTTGAATTGTTTGGAAAATAACATACAGAAATTTTGGTGTAGTTCATTCAAATATTACCAGTAAGACAAGACTCCTAGTTTGATTGTTTATGTACTTTTATTTTATTTTCTAAATTTTCTCATGGTGAAATTAACCTGTTTTTTTAAAAATCCTCTTTCAGAAACTGTTTTTATGTCTACTTTAACTCATACTGTCAAAGAGAGTTTAAACACAGAGTAACTATGGTAGTGTGGAACTCATAAAAAAAAAAAAAGCAGAAAACGCTGGGGTTGACATGATAATTACTGAAACAAACTTTCAATCAAAACGCTTCTGGATGTTCTTTTGGCAGGTGCTTATTGATGCAAATTGAATGGAAGATGAAGTAAGCAGATTGCCATTTAAATCTTAATTAAATTAAGACTTACACATCAGTCCAATCTCTGTGAGTTCTGAATAAACAAGGGACAAGATGAAGAAAAAGAGGGGGAAAAATTAAGATGCAGCTTAGACTATTTGTAATTTATCATTTACAGCCCAAATGAGAAGATGAAGCAAAGGAGATAAAGATGAATTCCCCTAAGTTTCTCCTGTGGCATCTATGAAACTATCAATTACATTTGTCTGTTGCCATCCATCGCTGTTTTTCCCCACAAAGACATAGTCACGCTGTGTTTAGAGGACTCATGTTACTTAGCCCCATTCCTCTCATAATTACAAAGCAAACTTGCTTAGAAAGTATTGTTGGACTTAGTATATATCTGGGACAGAAACCTTGCTTTGAAGTCAGCTACAAATTATGGTGTACATGTCATAATTATAGTTTATTTAATCTGATTTTCTCATCGTATTCCAAAGACAGGGAAACAAGCTGGTTTCATGGTGGCCTTACACAAAGTCTCTTGTTCTATCCAATCTGATGATTCTATCATTGACTACAAGTGTGGGGGCAGTGGTCTGTAACAGGCAATCTGACACCTGGTTGAGCAAAGGCTGAAAATTCTGGGAGACCCCGTGAAATAGTCACAAGGGACCAAATTATATTTTTAGCCAATGCTCCCAGAAGACTCCTGTAAAATCAGCCACAGCTCTCACAACCTCTGTATAGAGAGAGGCCTGCCATGTGAGATTTGTCAAGTAGAAAGCAGCTCTGACCCCTCCCATAGGCAAATGTAGCACTAGAGAGGCCCCAGACCTGGCCAATAGAAAGTATCAATTGCCAAGCCCCGCCCCTTCCCAGACATTATATCAGATTGCCCCACCGGTGTAGCTCTCTCTCTGCACAGCTCTCTCTGCCTGCGCTGGCTCTCTGCCCACCTGCTCTCTGCCTGCCTGCTCTCTGTGCAGCTCTCTATGCTGCTCTCCACCCGCCCCTGCCCGCCAGCCTGCTCCGTCCCTACTTCTGCCCACACCGGCCTCCCGCCATCCAGAAGGAATAAAGCTGCAAAACTACTTTGGTGTCAGAGAACTTTGTCTAAGGGGCTGTAACACTTGGGCCTGTGAGGCGATCCGCTTTCTGGTCCTAGAGGTGGGGCACATGTCGACAGCAGCTCTGGATCTCCGGGAACCGCCAGAAGTCTCCCGCACTCCGTAGGCTAGCTGGCCTCTCACAAGTCTAGTCCCAGGCAGACTCAGCATGGGTGGCGAGTGCTGAGCGGGCTTGGTCCAACATACAAGTACTTTTTGAAGCTGTCTGTAGCAATCTCTAATATCCAAAATGCACATCACTTTTGCTTAATAAAAATATATTGAGCATCACTTTGAAAGCTGCTTTATGTCAAACACCAGAGTCACAGAGATAAAACATGCCATGTTTTCCTGTCAAGGAGATTATATTCTGCTATTAGAAGCAGTTATGTAAATAAATAAATTTCACACAGTATACCACATGCTGTAATTCCAGCGGAGTTCAAAGCACTTCAGGAGGGAAACAAAGCAGGCAGTGTTGGCTCTATCTAATATAACATGTTCAGTGTTGAGACACAAATTGAGTCCTGTAGAATTTTAACAAAGTGGAGTTTCATTTTATTTTATTTTATTTTATTTGTCTCTGCTTGACTCCAAGATCATGTTGGGTTCCCTTCTTTCTTTTGTACACTGATAAAAATGCTCCCTCAAAAAATATTTAAGTGATTAGGCAGAAAAATATTCCCAAACCAGTCTTTGTATATAAACAACCCCAATTATTAACAGACATATTCATGACAGAAATGGATACTCCTTGAGAATGTATAAATGGATACTGATATTATTAATCTATTTGTAAATTTAAGATTAGGTTGAGAGCATTGAAAATATAAAGACTTGAATCAGAAACTTATGTGCCTTAATCCTCTATTAAAACTTGAGAATGTATACAAAGATACAAAAGAGAAAAAGTACTTGATTATAGGTATTTAACATTTAAGCAATGGGCATATACATCCTTATACATAAAGTCTACAATCAAGTTGGTCTTTTAAGACAACCATATACGGGTACAAAAAGAGCCATGCAGTGGTGATGGGAAGAGGATTTTGTGAATGGATTCCTCCAAAGAAATTTCTCTTCACATACTTTGAATTGTTCCCTGATTTATAAAAGGGCTGGCTGGTCCTGATAGGGATCAAGGGATCATTATGGCCCTGTGTATCCAGAATCAACTGTGTGTATGTATGTGTGTGTGTGTGTGTGTGTGTATACATACATATATATATATATATATATGTATGTATACACACACACACACACACACACACACACACACACATATATATATACATATATATGTGTATATATATATATATATATATATATATATATATATATATATATATATATATATTTCAGTGCAGCTTCCGTTGCCTTGCTTGTATGCTATAGTAAATGCTATCATGGAAGTCTGATCGTGGAATCAGCATGGCTTTGATCTACTTATACACTGTACTTTGTGAAGCTATGACGTCAAGCCAATCCTGTGAACCTTAACTACTGGGGAAATTAAACAAAGAGGGAGATGAAATTATTAGTTATGCATAATTTAAAGACTATCTCCTCGGAGACCTCTACTAACCTAACATGCCTGATGGGGCTCCATCTACTGAGGGGTGGCATCAAGTGAAAATGAAATCACAGAAGTCACTGGTACTAACTAGCTAAACCAGAGACATCTTACAGCTTCAGTCTGTGCAATGCTTAAGTTTCTGCTAGGTCATTTTATCAGTATTTGCAAATATGCAGAGTCCACCTGTGCCAGGACAACCAGCTATATCATTCTGAGCAATGGGATCCATAGGACAACCTGGGAATTTAAGTGTAAACCTGTAAAGTAGGTCTAATTGGCCCATCGAGGTTCATGGCGAAGATTAAAAAGTGGCTAAGAGCATGTTTGTTTGTTTGTTTGTTTGTTTGTTGTTTGATGTTTCTTTGGTTTTAAAACAGAAAACAGAAAGTGCCCCATAAATGCCAAATAATTCCATTGTATTTCAAGGCAAGGTAGCAAATACTGCGGATTCAGGTCAATTTAATTGACATTTAACTTCAAGAAAATAGTTTTTGAAGAAATTTTAGTTTTAGACACTATCACCTCTAAAGAGTCATAAATCTTATTTTTGTCTCTAAACCTCTATAAAATATTTTATTAAAATGAAACTAATTATTTGTCCGCTAAATCTTGATTTTGCTTTGGTGAGTATATTTTCCATGCTCAAAGACCAGGGTGATATAATTATACTTTTTTCTGTTGCAAAGTTCTATTGAGCAAGGAAGTTTTCTATTTAAATGGGACAGGAGTCTAGATAATGTATCTCAATTGTGGAGTATCTACCTAGGATAAATAGTATTTAATATATAGCACTTCAGATATTCTCTCTCTCTCTCTCTCTCTCTCTCTCTCTCTCCCTCTCTCTCCTTCTCTCTCTCTCTCTCTCTCTCTCTGTCTCTCTCTCTCTCTCTCTCTCTCTCTCTCTCTCTCTCTCTGTGTGTGTGTGTGTGTGTGTGTGTGAGTATGTGTGTGCATATGCATGCATAATTAAAACAAAACGGAGTAGAGTATTTTCTAATGAAAAGTTAAAATTATGGAGGGTATAAACTAAGTTCTATTACTGAACATTATACCTTGGGCCTGGCTTTGCCAGTGTAGAGACATTTATAAAGTACTAGAAACTCAAATGCATCCAATTACTTTGTTAGAATGACTGTAGAGGGTTTCTTTACAAATATGTTGGGTGAGAGGTCATTGACTAAAGCATGGCCATGCCACTGAAGAAAAGATTTTTCATATGTTTTAAGTAAGTAACAACTTCAGGTATTCATAAGTGTCAGTTGACCTATGAAGACACTCATCAGCACACTGGGTATGAGAAAAAATGAGCCTTGGCTGTATTTAGTCATTAACATAGAGACGTGTTTGTTTCTATTCCATATTGCTGCTTATACTAACTAATAAATCACCATTAGACTCCTTTTCACTCCTCATTAGATGGTGAAATCAACTGATTTTAATTGCTTAAATAAGATATGTAATTGTTCCTTGTCCCCTTCAAGAAGATTTAAATACAGGAAGGAAAGAGAAACTTCACAGATAGTCTCCAATTATTGCTCTATCTTTTCTGGAAATTACGCTTACTTGCTTTTTGCATGTCTATAAAGTGGTCCCCCACGCCTCCTTACAGCCCCTAAACATAAAGTTTCAAAAAGTGCCTTGCCCGAACAGAACCCTAAGGATAACTGTAAGGCAAAGGGAATTTTCTATTCACTTTCATTCTCAGAATTCATGCCTAAAGACCCTCATTTGACATGCTGAGAGAAGAGAATGGACATCCACAGGATGTCTTCTGACCTCTACTTATCAACTGTGATACACACATACACACAGAATGACAACAAATACATATATATATATATACACTCAGGCAGAGATAGAACTAGCTTAAGCAGGACTCAATATGCGGAGTATGAAGAGTCACCTGAACAATGGCATTAGAGGATCATCGCTTTCTAGGGCACCATGGATAGCTTAATGCTCTGCTGTCACCATTGTAATTCTTAGTCATCTGCACATGAAAGTCTGCATTTTATGTTTACAAATGGAACCATAATATGTACATTATGTAGCTGGCCCTGATTCAGAAAAAATATTTTGTTGTAGCTGGCATTGCCTTTTCTGGAGCACATATTATATTTCAAAATGTTTGACAAGACTCTGCTGCTTGGGATCTTGGGTCACTGGTGTCATTTTGATATTAGAAAATAAATGACTATCCAATCCCTGTATATCAATATATCCCACATATAATACATCTCATATAAAACCACCTCAGCTTTGGAGGCTCCAACCTCAAGGGAAGACAAGAGACTGTGATTATTAGCTTGCCTTTGACATCATTGATGAATGAAACTGTAGGTAGAGATGATTGTCAGGATCTCAACAATTATGTGATTTATTGAAGTTCTACAATTACTGACCATGGTATCATTTCCTGCTGTTACAGCAAGTCACACTGCAAACTCTGAAGCCTTTTATCAGAGGTCACCAGCAATCAATGGAGTTAATTGTAAAACTACATCAGTGAATTCAAATGATTGTTTAATGAAGGAAAGTTGAGGAAAGTTTAACTTTTAATACATTCAAAGCATTTAAAGTGGTTTAGGCTTCATGAGGATTTACTTACTCTGTGTAGCCTCAAACACACATATTCAATATACCAATAGTTTCATCTAATAGATCAAAGAAAATCTGGCCAGTAGAACATTGTACTGCTTTCTGCAATACATTGATATAAAATTCTCCACATCTAGAGGGCTGATGAGATTGCTGCATAGGTAAATGCACTTGCCACCAAGCAGAATAATTTAGGACCCACTTGGCAGAGGGAGAGAACCAGCTTCTACATGTTGCCTTCTGGTCTCCACATGCATTTGCATGATATTTATACATGGCAACTGTTCACAGCTATTTGTGCACGCAAGGACTCAAACATGCAAATAAATTCGTTTCTTTAAAAGCTATGCTCTACCTCGAATTGGTCACTACTCTCCTTTCCCTTCATTGATGTACATTTCATAAGAATATTTGTCCTCACCAGAAGGAAATGGTATCGCTCTCTTAAAAGTCTCAGTGCATTGCATAATATTATAGTCAATTGGTAAGGATTTTGACTCACTAGGTAGATATTGCCATGATTAAGAAGATTCTGAAACAGTAGCCAGTGAAATAAATATGAGATTCTTGGCAGTGAAGCATTAGGATTCATTGCCAAATTTCTTCTTTATTGTTTTGTTCATGAATGCTAAGCATCTGTATGTAAGGTCTGGATGTGCAAAGTTGTGACTGAATTCACGACTGCCTAGTTATACTCTCTGAAATGGTTACAAGGGCACTTTCATGTTATGTGGTTTTAACCACAGGGGAAAAAAAAATACATTTTAGCAGGAATAAAACAAATGGTCCTATCAGAACTTAACAAATTCTAAGCAAAAGACACCTCAACAAAGTTCCAAAGATGGCAAATAAGTCCTTGAAAAGATGTGCAGTTGAATTTTCCATTGAAAAATTCCAAATGAAGATAATGATTCTATGTCTCTGTGAGTCTGGTGTCACTAAATAAACTGCAAAGGTTACAGCAGAGAAAATGAAGAAAGGAGGACTGCCTTTCACTGCTGGTTAGAATACAAATGGTACATCAATTTTGGAAAACCTAATTTTTCACAAAGCTAAATATAGATTCAATTAATCCCACAACCACAGGCCATATTTATCCATTTAGTCTTATTTCTGCACCAAAAACTTATATAACAGTTTATATATATATAATTAGACCAAAGTAGGAGAAAATAAG
This sequence comes from Uromys caudimaculatus, assembly GCA_028551405.1. NCBI lineage: Eukaryota > Metazoa > Chordata > Mammalia > Rodentia > Muridae > Uromys > Uromys caudimaculatus. The sequence continues at coordinate 50,189,572 of CM052714.1, read as the reverse complement.
ATTTCCTTCAATATGTGAATGGATTTTGAAATGTATTCATTCATATAGTGCATTGATATAATAAAACAATGTTTAGCAATTACTTTTAGAATTAAATCATGGAAAATCCATACTAACTGAAGTTCACATTGCTAACTCAAATAAGCATGTAAAATGCTATAGCATTCAAACTGTATGGAATTCTGGAAAAGACAAACTATATAACGGTTTTAGATTAGCTGTTGCCAAGAATCTGTAAAAAAATCAGGATTAGAGGTGAAATGTGGGGTGTTTTTATGATGATACACTTTTCAGTATGCTGAGCAAATGGCTGGTTCATGAGATTATGTTGTCAAAATTTATAGAAATCTATCACTAAAGATATAAACTATAATACATACAAATTTAAAACATAATGACTGAACCTGAAAGAGGAATATAGACTGTTAAAAATCTAACTGTGTTTTATGTAAGAAACAATGTGTTTAAGAGTCATGGTGGCTTTTCCAAGTCTGAGATTCCACCTCACACCAGTCAGAATGGCTAAGATCAAAAACTCAGGTAACAGCAGATGCTGGCAAGGATGTGGAGAAAGAGGAACACTCCTCCATTGTTGGTGGGATTGCAAGCTGGTACAACCACTCTGGAAATCAGTTTGGCGGACCCTCAGAAAAATGGACATAATACTACCTGAGGACCCAGCTATACCACTCCTGGGCATATACCCAGAAGATGCTCCAACATGTAATAAAGACCCACGCTCCACTATGT
>CM052714.1:50173386-50188722 GCA_028551405.1 Uromys caudimaculatus | reverse complement strand
AGCCAGAAGCTGGAAACAACCAAGATGTTCCTCAATAGAAGAATGGATACAGAAAATGTGGTACATTTACACAATGGAGTACTACTCAGCTATTAAAAACAATTTGAAAATATTATCCTGGGCGAGGTAACTCAGTCACAAAAGAACGAACATGGTATGTACTCACTGATAAGTGGATATTAACCCAAAAGTTCAGAATGCCCAAGTTTCACTTTACAGTAACTGTTGGACTGAGAGTGAGGTCCCAGATGGAGGAGTTGGAGAAGGGACTGAAGGAGATGAGGAAGTCTGCAGCCCCATGGTGGGTGCAAAAGTGTCAACTGGCCTGACTGCCCCCCCCCCCCCCAGGTCCTCATAGAGACTGGACCACGAACCAAAGAATACACATGGAGGGACCCATGGTTCGGACCACATATGTGGCAGAGGAGGGCCTTGTTGGCCACCAGGGGGAGGAGAGGCCCCAGTAAAGGGGAATGTCAAGGTGGGAATATGGGAGTGGGCCGGCGGGTGGGTGGGAGGTGGAATTCCCTCATAGAGGTGGGGGAGGGGAAGGGGATAGGTGGTTTCCAGAGAGGAGACCTAGAAAGGGGGAAACATTAGAAATGTAAATAAAGTATCAAAAAATAAAAAAATAAAAAAGTTCATATGAATAAAAAAAAATAATAAAAGAGTCGTGGTGGCAGGGGAGCATCTAAATAACTTTGATATGTAGTGGGAACTTGAACATAGCCAAGAGGACAAGGATGGAATGATGAATGGAAACACCAGGACACCCTCTTATTTAGCTCAATGTAGATACAGAGGGGTACACATATAATTATTTATTGCTACATGTATTTACACGGGTTGATATGGATAAAATTTGGGCCTTATCAGACAAAATGGCCCAAAATACATGACTAAGTGGCAACAGACATCCTTAGCACCAAGATATTGGTTCCTAATTCTAATTATTTTATAAAATGATCCAGGGTGTGTTGGAGTAAGGTCTTATACTAACATTGAAATTATATAAGACAGTCTTGAAATATCTCATACTGCCAAAAGGAAAGGGAAGGAAAAATTGTAATAGTTCTACAGGTCTACTGTAAAATACCTAAAGGTAGGTAGAGTCAAAAGAAATGAACTCTTTTATGTTCACAGTTCTAGGTGCTAGACTGGATGAATGACCATGCTTCTGCCATGTTACAAACTGACAGAGAAATAGGAAGGAAAATGCTATGATGAAAGTATCAATTATGTATCATGGCTTCATTTTATAACATCCTGCTCTTCTAAAAACCAAGTATGTCTTATGAGAGCTATGTTAATCTCTTCTGAGATGGAGGATGGTATTCTGCTTAGTGTCTTCCAATTCTTAATCCGACATACCAGCTCATGAATCTGTGAGGTGAGGGAACCTGTATCCAAACAATAAGAAAAAGTTTTTACATACACACACACACACACACACACACACATACACATACACACACACACACACACACACACACACTCACACATACACTGATTATCAGATTAAGCACACTTCTAGGGAATATGGGAACTTCTGGAGTATTTTATTAGTGTTTCTTGTGTCTGTTGCTCTAAAACTAAAAACATTTAAATGTTACTATTTTAACTCTATGAATAGAAAAATACAATTATGTATAGGTTCGTTTTCAAATTCCAAAGCTAGACTTTATTCTCATTGTATTTATTACAGACAGATTAACATATGGTGAAAATGAGAAAAAAATTGAAACAATACGTTTTTTTATGGTTTAAAGGTCAGGAGTTTGCTTTGTGTTGGATTAATTTATTTATTTGGTTTAGTTTGGTTGGGTTTGGTTTGCTTTGGTTTGCTTTGGTTTGCTTTGGTTTGCTTTGGTTGGCTTGGATTGGGTTTGGTTTTTCTAAGACAAAGTCTCAATATATAACCCTGGCTTACCTGGAACTCACTGTGTAAACCAGTCTAGTTTTGAATATAAGGGAAGAATTTCCTGCCTCTGCCTCATGAATAAATGCTAGAATTAAAAGCACAGGCACTCTGCCCAGCTTACATAAACATTTAAGAAAAATTGGCTTCAGAAACAAATCAATTCTGAAAACAGAAGTTATTGAAATACCCTATAAAGTGTAGCATAGCAGATATGATATGTACTATTTCTTCACCTACAAAACTGGACATGTCTTTTAGGTTATTTATATTTTCCTATTTCCATTTCCAATTTCATTTCTTTATTTATCCTCAATGAGCAATTGTTGACTTCCGTTCTATTCACTGCTCTATTACTGTGAGAAGACACTGTAACCAAGGCAACTTTGAGAAATAAGCATTTCATTGGGGCTTGCTTACAGTTTTAGAGGGTTGGTCCATTATCGTCATGGTGGAGAGGATGGTGGCAGGAAAGGAGACATGGTCGTGGAGACGTATCTAAGAGATCACATAAAATATACAAGTTTCAGGCCAAGAAAACATACAATTGAGTCTAAAATGGGCTTCTGAAATATATTCATGCATTTTATTACGGTGTGAACACAAAACTGCTGTTATGAAAGCATTATGACCTCACCATTGTCTTCTGTGTGTCTGTATTGTCATGGGTTGACATTTAGTGTCCACTGTATGGTTCTCCATCTCTTCTGTAAATGCAAGATCCTTTGCCACACCGAGAGCTCCCTGACTTTCTGGACTAGCTGCTCAGTCATTCCTAGGATTCCACATGATTTTACTTCTCAGAGCTAGAATTGCAGCCACAGGTCATGTCTGAGTTTTTAAGTTGGTACTGAGAGAGGGACTCCTTTTGCTTGCATATCAGGTGCCTCACCAACTGAGTTATCTCCCTAGTCTGCAACTTGCCCATATTTTAATTGTATCTTTAATACAGTGATGGAAATTTACAAGAAAGCACATTTATGACTTTAACTACAATATTTTAAAATTTGTAATTTCAAATTTAGGCGGCTTTGACATCAATTTGCATAGCAGCAGGAACAATACTGATTCAAAGCTGTCCCTATCCCTGTTATGCCTCACTTCTAAAGTCTTGCTCAAAAGGATTGGCACCTTCTTTTTATACATGATTGCTGCTTCTTGCTTCAGCAGGAGCTACATTTACTTGAGCAGATTATAAGTATGACTTAGTATATTCTTTTTTCCTACATTAATATCAGGTTTTTGGAAGACAGCATTTAGTTCTGAGATTCTTCATATATGTAGTGATCACATAAATGACAGCTCATCTAATGCAGAGAGTCAGTCTTTATTTTTTCATTGCTTTGTACCTTCTTTTTAAATTGATGTTACGATTTAGAAAATGAGTTTTACACTCATTTCTTTAGGGACTAATGTAAATCATGCTTTTTATGTCAGCTGTGTCACACCATTTCCTACGAATTAGATTTGGAAGTCAGCCAGGTGCATAGGAGGAAGCCCCAAGGTTTAAAGGCAGACCAGCCAGGTTTGAATGCTGCCTCTGCCTGTTGACAATGTGTGGCTCCCAGCTTTGTCAGCAAGAAAAGGAGGTAAGCATGAATTCATTGCATTGGTTTGAGCACAAAGGAAGCTGTGCATTTCCAGAGTGTGGCTCAGCACCTGACATGTGGAAGTGACATTGTTTTATTTCCACATCGAATTTGTAAGGGCCCTTCATTTGGTAGGTAAGTAATACAACAGAGGTTAATGAGAAAATCATTCTTTCTAAAAAGTGACTATTAAAGTGACAGAAATCTTCAAGCCTGGGACCTTATAGGAATCACACTAAGTTCTTTAATATGTGAATATTAAAAATCAGAAAGGGAGGAGAGGAATTTCCTAATTTCCTGTGTATTTTTATAGTATTTTAAATATTAGGAAGTGTTTTTTTAATAATGCTGTAGAAATCACAAACCAGGAAATAATGTCAAGAACAGGGAAGGTTGATGACTTATATAACAATGTCACTTATACTACCAAATTATTTTTAAATTCCAGTTGCAAATATGTAAAGATAAGCTTCAGAATGATCTCCAAAGATGCTCAACACAAGATCAGTCAAAGGATATGATGAATAAAACCAAAATTCGGTATTACTTCCCACTTGCAAGAGTGGACTCAGCAAGACCAATATCATCTAGGATCAGCAGAGATCTAGAACAACTGTAAATCTCACATAAATATAGAGTACCCATAACTGTGATGTAAGAGGATAAATCACATAAGCCCCTGGAAAATATACAGTAAGGTTAAATGGATAGCAATTCTGTATCCTATCAGTTCTCAGGGTAGGTCTCTACACATAAAACAAGGGAATTATTGTGTATGTTGTGTACTTGTACAAAAATACCCACAGTACCCATATGTATAATAAGAAGAACCAGAAGTAAACTAGATGACTACTCCCAGAAAAATGAAGAGTATCTTGTGCTATATTCATAAAAGAAGATGCTACCATGACAAAATTTATCAAATATAACAGTCAATAGCACGCAAATGATGACCAATGACCAAGCATATTACTCAGAAGACTGCTAACTCTGTGCTTCTGTTTATAGGAGGTTCATAGCAACAGAAAACAGAACAATGATCTTTGGTACATTACAGTTATTGGGAGAGGGACTAAAGAAATCCCTTGGGGTGATGGGAGCAACATCTCCTTTTCATGGTTACTTGATAAATATTGTTGACAAAATTTATCAAACTGTAAATTTAAAATTTATGCAATATATGACACATAATTTTTAAGACTTATAAGATAGCAAATGACTTTAGTCATAACACATGAGAGGCAGAGGCAGGTAGATCTCAATATCTTCCTGGTCTACAAAGCAAGTTTTAGGACTACCAGGGCTACAGAGAGAAACTCTATCTTGGAAGACAAATAAGAAAAAACCCTATAATTATAATTTAAGACAAAATACCACTTAAGAAAGAGCTTTTGATTGTCAGATCATGTTGGGTCTCAGAAATTGCAACTAGACAGGTCCACTCTCCAAGAGTAACCTTTGGTCTAGAGGGAACATCATTTAGGCTTTATTTGGTCAGAATCCACCTATTTTGAAACAATGTCTTACAGAGACCAGAAAAACCCTTTCTCGATGGACATGGTCTTTGTGTGTTCAGATGTCAAGATCACACCCCATAGGGTTCCCTTTTCTCCATATGTCTCTCACCTGTAAGAAATTTGACCTTTGATGGTGTTCATGGTTTTCTGCATGGCAAGTCTCTGCTGAAGGAAGAATACATCATAGGAAATGACAAATAAGACAGCCTATTCTTGTATTGCTCCCTAAAAAATTTGGTTTGAGCTCTAAGTGGTGGTCTAATAAGTTGACTCTATTTATCTTCTGTTTATGCTCATTTGACTTTAACCCAGATTATGTCAGAAACACTTAATTTGCATCACCTCCTTAATATTTTACCCTTTCTACTTCCTTTAGAGAAAACTGAGAAAGGACTCTGTCTAAATCCAACTTTGGGGCAGTATGTCATTTAATCAATACTATCTGCATTAGAATTGACATGGAGAAATGGCTGCCTATTGCTGGTGCTCTTATTGCTGCCTGTGTCCCTGTTTCCTTACTTCACCTGCAGACCTTTCTCACATGTTTTACATCATCCCATTTATATTTAGATGAAAAGGAAAGGGTTAAGTAAAAGAAATCAAACTTCAGGTCTTAGCATGTGGTTACCTTTGGTTACTGTGACCTACCAGAATCAGTAAGTGCACAGTTACTACACTGGGATTGAATTTTCAATGGCTCTAGCCCTCTGTACTCCTGTCCACTGATATCAATGGCACTCCATCTCATGTGATAGAAAATAACAAATGTTGTTCTCTTGCATGCTTATTAGTGGAATTCTGAAAAGCAATGTATAATTATTGTATGTATTTACATCTTTGAAATGTTACTTTGTATGTTGTACTTTTGTTAAGAGCTCAGTCCAAAGGGCAGATTCATAGACAAGTATCTGACACCATTTGTTTGTTAACTAAGCCATAACCCTTCACTGAATCATGCACACCAAATTAGAAACAAATCACATAAAACATATTTTCTGAGTTTATCCAACACAATGAAAAACAGTTATAGTCCATGAGTCTATTGCTTCATTTGCTCTACATTCAGAATATTCAATGTGAGCACAGCTTTGCTCTCACTGAGAATATGTTCCGGAGAAGGAAGACCTATAAGATTAGGAAGGATTTCTGCTTCTTTATACATACATGATAAAACTTATATTCTGAGAGCCTTAGCAATTGCATACACTTGTTAAGTGTACCCTTTGGCTTTGTACAGATAAAGTGTGTGGTGTCCTCTTTAAAGGAAAAAAAGTTGATTATGAACACAGACTGAGTATTTTTTTTGCCAGGTTTAGAAAAAATATGCATGGAAATAAATGAAGAAATGCTGCCACTTGCCAAATACCTGTCTTCTGACACCAGATACGGTAGTGTGCACTTGTAATCCCAGTAGACAAGAGACGGAGGCAGGTAGATTGCTCGAAGTCAAAGGTCACCCTGAGTTACATGTGAGTTCAATGCTATCCTAAGCTAAGTGGTGAGACCCTGTTTCCTAAACAGCAACAAAAATAAAATTAACCAATGAGAAGTGGGAAGTGGATTGCAGTTGGTGCTTGGATACCCTGATTACACCTGGCAATATAATAGGCCCAGAAAATTATTTATCACTCAACTTCCCAACATCCTCTCCTTGACCAATAGGCCTCAGGTTGCACAGATTCCTTGAATGTAAGCTCAGCATCTAATCTCAGAAATCCCCAGAATTTCTACCCTTATTTAAAAAGCATACGTACTCTAGATAATTGATGTCTCTGGGGCCATTTGAATGGCAGATACAAGATGGACAGACACTTGTGAAAACACCATAGAGTATTTCTTTAGGAGAAAGCCTGTAAAGTACATCTCTAGAGCTGTCCAAAAATGGTGTCTTTCACCTCACCAAAGAATTGCTCTACATGTTCTCTCCCAGGCCCATAGTGGAAGGATGGGTGAACCAGTACATAAATATGTCTGTTTCTCCAAATTTATTTTTAAGATTTTTTTTTATGTATATGAGTACACTGTCACTGTCTTCAGACACACCAGAAGAGGGCACTGGATCCCATTACGGATGGCTGTGAGCCACTATGTGGTTGCTGGAAATTGAACTCAAGACCTCTAGAAGAGCAGTCAGTGCTCTTAACCACTGAACCATCTCTCCAGCCCCTCTCCAAGCTTTTAAATTTATTCTACCATATTAGAGCAAGGAAATTCTACATCTCAGATTCATCTGAAATAGATCATGATTAAATCTAGGTTGCCACCAAGTACAGAAGCAATGGATGAAAGTGTGAGACTTCCAACTTAGTATAAGGAATTTGGAATCTCTTCTAAGTGTGTGTATATAATGATATATTTGATAGTTACTATGTAAAGCAACAGCTCTTCTCTTGGCCCTCCTTATATCTGAGCCATCTGCTATGGGGAAACATCTCCCGCTCAATAATAGTCTAGAAAATTCAGTCACATGCTACCCTCAAGTTTTGTCTCTTAGTTTATTCCAGATCCAATCAAGTTGACAACTAAATGTTACAATTATACTCTATTTTGGTATACATATATTCCAAGTTCTTTTCCATTTTGTATTTTTGCTATACTGAGAATTAAACTAACTATCACAAGCCCTTGTTTGTTTGTTTGTTTGTTTGTTTGTTTGTTTTCAGATGAGGACTTACAGCTCAGGCTGGCCTAGTACTCACTATATAAGCAAAACTTGCCTTCAAGTCATAATCTTCTAGTCTCTACTTCCAGAATGCTGGAATTTCAGATATGAACCACACAGCAAAGTCATATATCCAAATATCTACAGATGTGTATGAATTGTGCTTTATAGTTCTTTGAGTTCATAAATCCACTCTTGGAATTTGTTTTATTGGAACTACTCTAGTGTGAGTCTAGAATCCAGTAGAAATGTTGAGTGTGTATATTTTGGAAATAAATACTCCTTTAAGTTGCTAAAATTCCTTCCTCGGAGGAGATTAAGATGGTGTCCACCTCATCCTAAACTTCTAATGACAAACTAAGGCATGATCTCCAAAGTTGACTCTGTTAAACCAATGAATAGGTTGGGCTTCCTTAGAGAACATAGGTGAAAGCTTACTTACAGAGTGTGGATGCTCCTCCCTCAGTAGGCTGCATCCTGAAAGCCTTTACCCAGCAAGGCTGAGGACATTCTCATAGCTCCATAGCTGAATAAATGGAGGCCTCCTCCCCTCTTCTATATACCCTCTCCACATCTCCTGGCCACCTGCAATTAAGGCAGAGTTGTGTACAGCAGATGTTAAGAAGCAACTGCGTTTTCAGGCAAAGGTCTGTGATCCTCTTCATTCGTCCATGAAGGGGTTCAAACCGTCAACAAAAACATCTGGGACAATTCTTTCTCAAATGGACATAGCTGAGTTCACTCCCCAAGAGGGCAGTTTTCTTAGAGGACATCTACTCACAATGCCTTGCAATATAAGGCATGGAAGGAAGAAGTCTCTGCCAGTAGAGTAGACTAAAGGTGTTTACAAATTTATCTAAATCCACCTGAGTTCCTTTGTTTCACTGGCCAGAAAGCCAATCTTCTTATCTATGGCCTTATAGTCATATGAGTCTGATAAATATGAGCCATCAGTTTGAATCATAAGGAGGACACCAAGTACATTATGATCATTAGGGAATCCACTGTCTTGGATGCTCTTTTGTGCTGGAGGTGAACATTTCCTTCCTGACTTCTCCAGTGTAATAACAAGTAGTCCATGCACTGCACTATGTCCATAGCTTTGGAAACAGTCACTTTGTTTAGTCAGTCTTTCTTTTAGGGGTACCTTTAGACATATGATTTTGAAAAAATACATAGTTTAAGAAGAATATTAAAATTTTTTGAAAGATATAATCTAAATCATGTGAATAGCGATTAGGCAATTCAAGTTATTTAACTAAATGCCAATGAGGTGGTTAAAATGGAAGGTTTACCATCAGTAAGTAACTTCTGCATTGAAGAGTCCAGGGAAATTCTTTGACTAACTGTAAAGACCATAGAAGGCTAAATTACCTATAAACTGGGAAAAAAACATCTGTTCTTTAAAAGTGTGCTCTCATAGTCTTCCCCAGTGAAAACAAATGGATTGGTAACCAGTGCCAAGTTGTCAACCCCAAAACATACACATACAAGTAACACTGGACAGATTGAGCAGGTTGTATTCTTGTACTCAGGAGTGTGTACCCAAGTGTACACACTTGTGTGCGTGTGTGTGTAAAACAGCAATCAATACAAAATAGGTATGAATTTGGAAGAGCACAGGAGTGGTATATGGGAGGGTTTGAAGGACGTAAGAGGAAGGGAGAGATGATGGTATATTAAATGTAGGTATATTAAAATCTCAAAAAGAAAAGAAATAACTAAAAATAACTAATAAAAATAAATGAATAGCAAGGAAACTTAAATGTGTTACTTATCCTCAATACCATTTTGAGGATTCTGAGATTCATTATTCTCTTCTCCCTGAATCCTGATACCCCTTGCCTTAGTTCACTGAATCCCTTGGTTTTATGGTCAGTTTAAGTCCCATTCCAATTACATAAAGAGCATGTTACTAAAAGAGATACACACTTTCTATTCATTTTTGGCAAAGCATATAAGGTTTTTTGGTTTTATTTGTTTGCTTGTTTGTTTTCCATTGCAGGTTTACTCCCATATTCCATTTCTGGTTTCTTTTCAAATTTAAATAAATTTAAGTAAATAAAAAATTATTTTCCGTGGTGAGATTTTTTTTTTTAAAAAATCACCTTATTTCTTATGTCTGGTTGAAAAACAAAAAAATGTAGTAATGTCTCTGGACCTGCTTTCCTCATGTTGTAATGGTCAAAAGAAACCAGGAAAGCCAGTCTTCACACACTTGCCATTCATGATACTTTTTATTGAAGAAAGCATGACAGGTGGTTGACGTCACCAACATGTTTTATTCATTCAAAGTGTTTCACATAAAGCCAGACCAGTCTTCCTTCCTTAAGTTCATTTAAGTGATCAAAGATTTAAACATCTGCAAATAATTTTACAAGAGTAGCTTAATAAAACTCAAATATATTATGAAAACTTTGAGGTAGGATTGCATTGAAGAAAACCCTCAAACACATTTTCAGTAAGCAAGCATTAATACTAGAATACTCTTGAAATGTAAAGGTACAGTATTCAAGATGTCAAGACACGAGATACAATGATTCGGTCATTACTTATGCACTTATGTCTTTGATATGATGTCATAAGATTCAGAGTGTATTCATAAATACAGTCTTTAGAAAAAAGGTGTTGAAATTAAACAAATCAAAAATAAAGATCTTTATTACTTGATTTTCACCATCATCTACATGCAGTACTCTCTCACGTTGGGGGAAGCGCAGGCGGTTCCCCTGGCTCCAGTGTTGGGTCCGTGTGCCCTAGGCTTCAAGGCTCACCCCAGCAGCCCTCCTCCTCATGGCGCAGCGTCCACAGGGCCTGACGTGGCGGGGGTGAGATGCCGGGGTCAAGCAGCCCTGGTGCCCAAGCCTTGGCCGCAGTGTAGGGAGGGGGCGCAGATAGAGACCAGCCACGAGCACTCTCGCCCTCCCGCGCCAAGGCTTGACTGTAGCACACTTCCCATGGTGCCTGATCTCTCCACCGTGCGTTCTGCCCGCCTAGAGCTGGTCTCCTCGAGAACCCAAGAGTCACAGTTCCCTTAGACAAAAGTTCTCCAATGCCAAATTAGTTTTTATCTTTATTTGTTCTGAATGGTGGGCAGCGCTCCCAGGGCAGGCAGGTGGAGAAGGAGGGGAGAGAGAGAGAGAGAGAGAGAGAGAGAGAGAGAGAGAGAGAGAGAGAGAGAGCTACTCGTGTCAATGTGTTCTATTTATAGTTCTGAGAGGAGACAGGGGTTTGGTGGCCTACACTTTCCATTGGCCAGCTTGGGGACCCTATTGGTGCCTCATTTGCTTTACCGGAGGAGACTCAGGGTTGCTTTCTACATGACACAAATTTCACATGCCAGTCCTCTCTCTATACAGGGGTCGTGATAGCTATGGGGAATCTCCCAGGAGCGTTGGCCAGAAGCATGAATTCTGGTCCCTTGTGTAGGTTCCACTGTTCGTGGAATTTTTCACCAGGTCTTCCAGGGCTTCTAGCCTATGCTCAACCAGGCATTAGACTGCCTGACATAGATCACTGCCCCACATCTATAAAACCTTCGTTATCGGGAAAATACCTTCCAAGATATGGCATAAATGAGCTAGAAATTTTCATTTTTTCCTATATATTTTCTGGGTTTAATTCATATTCAATCAAGCTCTCAGCTGTTCAAGAGTGATTTGGTTATGGGAAGTCTGTTATCTTTTTCCAAATCCAGGGCTGTAAAACTGTCTTTAAACATATTTAAATAAAATTTAAATACTTTAAAAATTGCAACCTGAAGTGTCTGCGTTTAAGAGCTGTAAGTAATTTAAGAAACACACTGTGGCTTTGTCTTGAACAGATGGGTGTACACTTCTGAAAGGGGACATGTCTCTCAGAGAAACAGTAGATGATGACATTATGTATGTATTTATAGTTCTTACATTGTTCAATGGCTCTTTATATAACCACCTTTTCACTTGGGGATTTTTGTCCCTGGTGTATGTTGTGATTTTATCTGTTTGCTTTTCTTTTCTTTGGAGACAATGGGTTATTTAGTATCTCTTTTAAAATCTCTTTAGGGGTGTGCATTTTAACAGCTTTTTTCTAGTTACATTATTTGCATGGTTTCCTCCCTGTGGCATCTCTGCTTTTTAAAGCAAACAAAGACAGTAATTTGGGGTTTGGGGATAGGAGCGAGAAGCTTGTGATATAAAAAGTATGGTGCAAAACAGAAGTTTTACATGTTTATTAAGCTGTTTTTTCCAGAAAAAAAAAATATATCTTGAGTGTCACTACTAGAAAGTGTAATGCATTATACACACTTTGAAGATATTGTTCTTATTGTTCTTGGTGGCCAGTGTATATTTGCATATGTGTATTACTGTACTTAATTTTTACCCATTATTTCATTTCTACATTGAAAACCAGGCTAAGGTATTCTAAGCAATTTTTCCCTAATCACATGGTCAGGATGCAAACGAAATGAGAACATAAATCAATTCTGGAAGAGTGGAAACTCAAGGCAATTAATGACACAGGTCAGTGAATAGCATACATCCAGATTAATTTACATTTTTAAGGACAGAAGGTAAAATAAAATGCCAATGAACAAAAGTAGTAACTTAAAATAACTGTCTTTGTTTAACAACAAGGACAATAACTACAATATTACCAGTCAACACCAGTTACCACGCATCATCTAATACTCAGCCCTCCTAATACTGTGACACTATAATACAATTCTCCATGTTGTGGTGACCCCAATCATAAAATTATTTTGGTGCTATTTCATAACTCTAATTTTGCTACTGTTACAAATTATAATGCAAATATCTGTGTTTTCCAATGGTCTTAGGTATCCCCTGTGAAAAGTTCATTAGACCCATGGGTTCATGACAAAAGGTTGAGAAACACTGATTGTTTTGTTTTATTCCTTCCAAACAACACTAAGGAATGACAGTATTGTCCTTATTCCAAACTCAAAACCTAAACTCAGGGAAACCTATGTGTCTCACCCAATGTCATCCATTATAGACATAGGAGCTCAGCTGTGTTCCAAATCATACTCAGTGTTCTGCCCTGCTGTAAATTCTATTCTTGTTTACTTGGTACTTCATCTCAGAGGTTATCCTCTTGGAGTCTTGGGATTTTTAATTCCAGTACAGGCCTATATACAGCACAGTGATTGGAGGCATTGCTGTATTTACAGATCTAGGCATTCTATCCCTGTAGGATTCAGAAAGATTGTGTTGTTTAGTATTTTGTTGACTCAACTCAGGCTAGAGTCAAATTGGAAGAGGAAGCCTCAACTCAGAAAATTCCTCTACCAGATTGGGCTTATGGTATATTTTCTTGATTAATTACTGATGAGGAAGAGTCCATTACACTGTGAGTGGTGCCATCTCTGAGCAAATGGCCCTGGGATGAATAAAAAGATGAGCACCTGAGTTTAAATCCCAGTACCTGTGTAAAAGCTCAGCATAGAAGACACTTGTAATCCTAGTCCTGGGAGGGTAGAGATAAGTATATCCCAAGAGCTCACGAGCCAGCCAGTTTAATCAGTCACTGAACTTCAGGCTCAATGGGAGTCCCTGTCTTACAACACAAACTGGGGAGTAATAGAGGAGCGTACCAGAATGGAACCTCTGACCTCCATATGCACGTACACATGTACACATTCACATCCCTGCTGACGTACGCACAATGACAAACACAAATATGAAATAAACATGTGCACACACCCCATGCTCACAGTCACACATGCGGGGAGAGAGAGAGAGAGAGAGAAAGAGAGAGAGAGAGAGAGAGAGAGAGAGAGAGAGAGAGAGAGAGAATGAGAATGTTTAGCGCCTCATCCAAAATAGGATTTAATGTGAAAAGAATCATGCATGCAAAAATGTTGGGTAGTCACCTAGAAATACTAGAGCTATCCAGGATCAAGATCTGAATCAGAAAAGAAACATACTATTTACCTGAAGCTTTCTTTCATGTTTAAAAGAGTGAATCCTTGAGTTGTAATGTTAAATGTTTCAATTAAAATGTAATACTACATATGCAACAGATGCTGAGAAAGTTCAGATAATCCTAAAAATGTACTTTAGAAACCTGTTCTCCACCAAAATGGAAATTCTAAAAGAAATGGATAATTTTATCAATACATACCACTTTCCAAAGTTAAATCAAGAACAAATAAGCATCTTAAACACATCAATAACCTCTACTAAAATAGAAACAATTATTAAAAGTTTCTCAACCAGAACCAACCAACCAACCAACCAAACAAACAAAAAAAACCAAATCAACCAAACAAACACACACACACACACACACACACACACACACACACACACACACACCCCAGGGTCAGACAATTTTAACACAGAATTCTACCAGATTTTCAAAGAAGAGTTAATGCCAATACTCCTCAAATTATTCCACAAAATAAAAACAGAAGTAGCATTTTTCAATTTGTTTTAAGAGGCTACATATACCCTCATACCAAATTACATAAAGACCAAACAAAGAATGAGAATTACAGACCAATTTACCTTGTGAACATAGATACAGTTTTTTAACAATTACTTGCAAACTAAATCCAAGAACACATAAAAAGATCATTCACCATGATCACATAACTTTTATTCCAGAGATACAGGGATACATAAATTAATATATGTAATCCACCAAATAGCAAAACTGAAAGACAAAAACTTGATTCTCCCATTAGATTCAGAAAGGGCCTTTGAGAAAATCCAATACATCTTCATGATCACAATCCTGGAGAGGTTAGGGATACAAGAAACATATCATAACATAATAAATTCAATTTACAGCAAGCCCATAGTCAACATCAATATAAATGAAGAGAAACTAAAGGCAACTAACCTAAAATCTGGAGCAAGAAAAGGTTTCCCACTGTCTCCATAACTATTTAATATAGTACTTGAAATCTTAACTAGAGGAAGAGTAAAACTGAAGGGGATCAAGGAGTTACAACTTGGAGAGATATCAAAGAATCTTTATTTGCAGAAAATATGATACTATATATAAGTGACCCTAAGAAGTCTGTGAAGAATCTCCTCCAGCTCATAAACACTTTCAGCAAAGTAGATGAACACAAAATTAACTATCAATGTTCAGTAGACCTCCAGTTGACAAATGAACTGAGAAAGAAATCAGGAAAACAACACCTTCCACAATAGTTTCAAATAAAAAAAAAATATCTCGGGGTAACTCTAACCAAACAAGTGATAAATATTCAAGACTTTGAAGAAAGAAATAAAATAAGATATCAGAAGAAGGAAATATCTCCCATATTCTTAAGTATACCAAAGATGACAATCCTACCAAAAGCAATCTATATATTCAATGTAATCACTGTCAAAATTCTAACACAATACTTTCCAATACTTGAAAAGACAAGCTTCAGTGTCATATGAAAATACAAAGAACTCAGGCTAGATAAGACAATCCTGAATAATAAAAGAACTCCTGGAAGAATCACATTCCCTGATTTCAGGTTGTACTGCAGAGCTATAGTAATTTTTAAAAATTGTGATTTGGCACAAAACAGATTCCATTGGTTAACCAATTGAATTGAATTAATCATCAGGAAAATACAAATGAAATGACGACTTTAATATTTAATATATATTTTTTTTTTACATTTTATTTATTTATTTATTT
>CM052714.1:50145671-50164920 GCA_028551405.1 Uromys caudimaculatus | reverse complement strand
AAAAAAAAAAAAAACCAGAAAGAAGGGAGAACATCAGGAGAAAAAAATCCCTCTAAATCTACTGAGCAAATCTTGTACGATCTCACAGAGACTAGAGCAGGAAGCCCAGGGCCTGCTCTGTTCATACTCTGTCTATCTCTGTGTATACATTATAGCTGCCAGGTTAATATTTTTATGGCAATCCTGAGTATGTGACTGAGTGGGTCCCTGATTCTTGTGCTCTCTCTTGGGCTTTCTTCCATCCATTGGTTTGCACTGTCCAAACCCCATGTGATGGGGCCCCATGTGAAAATATATTTTTAGTAAAAGATAAATGTTGACAATTTCATACACATGTATGGTACATCTGTTTGTCCTCACCACCTTCCTTCCCTCTTTTATCTCCTGTCACATCATTTCTTTTATCTCCTTCTCCTGCATATAGTTCTCTTCTCAAATTCATGTCCTTTGGTTTAGATTTGTCAGTCACAGCTTTTAGCCAGGGCTTTCTGTGTGACCAGGAGACTAAACTTGTCACTGGAGCTGGCTAGATCATTGAAAATTATAATTGTCGTTCATTCAGAATAAGTCATGAGCCAATATTTCCATCAGGGTAGGCTAGGGCATCATGAACCCCTCCCTAATCTATGATTGGCACAGTGCAGATAACCACAATGGCTATGAGATTCTGCTGCAAGGGCTATGTTGGGCCTGAAAATAAAGTCAACATGTTCAGCTATTCTTCCTGCCCTCCAGGTTGGATGAGTTTTCTTGTTTTGTTTTGATTTTATGCAATTTTCTTTGAACATATGGGGAGGTGGTATATGTTTCCTGTTTAGGACTGAATCCTCAGTTGTCATTTATTCTAAGTACCTTGAGCAGCCAGGCTTCTCTGTGTTCACCGCCTCTCACTGTCCTGGACTGCTAGAGGCAGACTACATATGCATCTTTATCAGCCATAGGGAAATGGGACAGTGTAGCCAGTGACTGGCAGCAGACTAGGACACAGACAAACCCAACATTTAAAGCAGTTCATTGAACCCTAAAATCCGGGCAACCTAAAGCTGGATGTGGTCACCATATTTAGCATATGAGAGAATGTTTAAGCTTAGCTAGACAACAAGACTAAAATCCTTCCTTGCCATGCTGAGCTATCGACTCTGGGCCAAAACATTAGCTTTTCTGACTCAAAGGATGAGGGTTTAGTCAATCCCAATGTAAATGCTAGTCTTTGACTGATTGATGCAACAAGCAGTTTCTTGTCCTAAAAATTTGACAAGGTTTATTTGTGAGCAACAGGATTTTAAAGACATTTAACTGGCCATTTCTTTCATTCCCCTCTGTTAGACAGCAACACGGCAGAAGCTGATGAAATTGGAATGTCTAAATATTAGGGACCTCCCTTCTGACTTGTGTTTTCCAGACACCTGCACTGAGGCCACACACACACATTTGTCATATGTCAATAATTTCAAAAGGAAAAAATTACAGCTTCAGATGTGGAATGTTTGGTACCCCAAGTATATTTTTGTACTGGGTTGCCATAAGGGACTTTCACGGACCATTCAAAATAAATGGCAGAACCTTACAATTTTAGAGACCACAAGCTGGAGTTTAAGATATTTCTGCCATGGGTTTATTGAAAAAACTCTCCTTGACATGCAAAGACAACCTTCTTGCTCTGCCATCCTGAGGGCTCTGTATGTTTCCCATTCAGCCTGCCCCATGTCCTTATCTTACGTAGGACATGGGACATGCTGAATTAAGGCCCACTTTAACACCTCCAGTATAACTTATTTACATGCTTAATGATCACAACTTCAAATAAAGCTATCGTCCAGTATACTAGGAATTTAGACTGTATGCAGCACTAGGTTTGAAGGGACACACACAGCCATAACTCCAGGTTTGTAAAGAATACTGCTTTCTGTCACAGAGTGAGCATCTATCTGTCACAGAGTGAGTGTCTATTTTTTGAAATTGATAGAAACGTTGCATCAGAGAGAGAAGTTATCCAGCCGGGCTGTGTATCATTTGGCCTAGCGCTCAGACACCTTCTTGCAGAGATCAGATTCTCCTCAGAAGAGAACAAGGACAGATACATATGTGTATTTAAATGTGTAGACACATTCCTTGGGGCCCCTTTTCCTAGAAAGAGAACTGCATGCAAGCACATTGATCATCCCTGGGATTCCTTTAAAGCTACATTTGGAGAAGGCAGAGGTTTCCAAGAGCACGGTAATTTACCTCATTCCTCCTGCAATACGCGGCAGGTGTTAATTACTTTGTTATTTCAATTGATCAAATGCCCCAATGCCATGGTGACTCTGGGCACATTCACCAACACTACTTTCCCTTCATTTGTTTAAAAAAGGCTACCTTGAATATCTCCTTGTGCAGCCAAAATTCAGTGTTCCAAATCACTCCTGGCTCATTCTTGCCAGAATATGAAATAAACTCTCAAAGCGGACCTCTCAGACATGGGCTTTTGGCCCTGACTGCAGCAAATACATAAAGAGGAGCTTATGTTTGACAGATTATAGGACAAACATCATGTCCTATTAGACCCTTTGTGCACTCCACTGTGCCATTCTCGGACACAAGGGAAGAAAACTGTGGGCAATTTAATATGTATGTACTTACTAAAAAATAAGTGCATGGTTTTTGTCTTAGTCAGGGTTTCTATTCCTGCACAAACATCATGACCAAGAAGCAAGTTGGGGAGGAAAGGGTTTATTTGGCTTATACTTCCATGCTGCTGTTCATCACGAAAGGAAGTCAGGACTGGAACTCAAGCAGGTCAGGAAGCAGGAGCTGATGCAGAGGCCATGGAGGGATGCTGCTTACTAGCTTGCTTGCCTCTCCTGGCTTGCTCAGCCTGCTTTCTTATAGAACCCAAGATTACCAGCCCACAGATGGCACCACCCACAAGGGGCCTTCCCCCTTTGATCACTAATTGAGAAAATGCCGTATCGCTGGATCTCATGGAGGCATTTTCTCAACTGAAACTCCTTTCTCTGTGATAACTTCAGCTTGTGTCAAGTTGACACACAAAACTAGCCAGTACAGTTTTTAAGAAAGTATTCATATTATGTTCTCATTTATGTTATGTGGTCCATATTTGTGTTTATGATGTGTGTGTATCTGAGCATTCCATGGTAGGAGTGTTAGGTCATGGAGTTAGTTCTGTTCTTCCAGTATATGAGTTCAACCTGGAGATTGAACCAGGGTGTCATATTTGGTGATAGGCACGTTGACTTCCTGGCCCCAATAGTTTTTTGCTTTTGTTTGTTTGTTTGTTTGTTTGTTTGTATTTTCATTTAAATTATAAGTTCATGGAGTTAGCAACTCACTAAAGCTTTCACTTCCTTTATCTAAGTGGGGAAAAAACAATTCTGGATTGCTATTTTACCTACTTAAATCATTGGAAAGGGAAAACTATAAAGTTTAAATATGAAGCAATTAAAACTCAGGTCAAAAATAGCCGTCTTAGCAGTTTAGTGGTTCCAGGTTTCCACAGAGTTCTATCTGGCTTTGCAACAATTGATAACTCCGTTTTGCAGGGTGGACTTCAGAGAGGCCATCTGCCATATGGCCAGCAAAATCATTCAAGTCAATAAACCACAGAGATACTTGCTCATCCATTCTCAGAGTAGACACCTAGAAACAGAATCCCGTCCCTAGCTGCAATGACTATATGAAGACTACTTAATGTTTGACTAATGTTGCACTAGTCAGGAGAGCAGGGAAATGGTACCAGTCACGACATCTCTCAACAGATGAATAGGGAAGAATTATACACATATACAACTATTTTATTCATCCATAAAGAAAATTAGAATTATCACATCAGAAGGAAAAATGAATGGAAGTAAAAGTCACGATGTTAAACAGAAATAAGCCAGATTCATAAAAATAAATGTCATATCTGGACCCTAGATTTAAGTCTATATATTGATATTTTATGTAACTATGCAGATTTATATGTCTTAGATATAGACACGTGTGTGTGTGTGTGTGTGTGTGTGTGTGTGTGTGTGTGTGTGCGCGCGCGCGCGTGTGTGTGACTAAATTATAAAGAGGGCCAGGTCAGGCGAGAAAGGAGATGTAAGGCAGGTGGAAGGAGAGAATAACAGTTTACATGTGGGATGTAAGCAGAAGTTTGCCCTTCGTGTGCTCCATACATACTGTTTGAGAACATATGAAGTTAAATAAGATCTGGACAGGCAAGGAGGGAGCAGTGGGGACATGGGAGGGTGATGGAGGAGGGAGAGAGATAAGGGAAAATAGAACCAAACCGCATATAAGTTGCCACAACGAAATCCATTTTTATGCTGAGTAAAACATTAATGAAAATACCCCTCTAATGCATGATTATTGTTTTAAATAAAACAAAACCTAAAGGACACTTAACATTTGATATTCTTAGCTATTAGGTCAGCAAACACTGAGTAAGGTCTTGTTAGTACTGTGATTCTTCATATGGAGTTGCCAAGGTTTAGCTAATGGCTTGCCGTAGTTACATGGCTAAATAGTTCTTGCTTTAACAAGAAAGTGGGGTAAAGGAGATGTGCTCTGATATATCCTTTTACTATGAGATCCATGGTTCCTTCCAAGAACAAAATAAACTTTTGAAACATTTGAACTAATTAGGGAGAAAAAGATATCACTAAAGCAAAATACCACTCTTTGGTACTAAAAAGACCCAAGGATAACATAAAGACCTTAGGCTTCTAGATAATACAAATGTGATTACATTTCTATGTAATGGCATAGGAACAAACATAATAATGTGTGTGAAATCATCTGTGGTATCAGGATTTTGTTAGTTGCTCACCAAGCACTGGCTAAATCTAAAATTATTGGATTTTCATTTTTTAAAAAAACTCAAATTGCTCATGTTTGTTGCTATATTGTTATAAACAGTAAGTTTACTGTTTATAAGTTCTTTTTCTGTGGGGCTGTCTTCCCCTTAGTATGATTCATACATCACTGCTTGAGAACATGTCAAGTTCTACAAATAGACTCAGTTCTTAAAGGACCTTGTTTTAGGACCAGAACAAAAAATAGCTACCAGAATTATGTTTGGTCATTCCCTATTTCCAAGAAAGCTTATTGCATGCCTCGATTAAAATCTTGGGTTTCTTTCCAAGTTTCCGTCATTTGTATGGCACATTAAATGCATCATTTAAACAATCTCACTGCTTTTGACTTCTTCACATATTAGGATTCATTTGTCTACATATCATTGAGTAGTTACACTTTAGTTCTTTATTAGTGTGCTTTTTTGTAATATTAAGGCAGGATTCACAAATTTCTATGTTTATTCCTTTCCTTCCTACTAAAATATAAGGCAAGGAGAAGTGCATGGAGCATGGTAAAGAGAGAGAACGAGCTGTGGAGATAGAAGAGTGGAAGCTGGAGTTTCAGTTCTGGAATCACCAGCCAGTCTGTGACCATAGGAAACTCATATGGCACAGGAAGACTTAGATCTAGTCCTGTTCCAAAGATAAGGATTGAAGAGGAAAATAAGTTATAGGGATTTTATGACCCTCTGAATCAAAACAGATAAAAGAGATCTACAGCGGCACAGAACTATACAAATGTGTGTTCCTGCATCCAACAAAACTTGATAAATCACCTGCGGGGGCTCATTTTCCTTTTAGGTTCACGATGTGTTCTGCTTCCGAGCATGCTTTACAGTTCTGAGTGGCCATCAGACTGAGTTATGGCTGATGTAATGGGTACAAAGTGACAGGCAATACATCTAACTCCAACCTGTGCCATGAAAGCATGTGACTTGAGCCTCTAGCTCAGCTGGGTAGCTGTTGACGGCCAGTGTAACCTTGGAAACTATACATTGAAAAATGATAGAAGGTTCCATAACTCAGGTATCTGAATGACTGCATGAAAATCTAATCCTCATTCCTCTATCAAATAGACACAAATCTGAACATGTTTATACTGTATAAACTCTGATTAAAAAAAAAATAACCAAACCAATACCTTGTCTGACTCTAGCCAGCTCAAGCAATATTACTAAATGTCAGCCTATATGAATTTCCTCTAATGTATCTGGTGGTTTTCTGCCCATCTTGGCAGTATGCTTCTAGATATGAGAGGCTTATGCTGCACACTTGAAAAATTTAAAAATCTAAAACGAAAACACTAGCTAGCAATAACTGTAATTATACTACAATCGCTTCTGCAGTATATCAGTGTCCCAACATCTGTCAAATCATGTGGTCACTGTGCTGTTCCCTTAGCCAACCTTGAATCCCATGTAGTTATTTGTTTAGTCTTGATCCCTGCACTGATCTTGTTTGTGTATTTGCTCAAAAGGCAATTAACTGTATATGCTAGTGACCAAGTGAACTCTGTCTTAACTGAACACAAAGCAGGTTGTATTAAGACAGTGTGGTGCAATATTAATAATCTCTGCAACTCAAAGGAAGCTTTGAAAAAGGCAGCTATAAATAAACAGGCTTTTATTTTTAATGAAAATACAGCTTGCATGTCAATCAGAAGTCACCAACAGACCTGTCTTGTGGTGCTCCTTGAAGGGCTAGGATCTGGATGTTTCAAAAGAACCTTAACGTACTGCTTGGTAAGCAAAGATATACACAGAGAATCTGATGTGATATTGGAAGCATCAGCAAATGTGGGTTACCCCAAGGCATGGCACACAGACTGCAGAAATGATCAGTGAGGCCCTCCTAATTCATTCTCTATCCCACTGATCAAAAGATTATCCCTACTGCTCTCTGCTCTGCCACTCTGGGTTAGCCTGAAATTGCTTTTATATTTTCTTTGAGCTGCTATCTTTTATCTTTTATCATATTTTCCTGGCAGTTTCTTTTATCTCCGATACTTAACTTGTGGCTCCTAACTCATGTTTATCACTCTGCTGTACCTTGTACGGAACCTGAGCAAATTGGGAAGCCAGCAAGGTTGATATATTATATTCTGTTGTGAATTTAGTAAGGATTGCCACGCCTTTCACCTGACACATGGTCTTCAAAGCACATTCACATTCCGTCCATCATTATTGTGAAATCAGAAGAGCCAGATTCCCACTGAGAGAACATAAGCTATGGAGAGACAAATTACGTTTTATATTCCGTGACCAGTAAGTGGCAGATCTAAAACTAGCTCCATGTTTCTCACTTCCAATCTAATGTTTATTTCACTACATCAAAGCAGGAACTACAATAGTCAATGTTTCTTAGTGACAATTGGGAGAGAAAGAATTTATTTCAAAGGGGCCTTAATCATAGATACTATGCAAAACAGTCTCTAGATTCAAAGTGACCATGTGGTTACTCTTCATTGCCCACTTGATTGGGTTTGGGACATACAAAGGATTGGTGAGTTGCATCTCTTGAAGTACTTGTGAGGATATTTTCAGAGAGAAAGTACTGAAAGGAGGTGTCCCACCTAATCATTAGGAGAACTATCTCATGATGTGGTGTCTATTCTTTGTCATCACCTGGCTAGATCTGGACTCAACTAAAACTCAAGCTGCTGCTGGGTATTCCAGTGAGGGATTTCTTTGATAAGATTATTTGGAGTGGGAAGATTCACCTATATGTGGGCAGCATCTTCTGGTGGCAACACAGAAAAAAACAAAGACATGGGAGAAGCCTGAAGACCAGTAACTCTCTAGGAACATGACAGAACCTTGGCACTAGATTTAGACCTCTGGTGGAGACAGAGCAAGCCATTAAGCAGCACTTCTTCTGGGTTTCTGCTTCATTTCCTCCAGCCAGATCCCTACCTTGAGCTCTTCCTTTAGTTTCCTTCCATGATGGACACTATCCTATAAGCTGAAATGAACTTTCTTCACCCAAGTAGGTTTTGATCTGTGTTTTATCACAGCAACATAGACAGCCAAGAAGTGTTGAGAATAGGAGAAATAGTCTTTCTTAGGAAAGGGCACACCAATTGATTATCCAATACCAAATATTTAGCCCTAAAATATATGTATAAGTAGCATTACAGAGATTGAGCAGGCTATAGTTAGGGAAATATGCGTGTATACATACACATATATGCATATAACAACAATTAATGAAAAAGGTCATGAATATGAAAGAGAGTAAGGAGGGAAGGGCTTGGAGGGAGGAAATGGAAGAGGAAATGTATTATATTATAATCTCAAAAATAAAAAAATTGGCAAAAATAAACTAGAACATATGGGCTGGGGACTCCAACAAAATAAAACGAGAAAAGAAGAAAGTCAATCAATGTCAGTCATTATGTTTCTCTAAACACATTTCCCCATGTTACTGGGAATGACTAAATTCAGTATCATTTCACATATTCTTTCTACCTTTCATTCTTCCTGTTTTTTCTTTTGCTGTATATTTGTCTAGTTTTCTACATACTGACTTAAGTGCTTCTTCTGAACTATGACATCAGAGTACAGGTGTTAGAAGCAGTGATGCTGTTGCTGCTTATTAGTGGCATGTTTTTAGCCAAGTCTCAAAACCCATGTCTTTTACGTGTTGTGTGAAGAAGGGACTGTAAATGCACTGACTAAGGAAACACAAGTGTCCAGCTTCAGAGGTCATACATGGCTGATGGTTGTAACTGACCACATCCTAGATCTACTTCCATATTTATCGAAAATACTAACATGGGTTCTTCCAAACTTCAAAGACCCTTAATGAATCACTGGCTAGAATTTTCCTAAAGCTATTCTTTAGTTGTAAACTCTTACACCCCACTTATTTCTCTGATGTTGAGTGTTTCTTCTAGCTATCTTTGTTCCTTCCATTTTCATCTTTACCAGCTATACTTCTCAAGTTCTTGCATGTCCAATCTCATCTTGAGATGGAAAGTGCTTAACACAGAGTAAGTGTTTGACTCACATTTACTGTTATTATTTGTCTTTATTTTGCACATAAAAATAATGATTTCATAAACACATCAGCAAATTGAAAACTTGTGGAAAGGGGCATCTGGGTGACCTAAATTACATGGTTAAGATTAAGAAAAACATGATAAATCTGTGAGGACACTATTTCACATTAATATGTTTACATTGGCATAATTTATATCACACATAAGTCAGCAATGGAGACACTACATGAGACAATTAGTTATTAATTTGTGATTTAAATGTTTTGGGCTTTAAAATTTCAGGTTTATTTACCTGGATTTTATTCTCCGGCATCTGCATCTTATAAAAATGTATTTAATTATAAATATGTGCTTAAAAATGTTTGAAAAATGAAGGAAAATGATTCTGGCTTTATAATGTGTTAAGTAATTAAATTTTAATTTTACAGAACAAACTCAAATAAGTTCTTATAATTTTTTTCTAGGTCCCAAGAAAATGAGATGAAAGTAGTATGGGAAAATTCTTGTTCAATAAACAAAGTAATATAACTAGATTGCCGTTCCTGAATTTTTCACCCCAGATAAATTGTAATTCTAGCATGTTCTAGATATTTATCACAAACACAACTGAATGCTAAATGGCTTGGAGAGACAAATATTGGATGAGAAGCCAAAGAATAAAGATTTATGATCCCTGTCACTGGGCTGCTTAGGGCTTAAATGACTCTCCATATGTAGATAACTTATTAATAAATGGTAATAAGATATAGCCCATTTGCAGAGGTGATAAACCTTTACATGACTAGAAAATAAGAAGTTCAAGATAGAGTAGCAGTCTTTGTATCAGTTTCCCTTCTTGTCAGTTTGAGATGATGCCATGACGAAATCAACTTTAGGGAGAAAAGACTGATTTTGGCTTATAGTTCCAGATTAAAATTTTACACAATGGGGCAGGCTGATAGCAGGGATACGAGGGGCTGGCCACATTGCATCCACAGTCAAGACGGAGGGAGCTATAAATGCTAGTACTCAGCTTGACTTCTCTCTTTTATACAGTTTAGGATCTCAGCCCAGAGAATGGCACCATCAAGAGTAGACAGACTACCCTATTTCAATGATCCCAACCAAGACAATCCCTTATGAGGTTCAACACTTAAGTGATTCTAAGTAGTGTCAAATTGACAACACTAACTAACTATCGTAGGCATTGATACCATTTCTTGATCAGCAACCTGTGTCAAACATTTGATTTAAATATCACATGAAATTCTCTCAACATTAACTATGAAGAAATCTTTCCTGTGTTCCTTAAGAGAATTGGACATAGATTGAAAATTAGATTTATTCTGACTTGGCATTAACTGAGGCCAGGGCCTTTGTTCTTAACCACTGAGCACTGCGAGCCCAAAAAGGAGATAGTCTATAACTGAAGCAAAAAGACTAATAAAGGACAACGTTTAAGAGAGAAATATTTTGAGTAGTACAAGATGTAGTTTTCATAGAAGTTAGTAGACAATAGTCCCAACGTGGGTCAGAGAAACATGAACAAAAATAAATCCACATGTAGAAATGAAGATAAAACCCAGCCTGTTAGCCTGTGGTGCTGTCTTAGAGAATCAGGGAGAGATGAAGCAGCAAAGGTATACATAGTTTAGCCATTGTTGGCATCTGAAGTGCAGAGGAAGGCAGATCAGATGACTGTTGTCTAAGTATCATTTGCCTGGCAGTTTCAGGTTCTGCTTCCATTGATTTCCAGAGTTCAGGGATTAACTCCAGAAATAGAAAGGAGGGAGTAAGGGTGGAGGAGGTAACTCAGCCTGTAAAGTGCCTGCCATGTAGGAATGAGGAGCTGAGTTAGAATCCCAAGAAACCATGCAGGCAGTTAGGCATGGCCGTACATACATGTGATGGCAACACTAGGGAGAGGAGGCTGGACATATGAGTCCTGGGCCATGTTGACCAATCAGTCTCACCTAATCCATAAGTTCAAGGTCAGGGCAAAATCCTTAGGCCTCCAAACATATAACCTCACACATCGTACACACATCATACACACATGGGCATATAAAAATACATACATCTCTCTCACACACACAACAAGAAGGCACAAGGGACAACCTGGTGTTATCCAGGCAAAGACACATGAGGAAGAAGGTCAATCATGGTCTACTGTACACACCATACAAGGCACACCTATGACACAGATTGTCAGAAAATGTCATCAGTGCACAAAAGTAGTAGCAGCAAAAGTCCATAGCTACGGCATGTGTTTGTGTGTGTGAGAAAGAGAGAGGGAGAGAGGGAGAGAGAGAGAGAGGGAGAGAGAGGGGGAGAGGGAGAGAGGGAGAGAGGGAGAGAGGAGAGGGAGAGGGAGAAGGAGAGATGGAAAGAGGAGAGGGAGAGGGAGAGGGAGAGGGAGAAGGAGAGGGAGAGGGAGAGGGAGAGAGGGAGAGAGGGAGAGAGGGAGAGAGGGAAAGAGGAGAGGGAGAGGGAGAGGGAGGGAGAGGGAGAGGGAGGGAGAGGGAGAGAGACTCCATGCAGGTGCAGAATGACCTGCTGTAGGAAGACCAGCAGTTGACATTGTTAGCATCTTCCCCTTTCCCATAGTGAATAACTACCCCCCCCCTCCCCGAACATAGAGGAACCTTAGCTCTGCCTTCTTTCCAGCACCATGGTGTTTTTCTGCATCTTAAGTCAGCCTCAACACTGGCAGCTAACAGTCAGCACTAAGCACACGGCTGCTGCCTAATCAGCGCCTATTATGCAGTATAAAGCTGCACTGATGTGCCTCTTAAATTTTTACCACTGACACACCTACCATCTGACATGGTACAATTAGCCCTGTGCTCCCAGAGCCCCGGGCAGACACTGTTGCTGCATTAGGCGAATTGTTGTTGGAGATACCCTGCAGCCTGTGCATAGGCAGTGTTCCTTTGCTCTTCTGGGGGGCAAAGATGGAAGCTGTTAGCCTTTGTATTGCTGAAAAGTGTTAATTTTCTGGAGCATTTTCTCCTAAGAAAACCACAGTGCCATATTGTCATCTGATCCATTACGATTTGCCCTACTGGGAAATGCTACCCTTTTCCACAACTGAGAAAATAGCACCTTGCTGGGCCATTTCTTTATGCATTTGACTGGAGAAGAGTGTGGGTTTGGGGAGCCTGGTAACAGTTCAGTCCTGCAGATAATCACACTGACTGCCTTGTGACACTGCCCTGTGGTTTACCACTTATAGTGAGTCTACCTGAATACCTGCATCCCAGATCCCTGGCTTCCTACTTTACACACACACACACACACACACACACACACACACACACACACACACACACACACGCACGCACACACTCACACACAAACTCACAGAGCAAAAGCAGGATAGTATTACAACCATAAACTTAGTCAGAAATAAAGATATTTGCAGTGTTTTGTAGCACTCTGAAGTTGGTAGGGAAGTTGTTATAAACTTTATTGAAATTCTAATGTAAAAAATAAAAACTAGAGCTTGTGGTATATATATAGAGAGAGTTTGAGGAAAATAAGAACATTAAAAATTTGAATTCTTAATAAGTCAAGGTGTATAATTTTCAGAGTATTGCAAACAGCCATGGATCAGTGGGGTTGGGTCAGAAGATTTTCTGTGATGTAAACTGAGTCGTTGTACTTTTTCTAGAGAGGTGTTTAGAGGAGGCAGAAATGTATGGGAGAGCCCTATTATGCACCATATATTCTAAGAGGTGATGCATATTCCTGGTTCAGAGGTTTCCAGAGAGGCATGGGCAGGGAATTAAAGGCTTTATGATAATGTAAAATAGTCCCATTGACTCTGGCTTTTTAAGCAGGGGATACAGAAGTTTCTACTTTTCTCAAATTCAGTTTTTTAACCATCTTTAGTCTCAGTTAACATGGACAGCTCTCCTGCTGCTGCTTAAAAAGAAAGAATAAAGAGAAATGAAACCCGAGCCTCTCAGATACCAAAACATTTCAATAGCTGGCTTTTGTGCCTGTGGTTTGGGTGGTGCAGGCTGTGATGGAGGTAGGGGCACTTGCCTTTATTCCACCGCCCATCTTTCCCTGAAACCTGTACCATTTCTTCAGAAGAGCCAAGAAAACATGGTGTGTGTGTGTATTTATCCTAAATTCCAGCTGGAATTTGGGGGAATTAATATTTCCCCAGAATGTCAGTAGCTCTGCTATTTCTAGTCCTCTTTTTGAATTGGATTAGGCTAAAAATATGAACTTCAAGATTCTGGCAAGACAAAAAGTAATATTCTTTAACTTGGAATATTGAAGATTTCCAAAGGCTTCTTCGTTTCCTTGGTTATTTGTGTCAGGAAATGGTAGTTGCTGGTTACTGGCTTACTGAAGATTTTGCTTCTTAAATATTCTTCCTTACCCTTGTTTCCTGTTTGGGAGGGGTTCAGTCAGCCTGCTCAGATGCCTGGCTAATTCAGTGGTTTACGTTTTTTTTTTTATTAGGGTATCTGAAGTAGAGGACCTTTTTTTTTTTTTTTTTTTTTTTGCTTTTGTTATATCAGATTTCCTCAGTGTAAAGGAGAAGAAGCTGGCAGAAAATAATGGATCAAAGTCAGTAGATCTGGTACCAAATTCTCCCAGCAGTGAACAATGACACCAATAAGACCACCTACTCCAGGCAGAGGGATGGAAACCCTCTGCAGGTCATAGCTCCCCTTGTAAACAAAACTACAGTTACGAGTGAGCGCAACTTGGGCATGGGAAAAAAAGACTGAGGCATTGATATTTCATAGAAGACAGCAATGACAGAAGACAGTAGTGGCTTTGGTGAACCACTGCCAACCATCACAGACTACCCACTACCTCTGTTTCCATTTTATTTTATTTTCCTTATTTCATTTTGACTGGGCAGTGACAGCCTTGTTCAAGCATGTCTCTGTAAGAAGAAAAGGACATGGAGTGGGCATTATCCCAGATGCCTTGGCAATCACACAGGTGGAATGGGCCAAACACAGAGAGAGATAATAAAGACAAGAGAATCATGCTCTCCTAGAGCAACGCCTGTTAGTGCTAGATTTAGAACGATAGCGGATAGCAATGAAGTGGAGAACGGAGAGAAGAGAGAGAGAGGGCAAAGGAGATGAGGTAAGACTACAAGGGGGGGAAGCAAGGCGATGAGGTGAGGAAACAGAAACACACGGGGAAGACACTGTGTTTAAGACAATGCATACTTGAGATGACCCATCAAAAGGCTCTTAGAGGACACACTAAGTGAGGAAAATATGTTCTTTTCCTTTACGTGTGTTTGCGTGCATGCATATGTGTATGTTTATTCATGTGTGGGTGGATGTGAGTGTGGGTGCCCATGAATACATGCATGTGGAGGCCCAAGATTGTTGTCCATAATCATCCTTGGTCACTCTTCAACCTTATTTATTAAGATAAGAACCCTCAATCAAACCCAGAGTTCACCAAAATGGGTCATTTCACTAGCCAGCTTGCTCCGATATCTATTGCTACTGCCTTTTAAGGCCATGATTTCAGACAGGTCACTATGCACACTCCAGGTGTTCTGTGGGTTCTGGTGATCTGAACCTAGTATTCATGTTTTCAAAGGAAATGCTTTAACCTCTGAGCTATCTCCAAAATCTAAAATTTGTATGTCTAGTTGATTAAAAATATATTGTTGGTCTGGAGAGATGGCAGAGCAGTTGAAAGAGTGCTGTTCTTTCAGAGGACTTTACTTCGGCTCCCAGCAGCCACATCATGTGGCTCACAACCATCTGTAACTTGACGATCCAGGAGATCTGACACCCTCCCTCGGCCTAGAGGGGATCTTCACCCATGTGACATACACCTCTACAGATACACATACATACATTCATACATACATATATATATATATATATATATTCACATAATAAAAAGCAAATCATAAAACCTTGTGTCATCTAGTAAACAAACTGTATTCACATTCAATGGGCTTTAGAAGACGGCAGGTCAGACTTTTATCCCCCATGACACTTGACTTTATTTTTATATTTAAATGTTCAGTTTTAAGGGTTTCAAAACCTACCTTCATCAGTTCTGGAAGGTATATGCTACATTATTGGAAAGGATGTGGTTGTATTTATTATTTATAAAATAAACACCCAAATCCAGCCAGGCAGCTATCTTTCTCCCCACAGCCCCCCAGGCTACCACCATTTGTTCACTGTGGGATTCTGTCTTATAGGGCATTCAGATGATTGCATAACCACCACCAAAAGCTGCCAGCATTTCCCAGTCATTGTTCCAATACAACATGCCTCAGAGCAAGTCTCCATTCCCTTCTACAATTTCTCCTGAGTAAAAATAACCCTCCCCCATCAACCTCCAAATAAAGTTTCCCTTTTTTTCCTCTAATTGTTAAAATGATAATATAATTACATCACTTATCCCTTCCCTTTCCTTCCTCCAAATCTTTCCACACACCCCCTCTCTGCTCCTTCAAATACATAGCCACCTTTTTCATTAATTGTCATTAAATACATATATGTATACATATGTGTCAATATATTCATATATACATACATAATATGTATACACATATATACTAAATATAACCTATTTATTCTGTATAATGTTACACATGTGTATGTATTTAGAGCTGGTCTTTTGGTATTTGATAACCAATCTAGGGGCCCGCTTCCTGAGAGGACTCTTTTCCCCATCTCTGAGCAACCCTTAGTTACCTGCAGTTCTTCATGTAGGGTTGAGGCCTAGCAGATGCTCTCCTTTCCCTTGATTTTCCATTTCATCATGTCTGTGACATTCTTGTCCTGCTCATGTTTAGCCAGTCATGCTGATGAGACTTCACGGATGCAGTTTCTGACATTACTTAGAGACAGTCTCATAGCAAAGTCTGTGATCCTCTGGCTACTAACAATCCTTCTGACCCCCCTTCTTAAATGTTCCCTGAGCTTTAAGTGTGGGAGGGCACTGGGGTGTATCTACAGACTGAGAATTTTTGAAGGGAGTTTAGAAAGGAAATAAACATTGTGGCTTCTAACAATTAGCTGTGAACAGTTTGGTAGGAAAATAAATACACAATTATCATCTCACTGATATATCAATCCTGCTCATCTAAGCTGGTAATAACCAGCTTAGAGATTGTCTTCTTATTTCCTTGAACTCAGCTTAGAACATGGCCTACAGTCTCGTGAACATCTAATGCACAGCTGGTAGACACTGCTTTCACTGGCCAGCTGCATTCAGGTGGTACCTGACATGCTTCTATAGAGAAGATAGTTGTGCAATATAGCTGTGTAATATTCAACCTCATTCTGTCTTTGTCGTTGAGGAGTTCCTCTTTGTTGTCCAGTGAAGTTAGTAGAGGTGCCATGATTGAATTATCCTTCTCTGAAAGATAACTACCCACCTTGCATCAGTATATTGGAGTCCAATCTTCTAGAGCATGAAGCTTTAGGAAGCTCTGGGTGCACAAAGCTTTCCAAATCACAGTACATGACAGTAGAAGATATTTGCCTTTGGAGAAAATGGTGTGTGTTGGAGGTGGGGGAAGGTGCCTTGAGAACTTCTCATGTTAACATAAATCTAATAACAGTTTAAACTAAATGTTTACTTTAAAGAATCAGGGAGTGCATAGACCATAGTTTGTCTTAGTGGGAAGATAATAACCTCAAGAGAAAGGGTTTTACAGTATAGATGAGGGACTCTTGAAGAATGTTGATTGAGAGAGAGCTTGATTAAGCTTTTATTTTATTAAATTGGATGAATTGACAAAAAGCCTGCAACACGAAGAAAAAGAAGTGATGATGGATTTAAATGCATAGCTTCAACAAAAAAGGCAAAGCCTTAGAAAGATATGGTATGAGCTTGTGTTAGACCTGTGCATTTGTGTGAATGCCCATGAGTGACAGATACATCAGAACAAAGAGGTTCATTGTCAAAGGCTGAAAAGGACAATATAGCAAAATATTGATATTATATGTATTTGGTTGGTTTCATCTAATCAGATCTTATTAGTTCTCTTCAGAAACAAAGGAGGGCTGGGGAGATAGCACACTCAGTGAAGTCCCACAAGCAGGAAGACCTGAGTTTGGTCCTCTAGAACCCAGGTCAAAAGATGAGGTTTACTGGCAGTGTGTGGGGATGGACACTTACAATCCTCACAATGGGGATGCAGAGATAGGGGGATTTCTGGGACTTACTTGACAATCAGCCTTATCTCTAGTCCAGTAAGAAATGCTGTCTTACAAGACAAGGTAAACAAGTCCTGAGGGGTAACACCCAAATTATCCTTTGGCTTCCACATGCACTTGCATCTGTGTAAACATACACGCATGTGCTCACATATCAAAGAAACCAACATATGATTAGAAAAATTGCATATAGCTGACAACGTTTTACACACACACACACACACACACACACACACACACACACACACACACACACTATATTCTACTCCTCTATCATACTTCTCAATGAGCTCTCTTGCCTATGTAATCTTGCAGAATCACTTCAGGTTTTTCTATGTCTGATGTGAAATTTAGACAAGATGCCTTTGATTTCTAAGATATCTATCAGAAAGGTTGCTATAAAATTACTGCATTTGGAAAATTATTGGATTACTGGATGATTAAACCCTTTCCTCCCAGGCCTGAGGGGGGATTAAAAATCTTTGAGTACTTACTATTCTCACACATATTTTTAGCCTTAATGATTCTTTCATCATGTGGAAGCAATGTTGGGCTGAACAATATAAAAATATTTTGTTAGTAAGAATTTATTTCAGATGTGGCCATTTTATGAACTTCCTTTGGATTTCAATTTGAAAGCACATGTCTTTTTGTATTCCTAAGCAATTTGTTTTATAACTGTGAAAGTATTTACAATTTCAAATCTTTATTTAAAAATATCTCAATGCTTCAAGACTGCTAGGAAAATAACAAAGTTGAATATATCAGTCAGCCCCATCCACAAGGGATGCTCACTAACTAAGAGCAGGCACAAATGTTGACAACATTCAATAACTTCTTTGTTTTTCTTGGATTATTCTAATCAAGCATTTATTTGATAATTAGTGTGGAAAATTTATTCTGGTGAATCGAAAGTAAAAGTTTGGGAGCCAACGAACGCCAGGAGAAAGCTACCCTCCCAGGAGCGTGGAAAAGCCATGAGTGGGGTTAAGGGGAGCAACACTGCTCACTGAGACCCTCCTGAAACCAGCGGGATACAAGGCCTGAGGAGAACTCGGGGGCAGGAAACCTCTGAACCTTCTGGTTTCCATCTGTGGGTGGAGAACTCTGCCTGGGCAACCAGGAGTCCATAGTCAATGAGCACCAGGGGAAAACTACCCTCCCAGGAGCATGGAAAAGCCGTGAGTGGGGTTAAGGGGAGCAACACTGCTCACCGAGACCTGCCTGGAACCAGGGAAATACAGGACCTGAGGAGAACTCAGGGACAGGAAAACTCTGAACCTTCCAGTTTCCATCTGTGGGTGGAGAACTCTGCCTGGGCCACCAGGGGTCTGTGCCTGGGGACCTCAGCCTGGGCCACAGGGTTCCAGGAGAGAGCAGGTATCCTAGGAGTGCTGACACACCTTTGAGCACAGGCAAAACCACCACTTCTGTTCAAACTCACTGGATCAAGAGGGACCCTTGCAGAGCCATCAGGACATAGGAACCAAGGGACAGCAGGGGACAAGATCCTTCTGATTTCTGTCTGCACACCAGAGTTGACCTTGTACCACAGCTATCCAAACCCAAACACCTCTCAGAGAGAGCTGGTTTTCAAGGAGTATTGACACAGAGGCCTGTAGGAGGGGCAAGCCACAAGCAGAGAGAATAAGATCAACTAACATCAGAGTTAACAAGAAGGCAAAAGGCAAGGGTAAGAACATAAGGAACAGAAACCAAGGTTACTTGGCATCATCAGAACCCAGCTCTCCCACCACAGCAAGCCCTGGATACCCCAACACACCAGAAGAGCAAGACTCAGATTTAAAATCATTTCTCATGATGATGATAGAAGATGTGAAGAAAGAAATGAATAACACCCTTAAAGAAATACAAGAGAACAGAGATAAACAACTAGAAGCCTTTAAAGAGGAAACACAAAAATCCAATAAAGAATTACAGAAAAACACAATCAAACAGGTGGAATTACAAGAAAACACAATCAAACAGACAAAGGAAATGCACAAAACTATCCAGGAGCTAAAAATAGACATAGAAACAATAAAGAAATCACAAAGGGAGACAACCCTGGAGTTAGAAAACCTAGGAAAGAGATCAGGAGTTATTGATGTAAGCATCACCAACAGAATACAAGCGATAGAAGAGAGAATCTCAGGAGCAGAAGATACCATAGATAACATCGACACAACAGTAAAAGAAAATGCAAAATGCAAAAAGCTTCTAACCCAAAATCCATGAAATCCAGG
>CM052714.1:50112187-50145171 GCA_028551405.1 Uromys caudimaculatus | reverse complement strand
GCAAAGGACACTATCAATAGGACAAAATGGCAACCAACAGATTGGGAAAAGATCTTTACCAATCCTATGTCCGATAGAGGGCTAATATCCAATATATACAAAGAACTCAAGAAGTTAGACTCCAGAAAACCAAATAACCCCATAAAAATTGGGGAACAGAGCTAAACAGAGAATTCTCAACTGAGGAAATTCGCAGGGCTGAGAAGCACCTAAAGAAATGCTCAACATCCTTAGTCATCAGGGAAATGCAAATCAAAACAATTTTGAGTTTCCACCTCACACCAGTCAGAATGGTTAAGATAAAAAACTCAGGTGACAGCAGATGCTGGCGAGGATGTGGAGAAAGAGGAACACTCCTCCATTGTTGGTGGGATTGCAAGCTGGTACAACCATTCTGGAAATCAGTTTGGCGGACCCTCAGGAAAATGGACATAATACTACCTGAGGACCCAGCTATACCTCTCCTGGGCATATATCCAGAAGATGCTCCAACATGTAATAAAGACACATGCTCCACTATGTTCATAGCAGCCATATTTATAATAGCCAGAAGCTGGAAACAACCCAGATGTCCCTCATCAGAGGAATGGATACAGAAAATGTGGTACATGTACACAATGGAGTAGTACTCAGCTATTAAAAACAATGACTTAATGAAATTTGCAAGCAAATGGATAGAACTTAAAAATATCACCCTGAATGAGGTAACTCAGTCACAAAGAACAAACATGGTTTATACTCACTGATAAGTGGATATTACCCAAAACATTCAGAATACCCAAGTTTCACTTTATAGTAACAGCTGGACTGAAAGTGAGGTCCCAAATGGAGGAGTTGGAGAAGGGACTGAAGGAGCTGAGGGAGTCTGCAGCCCTATGGAGGGATCAATAGTGTCAACTGGCCTGAGCCCCCCCCCCCCGGTCTTCCTGGAGGCTGGACCACCAACCAAAGAATACACATGGAAGGACCCATGGTTCGGACCACATATGTGGCAGAGGAGGGCCTTGTTGGCCATCAGAGGGAGGAGAGGCCCCAGTAAAGGGAAAGCCAAGGTGGGAATATGGGAGTGGGCGGGTGGGTGGGTAGGAGGTGTAATTCCCTCATAGAGGTGGGGGAGCGGGAGGGGATAGGTGGTTTCCAAAGAGGAGACCTGAAAGGGGGAAACATTGGAAATGTAAATAAAGTATCAAAAAAAAATTAAAAAAAAAAAAAAAAGAAAGTTTGGAACATTTGGAAAAATATCTAGGGTATGAAATCTGATAAAATTTTAGGTTTCCACTGAGTAATGGTACAAGAAAAACAAAGCATGTTCATTGTTTAATTAAACCTAGCTTTTCCCTTAAAGAGGCTGATGCAAACATGTTTACCATGGTGCATACATATCTGTGATGTATTTATTCTCCATTGTTCCTACTTACCAAATTGTTTCAAATTAGAAGTAGGTCTGTTTGGAAATGCAAGATGATATCTCTTCTCAATAAAAATAAGAGTAAACCTTAAATAGTTAATTATTTCATAATGTACATTATTGTATTAATCAATAAATAAGATCTGTTGATATATATTACCCATACACACACACAAACACCTTTTTTGGTTGTTTTTCTATTGTTGTTATTTGTTTTTATGAGATAGTTTTACTGTGTATCTTAGCCAACTTTGGCATTGACAATCTTGAGCCAAGCCTCCCAAAATTGGCACTCTAGATTACCACCAGTGTTGCATTGCCAGTGTGGTAAATGAAACTCTTGCTGCAAATAATAATTCCTGAAATTACAGCAGAAAGCTTTTTGCACACCATTCAAAATAAAGCTCACTCATGCACCAGTTGACTACAGTGGACGTCTTTAAGAGTATTGAAAGAACAATTTTCAATTGATTTTGTAAGTTATTCCTGTAGGGCCCTTGTGAATGCCTCTACCTGTGAAAACCCTTGAAGAAGAGAGTTTTTTGGGCTTTGCCTTAAAATTTATATGTAATCTGATTCTGGCTTATCAGAAACATCTAAGTACATATTTATAAGTATTTCAATTTATGCTTATATTGAGTAATTTCTTCATTTTTTATTTTATAAAAGTTAGAATTGTAGATAGGCATTAGTAGTACATGACTTTAATCTCAGCACTCAGGAGGTAAAGGCAGGTGGATCTCAGTGAGTTTAAGGCCAACCTGATATATATGTAGTGAGTTCAGGGACAAACAGGGCTACACAGAGAATCCCTGTCTTGAAACAACAGCACCACCACAACCACTACCAACAACAACAGTAACAATAGTAACAAACCAAAAACACCAAAAAAAAAAAAAACAAAAAACCTCCAATAAAATAAAACAAAACAACAACAACAAAAACCTAAAATTAAACAAAACAAAAAACCCCACATAAAACAAACAAAAGACATACATACATAAAAACAAGTTTAAGCAACTCTCCTAAAACAACAACAACAACAATAAACCTCAGAGTTGTAAAATCATATATAACCAAGGAAGGAAAAGATAGTATGAATACAGACTCAACCCAATAGAACACACTAAGATCCATGTGCAGTCTTTAAATGTAATCAATATTTGCATGACTTAACTGACAGTTTTAGTGAAATTCAGAAAAAAATATACACAAATCTATGCAGGACTACTCTGATATTTCATCTTAATTAGTATTAAGGCCCTGATTTAAATATTTCAATATTCCACTGCCATAATCACAGATTTCTAAGCCTTAAGTTTTACTTGTATGTTATTCTTTCTATTTAGCTGCTTCTCTTTAATAATTTTCAAAACATTTCAGTCCCTGATGAAAGGAAAAGTCAGTATCTTTGGACATTCCATCACGACATGCTCCTGTGACATTTGACAGGCGTCAGGACAGCTGTGACTCTTACTCTTGTGTTCATGACCCATATGATCAATACAAAACAAATATAACTCAACAATAAGATGAATTTTAAGATATTTTTAAAAGTTCAAATAATTTCTTTACTTTTGTAAAACCAAATCAAATACTGTGATCTTCAAGCCTGTTATTTTAGATCACTGAGCAATGCTGCCTCTCTGGAAGGACAGAGACCAAGAAGTGAAATGAGCCATTGTACCCTCCCAATTAATCTTCTTTCCTACACTTTTTCAGGCTTACATATCCTGCTTTCATTCCATTGAAGACTAAGTGAAGATATAGTTTGAATGCTGACTGAGTATAAAAGTAGAGTTCATTTCAGAAAGAAAACATAAGACTCTCAATTTGCTTGAATACCTCAATAGCATAAAATAAATGCACCAATGATTCAGTAACTATTTATTTGACCACACTTGAATACAATTTGGGTGTAGAAAAGGGAAGGGATGAGCATTAAAGGACAGCATTAGCATGTATAACTATTTTAAGTTATAATGTTAAATATAATAATTTTAAAGTAAATTTCAAACAATTGCTTAATTTATAAAAATAAAATCACTGTTAGTAAATTATCTCTTTTCTGTGATGACTCTGAAAAGTAGAAGTGGTAAACTTAAGTGTATGTAAGTTCAGATAAATGTTTCCATATACTAATAGCCTACTCTCCCCAACCTACATCTCTATCAAGAGATGAAGAAATTTTAAAAGCTGGAATCCACTATACATATTTAGGACACCAGGAGCATGTTCTAATAGGATTCTGGTCTCTTTCTCTTTCCTTTTGGACATGATACAAAGGCTCCCAAACAGTATGTTCTTCAGCTATGATGAACGAATATTGTTCCAGGTCCACAGTGGTAGAAATAGTAGGGTATAGATACACACCTGCAAAACGGTGGGTTAAATGAACCATTCCTCTTTATAAGTAAATTGTCATGAGGTATTTGCTTCAGTAATAGAGAGTTGACAGGTATAAACTACACTCGTAATCATTAGTTCTGCTCAGCACTTTTGTATGATTTTTGGTTTTCTTGATGTAGCATTGCTCTTTTTTTGATTTGTGACTATTGGGTGGCTATGGTGGCTATTCTTGGTCTTCAACTACATTTAAAACTTAAGTGACTGGTTATTCATTGTGAGGGCTTTTTTCTCTTAATTAAATCATTTGAAGTAGGAAGAACCACTTTTGATCCATGTCTTTTGGGGTGGGAAGATTCCAATTTTAAGCTGGACCGCAACTTCTGCTAGCAGCCTACGTAATGACACGGGTGAAGGAAACTTGCTGCTTTTGCCCTCACCCTCACTGGCAAGGCAAGTTTTTCACCATCATTAGAGCCTGTTTCTTCTAGATTCTGCAAATACAGAAAACCAGCTGGGACATTCAGGCCTATGAACTGAACTGGGTTCGTAGAACTTCTTTTGCACACACATATATACACACACACATACATGGACACACAATGTGTGCATGTATGTGTGTATATATATGTATACAAATATATATGTGTGTGTGTGTGTGTGTATATATATATATATATACACATACACATAGTGTGTGTGTGTGTGTGTGTGTGTGTGTGTGTGTGTGTGTGTGTATTCTGTTCTTCTAGAGAACCTTGAGTAATTTTGATTTTTTAACTAGGGAGTGATAAGCCTGATTATGTTGTCTTTTGGAGGAATATAGAAGGTTTTGGGACTAAGACTAGAAAATATGTCAAACACCTGAAGGAGGGCTTAATGGGACACACTAGTAAGAACTTGAAAGACAGTAGCGCTGAGGATAGTGTGAAACCTTAGGGCCCTGAGAATTTTCAGAGGGGAACATTTTCAGTAACTTGCCTAATGACCATTCTTGTTATATTTTGGCAAATAATCTGGTTGCTTTTTGTACTTGCTCTAAAAAAATCTATCTGAGGTGAAACTGAAGTGTTTTCAATTAATGGTTTTGGTGGAAGATATTTCAAGACAGCCTAGTATTGTCTGTGTCCAGTGCTCAAGGACATAAAACATAAAACATTTAAAGAAAACCCTGATGGTAAATAGAACAAAATGAGTAGTGATCTCAGGGCAATCTCCACCCAACTCGGCTTTTAATTTGTAAAAAGAAATTAAAGAAATGCTTAACCAGCAACAACAGAAAGCTTATGCAAATCTAATTTGAAGAGGGGCACAGGTTCTAGTACAGAAAATAGTAGAACTTGGCAGCTAAGGCTACTTGGTTCTGTCTTTCAAGGCAAGGGTACAGAAAACGGGTTAAGGAAAGCTGCTGAGGCCAGGCATTTGACAAGTCAGTCCCTGAATGGAGACCCAAAGAGGACATTGTGTGAAACTGAAATGTGAAGCATTGATTAGAACCCCAAGATGTTGGTGACATCAGAGCCATGGTAGACTTGGTAAGAAGAGCTACTAAGAGGGTGTGAAACCAGCCCAAGAGAGAGAATTGAGTAACAGTCAACAAAATTGAAGAGTTAGAAATCTGAACAGTGATTTGACATTAGCCAAAGACGTACAGAATTTGGAGTTTTTCCTTTTGAGATTGGTCTTGCTTTGGTCCAGTATTTCCATACTGTGTTCCCATTTCTCATTTTGGAGTGGTAATGTATGAGTATACAGTTGTATAGTTGCACATTTGTGAGTTTAAATTATGTGATTTGCTTTTGATTTTACAGGGGCTTATAGTTAAGAGATTGTCTTGAGTCTCAGAAGAATCTTTGGAATTTTAAAGGTGTTAAGATGCTGGCAGGGATGTGGAAAAAGAGGAACACTCCTCCATTGCTGGTGGGATTGCAAGCTGGTACAACCACTCTGGAAATCAGATTGGTGGACTCTCAAAAAATTGGACATAATACTACCTGAGGACCCAACTATTCCACTCCTGGGCATATACCCAGAAGATGCTCCAACATATAATAAGGACACATGCTCCACTATGTTCACAGCAACCATATTTATAATAGCCAGAAGCTGGAAACAACGCAGATGTCCCTCAACAGAAGAATGGATACAGAATATGTGGTACATTTACACAATGGAACACTACTCAGCTACTAAAAACAATGATTTCATGAAATTCGCAAGCAAATGGATGGAACTTGAAAATATCAACCTGAGTGAGGTAGCTCAGTCACAAAAGAACAAACATGGTATGTACTCACTGATAAGTGAATATTAGCCCAAAAGTTCGGATCACTCATTATTCAATTCACAGCAACTGTTGGACTGAGCGTGGAGTCCTAGATGGAGGAGTTGGAGAAGGGACTGAAGGAGCTGAGGGAGTTTGCAGCCCCATGGGGAAGGAGCAACAATGTCAATTGGTCAGCCCCCCCTTGTTGCTCCCAGAGACTGGACCACCAACCAAAGAATGCATATGGAGGGGCCCATGATGCTGGCCACATATGTGGCTAAGGAGGGCCTTGTTGACCATCAGTGGGAGGAGAGGCCCTTGGGTCTGAGAGTGTTAGATGCCCCAGTATAGGGGAATGCCAGGGAGGGAAGACAGGAGTGGGTGGGTGGGTGGGTAAATATCCTTATAGAGGCAGGCGGAGGGAGGAATCAGACAGGAGGTTTCCAAAGGGGAGATCTGGAAAGGGGAAAACATTTGAAATATAAATAAAGTATCAAAAAATAAAAAATAAATAAATAAAATTTTAAAAATGATTCTGTAAAACTATGAGAACTTTTGAAGTTGCACTAAATATACTTTGCATTATGATGTGGATATAAGTCTATGGTTGCCAGGGAGTGGAATATAGTGATTTAAATAGAATAGTACTTATTGGCTCATATAATTGCATGCTTAGTCTCTGTTGGTGGAGTGTTTGAGAAGGATTAGTAGGATTAGAAAGTGTGGCCTTGTTGGAAGAAGTGTGTCACTGGAGTTGGGCTTTGAGGTTTCAAAGGCCATGACAAACCCAGTATCTCTCTGTCTTCCAGCCTGTTGCCTGAGGATCAGAATGTAAATCTCTCAGCTATTTCTACATTACCAAATCTGCCTGCATGCCACCATGACAATAGTAGACTAGCTAAATGCTCTCCTTTATAAGAGTCACCTAGGTCATGGTGCTTCTTTATAGCAATAGAGCATTGACTAGGAAAGTGACAATGTGATATATTTTCACATGAAGTGTGAAGAGTGACGGAGTGTATAGACAACACAGGTATATGCAACTCAGGGACCTGAAATGCAGGGTAATGGTAACTAGAGGCACAGGACTCTGGGTTCACTTCAGGACTGAACATTTTCCCCACTGCTGTTTATATATTGTTTGAGTTAGCTAATATGGATAGAAGTTTAAGAAGAGCTTAAGTAAACGATCCTTTACCCTTTCTTCTGGGTTCTTCCTTCTGAACTTTACTTCTTTGCCCATATGGCCTTACTTTGCTAAAGTGGAAATCTCTGGTTTTGTTGGAGATCCAGTTGCGTCATGTGCTATTTATCTGGAAACTGTCTTATGAGAGGATGTTTTTCTGAGACAAGACTAGTGGTGTTTTTCTGGAAGCTGCCTGGTGAAAGCCCATGTGATGTTTTGCTGGAGACCTTGAGAGGACATGTGATATTTGGAAAGATTTTAAGTATAACTCAACAGATATCACTCTGGCATTTGTTTGCCTTGCTTTGCTGGTGCTGGTCTTTACTGACTACACCATGATATTGGCTCCTCTTGCTTTCTTTGTTGATTTTTGCTAGTTGTGACTTTGTAGAGAGAAATGTACCAAAGAACTTCTGGTGGTGTTGTGCCTGCTTCTTGTTGCTTCAGCAGACTCCTGCCAATTGGCAGAGCCTTGCAGTTTCTTCTGGATAGAACTGCTGCTGCTAATTATTGTTCAGTGTTTTGCTAGTAGACTGGACTACTAACAACAAAGATTGGAATTGCTCTTAAGAACAACTTCTAAACAGGTCCACACCCCCTTTGTCTATTAGCCATCTTTGTCCCCTACCTTTGGTTAGTGGGCTGTAAGGGACATTGAAGTGGTTAAGAACCCTTATTAAAGTAGGTTTTGAAAACCATAAGTCTACACTTTATCCCAAAGGACATTTTTAAAAGGTGTACCTGCTAGTGATAGTTTTCCTCTATCACCCAATAGAAACTCTCACTACTAGAGATTTTATTTTTTTACTGCTACAACACAGTGCTGTTTTGAAGGTGACTGCATATGTGTTATTTTGGTTATTTTTCTCATTGTGAGGATAAAATACCTGAGAAGAGAAACCTAAAAGAAAAAGACTCAAGGTTTGAGCAATATAGTCAGTCCATCAAGGTGGGAAAAGAGTGGCTTCAAAAGTGAGAAGTGGTTGGTCATATCTACCCGCTGTCAGGAAGTAGAGAGGAAATAATGTTGGTACTCTGATTACTTGTTCTTTCTTCTTCTCCCTTTTATTCAGTACTTGCCCTTAGTACTTAGGATAGTGTTGCCCACATTTAGGGTATGTCTTTTCTCTTTAGTTAAACCCTTATAAATGGTCAGTGGTATGTCTTCTAAATGACAGCAAATGCAGTCAAACTGACAAGGTAAAAATTCACACTTAGTTTTTCTAATAGATGTGTTGTGGATATGTCTGGTGCTGCTTGTATTTTGATGTTAATTCTGCTTTCCTGGTGGAGTTGTCTGGAATGGGGAATGAGTCGTGTACTCTGGGTACTCAGGTGACTTCTTGTGAATCTTCCCTGAATGAATAAAGGGACCAATCACTGGGCGAGTAGGCGGGACTAATTGGTTGGATGGGAAAGAGAGGAAGCAGGAGAGAGATAGGGCCTTTTGGACAGGCATAGGGAGAGGATAAGATGTAGCTGCTAGTGTCTCTTGGTTTATATGGTGAATCCTACCGGATTCACCACCAGAGGATTTAGAGTTAATATGGTTTACAAGATTAGAATGCTAGTTGATGCGCCCAGCGATTGAGTTACCATTATTTCTGAACTAAGTTTATGTGGTGTTTTCCTTCATGCAGTGGCTCGATTGAGTTCCAGAGAGAAAGGTACAGTGGCAAAGCGTGGGTTTTTCTGATGTGCACCACAAAAGGCCATAGGAGTTTTGAAGCATGG
Source organism: Uromys caudimaculatus (assembly GCA_028551405.1). Classification (NCBI taxonomy): domain Eukaryota; kingdom Metazoa; phylum Chordata; class Mammalia; order Rodentia; family Muridae; genus Uromys; species Uromys caudimaculatus. The sequence goes on along the minus strand of CM052714.1, from coordinate 50,136,231 downwards.
GGCTGGCGTGGTAGTGACCTACCAGTGGGAACTTGGAGAGCTTGGAAGAGAGACTTTGGAGCTCTGAGTCAGAGATGCCTCTATGAGATAAAAACAGTCCGGCCATTGCCCGCCAGTGTATTGTGGGCCAGCATGCTGGGGCAGAGAGTTGCCAGCAGTAGTATGGACTCATTTTTCATAGATGCCTTGGATAAATGTTTATCCAATAAGGTTTGGAGATCTTTTACTGTGCAGATGATGTCAGTATCTATAATATTCACTTTAAAACTAAATGTGTGTGTGTGTGTGTGTGAGAGAGAGAGAGAGAGAGAGAGAGAGAGAGAGAGAGAGAGAAAGAGAGAGAGAGAGAGAAGCTCTATTTATCCTATATAGAACTTAAAAGTAACTTATCACGATTGCAATAGTTACAAAAGTTTTCTTTGGTTCACAGAGATCATAAATCTATTTTCTATCATCACATCATCAATTTTTCCTTTAAAATACTTCTCAAAAGAAAACAGCATTATTATTCCCTAATGATATAGTTTGCTTTCTCCCTCTTCCTTTCACTCTTTCTCCAATAGCCTGACTGGTAAACAAACAAAAACATCTGTTATGTGTATTTGAAACAAAAATATAGCACATATAGACTTTACTTATCATTAGAAGCTCATGAGAATTCAAATAGACATAAACAAAACTAACATTAATAAATTTTCCCACATAATAAGGATATTCAATGATGAATATAATTTCCAAATTAAAAAAATATTTAATTTGTAAAGAAAGGCTTTCAGACATTCTATGAAATGGCACAAGGGAGATAGTTTTACTTCATGCAAAGCATTGCTTCCTGTATTGCACTTAATCTATTTAATACTATAACATAGGAAAAATATATGTGAATTCTTGTAGTGATACAATTACCAGAAAAATTTTAAAATGGTATGTACCAGTAACAAGCAGCTGAGTTGAATCTCAATCCTCCTAGCTATATAAATAGATATAAACTGTTTAGTCTCTGTTCATAATATCTTGCTGTAGTTGGGGCTTCAAGGAACCCCCAGGGTTTTCTAAATAACTTTGGAAAATTAATGAACTTATAGAAAGTCATATTTCAACAATTAACATAATTTTCGAGCTCATTCCTCTGTGCCCCATGAATGAAATTTTAGGCTAATGAACCTAAATGAATTATCATCACTGGGTCAAATTTAGTTTCACAAATGGAACAATGGGGAAATCAATCAACTAAACATCTATTTTCATACTGTTTATATGAACACAAATGAATGTTTGCATTATCCTCAAATGAAAGCTATTTTTTGATGCATTAGCTGTACAATATAGCAGTTGTGATCTATATTAAACATTTTTGTGTTTGACATAAGATAGAACACAGGCCTCTACCAAAATTTATTCATTATTCATGTATTTACAGATTCATTGAGAATATATATAGTCCTCAAATGTCTCCTTGAGAGTTAGGTCCAATTTAATCTTTTCATTACTTACTGATTTGATCTCTTTAGTTATCTTAACCACTACTTATATATAAGACAACTATCCACACTCTTCCATAAACGTATTGAATAACATAAATATCTGGTCCTAAGATCTTTCCTCAAGAAGAACCAATCATTTTTAATGTATCAGAATTAATTACTTGTCAACAAATTGATAACTGATTTACTAATTTATGTGTGACGCACAGACATAAATAATATATGTACCTGTCTTAGTCATTGTCTATTGCTGCAAAGAGACACCCTGACCATGGCAACTCTTATAAAGGAAAACATTTAACTGGGGATGGCTAACAGTTCAGAGGTTTAGTGTATTACAAGCATGGCAGCAAGCAAGCAGACATGTTACTGGCTTGTTTTAGATAGATCTCAGAGTAGTACATCTGGATTTACCTTGTCAGAAGAGAATGACCCTGGGCCTTGATTGAGCACTTAAAATGCCAAAGCCCACCCCAGTGACACACTTCCTCCAACAAGCCTACATCTACTCTCCACAAGGCCATACCTACTAAACCCCTCAAAGTAGTGCTAATCCCTAATGAACAAGCATTCAAACATATGAATCTATGAGAGCCATTCCTAATCAAAGTACCACAACACATATAATTTATAATGTATGACCATATAATATTAAAATATATATATATATATTTTATGTATATATATATATACACATACATACATATGAAGAAAAGAGATCGGTGGATAAACACATAGATAATTCAATAGAAAATTTGCTTAGTGATCAACTGCCTAGAAGCAGGGTCTTCATTCTGTAATGAAAGCCTGTAAGCAGAGGAAAAGGGAATATCCCATGCAGACTGTAACTCACAGGCATAGATTGTCCTCAGGCAAATTTTTTCTTCTTGGGGAATCCAAAGCTTTGCTTTGAAGATGTTTTAACTGACTGAATCAAGGCCATGCAGAACATCCAGAATAATCTTGCTTACTTAAAGTAAATTGATTAGGGGTTTTAATTATCCTTACAGCAATACTCAGAACTGGACTGAATAACTAGCCTAGGCAAGTTGACACATCAAAAGAGCCATCTCAGTAAAGCTTTCAGGAAGGTGTTGTTTGTCACTCAATACTGTCTACTTTTTACAGTTTCCTTTATTCTGGCATTTTCAAAAATGACTGCTTGGCAATAGTGATGCTTACAAAAGATGTGTGACAACTTCTTCCTTCAAGTCAAAAATTAGGTCTCTTTACTTTTTCTCATGGCAAATATATTCAAGAATATTTTACCCTTATTTTATCTGTTGCTTCATAAAAATTGACTAATTTGTAAAAATGTTGCCTTCTTAGATGCATTCTCTTAATGTTTAAATTGTTTTAGATAGAAAGCCCCTTCTGCTAAGGACAGAGAGGCAACAAATAGTTAAGGACCAGAAGTGGGAAGGTCAGGTAGCAAAGAAGGCAATGAAAAGCATACTAATGATTTGTAAGGAAATGAAAAACCCAATAGTGTGATTGAACATATAATAATAATAATAAAAACTAGTGAGGAAAGAGACTGATATGGTCAATATTAAATTGGAATATATAAAAAACAGTCACAGAGAAATGATAGACACAAGGAACCAACTACAATAGAAAATGGTTCTGTAATAGTTACTATGGAATGTCATCTTAGAGAGATTTAGAATTACCAAGGAAAATGTTGGGCACTATATATATAATTTAAGCACAGTACAATTTAAAAAGTAAGAGTTCTGGTGAGAATTCACACAATCCCCTGAGTACAACAAAGCTTAAGATCATGATCACATGAAACTCATATGTAGTACAAATGACATCTTCCATAAAGGTAGGGTCTACAGATTAACTAAGGAAGTAGGCTCAAGGTAAATAATGCTTATGATTAGGACCGAGGGTAGGAGAGTGCTCTAGATAGAGTGATATAAACAGGCTCAAGATAAGGGTCTAGGCTGTGGCCTGGCCATACAGATAGTACAGAAGACACCAGGATATTAACCACCTCTGGTTCCTGTCTTCTGGGTGGAAAACAGGTTATATATTTCTCCCTTTGAAGAGACAATATTGGTGTTTAACATTCCTGGTTCTCTGTATCAACAGGAAAATATCTGTGACATCTATAGACTGTCTTCACAAACTAGGAACCAAAATCAAATCTCCCTTTTTAAAGTTGCTTTGGTCAGGAATTTGATCACAGCACTGAGAAAGGAACTAATATACCACGGATTTAAAAATATACATAAGGAAAAACAATGCCTGTACCTAAGGCATATCATAGAAAATGAGGCAGAAAGATTGTTTAGAGCCAAGGATCAGAAAATCTGCTGTGAGATTTTGTCTCCTAGAAATGATAGGGAAGCTACACCTATGATATCTCAACAATATTGCTGTGTAATTAAGATCCAAAGAAGTACAATACCCATAGACATACTAACATACAAGGGACAATACTCACTGGACTTCACTAGTAGATGAAGAACTGTAGACAACTATTGACTGCTGAGGTTTGGAGCAATATTCTTCTCTAGGAATGAGCTCCCTAATTGGTTACCCAATACCAAGTGGTCAGCCTTAGTATTATATGCATTGAAGTAACACTAAACAGACTGAGTAACTGTATTTATATATTTAAGAGTGTATATGTGTGTGTATATAACATAAATATGTATATAGGCTACATATGTACATACAAACTGTATGTTCAGTAGTATATTTAGTTGTATTTAATAATATAAATCATTATATGCATACATATAACATATATTATCTCTATATCTATCTAACTAATAGGTAGTTAGGTAGACAGACAGACAGACAGATAGATAGACAAATAGATAGATAGTAAATAGAGACAGAGACTCTGCGTGTGTATGTGTGTATGTATTGGAAGTGTGCCTTGCCAGGTGATAATGCTCCCTAAAGAGCAATAGAATATCTAATTTCTGTGTCAGGCAAAGGAAAACTCACATAGAGATTTTGTTTGTGGGGCATACTTGAAGAGACTTCCCAAACAATAGAAACTATTGTCATTGTTCTTTGTTGTTGATAAAAACATAAATAAAAGACTCTATTGACTAATTGATAAACATATAGCAGAATTTGGACAGAGCACTTGGAGGAATTGAGTTGGAACTGACTTGTAAGTCTCCTCCCTGAGCACTAACTCTCTTCTGAACACAATGAAGTATGCAAGCTGCCAAGGGAGAAATATAATTAATAGTATTACCCAGTTGTAAAGCCTATAAACCGCAACAATAACAGGCCTGGCAAATATTAATGGCATAATAGTGGCACTTTTATCTTGTGGTTAACCAACAAGATTATACTTAAAGTCTGCTCAACATAAGGGAATTCAATTCTGGTACTGTAAATCTAACCCTTTAGCCCATGGATGGAGAGGTCAGAGATCCTAGAGAAGAACAAATTAGTGATAGTTTCCTAAGCCTATATAATATCTAAATGTATTCTAAATAATTATTTGTATATGCACAGGTAATCATAGCTGTCACCCTTCAACAAAGAAGCTGATTTTTGCAGCAAAGACTGTTACAAAAATCCACAGTTGATCAAAATGCAAAGATAAGAGATCAGGTCCTGTTGGTACATATACAATGTACATCCTATACCTAAGGCTTGGGGAATAGAAGGGGAGAGAGATGTAAAGACTGTGAGAGCCCTGGGACAGAACACCTGCTGTTAGACAGTGTCAGCCTTCAAGATCTGCCAAAGATATATGGCTTATGAAATCTTGACCATGTGGTCACTTAAATAAGGACTGCATAAAGATAGATAATGAAAATACCAGTTGCCATGCCAATGTGAATAGGTGGAATTGTAAAAGTACCTATTGCTAGATTAGAAGTTACAGGCAATCAATCCCTGCCAACATAGAGAGGTTTTTTCCCCCAGAAACAAATTCCCAAAATAGGTCATTCAATCCCAAGTGGTGAATCCTAAATACATGTATAGAAGAGCAACCTCAAATTGACCCACTACCACACATACAAACACATATGTACATACATAATATACATCCTATATACAATTCGTGTCATAATTAATATTAATTACAGAAAAAATGTTATGAATTGGAGATGATTCAAAGGAAGAAACATGGAAAGAGGAGAAAATGTGTGTAAATGATGGAAACACAACACTCACATATACAATTCTCAATGATGGAAACAACACTCACATGAAATTCTCACAAACTAAAAACTTTAAATAATAAAACATAAAAACAATAAATGCAATATTACCTATATAAAAAACTGTATATGAGCATAAAAGAAATTTATCATCTTTGAAGGGTCACTAGATTTGTCTGTAACCAGAAAACTTTTCAAGTATTTTGAAACTGGCACAGCAAAAAAATAAAAATAACAAGATGAATATAGAAATATTCTGAATGAAAGGCAACAAAATAGATTATGTTGAAAGAAATAAAATTAGGCACATCTCTGTGTTTATATTATTAAATTTAGAAAAAATCCGTATAAGGGAAAGTATCTAGATTTTGTCCAAAATATATTACAAATCAAATTTGCAATAATATTATTGCATTTTCTATGAATTCATGTAAAACAAAACTATTTATTCAATACTATTGACATTTTTGTTTATTTTTGAAAATGTAAATCTTCCTACTATTTCCTTCCTCTATGTCCTCCCATTTAACCCTCTTTTCTCTCCTTAAAATTTATTACTTCTTTTTCATTAATTCTTACTCCATACATATATTCAGATATATGAATATTTTCATATATATAATATAAATAGTTTTTATATATGAAAAAATATTCCTAAATACAAGTTGTTCAGTCTATGTTTTTAGGGTTGACCACTTGATACTCAATAAGTTATCAATGTGTATTGCCTGGGAAGGATTTTCCTTCCTGGTTTCTGCTTTACTCAGTTGCCTGTATGCCTATAGTTTTGTTTGTTTTGCTTTGGTGTGTGTGTGTGTGTGTGTGTGTGTGTGTGTGTGTGTGTGTGTGTGTGTGTAGAGTTGAGGCCTCCTGGAGTTTCTTTTCCAGTGTGGCATATTTGTGAGCATCATCTTTATTGTACTCATGTTTGTGTGATCATGTTAGTAAGAATTTACAGGTATAGCTTCAGATTTTACAAGAGACATAGTCTCATAGGAAACTTCCTGATACTGGCTCTTACCAGAATTTTTCTCTTCCTCTTCAATGTTTCCTGAGCCTTAGATGCAGAAGTATTCTGTAGATGGATTCACTGAGACTAGGATCCATAATTCTGCATTTTAATTGGTTGTGGTTTTCCATAGTTGTCTCTGTCCAAAAAAGAGAAGCTTCATTGATGAAGGCTGAAGACAACATTGGGTATAAAGACAAATGTTTATAAATTGTTGTTAGAGATCATGCTGTTTTAGTAAATTTGTGGTGGAAGACTCTTCCAATAGCCAGGATTATAGTAGTTCTGAGTTGCTAGCCAGGCTTACAGTACTAAGCATGGCGTCCCTCTTGTTGAGATGACCTGAAGTCTAATTAAAGAACTATTGGTTACCACTCGAGGATGTGTGCCACCAGTGCACCCTTAGGGTTACCATGCAATGCTTGTCATTAATGTGGTTCATGGTCTTCATAACTGGGTATGACTGTTGATTTTCTATCTCCATTTGAAACTTGCATGGCACCTTCTGAAAGCTAGTTCAGAGAAGTGGCATTCAGGTTGATTCCAGCTCAGAGATCTCTGGCCCCTGTTTCTGAAATGCACAGCATCTTCAGCAATAGAGATTTACTTTCCTTTTCCAAGAAGTATGTATCCAAGGGCAACAACAATAGGCTGTATGTTTTGCGGCACTCTCAGACAGTCCCATTTAACAACTCAAAAGAGTGCTATGTCTGGTACTGAGGTCATTATTAGCTCTTGGAGGACTCACCATTAGCCCAATTGAGAAAGTTCAATAAAATTATACATGCATTTTTATACACTGAATTATGTGTGTGACGGCTATGTATTTAGGTAGCTAGTGAATGGTATGGTCCCTTGTGTCTATTTCAGATACATGTATTATTATTTTACTTTCCTTTAACATTTTTCTGTATTACTCATTCCCTAAGGAGCCGCCCTATCTCTATTTCCTATGTATCAGATCACTTACATCCCTCCATTTCCCTTTACCCTCTTTCCACATTCTTCTGACCTCACCGCTTTCTCTGTGCCTAAAGCCATCCTTTTCCCCTTTCCCTGGTCAGAAACTCAGTATTCTGCTATTGCACTTTATATTGTTCTTCCACCTCCCATATCCGGGTGATTGTCCTGTCCTATTTTCCTGGTTTCTATAGTAGAATACATATGACAGACTATGTATTCACATCTGAAGATTTGGGTCTAGGAGCTTCCAGTAAGAGAGCATGTAACATTTGTTTTTCTGGGTCTAGATTACCTTACTCAATATGATCTTTTCTAGTTCCATCCATCTACCAGCAAAGTTCATGAATTCATTTTTGTTTACTGACAGATGGCTAAAACTACCTGGTATAGATGGATCATATTTTCATTATCGATTCATTAGTTTTAGGGCATTTATGTTGTTTCTATTTCCTAGATATTATGACTAAAGTAACAATGAACATGGCTCAGCCAATATGAACAATAGGATGTTTAGTACATTTTGCGTACGCCAAGGAGTCGTAGGGTTGGCTGGTTCATACGGTAGGTAGATTTACTTTTAGCTTTTTGAGACTTCTCTGTAATGATTTCCATAGTGGCTGCACCAGTTTACGATCACACAACAGTGAAGGAAGCTTCCCTTTTTCCTGCATCCTCTCCAGCACTTGTTCTTGGTTCTTCTGTTGATCTTTGTCATTCTGATTGGGATAAGATGAAATCTCAGTTATTTTTATTTTCAGTTTTCTAATTTCCAGAGAGGATGAACATTTTTGGTTGTTTTTCTTTCTTCCTTGGAGAACTCTTTATTTAGGTCCCAGTTCCATTCTTTGCACAGGTCAGTTTTGGTTTTGGACTCTTTGTTATTGTGTTCTTTGTATATTGTAGATATTTAATCTCTGGCAGATACATAACAGGCAAAGATTCCTGTCATTCTGTGAGCTTTCTCTTTACATAGTTGATTTGTTCCTTTAGCTTTGCAGAAGCTTTTAGTTTTATGAGATGCCACTTGTCAATTATTACTCTTAAATCTTAGATAAAATTAGTCTTTTTGGGAAGTTCTTTCCTATACACCATGTAGAGTACTGCTTATGTTTTCTTCTAGCAGTTTCATTGTTTGAAGTTTACATCTATGATCCATTTGGAGTAAGTTTTTTATTTATTACAATGTGATAGACATAGCTGTACTTTTATTATTCTTTATGAAAATACCAAGTTTTTCCAACCTTATTTGTTGTAGATGATTTCTCTTCTCCCACATGTTTTGATGTCTTTGTAAAATATTATGTGTGTGAAGTTACATGTGCTCAGATCTGAGTTTTTGATTTTGCTCCATTTGTCTACATGTCGGTTTTATGCATCAATACCATATTACTATAGCTCGGTAATATGTCATAAGATCTGGAATTATTATCCCTCCAACATTGTCTTTATTGCTCCATATTTTCTTGGCTATCCAAAGTCTTTTGTGTTTATGTACAAATTTTAAGATTACTTTTTTATTTTACTTTACTTTGCAAAGAATTATATGGGGATTTTGATTAGGATTGTATTTAATCTGTAAATAGCTTTTGGTAGGATGCTCCTTTTTACAACGCTAATTCTAACAAGCTATGAGCACAAGTGTGCTTTTGTTTTCTATTGTCTTTACAATCTCTTTCATCAGAGGTTTAGAATTTTGATAATAGAAGTCTTTAATTTTTTTGGCTAGGTTTATTCCTAGTTGCTTTATTTTTTTGAGGCTATTGTAAATGGGAATATTTCCACAATTTCTTTCTCTGTATATTTGTTGTTGGCATATACAAAAGCTATTGATTTATTGTAGTTGATTCTATGCCTGGCCATTAGCAAATCTGTTTATCATTTCTAGAAATTTTCTGGTAGAATTTTTTGGATTATTTATAATATATCCTCTGTAAATGGATATAGTTTGACTCTCTCTTTTCCTATTTGTATTCATTTTTCTTCTTTCTCTTGCCTTATTTCTCCAACCAGTACTTCAAACACAATATTAAAAAGGAATGAGAAAATGGCATTCCTTTATTGTTCCATTATTTCAAATGTATTGCTTTAAGCTTCTCTCTATTTCAGATGTTGTTGGGTATGAGTTTCTTGTATATGCTTTTTATTGTGTTGAGATATATTTCCTCTAGCCATATAATCTCTAGGAATTGCTTCAGGAAGGCATGTTGGATTTTCATCAAAGACCTCTCCTATACCTTTTGCAACAATCATGCGATTTTTAAAAAAAGTTCATGTCTATGGTTTATTAGATTTATTGACTTGTGTTTGTTGAACAATTCCCTTATTTCATGGATAAAGCCAACTTGGTCATGGTGGATAATCTTTTTGATACATATCTATATTTTGTTTGCAAGAATTTTATTGAGTACTTTTGAGTCAATATTCACCAGAGATACTGGTCTGGATTGTTCTGTTTGTGTTTTCATTGTTGTTGCTCTATCTTTACCTGACTCTGTAGAAGGTTGCTTCTTCTGTTTCTTGAATAAGTTAAGAAGGACTGGCTATAAATATTCTTTGAATCTCTCTCTCCCTCCTTCTGTCTCTCTCTCTCTGTCTCTCTCTCTCTCCCCTCCCCCTCCTCAAGTTGGAAGGCTTTTTTTTTCCAATTACTATTCAATCTCCTCATTTGATTTAGTTTTTTAAAAGTTTTTGACTTCTTCCTGGTTTAATTTTGGTGGTTTGGCTAAATCTCAAAAATTATGCATTTTTTTTTAGATGTTCCAGCTTAATGGAATACAGAGCTTTAAAATGTTTCCTTATAATATTCTGAATTTGTTTGTTGTCTATTGTGTCTGTTGTAATGTTTTCCAGTTCATTTCTAATTCTGTTAATTCAGTTGCTTTCTTCCTTCTGTTTAGTTGGGTAAAACATCTGTCAATTTTCTCTAAGAACCAGCTTTTAGATTTGCTGTTTCTTTATATTCTTTTTTGTTCCTATTTCATCAATTTCTGCCATGATTTTTTTTTATTTCATGGTCACAATTGGGTTTGAAATTTTTTTCCTGTTTTTCCAACTTTCTGAGTTATATTAGGAAGCCATTTATTTGTGTTCTTTCTTTCTTTCTTTCTTTCTTTCTTTCTTTCTTTCTTTCTTTCTTTCTTTCTTTCTTTCTGTGTGTGCACTTAGAGCTACAAATTTTCCTCATAGTACTGCTTTCAATGTAACCAGATGTTTTGATGTGTTCTGTTTTCATTTTATTTTAGTTACAGGAAATTTTTCTTTTCCTTCCTTCCTTCCTTCCTTCCTTCCTTCCTTCCTTCCTTCCTTTCTTTCTTTCTTTCTTTCTTTTTCATGATTTCTTCTTTGGCTTATTCATTATTTAGTAATGTGTTGTTTAATCTCCATGAATTTGCACATTATGAGAGTTTTTTTGTGCTCTTGACTTTATGTTTTATTACACTTTGGTCAGTTAGGATACAAGGAGTGATTTCAAGTTTTTTGTTTTGTTTTGTTTCGTTTTTAATTTGTGAAAATTTATTTTGTGTTCCAGTATGTGATTTGGCTGTAGAGCTTCCATAGAGAATATACATCATTTAGTACCTTGCTAAACTATTCTGTGCATATATCTAAGTCGATTTGATATATGATCCCATATCATTATGTTTCTCTGCTTCTGTTTTGTCCAGATGACCTGTCTACTTCAGAAAGTGGGGCATTGAAGTCACTTGCTAGTAATGGCTTATCTTAATCTGTGTCCTTGCATCTAGCAGTAGATTTCTCATAAGATTGGGCACCCCAGAACTTGGAGAAACTATATTTAGAATAGTAACATCTTCATTAACTGTTCTCTTGATTAGAATCAAACATCCCTTTTTTTATCTCTTTTGATTAGTTTTATATTAAAGTTAATTTTGTCAGATATTTGGACAGTGACACCTTCATGGGCTGTGGTATCATTTGGCTGGTGTGCCTTTGTTCATCCTTTATTCTAAGGGGATCGCTGTCTTTAAAACCCAGATGTGTTTCTTGCAGGTGTCATATAGATGTTTTGTTTCTTGATACATTCAGCCAGCCTGAATCATTTCACATTTTATGGGAGAATAGAGAACACTGATATTATTCAATTATTATTCAAATGTTTATTGTGGTTATTATGTTGCTTATTATGTTGGCATTGTTTGTGTTTCAGTGATATTTTGTGTTTTAATAACTTTATATTATATTTTATATATAAAATATTTATATTTATATATATTTGTATATATTTGCTTTATATTTGTTTCCACAATCCTTTCCTATGATCATTCCATCCTTCAGTCTGAAACAATGCTTCCTATATTTTCCTTAGGTATGTTTATTGGTATAGTTTTTTAGGCTGTTTATGTCTGAGAAATTTTTATTTATCCTTTAATTATGGCAGATGGTTTTGTTGAATATATTATTTTAGGTTGTCTGTGATAGTCCTTAAGGTCTTAGAATGCATTGCCACAGGATCTTCTACTTTCAAGTTTCTTTTGAGAAAACAGCTGTTATGCTGATTTGTTTTCCTTTATATATGGTTTGTGTTTTTCTCTTTTGTCATTTTCTATACACTTTCTTTCTTAAGTGCACTTAGTGTTTTACTATGATATATCAGAGGCTTTTCTTTTCTATTCTTGTCTATTTGGTGTTCCATGTGCTTCTTGGCTTTGCTTTAGTGTGTCTTTCCTTCATTTGGGGAAGTTATCTTCTATGTCATTGACCAGATCTCCCTCATCTGGTGTGGTCTCCCTCATCTATGCCTATAATTAAAAGATTTGGAGTCTCCATTTTATCTTTGAGGCCTGATATTATATCTTCTTCTTGATACATTCTGTTTCTAAGGCTTTCCTTTTGGTTTGCTAGTTTGTTTATTATAACTTTCAATTCCATAACCATTTCAGTCTGAGATCTTCAATCTTTGATTGTATTGATTCTTTGTATTGAATGCCTCAATCATTTCCATTGGCCTTAGGTTTGTGCTTCCTTGGTGTCACATAAATCTTGTTGGCAAGCATTTCCATAGGATGGGTAGGTTTTAGAGAGAAGATACTTATACTTACTTGATCTTTTATATTCTTGGTATTCCTGAGGTGGGACATGGACATGTGGATTTCCTTAGTTCTGATTTTGTTGTGGTTAGAGCAAGTTAGTTGAGAAGAGATAATGTGGGAGTGGGTTAGATCTGAAGATTGGAAATGGCTTGGGTAGAAGGAATTTAGTGGTAAGAGCAGAACAGCTTGATATACAAAATGTGATTTCTGTTACAAGCTGGAAATGTGAGCGTAGAAAGTGGAAAGGCTAGATATGAAGCAGGAAAGTCTTGTTTGAGGAATATATAAGGAGGATACTCTCCCAAGTCTAGAACATCTCTCCAGTAAGACATAGAAGACCAGTGTAGGCTGGTACACTGGTTATGGTACTTAGGCTAATGCAGGGAGATTGCAGAAAAAGCATGAATGAAGAAGTCAGCCATACTCAAAAGACAAGATCCTGGAGGAGAATGTGGGAAGTATGGGTGTTGAGTGAGGTATTGGAGGCAATGCATAGGGACCTGTATGTGTTATGTGTAGGTGCAGGTAGTACTATTGACATTTAAAAAGAAATTAGTTTAATATATCTAATGAACTATTAAGTTCAAACCAGTGTAGGCACAATATTTCACTTATGAAACCACACACACAAACCCCCCCACACACACTCACATGCACACATACACACATGTACACACACACACACACACACACACACACACACACATCCAAACATGGATAGCAAAAAAATAAATCAATGAAATAATGCTTAATGATATTGTGCTATACTCATAAATTGGTGTCTAGCCCAGTTGAAATCAAAGAGGCTTCATCTAGTAACTGGTGGGAACAGATACAGAGACCTACAGTAAAACATTTGGTAGAGCTCAGGGAATCCTGAACAAGAGAGGCAGGAAGGACTGTAGGAGCCAGAGGGATCAAGGATACCACAAAATGTAAATGCACAGAATGAGCTAACCTGGGCACATAGGGGTTAATACAGACTGAACCAACAGCCAAGAAGCCTGCATTGCCTGCCCTCTGCATATATGTTATAGTTGTGTTAGCTTGGTCTTCTGGTGGGACAAATAACAGTGTGATTGGGCGCTGTCTCTGTCTCTTTTGCCTGCTTTTGGGACTCTTCTCTTCCTGCTTGGTCACCTCTTACAGTCATAATATGAAGGGAGGTACTTAGTCTTGTTGAAACCTGGTACGGCATGTTTGGTTGATACTGCTGGGAGGCCTGTAGTTTTCTGAAGTGAAATTAAGGAGGAATGCATTGAGATGAGAGGGTGAGCAGGAGGAAGAGACTGGGAGGAGGGGAGAGAGGGAGAGAAAACTCCAGATGAGATGTAAATGATGATGATGATGATGATGATGATGAAGAGGAGAAGGAAGAAGAGGAGGGGGTAATAAAGAAAAGAGCTTTTTCATTTTTCTCTGTATGTATAAAATACATCTTTATTTATTTGTCTATTTCTCTGTGTGTATGTTTGCACATGTGTTTATACTACTCATGACATGGCCTATGTGTGGAATTTAAAGACTAACTTTTAGAGTTAGATTGTTCCTTCTACCATGCATGATCTGGGGTTCCAACTCAGGTCCCCAAGTTTGGTGATAAGCATTCTTGCCTGATGAGCTACAACATTAGCGTTCAAATGAATTAAAACTTGAGAATCAAGAAACTTGCCAAAATGTGTACTAGTCTCAACCAAGAGAAAAAGAAGGACTAAAATCTGGTGGCATGTGGGTTAGCAAGTCTAACAGAGTCTCTGTTATGACAGGACCATGACAAAGACAGAGTCTTTAAAATGAGATTTTCTTTAATTCTAATATATTCAAATATATATATATATATATAATATCTTATATATCATACACACATATATATATCATATATATGTCAGTTTTATTCCTGCAGAGAAGGAGTTCTAATATTAGTAGAAAGAAAATATATGAAGAAATGGGTGTTCTTACATGTTTGCCTGGGGTGGTAGCACGACCACAGTAGAAGGTAGTGGACATCAACAAGAACACTGACACCTCACCAGCATGAACAGAGTTTTTGTTCTTGGTACAATCCAAATTTGTGGTAGAGGACCCTGGAAAAGGGGCAATCCATGAAAGATGGTGATACAACTTTCAGTATAGATTTACGTTGGTGTCCAAGAGTACCATGTTAGACTTGGGGGCATAAAATGACAGATAACAGAAGGACTGAGTAATAACCTCGGATACTAGGGCCACATATTTCTGTATTCCAATGAAGTTCTGGCTCAGCCAGCTAAAAGTGAAAAGATACCACAGTGTATCATGGCATCCTTTAATATCCTGTACATGTTGTAATTTGGAAATAACGACTGCCTTATTCAAGCCACATTACTATAAAAATGAGAGTTGTCTTAAAACACCCACCCATCATGTCTCACAATTCTAAAGCCCTGAAAATTCAAAATCACGTTTGCCAGAAAACCTAGTGTTTGAGGAAGCCCCATTATAGACACAGCCATTTTCCTAAGTCTTAACTGGTTTGTGAAGTATGTGGTTAAAAGAGGAACAGATATTTGGAGGAAGGGTAGGAGAGAGAGAGAAAGGAGCGGTAGAGAAAATGAGAAGAGAGGGGAGAAACCTCTCTTTTATGAATGCCATTTATCCTCAAGTTTACTTATTTCCCCAAAGGCCCAGCTCCACCTATTATTCTATTGGGGATTAGGATCTCAATATATATGAGTTTTCAGTGACAAAATACTTAGATCACAACAAAGTCCATATACTAAAATAAGGATCATATATCAGTCTTTAAAACCCAAACAAAATTGGACTTATATAAACATAAATATAAATAAAGGTTCATAGGTTTAAAAAATTCAATAGAAATTTAATAAGTGAAAACAAAATACTACATATGATAGTACATGCCTGTCACTTCTATGCTTTGGAGACTGAGGCATAAGGACTGCCTTAAGTTTGAAGTTACCCTGGGATGGGTATTAAGTTCTAAGCCAGGTTGGGATAAGTGGTCAAACACTGATCTCAACACACACACACACACACACACACACACACACACACACACACACACACACACACATACACACACAAGCACACATTTATGCAAGCACACATATGCACACACATACACAGCCATGCACGCATGTGTACACACACACATACACACATGCATGAAAGCACACATGTGCACACACACACACATGCCCACATGAACTCGTGCATACACAAGCATGCTCACACACCAACATCAACAAAATAATAGCCGTTGTCCTTTAATGGAAGACAACACAGTTCATGCTTTTTCATTTTCCAAATACAATGTCTAGGAGAAGTTAAACATCTTAGGACAGAAAAAGAGAAAAAGAAGGAGGGGTTGAGGTGGGGTTAATTCCATAATAAAAAGAGAAAGCAAACACAAAAACATGAAAAAAGGCAATAAAAATATACCCTCAGAATTTCTTTGAGGAAGATTTTAAAGGAGCTATTCCCAATATGTTCAAAGACTTAAAGGACAGAATGCAGTGAACAAACACATTGAGAAGTATAAGAAAGATAGACAAGTAATAAGAAGAGTAGCATGGAAAGTTAATGATTCTTAAATATAAAACAGACAGGCCTAACAACAGACATGGGTTTTATGGTAAAGTGCTCACATGAACTTGATGATAAGCAGTCAATGAACTTGATGATAAGCAGATAATGTAAAAGAAAAGCAGAGGAGAAAATAACAGAATAAATCTCCTTCTTGATTGCCGCAGTCTCCACTGTGAAGAGTGGAGCCACAGAAGAATTAAAAAATAAACAAAACAAAACCAAACAAAATAACAAAGGGAAACAATTACTCAAATCAATGAGGCCCAGAATTTCTCCACATTTGATGGAAAATAAAGCTTCCAGATTTCAGAATCTCAGCAAATACTGAGAAACTTAAATAGAAGAAAAATAATAAGGGCCGCTTGCTGGGCAGTACAGGACAGGATGACATCATGAGGAGAAAAGGGGTATCAGAAACCAGAATGAGACTCATGTTCTAAAAGGAAAAAAATTAAATCTATAATTTTATATCCAGCAAATATTCAAATATAACCGTAAAATTGATGTTCAATGAATAACACTAGAAATCTTTTTTTGTTCTAGCTGTTCTCTCTGAAGGGAAAACCTTAATATTACAAAGAGAACACTCTAAATGCCAAATAGTGAAGATAGTAAAACTATTTTTCCAACTAAAATACTGTAATGTTTGATAAGTATAACAAAACATTGTATCATGGGACTATTACATGCACACAAGTAAAATATATGAAAAAACATCACACACAATTGGGAACATTTGAAACTATACTAAGTGTACTTTAGGCAAAGTGGTACAATATTCATTCCAATTTGATAATAGTAATATAAAGATTGAAATTGGATAATTTAATACTTAACCATGAAGAAAAAAGTCAATAACAAACAGAAGAAACATAAAAATGGATACTTTAAGAAAGCCTTACTGACTGAAAAAATATGACCTCTTTAATAATTAATCAATGACAGAACAGACATAAAACAGAAAGCATAGACGAGGCTAATAAAATAAATCATATAAATAATTACCATCAATTTCTCTGAATGCCAGAGATTTCTAAACATTATAAATGAAGAAGCTTCAAGTTACCCTTTAGCCATCCCATCCTCTGCATCTCTTTACCTTTCTCAAACACTGGTGTAAAACAGGTATTGGTTTAGATACAGATTCACATTTAAAATGGGAAGGATTGAGCTGGAGAGATGGCTCAACTGTTAAGGGCTAGGCTCACAACCAAAAATATAAAATGGTAAAAGTAAAACAACAACAACAACAGCAACAACAACAACACTTTCAGTTGGTTTCAGCTATGGCACCGTAGGCTAAGATGGTCATGAGGAGGTCAGCAGAACATTATCAGCTTGAAAGGGGCAGAGGCAGCAACAGTGGTATCTGGACAGCTGGGGATAAAGATTAGTTGAGGCATATGTGATAATGAGGAGAGGTGATAGAGATAAGAGCTGCGAGCTAGAGATGCTAATTTTGGGTCTGGTCACTGAAAAAGTGCAAGAGAGCTGCCAAGACTTCTCAGCCAAGAGCCCCAATACCTCTTGCAGTCTCACTAACTGCTATCTAAGGATAAGAATCCCATGCAAGGCTAGAGGGGTTTAACTTCTGTCACTATAGACTTGAGAGCTCTTGCCCTGTCTGGTAGGTACAAGTGTAGTAGATATTGCATGCTGCTGATTAGCCCCGTCTGCTGCTGGCACTTAGA
Organism: Uromys caudimaculatus; assembly: GCA_028551405.1. NCBI lineage: Eukaryota > Metazoa > Chordata > Mammalia > Rodentia > Muridae > Uromys > Uromys caudimaculatus. The sequence goes on along the minus strand of CM052714.1, from coordinate 50,118,297 downwards.
AGTGCTGTGGATTTCAATAACATGTCAGGTGCCAGGGCTACTGGTAGTTAAGGTCCACCAGAAACATGCCTCTTAATTAATGTCCACAGTCCTAACCTCTGGCTTTGAAACCAGGAGTATTAGGCACTTAGGTCTCGGGATTTTGAGTCCTAAGGCTTTGGGTCTGTCAGTGGATCAGCAAGACATAGTGTTCAAAGGCCTGAAATTGTCAATGTTGGGAGGGCATAGCTTCATGTACCTGTAATCAAGATAGAGCAAAATGTCACCAGTCAACTGGTCAGAAACACTGGATCTATTGAATAATATGTGATTAGGATAATTTTATGTTTTTGAAAGGATTTTAGGTGGTGTTGAAACATGGTCATATTCAGAAACCACCATTTCCCTGCCATCTCAGGGTGGTTGGAGTGGAACACATGGACTCTTTTAATTTGTAATTCTCCCAAATGTGACTTGAGAGTAGTTGAAATCATGAAGGTCATTGGAACTATGTCATGAAATAAAACATGACAATTAAGGCTATATGTCAGTTGGTAGAGTACTTGCCTAGTGTGGACGATACCCTGGGTTTGATCCTTAGCAACACATAAATGGGACCTGATGGCACAGGCTTGGAATTCCAGAAACTGGGAGATGGAGAAAGGAGGATCATAAATTTAAGGTTAAGCTCAGGCACATAATGAGTTTGAAGGCAGCCTGGGATGCCAGAGAATGGGGAGATGTGCTGCAGAAAGATGTGGACTTCCTGAATCTGTGGCTATCTGAATGATTCCCATGCGAGTTTGGGCATGTTAACAGCATCTTGGATAGGGGAGGGACCCATAAGGTCCCATCTCTCTTTGAGGAAATATTGGCAACTAAAGATTGTTAGAGGACAGGTTGCCATCTTCTTCAGTGATGCAGCTATTAAAAGTTTCCCATGATGTAGTAACTTACCCTCACCCACCTAGGTTTAAGTAAGAAATTCTAGATAAAAATCATTGAACCACACAAAAGAAGACATGGGAGGTGAAGAGATCGTTGCTGGGAAGAGAGAAGGGGAGGGGAGGGAGGGATAGGAAGGTGAAATGAAATAATTCATTGTATAGGTTTATAAACCTATTAAAAATTTTTAGTCATATGATGCATGTTGGTGAGCAAGACATTTGTGTGTGTGCACACATGTATGTTTGAAATCAATTTTAAAAGTAAATTGATTTAATTTAAAATTGTATTTAAATCTTCTGAATACTTTAGCTGCCTCTTCTTCCAACACAGGCATTATTCTGCATATATACCAGAGAAATTAGAATGATAACTTGAATTTTTATATCTGAATGGTGACCCTGAAGATATTTTTTCCGTGTTCCTATTCTTGTCTCTTTATCATGTCCAGGATCATGAAGACATTCTTTATTCATTAATTTCCTTTCTTAAGAGTTCTAAGAGTACAATTCAGCCACTATAGAGATTTTTCTGGGAACAAAGATGCTTCTTCAAGAGCTAGCATCTTTGCTACAGACTTCACTGAAGTTATGGAGGTTATTTTCATTTCATCTTATCAAATGACTCACACAATTTTGAGATACTACATCCTTAAGATAGGACCTGGCAGACTGACTAATGGTAAAGTTATTCTTTCATTCCTATCTAGTTGGTAAACACTAAAGGAGAAAGTATTTGTGATACGTATATTTCTCATTATTTGTTGAATTTTAATTGTTCCTAAATTTTTATGATGCATTTTCATTTACAGAGCTATAATAAATAATATTATTTTGAAACTCAAATGTTTCTGTGGTTTATTGGTGGGAGAACCTACACATTGATCACTGTGTCCTTTTGCACAAACCTGGAGTTTTCAGAGAGCATAGCCTTGTAGTTTTAGAAAAAGAATGACCCAAAATCACCTTACAATGCCCATGCCTCATGAATAACTAAAAAAAAGATCGCCACCTAATACTATTATCTCTAAACAATAGTTTGGTTTGTTTTGCTTGAGTGCTGCTGCTCCTGGGCTCTCCTTGGAGAGAGCCAGAAACACATTGGAAATATACACACAAAGCAAAATGAAAACATCACTTAAAGCATCTTTATCTATTTTCCATATACTGATATACGCAAAATCCACACCCAAATCTTATTTTCTAATTTGCCTCTTTTATATGTGGTCCCTTCAAAATGACTCCTGGTAGCTGAGGGAGTTTGCAGCCCCATGAAGGGAGCAACAGTGTCAACTGGCCTGACCCCCCAGAGCTCCCAGAGGCTGGACCACCAACCAAAGAATACACATGGAGGGACCCACAGCGCTGGCCACATATATGGCAGAGGAGGGCCTTGTTGGTGATCAGCAGGAGGACAGTCCCTTGGGCCTGAGGGTGTTAGATGCCCCAGTGTAGGGGGATGCTAGGGAGGGAAGACGGGAGTGGGTGGGTGGGTGGGGGAGCACACTCATAGAGGCAGGGGGAGGGGGGATGGGATAGGGGGATTCTGAAGGGGAAAACATTTGAAATGTATATAAAGTAAATATCCAAAAAATAAAAAAAAATTAAAAATTAAAACTTAAAGAAATTACTCCGGATATTGGTGTTTTTGTTTATTTCTTTTTTCTTGGCCATATTGATGTTTTTCGCCATTGCTAATCTTGTTCTGATCAACTCCCTCATCTTCTTTTCCTTTGTTCCTACATTACAGCTCCCTGCCTGTCTCACACATTGTCTATAAATCTATAAATCTGTGCCCAGGCTTAGGTACCTACAGCTGTCCTTTCTACATATTTTCACCTTGCTTATTTTTCTACAATAGATTTAGAGTGAAATTTCAAGAAATAAACATAGACAAAATTGAAGGTGTCAAAGCAGAGGAATGGGGAAGGAAAGAGCTATTAATAATTTTAAGGGTAGGCTATGATATATTGGATTTGAATTTTTGAGAGATGCACATGGGAACTAGTTGAGAAAGGTGTAAGTCTATTGGGGTCAGGGATGAGAATTTGCATTTTGCCATGCTTCGTATCATATGGATCTAGGTCTGAGATATGACAGTGACAGAAATATTATAAAGGGGAGAGGAAAAACACCATTCTCTTTTTAGAATGGAAGATATTAATAATTAAATAGCATGCAGGAGGGAGAAATGAAGGGGTCAGTGCTTACACCAAATTTTGCCTTCGTTTTAGGAATTGGTAGAAGGCACCAGTTTACACTTTGGTGTTGCTTCCTTTCTCTTTCCCACTCCAAATGCTTAGAAGATCTAGTTTCCAGTCTTGCTCACACTATTCTTTTAGGTGAATGCTTTTATAATACTCCATTATCTTGAGGTCCTTTTACATTTCAGTATAGGCTTCAAATTTCTTCTAAAAGAATTCTGATCAGTAAATATTCTCAAGTTGTCCAGTTTGCCCAAATGTCATAGTCTATATAACCATCAAAGTGTTCCATTTTGTTTCTAGGGACTTCCTTCTTTTTCATATATTTTCACTACTAAATAATAAAATATATAGCATAGCAACCTTGATAAAGTCCATGGATATCTAACTGCATAGAAAAGTCTATAATATGGCTCACCAGGAGGTCACAATAATAATAGAAGTTAGGGGAGGTAATATCACCAACATTATTTAAATTGCAACAACTTTAGCAGCCATAAAGTTAAGTGTTATTCAAGCCATTAAACTAAGAATTTCTTTATAAGAAAATGGCTTGTATCCAATTAAAAAAAAAAAAAAAAGACCAAGGAGAACATTAAAGAAAGAAATAGAAAACAACAAAAATAATGTCATGCTTACAGTTTTGGAGTGTGTGAAGCCAGCAAAGTAATGTTGCTTATTTCTGGAAGTTGATGTCTACAGCTCAAATTTCTTTTTCACTTCTTGTCTCTGTTTCAATATCCATAAGTTATTATCAATAGCGGCATAGCTCAAGGCACTCAGTCATGGATAACACTACATCACTGGAAGAAATAAGACACAAATTTCCATCTACAGTAATGGTACCTTGAAGATTAATCAGTCAATGTATTTTGGACAGAATGTATGTAGGTACATCAGAAATATTAGCTAAAAGAAACTATTGGAGTGATATTTTGTACATTGTGTGAACATGTGTCTCTGTCCTTCCTTGCCTGCCTAAGGAACCTTCTGACTGGTTGAAATAAAATAACCCATGACATGCAGCAGAAAGCAGGATAGTAAGGTATGTCATCCAGCAGAGAGAGGAACTCTGGGAAAAAGTCAGAGGCAGGGTATTTTTTACTACTGGGACACAGAAAAAGTTGGGCATATGAAACTGGGCAGAGGCAACCAGCCATGTGTAGAACTTATATTAGTATAAATTGGATAATTGATTTACAAGATAGTTGAGAACAAGCCTAGATTAAGTCTAGACATTAATTAATAAAAATAAGCCTCCATGTCTGATTCGGGAATTGGGGCAGATATAGAAAAACCCGTACCATTACAAAACTGAGTATTTGGAAGTTGTTTGTCTTTAACTGACCAGAGGAACCAGTAGACAACATTCAAACCCAGTTCCTCATCCCTTGGTCATTTCCCCCTCACTTTCAGGACTTGCCATGTGAGATAAACATCTTTTTCTTTTGAAGATATTTGGCATCAGTTCTGCTCTTGTCACAACAATAAGAGGAAAATTCAAATCATTTTAAGTAAAATAAAGTCTGCAAGGTGGTCAGCTCTTAGGATACTGCTTAATCATTAATGGAACTTACTGTGGATCTGCCCTCTCTAAAGAGCTAGATGTAAACTGAAGTAGAACAGAGGACTATTAGAGCCTGCAATGTTAAAGGAATACTTAATAACATAGAAATTACGAGATTGGGAATGTTAGCTACATTCAACCTGTATCTTCCAGAGTCTTAGAAATTTCTATTAGGATGTAGAGAAAGAAGAGAGAAACCATTAGTAGACAAATAAATGAGAAAGAATTTAAAACATCTTGTTTGTGTTGTATGGACAAGCTCAGGTGCGCTTATGGGGACAGTAAGTGTATATACATGTGTAGGTCAGAAATCAACCTTGAATGTTGGTTGCCATCCACCCATCTGTTTTGGAGACAGTCTTTCATTAGTCTGGCCCTTGCCTAGTAGCCTAGGCTTGTTTACCAGTAAACCCAAATATCTGTCTCCCCAGAACAGGGGTATCTAACTGAATAGTATAGTCATCAGAAAGTCACAAGGTTCAACTGTATACCTTTACTACGTGGTTTCTAGACATTGAATTCATGTTTTCATGCTTGAACAGTAGTCACTTTACACACTGAGCTATCTCTCTAGATCTCAAGATGTGTTGCTATTTTAATTCACCTTCCTTTTTAATCTATGATGATATGTCTTTAAAACCTTTTGTGTGTCTTATTTTATGTTGAAGATTCTATTTCCTTTTGTTTCTGAACATTAGACTTCATTTCATTGTTTTAAGGTTTCTAGGAGGTACCATATGTCAGGCTTTTGCAGATGAAATGTGCTTAGAAATTATACACGGTGCCTCAATATATACTCTTGAAGCCCTTTGGAGTGATACTGTTAATATGTCACACTTCATACATGCAGATCCCAGGTTACTCTTGTGACCTCCCTTACAATGTACCTGGGTTACATTCTCCAATGGGCCTTTCATCTAATATATTGCATATATTTTAGAAAGCTAACCAAATACTCTCTTCTCAGGGTTCATTATCCTTCATCTCTAATCAGATGAAATATCAAAATATCTCAGTTTGCGAAACTAAAATTTTGTCTCCTGTATGTTTTTCTCTTGAAAATAATAACATTTAGGTACTGTGTGTATGTGTGTGTAAATTGGAGAATAAATTTTTGGTAGTTGGTTTTCTTCTTCTACTGTATTACTTCATGAGATTAAACTCATGTCTTCAGTTTAACCCCTGAGCCATCTCACAGATCTCACATTCTCGTGAATGTATATTATTTTTTTTTGTTTTGTTTTTTTGTTTTGTTTTGTTTTTTCCTAAATTCTAATTTATTATGGTTTCTTTTTTTTTTCCTCCTTTTTTATTTTTGATACTTTATATACATTTCCAATGTTTCCCCTTTTCTGAGTCTCCTCTTTGTATACCCCCCATCCCCTCCCCAACCCGCCTCTAGGAGGGAATTCCACC
>CM052714.1:50064672-50111687 GCA_028551405.1 Uromys caudimaculatus | reverse complement strand
TCAGGCCCGGGATCCCGGCAGATCCGGGCGGGTCTGGGCGAGAGGTGCTGCTCCCCTCAACCCCACTCACGGTCCTTCCAAGTTCCTGTGAGGCTTCCTCTCTATGGCGCTCCTTGGCTACCGACTCCTGGTGTCACAGGCAGAGCGAATGTATATTATTCATTCTGTATTTCATGATGCATTTTTACATAAGTTCTAAAATACAAATGTTTGCTGATTTAGTAACACATTTGAACCTAGAATTAAAAAAAAATCTAGTAGTTCTATGATATTGGCCAAATTATATAAATTTATGTTACTTAGCTTACTGCAAAATTTAGCTTATGGCATATAATTTATCATACTATTTTATTAAATTTCTCCTTAGAATAAAATTATGAAGCAGGACTTAGCCGAATGTGGTATTTGAAGACAAAAAGAAATATAAAACTAATATTCTCAGAAGAATACCACAATAAACTTATTAGGGAATTTGGAATCAGTCACAGAGACAAAACAAGTGCCAATATAATATTAGGTTTGAGGGTTTACATTCCTTCCAAATATATAAGTTGAAATTCTGATGCCCAGATTGAGAGCATTAGGAGTTGTTGATTTGGGGTGTGACTAGTTCACTGGGGATCTACTGATGACCTGTCCCCAATCCCCTGAAAAAGAAACTCATGTATATGGGTAAATATGTACAATAGGTACACACACACTTGATTCTGAGTGCCTATGGGAATTTGGAGTCATCATTGGATTGGGTCCATTTCTCCATCTGGGAACATCAGACTAGCTCTGTTATTTGAACTTCTCCTATAGGCTGTTCTGACCACCTGGCTTGCTCCAGGAATTCCCTCATTTATGCCTCCATAATACTAGGATTATTGGCAACTGTCATACCTGCCTCAGTTTTATGTGGGCCCTGGGGCTCTCAGCTATAGTCTTAATGCATCTACGGCCGTGCTTTGCTCACCGAACCACCCCCACATATCCTAAATGATTTCTAAGAAAGAAAAGATTTTAGTTTTAGATGTAAAAAAAGAATCCCAACTGTTTTTATTATATATATAATTTTTGACAACTCATTTTTAGGTAAATTCTTGTTGCTGTCCTTGGGTTCTTCTTCTAAAGAGTTTTAGCTGTCACTCAGGACCTGATCTCTCACAGGCAAAGCTTCAAAACAGATGCGTGTACATTTCTGACCCAAGCTCATGTGAGCATGTCCTTATTTAGCATCTATTATTCAGTAAATTATCTTGGTAATTTCACTTGATTTTTCTCCTGGATAATTTTTCCCCTTGATTAATCTATTCTATTTCTCTGCTAACTTCATCTGAGGAAACATACTGCTTCCTAATTGACCCCTCAACTTGAAAAGAAAAATACATTTAAATATATTGACTGTTTAGACTTTTCATAAAAATCTCTCATGATTAACATGATAGGTTGGTGACACTGCAACCTCACCCCATTCAGATGGAAGTCAAATATAAGATCAGAAAGCATCTACTGTGAGGGTATCGGCATGGTGCATGTTGCTGACCACATGGATGCAGCCTGCTTTTCTCTTTATATCAGCTATTTACAACTTGGAATGAAAATGCATACAATAACTTACACATTCTTTTTTATGTACATTTTTTTAAACTACAAGAATGGAAAGCTCTATGTGTATGAAGAGAATCCCAAGTATCAAAGAGGAGAAATACAAAGTAGGCAAAGAATTGTCCTGGAAATAAGGCCATTAAATATCAGAAGGAGAGATTAGTCTAGCCAGGGAAGTAGGTAAGCTAACTGTATCTCTTTACCTGTTTTCTTTCTTAACTCCTCCACATTTAATCTCCCAGTCTCATCCCAGAACTGCAGCTCAGGCCACCTTCTACCCCTGCCTTATCTCCAGTCAATCACACAGATCTTCTCCCACCTTTCCTCCTCCAATCTATTGCTTTATTCTAGATCCCAACTCTAGCAGGCAGTCCCTGGTAACCTACAGGTCATCCTGACCAGGTAAGCAAGTAAGCTGACTGTATATATTTACCTCCTCTCCTCCAAATTAAAACTCCCAGTTTTATCCTTAACTCTTCAGAAGATCAGTGGTGGTATTCTGCTTACTCGCCCTTTAGTCCAGCTTCCAACTCCAGCAGGCACTTTCTGGAAATCCACAGACCACTCCTGCCAGGGAAGTAGAGAAGCTAACTGAAGATCTTTGCCTCTAGCTCCATTCCTCCAAGTCCTATTTCCTAGCCTCATTCCCAGCTCAATAGCAGACCTCCTGCTATGGCCTCTCCTCACTCCCTACATCCATTAGTCATGAACAAACTAGATTCTGGTGAAACAGATGCTTTCCTGCCTTCTGTGAATCCCTTCATTCTCCCCATCCCTAATGTGATAAGGCAAGACAGGGTAGAAGTTCCTCCATCTTGTATTCTTGCTGAGGCCATTTCAGCCATTTCAAGTTTAACTAGAATTTGATCTCCTTGATTGGGTATCTCATGGAAAACTACCCAATTCTATTCTAGGAAGCCAAGATTATACAGCTACCTTATCTTTGCTTCTGTTAAGCTGCTTCCTTCGGTGAAGCCCACCATCAGCTGCTCAGCAAAATGCCAGGACAATATTTTTTGCCTTCAGAAATCTATGCTTTAAACACTCGGGCTATACTTAGGTCTTGAATTCCTGAGTGTAGTCCAAGATAGCTGGAATAAAGACATTCAACCAGTTATAAACTGTGCCTGTTTGGTTATCTCTGATGAGTAACCCTAACACTCTCAGCTCCCAATACTTAGAGACACATTTTGCCTGAAACCCTAATGGCCACATCTATTCAGATCTCAAAAGTATTACTTACCAGGTACCACATAGCTACCCCACTCTTCTAAGAACTAGAGTGGGCAACAGAAACAGAACACCTACTTAACAAAGACAAGACCAGAGATCAGCACTTAGAATTATAGTCTTCCCAAACTCAGATGCCTAAATGGCAGCATAAATATAATGCAATCAATAACAATAGGCCATCTCCCCAAAAGCCTAGCAATCCTGCTATAGCAGACCCTGAGTGTTGCAGCATAGCTGAAACGAGGTTAAAGTTATTAAAATCGCCTTTATTAAGGTCCTTAAGTAAATCTATGAAATACTAAGAAACAGTATAATAAAATGAAGAGTTTAAGACCTGATAGTGAAAATAGAATAGGGAGGGTGTCTCTGCAAATCCAACAGCCAGTAGAATCATTATAAGTGGGAGGCATGGGCAGTTCAGTTCAACATAACTCAGTGGCTGCTGTTGGTTCAAACTTTGAGAGTGTGACCTTAAGTGGTTTATTTTTGGCATGTTTAAGCTCAAAATAATTTGGTGGTAAATTTCCTGGTGATAATTAAGTCAATACTGCGTGTACAGTGAAGCTTAAAACATGACTAATTTGAAACAATTTGCAATGTACATGTGACATCTTCCATGGATATAGATTCTACAAATTAATTGAGAAATACAAGCTCATGATAAGAGTCAGGAATAGAGTCCAGTGTGGGTTTAGCCATACAGAGAGCAAAAATGTCACCAGGCTATTAATCACATCTGTTCCCAATCTTGTGTGCCAAAACCAGGTCCTTTTGAAGAGACAATCCTGTGTGATGAACATTCTTGATTTGCCTTGTGCTTATCTGTGAGGACAAAACCAAAGCACATCCATGACTCCTACATAGAATTAATAAAGAAGACCAAAACTCAGGTAAATCTGGAAATAAAAATTTTACCAGCTCAAATAGGAACACTAGGCAAGTCTCACCAGGAGAATGTAAGAGAGACTCTCAACTGTTGAAGACAAGATAGAAGAAATGGATACTTTGGTTAAAGAAAATATTAATGTATATGCATATATATAGCCAAACTCTAAGAATAATAGATACAGAAGAAGGAGAATAAACCCAGATTAAAAGGACAGAAAATGTTTTCGACAAATTTGTAGAAGAAAATTGTCCTGGCCTAAAGAAGGAGATGTCTATGAAGGTACAAAAAGGATACAGAATACCAACTAGATGACCAGGAACCACTTTCTATAATTGAATGGAAATGACTGTACTACATGCCCAAACTTATGAGACACAGTGAAGGTGGTTCTAAGAGGCAAGTTCAAATAGCATTAAGTGTCTACATTTTTAAAAATGGTAGATTTTATATTAGTAACTTAAGAGCAAACCTAAAAGCCCTAGAGCAGAATGAAAAGAAAATCTCACACAATAGTAGATGACAAGGAATATTCAAACTAAGGACTAAAATCAGAAACAAAACAAAAACAAAACAAAAAACAAAACCAATATAAATAATTAATGAAACAAAGATTTGGCTTATTGACAAAACCAATAAGATTGAGAAACTCTTATCCAAATTAACCAAAAGGCAGAGAAAATCTAAAGTGACAAATTTAGAAATATAAAGAACATAACAACAGACACTGAAGAAATCCAAAGAAGCATGGGATCATACTTTAAAAATCTGTAAGCCAACTTGGAAAACTTAAAAGAAATGGATAACAAGATATATACCACTTAGCAAAGTTAAATCATAATCAGATAAGCAATTTAAACAGACCTATAACCCCTAGTGTAAAGAAACAATAATTTAAAGTCTCTTTTACATTATTATTCTGTGGGTTCACAGAAGCACAGGGCCAGATGGCTTTAGCACAGAATTGTAACATTTTCAAAAACTTAATGTGAATACTCTTCAAATTTTTTCACAAAATAAAAACAGAGGGAACATCGCCCAATTTGTTTTATAAAACCACAGTTACGCTGATACCCAAACCACAAAAAGACCCAACAAAGAAAGAGAATTATGGATCAATTTAATTTATGAACATACATAGGAAAAAAAACTCAATAAAATAGTTGCAAACAGAATCCAAGAACACATCCAAAATCTCATCCACTGCTTCCGGTTTCCATCGGTGTTGGGAAACTTCTGCCTGGGCCAGCAGGGCTCCATAGCCAAATAATGCCCAGAGAAAGCTAGCCCCCCAGGAGTGTGGGCAAGTCTGTCTGCCCAGAGGGACCCACCTGTAATCTCCAGGACACAGGGACTGAGGAGTGGTCTTCTGGGTTTTTTTGGTGGCCTGGTAGTGGATTCTGTGACACAGGGCTCCATACTCAAATACTGCCAGGAGAGAACTGGTATACCAGGAGTGTGGATATACCTTCAAGCACAGGCAAGACCACCACTTCTGTTCAAATTCACTGGAACAAGAGAGACCCTTGCAGAGCCATTAGGACACAGGAACCAAGGGACAGCTGGGGACTTGAACCTTCTGGTTTCTGTCTGTACCCCAGAGCTGACCTGTACCACAGCTCTCCAAACCCAAATTCTTCTCAGAGAGAACTGGTCTTCAAGGAGTATTGACACCGAGGCTTGTAAGAAGGACAAGTCACAGTCAGAGAGGTAAGACAAGCTAACATCAGAGATAACCAGATGGCAAAAGGCAAGGGCAAGAACATAAGGAACAAGGCTACTTGGCACCATCAGAACCCAGCTCTCCCACCACAGCAAGCCCTGTATACCCCAACACACCAGAAAAGCAAGACTCAGATTTAAAATCACATCTCATGATGATAATAGAAGATTTCAAGAAGTAAATAAGCAACACCCTTAAAGAAATACAAGAGAACAGAGGTAAAGAACTAGAAGCCCTTAAAGAGGAAACACAAAAATCCATTAAAGAATTACAGGAAAACACAAGCAAACGAGTGGAATTACAGGAAAACACAAGCAAACAGATGAAGTAAATGAACAAAACCATCCAGGAACTAAAAATAGAAATAGAAACATTAAAGAAATAACAATGGGAGACAACCCTGGAGTTAGAAAGCCTAGGAAAGAGATCAGGAGTCATAGATGGAAGCATCACCAACAGAATACAAGAGATAAAAGAGAGAATCTCAGGTGCAGAAGATACCATAGAAAGCATTGACACAGCAGTCAAAGAAAACACAAAATGCAAAAAGCTCCTAACCCAAAACATCCAGGATATCCAGGATACAATGAGAAGACAGAACCTGAGGATAATAGGTAAAGAAGAGAGTGAAGATTCCAAACTTAAAGGACCAGTAAAAATCTTCAACAAAAATATAGAAGAAAACTTCCCTAACCTAAAGAAAGAGATGAACATAAATATACAAGAAGCCTACAGAATAGATTGGATCAGAAAAGAAATTCCTCCTGCCACATTATAGTCAAAACACCAAATACACAAAATAAGGAAAGAATATTAAAAGCAGTAAGGGAAAAAGGTCAAGTAACATATAAAGGCAGATCTATCAGAATTACACTAGACTTCTCACCAGAGACAATGAAAGTTAGAAGATCCTGGGCAGATCTCACACAGACCCTAAGAGAACACAAATGCCAGTCCAGGCTGCTATACCCAGCAAAACTCTCAATTATCGTAGACAGGAAAACCAAATATTCTATGACAAAACCAAATTTGCACAGTATGTTTCCACAAACCTAGCCCTACAAAGAATAATAGATGGGAAATGCCAATTCAAGGGTAGAAACTACACCCTAGTAAAAGCAAGAAAGTAATCGTTCAACAAACTCAAAAGAAGATAGCCACACAAATATAAAAATAACATCGAAAATAACAGGAATCAACAATCAATATTCCTTAATATCTCTTAACATCAATGGACTCAATTTCCCAATAAAAAGACATAGACTGACAGACTGGATCCATAAACATCACCTAGCATTTTGTTGCATCAGGAAATGCACCTTCCTGTTATAGACAAACACTACCTCAGAGTAAAGGGCTGGAAAACAATTTTCCAGGCAAATGGTCCCAATAAACAGGCTGGAGTAACCCTTCTAATATTGGATAAAATCAACTTTCACCCATAAGTCAACAAAAAGGATAAGGAAGAACACTTCATACTCATCAAAGGAAAAATCTACCAAGAAGAACTCTCAATTCTGAACATCTATGCCCAGAATGCAAGGGCACCCACATTCATAAAAGAAACTTTACTAAAGCTCAAAGCACACATTGCACCTTACACAATAATAGTGGGAGACTTCAACACCCCACGCTCATCAATGGACAGATCTTGAAAACACAAACTAAACAGAGACACAGTGAAACTAACAGATGTTATGAACCAAATGGATTTAACAGATATCTATAGAACATGTCATCCTAAATCAAATGAATATACTTTCTTCTCGGCATCTCATGGTACCTTCTCCAAAATTGATTATATAATTGGTCACAAAACAAACCTCAACAGATATAAGAAGACTGAAATAATGCCATGCCTCCTATCAGATCACTATGGATTAAGGCTGGTATTTAATGGCAACAAAAACAACAGAAAGCCTACATGCACATGGAAGCTGAACAACGCTCTACTCAATGACAACTTGGTCAAGAAAGAAATTAAAGACTTCCTAGAATTTAATGAAAATGAAAGTACAACATACCCAAACCTATTGGACACAATGAAAGCAGTGTTAAGAGGAAAACTCATAGCTCTGAATGCCTCCAAAAAGAAACTGGAGAGAGCATATACTAGCAGCTTAACAGCACACCTGAAAGTTCTAGAACAAAAAGAAACTAATACAGTTAAGTGGAGTAGAAGGCAGGAAATAATCAAATTAAGGGGTGAAATTAACCAGGTAGAAACTAAAAGAACTATACAAAGAATCAACAAAACCAGGAGCTGATTCCTTGACAAAATCAACAAGATAGATAAAACCTAGCCAGACTAACCAGAGGGCCCAGAGACAGTATCCAAATTAACAAAATTAGAAATGAAAAGGGAGATATAACAACAGATTCTGAAGAAATTTTAAAAATCATCAGATCCTACTACAAAAGCTTATACTCAACAAAATTGGAAAATCTGGATGAAATGGACAAGTTTCTAGACAGATACCAAATACCAAAGATAAGTCAGAATCAGATAAACCATCTAAACAGTCCCATAACCTCTAAAGAAATAGAAGCAGTCATTAAAAGTCTCCCAACGAAAAAAAGCACAGGACCAGATGGGTTCAGTGCAGAATTCTATCAGATCTTCAAAGAAGAACTTATACCAATACTCTTGAATATATTCCACAAAATAGAAACAGAAGGAATGGTAGCCAATTCATTCTATGAGGCTACAGTTACACTGATATCAAAACCTCACAAAGACTCAACAAAGAAAGAAAACTTCATACCAATTTCCCTTATGAATATCGATGCAAAAATACTCAATAAAATTCTCGCTAACCGAATCCAAGAACACATCAAAATGATCATTCACCATGATCAAGTAGGCTTCATCCCAGGGATGCAGGGATGGTTCAATACCCAGAAATCCATCAATGGAATCCACTACATAAACAAACTCAAAAGAAAAAAACCACATGGTCATTACAATAGATGCTGAAAAAGCATTTGACAAAATTCAACATCCCTTTATGATAAAAGTCTTGGAAAGATCAGGAATTTAAGGACCATACCTAAACATAGTAAAAGCAACATACAGCGAACCAGTGGCCAACATCAAACTAAATGGAGAGAAACTTGAAGCAATCCCACTAAAATCAGGGACTAGAAAAGGCTGCCCTCTTTCTCCCTATCTATTCAATATAGTACTTGAAGTTCTAGCTAGAGCAATTAGACAACAAAAGGAGGTCAAAGGGATACAAATTGGAAAGGAAGAAATCAAAATATCACTATTTGCAGATGATATGATCATAGACTTAAGTGAACCAAAATACTCCACCAGAGATCTGCTGCAGCTGATCAACAACTTCAGCAAAGTCGCCGGATATAAACTTAACTCAAGCAAATCAGTAGCCTTCCTATACTCGAAGGATAAACAGGCTGAGAAAGAAATTAGGGAAATGACACCCTTCACAATAGTCACAAACAATATGAAGTATCTTGGTGTTACTCTAACCAAACAAATGAAAGATCTTATGACAAGAACTTCCAGTCTCTGAAGAAAGAAATCGAAGACCTCAGAAGATGGAAAGATCTCCCATGCTCATGGATTGGCAGGATTAATATAGTTACAATGGCCACCCTGCTGAAAGCAATCTACAGAATCAATACAATCCCCTTCAAAATTCCAACTCAATTCTTCATAGACTTAGAAAGAGCAATTCTCAAATTCATATGGAATAACAAAAAACCCAGGATGACAAAAACTATTCTCAACAACAAAAGAACTTCTGGGGGAATCAGCATCCCTTACCTCAAGCTGTACTACAGAGCAGTAGTGATAAATACTTGACATGGTTAAAATCCTCAATCATCAAGGAAATGTAGTTCAAAACTTCTTTTTATACCAGTCAGAATAGCTATGAACAATAAAACAAATAATAGTTTATTCTGATGCCAAGTTGAAGTAAGGAGAACAATCATCTATTGCTGATGGGAATGCAAACTTTCTCATCCACTAAAACAGACAGAAATACTGGAAAAAAAGACAGATGGTGCTGGTCAAACTGCACAGCTTCATGTAGATGAATCTAAATAGATCCATATATATAACCCTGCACAAAACTCAACACCAAATGGATCAAAAAGAACTCAACATAAAAACTACATACACTTAACCCCATAGAAGAGAGAGTTCACAATAGCGTTGAAGTCACTGGGACAGTACAGAACTTTCTGAACAGAACACTGTTAACACAGGCACTAAGATCAACAGCTAATAAATGAGAGACCTCATGAAACTGAAATTATTTGTCATTGGAAAGGACACTGTCGTTTGCATAAACTAAAAGCATATAGAACGGCAAAAGATTTTTTTTTACCAATTATACATCAGATAGAGAACTAATATTCAAAACATATAAACAACCCAAAATACCAGATATCAAAAAGTAAATAACTTAATTAAAATGGCATTCAGATCTAAACAAAGAATTCTTTAAAGAGGAACCTCAAATGGCTGAGAAATGTTCAACATGCTTAGCTCTCTGGAAAATGCACAGAGAATTACTTTGCAACTTCATTTTATATTTGTCAAAATGGCTAAGATCAATGAAACAAGTGACAGTTAATGCTGGCCAGGATGTGGGATAAAGGGAGCATTCATCCATTGCTAGCCAGAATGTAAACTTCTTCAACCATTATGGAAATTTCTGTGGTGGTTTTTCAAGAAAATGGAAATTGATTTATCTCAAGATCCAGCTATAATATTCTTGGGCAAAACCCAAATATTGCTTTATCCTGCCACAATCCCATTTGCTTAACCATGTTCATTGCTGATTTATTCATAGTTGTCAGGAGCCATCACAGGAAGAATGTAAAAACTACTAGGTGATCTTCTGAGATGGATCTACCTTGGATTAAAATCTATGATGCATTTGATCCTGTAGGCAAGGTCTTAGTAAAAGATCCATTTTTAGAAAAAGTCCTGCTATTAGTATGCTTTTCCTGTTTTTATTTAATGTTTTTTTAAATTGGATATTTTATTTATTCACATTTCAAATGTTATTCCCTTTCCCCGTTTCCCCTCTGCAACCTCTCTATCCCATCCCCCCTTACCTTGCTTCTATGAGGGTGCTCCCCCACCCACCTGCCCAATCCTGCCTCACTGCCCTAGCATTCCTCTACACTGGGGCATAAAGCCTTCACAGGACCAAGGGCTTCCCCTCCCAGTGATGCCACATAAGGCCCCTTCAGCTCCTTCATTCCTTCTCCTAACTCCTCTATTGGGGTCCCTGTGCTCAGTCCAGTGGTTGGCTGCAAGCACTTGCATCTGTATTGATCAGGATCTGGCAGAGCCTCTCAGGAGTCAGCCGTATCAGCTCCTGTCAGCAAGCACTTCTTGACACCTGCAATAGTGTCTGGGTTTGGTGTCTGCACATCGGTTGGATCCCCAGGTGGGTCTCTGGATGGCCTTTCCTTCAGTTTCTGCTCCACTCTTTGTCCCTGTATTTCCTTTAGACTTGAGCAATTCTGGGTTAAAATTTTGGAGATAGGTGGATGGCCTTATTCCTCATCCTGGGGGCCATGCCTAACCTCTGTATATGGTCTCAACAGATTCTTGCCGGGCAGTGGTGGTGCATGCCTTTGGTGCACGCCTTTAATCCCAGCACTTGGGGGGGGGCAGAAGCAAGTGGATTTCTGAGTTCGAGGCCAGCCTGGTCTACAGAGTGAGTTCCAGGACAGCCAGGTCTACACAGAGAAACCTTGCCTCGAAAAACCAAACCAAACCAAACAAAACAAAACAGATTCTCCCTCTCCTTTGTGGGGTATTTCAGCTAATGTCATCCCTGTGGGGTCCTGGGAGACTCTTGCTTTCTTGGCATCTGGGACTCTCTGGTCACTACCCCCAGTTCCCCATCCCCCATTACTACACACCTCTGTTCAATTTCCTGATCCTCTGTACATCTCCTCCATCTCCTCCCATACCTTATTCTGCCCCTCTTTTCCCTTCCCCTCTTCTCTTCCCCCCAAATCCCTCCCATCCTATACTTCCCTTGGTTATTTTGTTACCCCTTCTAAGTAGGACTGAAGCATATGCTCTTTGGTCTTCCTTCCTCTTGAGCTTCATGTGGTCTGTGAGTTGTATCATGGGTATTCCACGCTCTTTGCCCAATATCCACTTATCAGTGTACATAGAGTGTGTGTTCTTTACACAATGGAATACTACTCAGCTATTAAAAACAATGACTTCATGAAATTCACCAGCAAATGTATAGATCTAGAAAATTTCCTGTTTTTATTAAACATATATAAACAATCAGTAGGTATTAACCCACCCTTTTGAGCAGATCCCTGAATAACAATGAAGATGTACTGTCTTGTAGTGATGCCATACAGACAAATAGATAATTTCTTAATCCTTAGTGATGATCCTATAAGAATTCCTAAAATTATAGTAAATATCAGACTCTTTTATAATAACACTACTATTAATATTTTCTGATAGTCAAAACTGCAACAAGAACTCTTCCAGTCTCCAAGTGTTATGAGTTAATTGTTTCTGAGATAGCAGGAAGGCATCTACTACTCAGAGCACATTCCAAGAGTTGCAAAACTATTAACCAAAGGGCATAAAAAGGGAACTAATGATTTAATATTGACTGAGTTTATCTATACAATGCTTCATTAATTACATAGTCACAGAAGTTACAATTTTTAACTCTCCATGAACCTGTAGAGCCGTGACAGATGATGAATGCTTAGCCAGATAATTACTCCTAATGGATATGAATGTAAACATTCTATGTTGTAAACTTCTTATTTGACTTATGATTCAAATTTATGTGTGAACTTGTGATGAACTTTTTACCATGTGGTCATGTATTCTGAAAGATGTATAAATGCTGAGGATAAAAAGAGGAAGGCCCTCCTTATTCCTTCCTTAGCCCTTATCCCCTTAACTGTTTATTCCTTCTTTTTCTTGCAACTTTTATCCCATTCTTCTTAGAACCCCTTATTTCCCTTTTCTTATGAAGCCTTTTCTCCCATTTCTTAGAGAACTTTCATAGGAAACTTTTTAGAGAGAATTTAGAAATAAAGGCTAAGATTACTTTTCAAGGTGTCCTTTTTTCTTCCTGTGACTCCAATGAGCAAGCTGGAAGTTAGAGTCCTGCAGTCCCTGCAGAGATAGAACAAAGGCTACTTTACTTTACCCCCTGCTGTTTTATGATGGGGTGCTACACAGTTTCTCCCTTAAGAGGAATGCAGAAGGCAAGTCAGTTACTGGAGCATGGTGACTTAGACTTAAGACAGGTAAATGTTTTATTTTTATACAGCAATCGTAAATATCTCCTAAGACCAAGTCTTAACCCAGATGATGCTCTTCCCCCTCTGATGCCTCCAGAAGAACCAAACAAGAAAGACCTTCCTGAGCTGGCCCCTTGCACATAATAACCAGAATTGGAACTGACTGAGATGTCCTGCAACAGAAAGTAGATAAAGAAAATGTGGTACATTTACACAATGAATTATTACTCAGCTGTCAAAAAAAAAGTCATAAAATGTGCAGGCAAGTGAATAGAACTAGAAAAGAATCACTGTGAGTGAAGGATCCTAGATCCAGAAAGATAATATTGTATATTCACTTATATATAGATAGTAGCTGCTTAGTCAATGATAATCAAGCTATAATCCATAGAGGCATAAGTATGGTACTTGAAGTGACAAATAGAAATCATTAAGAAAGTGAAATAGAATGAGTAGTCATTGGTAGATGGGGAAGGCTGGAGTAGAAGGATCAAGTGGAGGGAAGAGGCAGATGAGAAAGGGAATATGGGAAGAGTCAGCTAAAATTAAGGGCCATGTTGGTATAGACTCTAATACAATATGTATTAGGATATGTATAGGGTGGTATAGAAACCTAATATAGTAGAAGCTTCCTAAAATATGTACATATATGAAGACAATCTAAATGAAATACCAAATAATGAAGGAGATAGAACTTCAATTGACCACCTCATCACCAAATGAAGCTTTAGATACCTGTATTATCTTATATCTAATTGTAATTGGCTAAAGGGGCCCCAAGAGAAAATATAGTTTGCCAAAAATATAGGTTGCTCTCTACAAACTGAAGGCAAAGCTCCACTGTTGAAGATAATACCTACCTAACTCACCGAATAAAGTGAAGGCAAGCTGCCTGCATAGAGACTTAATCCCTACATTCTTTGGTACAGGAAGGTACTCCACAAGCTACCAAAAGAGAAATATAAACAGCAGTCTAGCCACACACATTTGATCTACAATGGTGTCTGGCCTGCAAGATATAGCCGGGCAATGGTGGTACTAAGGTATAGATGTATCCAACCAATATTTAATTTGACTCTAGGTCTACTCCTCAAGAATGAACTCATACCAGACACTGTATGGATGACCAAGAACAAGAGACTAGATCGATGAAGGACCTAGGATAAAACCAAATGCTAATGTTCTAAAAAGAAACAAACTCAATAAAATGATCCCTAATGACATTTTGTTGTACTCATAGATCAATGCCTTGCTCGGTCATCATCAGGGAAGCTTCCTCCTGCAGCAGATGTGACCAAATGCAGAGACTCACAGCCACATATTATGCAGATAGTGAGAGATCCTAGAACATTCAGCCCTAAACAGAATGTCATCACCAAATCCCTACTCTTAGGCTCAAGGAACCCAGGGGAAGAGGAGGCAGGAAAGGTGTGAGAGGGGAAGAATGACACAAAGAAAACACAGCCCTCTAAATTAATATGATCAAAGCTCATATGAACTCATAGAAGCTGAAGCAGGATGGTAAAAGCCTGCTTGGGTTTGTACCAGTTGCTTTGCATATATGTTATGGCTTTAGTGTTTCTATAGGATTCCTGAATATAAGAACAAGTAGGTTTCTGATTCTTTTGCCTTCACATAGACTCCTTCTTCTTCTTCTTCTTCTTCTTCTTCTTCTTCTTCTTCTTCTTCTTCTCCTCCTCCTCCTCCTCCTCCTCCTCCTCCTCCTCCTCCTCCTCCTCCTCCTCCTTTTCCAATTTTGATGTGCTAGTTTTGTTTTATATGATTATTATATTATATTATAATCTTTTAGAATTCAATTTGTTTTTAATGACAGGAAATGGTTAGTGGATTTGGAAAAATGAGAGGTGAAGAGGAACTAGGTGGAGTGCAGGAAGGGGAATCCATAATCAGGATATGTGATGTGAGGAAAAAATTAAATTAAGAAAATATTTAAAGTAAAATCAGACAGCTAGCCAATTTATTCCCCTTCCCATTCCCCCTGTGGCATGCCTTGAGAATGCTAAATTATAAGGGCACAGCACAGTGATAATAAGTTTGAAGAGCTACAGAATATAATCAGACCCAAAAAGATACAGAAACTTTATTTATTTATTTATTTATTTATTTATTTATATACTAGATTTTATAAGGATACATGAAATAATGACTATACATGTCATGATAGTAGAAGAGAAACTGTCTGGGACAATAAATAGGGACCACTAGAAGAGGGTCAGAAAAGTGAGAGTGGGAAAGCTTGGTCAAATCATACAATAAATCTGTATAAAATTTCTTTATGTAATCTAGGACTATGTATAATAAATATACACTAATATTGAATAAACAAATTATATACTTACATAAACCATAGGCAAGGAAAACTGGCTCAGTATAAATTCTGTATATATTTTCAAGTAACTGAAGAATGAGTATTTACAACTCTCAATTTGCAATAATCCCAATCTGGAAATGACTAAAATTTCCTTCAACAGTAGAGCACACCTTGAAATATCATTGAACCTTGCAAGCCTATAAAATACCAAGAGTAAGCAAAAAATGTTTCTATAGAAAATCATGGAAGAAAGATTGGAGAGGTGGCTCTGTTGGTAAAGAGCTTGTCATGCAAGCATGAAGACCTGAGTTTAGTGTCTAGTACTTACAATTGGGTAGTGTCATTGTGCACCTGCAATATCAGAGCTGCAGGAGGTGGTACAAACAGGTGGATCCCTAAGGTTGTCTAGTCAGTGTAACCAAATGGAAAATGAATGGTGGTATGCATATCCTGGTCCACCAGAAAGCCTTTTGATTTCAAAGTTAAGAGAGAGGTCTTATCTCAAACAATAAGATGAAAGGTGATTGAAGAAGACATTGGATATCAATTTCTAGCTTCTATACTCAGATATACACATACGCATGCATACACATACACACACACACACTCACACACGTACACGCACACACACACACAACCACATATACATATAAACAAACAAAAGAGAAGTAGAAATTCCGTTCAAAATAATAAGTAGTATTAGTTGAAAATGACAGACACAAAAGTGCTCATTCTATAGGATTGCATATATGTATAATTAAACAACAAAACAATCTTCCAAGTAAACCTTTCTTGCTAAAACTTTGACAGGACAGGAGTCAAACTCTAGAGCAGGATGAAGAAGACATGCTAGCTATGTTCTATATCTTGATCTGCAGATGACTATAGGATTATATTCCTGGTTTGAATGTTAATTATTATGTATACTTAGGATCTCTGAATCTTTTTGTTTATATATCATATTCCCTAACAAATGTTTAAAATTACAGTATGCATCAGAAATCACCATAACATCGCTGTTATAAAATGAATGAGGTAGCATTTAGCCAACATTAAATGGATTAGCCAGAAGAATGGTAGGAGTGGAAAGGGGATGGTCAAAGTCAATGAGAAAGCTGCTACTTGGGCATGTAAGTCTAAATTGAGTAGAAATGCTTCTGCCTTTCAGCCTAAATGATAGTGTTTCCTCTAGGTTCGAATCTTGTCTCATCACCTTCTCCTCCTTCAGGGACTGAGAAGAATGAGGTTATCCTTTATCGAGGTGGTACATAGAAACTCAAAATTTACACAGAGACGTTAAAATGCAGAGTGATAGGTCAACAAGAGAAGAGGTTACATTTATTTTCTATTCAGTTGTATATCTGTTTCACTCTTTTGCTTTTTAGCAGACTACTGTTTCTAGAGAAGTTTTGGGTTCCTATAAAACCTAAAATAACTGAATGGAAAATCCAAAGGTTCCATTCACTCTCTGTGTAGACTTTGGATGCGAGTGCCTCACAAAGACAACAAACACGAGAGGGTGTTTCTTCCATTATCATCTTGATATCTGGCCCAGTTCCTGGAAGCAAATATAATGAAACTGTGGGGACTTCCCTGAGTGTGACCCCTAAGAATTTTTAATGTCCCAAACTACTCCATGTTCAGACCTTATCAGCTAGTCATTTTCCAACTGGTTCCCATGAGGATCACAGCACCTTCTGCCTCCAGAGAGCTGTGATCTACTCATTAGCTTTTCTATAATGGATCTGAAAACTTTCTGGCTTTCAGTCTGGTCATCTGTTTGTGTTTTGTTAGATGTGAGAAGGGACTGACATATTCCAAATATTTACATGCCAAGTTGGAAACTGGAAACAATTGGTTTTTAAATTATGTAACCACAGACACAATACATGTATGTTGAGGTACATAAACATACAATAGGTGTATGATTAAACAAAGAAATTCTTTAAAACCAGCTATAAAAACATGATAAAACTTAAGAATCATCACATTTTAATATCTCTTAAGTTTGGAAACATAAAACCAAATGCACCTTGTAGTAAAGCTACCCTGGCAAATGTTCCTTTGAATAGCATTCTAAATATTTCCCCACGTCTAAAATGGATTCAACTCTTAAAGTAATAACTAAATATTTTTATGCCTAAATATCAATATGGCTAGTAATAGCCTTTCTTCTTTGGAAATGCTTAAAGACATTAGCTTCTAAATACTTCAGCTTGTTATATCATCCCTCTCCAGAGATAATATGTCTTATTTAAATCAGTTTCCTCGGCCAATAATAAAAGTCAGATGCTTTCTGCTAAAGACCCATTCCATTTGTCAGGACTGTTTTTATCAAGCAACAATACCACCTTTTCCCATTTCCATCAAGTCTCTACGATCCTTGGAAGCGCGAAGATGTTACTCCTTCCTCCTGATTATTTTTAAACTATAAAACCTCTTATCCATATCAATGGCCCCAGAAAGTGTTTTTATTTTGATTATTTCAGGCAACTCTGCCTATTCTGCTGTTTGTGCTGTTAATAAATATCTTAAAGAGCCTTTTGCCATTCTACACAAAGATTTTTGTGTTGTGTGGTGAGAATGATGGTCTCTTTATAGCTGTTTACACTGCTGATGGCTTTGAACAAATATATCAACACAGTCATCTCACTTGACAGGAAGAAAGCACAACGGACTAGTTTAGGAGCTAACCCACATCACCTCATCCTAGAAACTTGGGAAATATTCAAAGTGTTTTAATGTTAATAAGCTTTAAGAAGTAACATTTTTCCTGTAATTTTTCTTATATCACAAGAAATTTCCATAGATTTGTCCTCTGTCATCTATTCTTTGAGATAGAAGTCTCTAAAATGAGGATTAGTAGAAAAATGATCTATAACAATATTTAATCAGTGTATGAGATGCTACAGGAACTTGCTAGTAAATGAAATTCTATTGCTATGAGCAAGCAGTATGTAGAGCTTGGGATGCCAAATTTAGCATCTGTGTAGGTGTCTAAACAGATGTATAGCATTCATGCTTTTGTCAATAAAGATCAGGATATGACAAAACTGTCACAAGGTCTATATTTAACTGCCTAAGCTTTATTTACTTCACTGTAAATCCTTCTCACATAGAAAAAAACAATTATCACGATGTTCAAAAGTGGAAGAGCAAGCAAATTGTTTTTATTCATTAGGCAAAACTAGAGCAGAATATTATTTGTCCTTATTATCACATTTGTTCATAGATTAAAAATAGAAATAAGACCATATAATATAGTAAAAATAAAAAGGTAATTTTTTTTTCTTTTTTAATTTGTCCGGTGGGGTATAGATGGTAATGGTGAAATCTCAATGATAGAGATTGTGTTTAGTTCATTTTTGAAATTTTTCCTAATCTATCTATAGCAGATAAAAGATGATCACCATGTGCTTGTTAACCACTTTTTGTGCAATTCTGATGCCTGGGAGGACTCACATTGCAACACTGAAGTATGTTCCATTTCCGTGGAGCAGCCAGATGAATGGGTTAGGTCAAAACTTAAGCTTCTTATGACAAGGTTTAAGCTGTCCTACTTGTTTCCATCAGCAAGTTCTTCTGTTTGAGAAGACAACTGAATGTCATTGAAGATTCTGACTCCAGAACGAGATGGGCATTCTCTTACCGTGTGTGGGCATGTGGCACATGATTACTACTGCTGCTCACTTATGTCCTAACAGGTGAAACTACAATTATGAAAGGTTATGTATTGGATGGTAATATTATAACTGAGCATTTTGACTGAGACATGAGAATAGACGTGGTCGGATAAGCCTGTTTGCCAGCACTTGCAAGGCAGATGTTTGAAAATGACAAGCAGAAACCATTCTAGGCTTTATAGAAAGACACTCATTGCCCTGAAAAATAAAAACTTGAGGTTTCCGTTCAGTGAGAGAGGACATACCCAGGATGTGCCGGGTCCCAAAATTCCTAGCACTGGAAAAAAAAAAAACTAATAATAAAAATAATTTCTAATGTGTGATAGTTATCATAAATCAGTCAGCCAAGAACCAAATGTGAACCATTCATTAGCAAATAACTGAATAATATTAGAAGAAAACATGATACATTTTATGATAGGTGAAATGATGCAAAACTACAAAGACAAACAAAAGGTATGCCCCAAAATAGAGACAAAGATCAAGGACCTATATTCACTGAGAACAGTGCTGAACAAAGGTAAATTATATCAAGTTATTAATTTTCTATGTATATTAGGATGATCATATTTTGGAAATCATAACTTTTGATATAATAAATTACATTAATTAAATTTTGTTGTTAAGTCACCATGAACCTTCATAATAAGCTCAAGTCAAATAAATTATTGTATACATGTATATGAATCAGTAAACTAAAGTTCTTTTTAATCTTCTATTTACTTATTTATTTATTTACACTCCAGATTTTATACCTCTCTTAGTCCATCCTCTGACAGTTCCATATCTCATACCTCTTCCCCATGCCCCCTGTCTCTATGAGGATGTCCCCATCAACCAGCACTCACCTTCCACCCCACCAGATCTCTAAACTGCCTAGGGACTCCAGTCTCTTGAGGGTTAGGTGCACCTTCTCTGACTAAACCCAGACCTGGCAGTCCTCTGCTGTACACGTGTTGGGGGCCTCATATGAACTGGTGTATGCTGCCTGGATGGTGGTCCAGTGTCTGAGAGATCTCAGGGGTCCAGGTTAATTGAGACTTCTGGTCCTCCTACAGTGTCGCCCTCCTCTTCACCTTCTTCAGCCTTTCCCTAATTCAACCACAGGGGTCAGCAGCATCTGTCCATTGGTTGAGTACAAATATCTGCAACTGACTCTTTTAGCTGCTTGTTGGGTCTTCCAGAGTTCGGTCATGCTAGGTCCCTTTTTGTGAGACCTGCATAGTCTCATTAATAGTGTCAGGCCTTGGGACCTCTCCTTGAGCTGGATCACACTTTGGGCCTGTCACTGGACCTTATTTTCCTCAAGCTCCTTTCCATTTCCATCCTTGTAGTTCATGCGTGTCCTTTTGGGTCTGAATTACCTCACTCAGGTTGATATTTTCTAGTTCCATCCATTTGCAAAATTCAGGATGTCCTTGTTCCTAATAGCTGAGTATTCCGTTGTTTAAATGAACCACACTTTCTATATCCATTCTTCTGTCTTGGGATATCTGAGTTATTTCCAGCTTCTGGCTATCACAAATAAGGCTGCTGTGAATACAATGGAACAAATGCCCCTGTTGCATGGTGGGGCATCTTTTGGGTATATTCCCAAGAGTAGTATTGATGGGTCTTCAGGTAGATCTATTTCTAATTTTCTGAGGAAACTCCAAATTGATTTCCACAGTGGTTGTACCAGTTTGCAATCCCATTAGCAATAGAGGAGTGTTCCTCTTTCTCTACATCCTGGCCAACATGTGCTATTGCCTGAAGTTTTGATCTTAGCCATTCTGATTGATGTAAAGTGGAATTTCAGGGTCGTTTTGATTTGCATTTCTCTGATCACTAAGGACTTTGAACATTTCATTAAATGTTTCTCAGCCATTCAAGATTCCTCTGTTGTGAATTCTTGGTTTAGTTCTATATCCCATTTATTGATTGGGTTGTTTGGGGTTTTTTTTGGTGGTTAGCTTCTTGAGTTCTTTATATATTTTGGATATTGGCCCTCTATTTTATGTGGGGAGTGTGAAGATTTTCCCCAATCTGTAGGTTGCCAATACATCTTATTGGCTATGTGATTTGCCTTACAGAAGCTTTCCAATTTCATCAGGTCCCACTTATCAATTTTTTTTTAACATTTTAACAGTTATGGTTTAATATTGAGATACCTTTAAAATATATCTTTTGAAAATAATTTTGCATACTGCTCATCTTACTAAATATTATAGCATGATTTTTTGTCATTAAAGATCTTTTGTGAACACCATAAAAATATTAGCTGGGATTTTGAATGCACCTGAAGGGGTATACATTTTTGATATAAATATCTACAAAATTTTATTATAATACAAATGTAAAATAGATAACACATGCATACATTTTTATATTACTTTATTTTTATACTTTATTTACATTTTGGATGTTTTCCCCTTTCCAGGTCTCCCCTTTGGAAACACCTTATCCCATCCTACCTCCCCCTGCCTCTATGAGGGTATTTGCCACCCACTTACCCACTCCCATCTTCCCTTCCTGGCATCCCCCTATACTAAGGCATCTAACACTCACAGACCCAAGGGCTTCTCCTCCCACTGATGGTTAACAAGGCCCTCCTCTGCCACATAAGTGGCCAGCAACCATGGGTCCCTCCATATGCATTCTTTGGTTGGTGGTCCAGTCTCTGGGAGCACGGGGGCAGGGGGGCTGACCAGTTGACACTGTTGCTCCCTCCCCATGGGGCTGCAAACTCCCACAGCTCCTTCAGTCTCTTCTCCAACGCCTCCACCTGGGACCCCATAATCAGTCCAACAGTTGCTGTGAATTGAATCATGGGTGTTCTGAACATTTGGGCTATTATCAGCTTATCAGTGAGTACATAGCATGTTTGTTCTTTTCTGACTGAGTTACCTCACTCAGGATGATATTTTCGAGTTCCATCCATTTGCCTGAGAATTTCATGAAGTCATTGTTTTAATAGCTGAGTAGTATTCCATTGTGTAAATGTACCACATTTTCTGTATCCATTCCTCTGTTGAGGGACATCTGGGTTGTTTCCAGCTTCTGGCTATTATAAATATGGCTACTATGAACATAGTGGAACATGTGTCCTTATTACATATTGGAGCATCTTCTGGGTATATGCCCAGGAGTGGTGTAGCTGGGTGCTTAGGTAGTACTATGTCCAACTTTCTGAGGAACTGCCAAACTGATTTGCAGAGTGGTTGTACCAGCTTGCAATCCCACCAGCAGTGGAGCAGTGTTCCTCTTTCTCCACATCCTTGCCAGCATCTGCTGTCACCTGAGTTTTTGATCTTAGCCATTCTGACTGGTGTGAGGTGGAATCTCAGGGTTGTTTTGATTTTCATTTCCCTGATGACTAAGGATGTTGAGCATTTCTTTAGGTGCTTCTCAGCCCTAGGAGTTTCCTCAGTTGAGAATTCTCTATTTACCTCTGTTCCCTATTTTTTGGTAGGGTTATTTGGTTCTCTGGAGTCTAACTTCTTAAGTTCTTTGTATATATTGGATATTAGCCCTCTATCGAATGTAGGATTGGTAAAAATCTTTTCCCAATCTGTTGGTTGCTGTTTTGTCCTATTGACTGTGTTCTTTGTCTTACAGAAGCTTTGCAATTTTATGAGGTCCCATTTGTCGATTCTTGATCTTTGAGCATAAGCCATTGGTGTTATGTTCAGGAACTTTTCCCCTGTGCCAATGTTTTCGAGACTTTTCTCTATTTTCTCTTCTATTAGATTCAGTGTATCTGGTTTTATGTGGAGATTCTTGATCCACTTGGACTTGAGCTTTGTACAGGGAGATAGGAATGAATCAATTTGCATTCTTCTACATGTTGACCTCCAGTTGAGCCAGCACCATTTGTTGAAAATGCTGTCTTGTTTCCACTGGATGGTTTTAGCTCCTTTGTCAAAGATCAAGTGACCATAGTGTGTGGGTTCATTTCTGGGTCTTCAATTCTATTCCATTGATCTACCTGCCTGTTGCCGTACCAATACCATGCAGTTTTTTGGTTTTTTTTTTTTTTTTTTTTTTATCACTACTGCTCTGTAGTACAACTTGAGGTCAGGGATGCTGATTTCCCTAGAAGTTCTTTTATTGCTGAGAATAGTTTTTGCTATTTTTTTTTGCTAGGATTTTTGTTATTCCAAATGAATTTGAGAATTGCTCTTTCTAAGTCTATGAAGAATTGAGTTGGAATTTTGATGGAGATTGCATTGAATCTGCTGATTGCTTTCCACAAGATGGCCATTTTTACTATTTTAATCCTGCCAATCCATGAGCATGGGAGATCTTTCTATCTTCTGAGGTCATCAATTTCTTTCTTCAGAGACTTGAAGTTTTTGTCATACAGATCTTTCATTTGCTTGGTTAGAGTCACACCAAGATACTTTATATTGTTTGTGACTATTATGAAGGGTGTCATTTCCCTAATTTCTTCCTCAGTCTGTTTATCTTTGAAGTATAGGAAGGCTACTGATTTCTTTGAGTTAATTTTATATCCAGCCACTTTGCTGAAGTTGTTTATCAGCTGTAGCAGTTCTCTGGTGGAGTTTTTCAAGTCACTTATGTATATGATCATATCATCTGCAAATAGTGATATTTTGATTTCTTCCTTTCCAATTAGTATCCCTTTGACCTCCTTTTGTTGTCTAATTGCTCTAGCTAGAACTTCAAGTACTATATTGAATAGACAGGGAGAGAGAGGACAGCCTTCTCTAGTTCCTGATTTTAGTGACAATGCTTCAAGTTTCTCTCCATTTAGTTTGATGTTGGCCACTGGTTTGCTGTTTATTGCTTTTACTATGTTCAGGTATGGGCCTTGAATTCATGATCTTTCCATGAAGGGATGCTGAATTTTGTCAAATGCTTTTTCGGCATCTAATGAAATGACCATGTGGTTTTTTCCTTGAGTTTGTTTATGTAGTGGATTACATTGATGGATTTCCGGGTATTGAACCATCCCTGCATCTCTGGGATGAAGCCTACTTGATCATGATGAATGATCGTTTTGATGTATTCTTAGATTTGGTTAGCGAGAATTTTATTGAGTATTTTTGCATCGATATTCATAAGGGTAATTGGTCTAAAGTTTTCTTTCTTTGTTGGGTCTTTATGAGATTTTGGTATCAGTGTAACTGTGGCCTCATAGAATGAATTGGGTAGTGTCCCTTCTGTTTCTATATTGTGGATTTTTTTGTATTTATTTATTTATTTATTTATTTATTTATTTTATTTATTTATTTAGATACTTTATTTACATCTCCAATGTTTCCCCTTTTCTATTTGTGGAATATTTTGAAAAGTATTGGTATTAGGTCTTATTTGAAAGCCCGATAGAATTCTGCACCAAACCCATCTTGTCCTAGGCTCCTTTTGGTTGGGAGACTTTTAATGAGTGCTTCTATTTCTTTAGGGGTTATGGGACTGTTTAGATGATTTATCTAATCCTGACTTAACTTTGGTGTTTGATATCTGTCTAAAAACTTGTTCATTTCATCCAGATTTTCCAATTTTGTTGAGTATAGACTTTTGTCATAGGATCTGATGATATTTTGAATTTCCTCAGATTCTGTTGTTATATTTCCCTTTTCATTTCATTTTTTGTTAGTTTGGATACTGTCTCTTTGCCCTCTGTTTAGTCTGGCTAAGGGTTTATCTATCTTGTTGATTTTCTCAAAGAATCAGCTCCTGGTTTTGTTGATTCTTTGTATCGTTCTTTTAGTCTCTACTTGGTTGATTTCAGCTCTTAATTTGATTATTTCCTACCTTCTACTCCTCTTGGGTGTATTAGCTTCTTTTTGTTCTAGAACTTTCAGGTGTGCTGTTAAGCTGCTAGTATATGCTCTCTCCAGTTTCTTTTTGGAGGCATTCAGAGCTATGAGTTTTCCTCTTAACACTGCATTCATTGTGTCCCATAAGTTTGGGTATGTTGTACTTTCATTTTCATTAAATTCTAGGAAGCCTTTAATTACTTTCTTTATTTCTTCCTTGACCAAGTTATCATTGAGTAGAGCATTGTTCAGCTTCCATGTGTATGTGGGCTTTCTGTTGTTTTTGTTGCCATGGAAGACCAACCTTAATCCATAGTGATCTGATAGGAGGCATGGGATTATTTCAATCTTCTTATATCTGTTCAGGTTTGTTTTGTGACCAATTACATGGTCAATTTTGGAGAAAAATACTATGAGGTGCTGAGAAGAAGGTATATTCTTTTGATTTAGGATGAAATGTTCTATAGATATCTGTTAAATCCATTTGGTCCATAACTTCTGTTAGTTTCACTGTGTTTCTGTTTAGTTTGTGTTTCCAAGATCTGTCCATTGATGATAGTGGGGTGTTAAAGTCCCTCACTATTATTGTGTGAGGTGCAGTGTGTGTTTTAAGCTTTAGTAAAGTTTCTTTTATGAATGTGGGTGCCCTTGCATTTCGAGAATAGATGTTCAGAATTGAGAGTTCTTCTTGGTAGATTTTTCCTTTGATGAAGATGAAGTGTCATTCCTTATCTTTTTGATGACTTTTAGTTGAAAGTCGATTTTATCTAATATTCAAATGGCTACTCTTGCCTATTTCTTGGGACCATTTGCCTGGAAAATAGTTTTCCAGCCCTCTACTGTGAGATAGTGTTTGTCTTTAACACTGAGGTGTGTTTCTGTATGCAGCAAAATGCTGGGTCCTGTTTATGTAGTTAGCCTATGTCTTTTTATTGGGGAATTGAGTCCACTGATGTTAAGAGATATTAAGGAATATTGATTGTTGCTTCCTGTTATTTTCAATGTGATTTTTATATTTGTGTGGCTATCTTCTTTTGGGTTTATTGAAAGATTACTTTCTTGCTTTTTCTAGGGTGTAGTTTCCCTCCTTGTGTTGGTGTTTTCCATCTATTATCCTTTGTAGAACTGATTTTGTGGAAAGATATCATGTAAATTTTGTTTTGTCATGGAATATCTTGGTTTCACCATCTATGATAATCGAGGGTTTTTCTGGATATAGCAGTCTGGGCTGACAGTTGTGTTCTCTTAGGGTCTGTATGAGTTCTGCCCGGGATCTTCTAGCTTTCATAGTCTCTGGTGTGAAGTCTGGTGTAATTTTGATAGGTCTGCCTTTATATGTGACTTGACCTTTTTCCCTTACTGCTTTTAATATTCTTTCCTTATTTTTGTGCATTTGGTGTTTTTAATATTATGTGACGGGAGGAATTTCTTTTCTGGTCCAATCTATTTGGAGTTCTGTAGGCTTCTTGAATGTTTATGTTCATCTCTTTTTTTAGGTTAGGGAAGTTTTCTTCTATAATTTTGTTGAAGATATTTACTGGCCCTTTAAGTTGGGAATCTTCACTCTTGTCTATACATATTATCCTTAAGTTTGGTCTTCTCATTGTGTCCTGGATTTCCTGGATGTTTTGCGTTAGGAACTTTTTGTATTTTGCATTTTCTTTGGCTGTTGTATCAATCTTTTCTACGATATATCTTCTGTACCTGAGATTCTCTCCTCTATCTCTTGTATTCTGTTGGTGATGCTTGCATCTATGACTCCTGATGTCTTTCCTATGTTTTCTAACTCCAGGGTTGTCTCCCTTTGTGATTTCTTTATTGTTTCTATTTCCATTTTTAGATCTTGGATGGTTTTGGTTATTTCCTTTGCCAATTTGATTGTGTTTTCCTGTATTTCTTTTAGGGCTTCTAGCTGTTTACCTGTGTTCTCTTTTATTTCTTTAAGGGAGTTATTTATTTCCTTCTTAAAGTCCTCAATCATCATCATGAGAAGTGATTTTAAATCTGAGTCTTGCTTTTCTGGTGTGTTGGGGTACCCAGGGCTCACTGTGGTGGGAGAACTGGGTTCTGATGATGCCACATTGCCTTGGTTTCTGTTCCTTATGTTCTTGCCCTTGCCTTTCTTCATCTGGTTATCTCTGGTGTTAGCTGGTCTTGCTCTCTCTGACTGTGGCTTGTCCCTTCTGTAAGCCTTTGTGTCAGTCCTCCTTGGAGAACAGCTCTCTCTGATAGGAATTTGGGTTTGGAAAGCTGTGGTACAGGGTCAGCTCTGGGGTGCAGACAGAAACCAGAAGAATCCTGTCCCTAGCTGTTCCTTGGTTCTTGTGTCCTGATGGCTCTGCAAGGGTTCCTCTTGTTGGAGGAATTTGAAAAGAAGTCATGGTCTTCCTGTGCTCGAAGGTGTGTAGGCATTCCTGAGAGACCAGCTCTCTCCTGGCACTGAGTATGGAGTCCTGTGTCACAGGATCAGCTCCCTGGCTATAGAAGGAGACTGGAAAGCCCTGTGTCCTGAGGGTTCTGGGCGTGTCTGGCTGAACAGAGGTGCTGACCTTACCCCCTGCTCACAGGCTTGTCCACACTCCTGGGAGGGTAGCTCTTTCCCTGCGCTATTTGGGTATGGAGCAGAGTAGCACAGACCACAGGCGTAAATGGGAAGGCTCCTGTCCCATGCTGTTCCTTGGTCCCTGTGCCTGCGGAATCCAGGTAGGTCCCACTGAGCAGTGGTGCTGTCTTACCTCCACACACGGGCTTGTCCACACTCCTGGGATGCTAGCTTTCTCCTGGCGATATTTGGCTATGGAGCTCTGGACACAGACTGAGGTCTCAGGCCACAGAAGGAAACTGGAAAGCTCCTGTCCCAGGCTGCTTGTATGTCCTTGTGTCCTGGGAGTTCCAGGGAGGTCCCTCTGAGCAGAGGTGCTGGTCTTACAAGCTTGTCCACACTCCTGGGAGGGTAGCTCTTTTCCTGCACTATTTGGGTATGGCCCATTTATCAATTCTTGACTTTAGAGAGTGAATCTTTGAGTTCTGTTTAGGGAATTTCCCGCCGTATCAATGAGTTCAAGGCTCTTTTCCACTTTCTCTTCTATTCGATTCAGTGTATCTGGTTTTATGTTGAGGTCCTTGATCCACTTGGACTTGAACTTTGTGCAAGGTGACAAATATGGGTCTGTACTGAGGGAAAGAATGAAAAAAAGAAACCGGCAGGCTTCCCGCACTACTGCTGCCAACTCTTAGCCCTGGCTCGGTCCTGCCGAAATCTTCTCTGCCAGTTAACTCTTCAGTGGGGCTGGAGCTCCTGAGTTCCCTTTATGGATCGCTCCCACACCAGCGCAGCCATTAACCCCTGTGGTCGGTTGTCCTACCTTCCAATAACCCAGTAAAATCAAGACTCTATGCTTATAGCTAACAGATTTATGTATCAATAAAGTCTCAATTTACAAGATGCCAATACAATAATTTCAGAACCAATTGATAATAATAAAAGTTGCATGCCAATTATTCTAACCTTATGATATCACAACTACTTGTGGCTGGTAAACGCCATGCTGGTTCACACTGGCTACCATCTTCCTTCTCCTCTCTCCTCTGAGATGCTCCCTGTCTCTGCAACTCTTTGCTCTGCCTCTTCTTTCCCTGTCCAATCACAGGCCTCCTTCTGCCCTAATGTGATTGGACAGGGAAAATTCTGTAACAGATCTGTTTTCACTTTTCTACATATTGACAGCCAATTAGACCAGCACCATTTGTTGAAGATGCTTCTTTTTTCCATTGTATATGTTTGGCTTCTTTGTCAAAGATCAAGTGCCTGTAAGTGTGCGGTTTTATTTCTGTGTCTTCAGCTCTCTTTCATTGATCAATATATCTGTCTCTGTACAAACACCATGCAGTTTTTATCACTATTTGTCTGTAGTAAAGCTTGAAGTCAGGGATGGCGATTCCTCCAGCTGTTCTTTTATCTTTAAGAATTGTTTTTGCTATTCTGGGGTTTTTGCCTTTCCAGATGAATTTGAGAATTGCTCTTGCCATGTATTTGGAGAATTGTGTTGGGATTTTGATGGGGATTGCATTGAATCTATAGATTGCCTTGGGTGGGATGGCCATTTTTACTATGTTAATCCTGCCAGTCCATGAGCATGGGAGATATCTCCATTTTCTGGGATCTTCTTTTATTTCCTTCTTGAGATTTGAAGTTATTTTCATACAGAGCTTTCACTTGTTTGTTTAGAGTCATTCCAAGATATTTTATGTTATTTGTAGCTATTGTGAAGGGAGTTGTTTCCCTAATTTCTTTCTCAGCCTGTTTATCATTTGTATAAAGGAAGGCTACTGATTTATTTGAGTTAATTTTATATCCAGCCACTTTGCTGAAGTCGTTTATTAGCTGGAGAAGTTCTCTGATAGAGTTTTGGGGGCTGCTTATGTATACTATCATATCATCTGCAAATAGTGATACCTTTATTTAGTTTTTGCTAATTTATATCTTCTTGATCTCCTTTAGTTGTCCTATTGTTATACCTAGCACTTCGAGTACTATATTGAATAGATATGGGGAGAGGGGATATCCTTGTCTTGTTCCCGGTTTTAGTGGGATTGCTTCAAGTATCTCTCAATTTAATTAGATATTGGCTGTTGGTTTGCAGTAAATTGCTGTTATTATGTATAAGTATAGGCCTTGAATTCCTGATCTCCAATACTTTTAACATGAAGGGGTGTTGTATTTTGTCACATACTTTTTCTGCATCTTAGGAGATGATCATGTGATTTTTTTTTCTTTGAGTTTGTTTATATAGTGGATTATGTTAATGGATTTTCATATACTGAACCAATCTTGCATTCCCGGGATGAAGTTAAAATTTTAAGAAAAGCAATCTATATTGCAATCTTTCCATGATTTGGTCAATGGGAAGTTCCCCTTCACTTTCAGTTTTCTTAAAGATTTTTAATGCATGTGCTATAATTTCTTCTTTTAGCAGGTACTAGATTCACCAGTGAATCAGTCTGGCCCCAAGTTTCTTAGAGAGTTGTTAAAATGTAAGTTATATTTAGATTGGAAATACAGTGTTTTCCCATTATTAATAATTTGTGTAAATTTTGGCAGTTTGAGTCTTTTAAGAGATTTTTTCATTTTACCAAAGTTGGAGAATTTATTGATATAAACATATTCATTATATTGTTTCCTAATGCCTGAATTATATATATATATATTTATTTATTTATATATGATTCTCCTTATTCCTGGAATTAGACATTTATGCCCTCCTTTAATAGATGAGTTTCAGTATAGGTCAATTTTATTTTCTCACAGAATCATTCGTATTCAATTTTTCTATGTGTCTTATTTTCTTTTCAACTTCCTTTATGTTTCTTATGTGAGATTACATTTGTATTTCTCTGTTACAGATTTCATTTTTGCTGTGGCTGCAACACTTGTAGGACTAAATGACTTTAGATTGACTCTTTATATAGTTTTTTTTACATAAGTTTTAATTATATAACCTTTCTATATACATGCTATTCTATTTTGTAAGAGTTAAATGACCTATAACTAGTTAGTTGTATAATAT
The DNA here is from genome assembly GCA_028551405.1 of Uromys caudimaculatus. Classification (NCBI taxonomy): domain Eukaryota; kingdom Metazoa; phylum Chordata; class Mammalia; order Rodentia; family Muridae; genus Uromys; species Uromys caudimaculatus. The sequence continues at coordinate 50,081,624 of CM052714.1, read as the reverse complement.
AATCTAAACATTTTGTTCTACTTCACTGGTTGTATGCATTGCTCTGACATTCTGAAAGTTTTCTGATTTTGCTGCCTGCTTTATTTCATCAATCATTGAGAAAGAGACTTTTATATGTGTTTGTACCCATGTGTGTGTACCTGTCTCTCTTCTGTCTTTCTTTCTCTCTCTGTCTTTGTCTCTCTCTGTGTGCTATGTTGTTCATAGTATATTCATGTATGTATATATTCGTGTGTGTATATTAATGTATATGTGTGCAAACTCATGTGCATATTTACCTATGTGTTTTCTTGTATGAGATGATACATGTACATGTACTCATGTACATGTGTGTGTGCTCCTGAGTGGAATTCAGGATCCCACGCTGAATCTTTTTCTCAGTCACATGACATAGCACTGTGAGTTTTTTTCTATATTACATAAATTTGACATGCTTTATTTTCAATTTAATTTAGTTCAAAATATTTTAGAATTTCTCTTGAAATTTATTCAGGTTATGTGAGATATGTGTTGCTTAATTTTCAAATATTTTGGAATTTTCTGATTGTTTCTTTTGTTGATTTAAGCTAAGTTTCACTGTGATTTGAAAGAATCCTCCCATGGTTTCTAGACACTTAAGCTTGGTGTAGTGTTTTGTCTCACAATATTGGGTCTATTTTGGCACAATGAAAGCTTGAGAAAAAAATGTTTATTTTCCTAATCAGTGAAGTGTTCCCCAAACGTCAATTATCTCCAGGTGATTTATGGCATTGTTGAGCTCTACCGTGCCCCTACTAATTTTCTGTGTGCTGCATTTGTCAAACACTGAGAGTCAGTGAGGTCTCCAATACAATTTTGGGTTCATTTATGTCTCTTTAGAGTTCCATCAGTTTTTGCCTTACATATTTTGACACTACTGTTCGATGTGTACACATTGCAGACCACTCCATTTTTTAGAGGGATGAGTCCTTACTCATTATTTAATGTCTATACTTGCTATGCACACTACCTTTGCCTTGAGTGAGACTTGTCTGAAATAGAGAGATACTCCAGCCTTCCATGGATTCATGTAGCATGGTATTTTTTCTCCATTCTTTCTTACTAAAAGATTTTTTTAAATAAAATATTTGTTTGGGGAAGCTTTAGGGGGAGGGTGGAGGGGGGAAAGATTGTGGGAGGGGTGACCAAGAGAGGGGCAGTGAGTGGGATATAACGTGAACAAGTAAAGAAATAAAATTTAATTTAAATTTTTTGTGTTAGTGCTTTAAGAATTTCATCTTTATCATATCCACCACGTTCTGTTCCACGTAATGCTGTATATTATTTTTTTAACCTATCAAGCACAATTTGTGCTGTTCAAATACTCTTGAATATATGATCTTTAGCTGTTGCTTGGTGGACTTAGTGTAGGCTACACTTTCATGGCAAACTGACTCACTCCAACAGCTATCAATTCTCAGTACCTCATAGGCAATCAATGGGGCTTCATGACAAACTTCCCTGTCCATTTTGACATTTGATTTTGCTTAATCTTGCACAAGTATTGTGTGTGTTGTCACAATTATTTTGAGTTCATATATGTAGCTGTCTTGCTGCATCAACAAGACATTATTTTCTTGTAGTCACTTACTATCTCAGGCTCCTACTCTTTCTGCCACCTCTTCTGCAATGATTTCTTTCCCTTAGGAGGGAAGGGTGTGGCATACATTACATTTCAAAGTTAGCATCCTTCAGCCTTTTATTCTCTGTATGTTGGCCAGTTGAGGGTCTGTGTTAGTTGACATCTACTGCAAATAGAAACTTCTCTGATAAACAATTTCTTTCACATATACAATTTCTAACCTCACAAGACACTATGGCTGACACTTCTGAAGTATCATCCTCCCTCTGAATGTCCCTTTTTGGTGGCTTGAATAAGATGGCCACCACAGTTTCTGCCATTTGAACAGCTGATCCACTGAGTTCACAGTGTCTTGGAAGGAGCATTGGGAAGTATGGCCTTGATGAAGGACATATGTCAATGAGAGTAGGCCTTGAGACTTTAAAGACTTGTGCCATTTCTAATTTGGTCTCTTTCTACTTTGTGCTTGTGGTTCAAGATGTGAACTCTCATCTCACTTCTCCAGCTCCCACGACTGCAGCTTGTGGTTATGCTTTCCTGCCTTGCTGAACTCTTACTCACCTGAAACCATAAGCCCAAATAAACCCTTGTTCTCATCTTGGTTATGCTGTTTTATCACAGAAACAGAAAAACAGCTAATATGACTTCTCTATGCAATCTCCACATAGTTTGGCTCCCTTGTTTCCAATCTTATCTCCTCAATAGTAGTATGGCTGGCAACCTTGTCTTATACATTTTTAAAAGGAAATATTTTGTAGTGGCTTGAATGAGGATGTGTCCCCATAGGCTCTGTTATTTGAGTGCTTGACCCTAGGTTAGTCTCTCTGTTGGCAGAGACTTAGGAAGTATGGCCTTGCTGGAGGAAGTATGTCTGTCACTGGGGACAGACTTTGAAAGTCTAAGGTCATCACCTTTAGTTCTCTAGATCTACTTCCTGCTTGAGATTTGCGGTGCCAGCTCTGGCTGTCCCCACCACCATGCGTTGTGCTTGCTGCCATGCTTCCTTCCTTTGAAAGTGATAAAATTTGATTCCTCTGGGACTGTAAAGCCCAAACGAATCCTTTCTTTTGTAAGTTATCTTTGTTGTGTTATTTTATCATAGCGATAGAAAAGTAACTAATCTATGATACTAACATCTCACTTTTGAGTGATATAAGTTCTCAGTATTGATCATTAGCAATTCCTTTTCCTTTTGAGCTTGCCAACCAAACTTAATGGATGAGTCAATTTTTGTCTGCAGAGATAAATATGACTGTGAAATTTATTCTGGTAATCTCTTAATATTTAACCCTTCTTCAGTTCCTTGATGAAGTCTTCTGAGTTATATATATTCATAGTGCTATTTGTTTATTGTATTGTTATAATTTCAGGGTCTACAATATTGTATCTGCGAGGATGCATAGGAAATATGGGTACTAAAGGAATGTAAGCAATTAAATCTAGTTTAATTCAAATTATTTGAAATCTCTGAAATAACATACAGTTCAGAATGATATTTCAAGTTCTTTAAGTCTCATTCATTCACCTAATTACAGCCTAATATGTGTACTACACTATGGGTGCAAGATACAAGAGATAAAATTTGGAGTACATGGATATTCTAAGTACATGGGCCTAAAATAGATCCCCTCCTTCACAACCTTTGTCCAGTCTTTATAGAATCATGAATGCATGAAGATGATTGTGCTGCACACACTAAGTTTTGATCCAATAAATGTAAATTAAATGAGTCAGAAGATGGATCCTAACTAAAAAAAATAAAACCATGGAACATTTAATCAGCTTTCTTGGTGACAGATTAATGGCCCAAGGCAAGATGATGAAGTGTTTAGCACTTAGCATGTAATGACATTATTGTTCATATAAGAGTTCAAATACATATATACACCCACAGGTTTTTAAGAAACAAGTCCTTGTGGAGCAACATTTATACATAGTGACAGAAAGCTAAGTTTTACCGTTTGATCTCTGTTTTATTTTTCTTTATAGACTCAGGATCCTAGGAGAAGTTTTTACTTCTTCTGGACAACATTTAATAGTAACATCTCTCTTGGTCCTTGATTAATTACTGGAAATGGTGGTGGAAAAGGGGAATTTTAAGTGTGGGTTAGAACATAATAATTTGCATAGAATAGAATAGATTTGTAAAGTAACAAGGCCAGTTACATTTTTATGAGGCCTAATCTTTGACCTTGGGCTGATCTCATGAAGGCATGAAGAAAATCAATCAAATGCAAGCATATTTAATGAATTAACAGATTAAAATATTTAATCAAAATTCTCTTTACAAAGCATGATTTGAAAGCTTAAAAAAAAGAAAACATAATGTATACTAAAGCTTATTGAAGGTCTCTTCTGGGTGAGTTCTACGCTTGCTGCTACCCAGTCTAGCTCACTGAACCATTAAGTATCTCACTATCTTCTAAGTCAGTAGTTATATTTTGCCACTAGAAGTTGTATAAAAAAATTAAAGTGCTTTTACACAATCATAAAAACAGATGATTTCCAGGTTTTAGCTAAAACAAAGATAGATCTGTGAGAATAAAATTGCTAAAATATTTTTTGACATAGTCGCATGTTGCCCAGGCTAGCCTCAAACTCACTATGTAGCAGGCAATGATTCTAAACTCCTGATCCTCCTGACTTCACCTCCCCAGTTCTGAAATGATAGGTATATACCCAGTTCTCAGGATATGTGGTACTAAGGATTAACCATGGCTTCTCACACTCTAGCAAATGAGCTACACCCCCAGTCTCTATTTCAGTCACATAAAAAATCTTAAAAATAGCATGGCATTTGATGTAATCATTCTCTAAAGAACTTGAAGAGCTTCTATGATGGAAAGGAATATAAACTTAGATGTTTCGAAAGTCCCAGCCAAGATTTTGACTTTTTTCAATGCTATATTTCTTGTCAGGCCAACACTGGGTTTGCAGAATAGCAAATCTATGACTTTTATGACGTACCTGCTTTCCTTTGTTCTGCTTGTGGATGGTCTCAGGAGAGTTCCTATTTGTTCTTCGGTCTATGATGTGAATTTTTGGAGAATCTCCTTGCAATCCCATGCTCAGACTCCATCTTGAAACGAATTTTCATCTCTCTCTAATTGTTCACATTTTTATTAAAGAAAAATTTAAGGCTGCATACAGTTTTCTTTTTATTCTTTTTTCAGTTGACATATTTATTTTTATTCTATGTGCAGTGGTGTTTTGCATGCATGTTTATCTGTGTGAGGGTGCTATATTTCCTGGAACTGTAGTGACAGACAGGTATGAGCTGCCATGCGGGTGCTAGGAATTGAACCCAGGTCCTCTGAAAGAGTAGCCACCGCTTTTAACCACTGAGTCATCTCTCCAGCCTCTTTGATTTTATTCTTTTGTTTTCAGAATAATTTACTACAAATCCATATACTTCTATCCCTGACTTCCTGGAGTTTTGCACTTGGAAACCTTCAATTTGAATCTACTGGCTTTCCACATAAATTAAAGTTCCCTAGGCTTAGCTTTTGTAAATGACTTCATTCGTTTATTTATTTCTGTGAGCTATTATATGTTATTTTCAAGTCTATCACTCAATGGCTTTATACTTTTCTCTCAAATAGCTTTCCTGTACCTTTTTTACATGTCCTCTGGTTAGTTACATAAAACCTTCTAAATTTCACTCCAAAAATAGTAAGTCCTAAGTAGTCATAAGGCTAAAAAGTTAAGCTCATTTCCCCCCTGTGCTTTCTTGCTTAATATTAGACATTTAAAATGTAAAAAAAATCAGTTCTTCAAAAATGTTTTTGTATATTTTCATACTAATTAAAACACTATTTATATGTGAGGATGTGTACACAACAAACATTTCTCTGTGTTGTTATACTTCTTTAAAGACCTTTGGCTAAGGATGTAGCTTAGCATTCAGATTACTTTCCTAGTATGTATGAGGAGTTTGATCAACAACAAAAGCATTAATAAAATTTTAAAAAGCCCACTTTAATTCTGCTTCTTAGGTAATCTTAAATGGTGATTTGAAAGATGATTACAACACAAAGCTGGAAAGATGGGGATACATTGTAATCATCAGAATATAATAAATTTGTTCTTAACTGATTTGTGTTGGAGAAATAGGAAGAAGCCGGGTAGAGTTAATTTTACTGGAATATAGAAAATGTAGACATCATTAGCTTTCACCTTAATGGGAAGCTAACAGAGAAACCATGAAAATAAATATAATCATAAACGGAAAAAAAGAGATAAAGAAATGAGCAAATGGATATAAGAAGGGCAAAATAGCAACTTGTGTTTGACGTGGTGCTAACAGTTGGACTGCTTTGAAATGCTAGTGTGGCTGTGACAGGCAGAGAAAGCATGGAACATGTGTGTCCAGCAGACGGCAGCTCATTTGAATGGTGCTCTATGTAAAGGGAAGCGTGGAATGTTAAGTCTGGAAAGGTGAGATGAAAGCAAAGCAGAAGGTGCCAGAAATGAGGAGAAAAAAACTACTCCTGTTCCTTAGCAAATAATAGCTATGGAGTTTAAAATTATTTGAAAAATTGAAGCCTCTGGTTTTTATCTTTCCTTCTCTTGATATCTCAAAAAATGGAAGGGAGATTTCAGGCAGACAGGAGGAAGGGAATATCAGTATTTGAACTCCAAGAGGGAAAAGAGCCTCTTTGATGCTTTCCATCCTTGGTAAGAACTGAATCAGAGATTCTTATACACATGCGAAAGGTTCAACTGAAGGTGGTCCCCAGCCAGCAACTCATAGAAGAAACTCATAGGGATAGAAAGAAGTCCAAGGTTTGGCTCTCTTATGCACTTCTTGAATTTACTATACAGAATCACTAGAAAATAATTTGAAATTGCATGTATGTACATATTCATATGTAATACTATGAATTAATATGTGTTTGTGACATACAGTTTGTATTGTTCAAACTATGTACCACTGTAACTCTGTCGTCACCTGGTGACAGACTGATGAAATTTTAGCTTTGTTTATGATGCATTAATTTGCAACATCATATGTAGAAGATCATAGGTCCCTATGACAGGGAAGATGAGGTTTGTAGACAAGGGATTGTTGTTTCCAGTGGTGCACAAGGGGAGATGAATCACGATTTTACAAAGAATACTGTCTGCACCATTAGATTTATTTATAGCCAAATTCTGTTGTAGGTTAAGAATCTCTAATCCAAAAAAGTGGAATTTAAAACACTCTGAAACCTGAAGCATTTTTAGTGACAAAATGTGCCAAAATTTTCAGACTTAGGAGCATTTCAGATTTACAGATTAGAGGTGCTTACTCTATGGTGGGCAGCAAGCAGGACCAGAGATTGCAAACTCTCATGTTTACTCTCACTGATTTCAGATATCACACAGACTCCAATCTGTGGGGTACTGTCATCTACATTGAAGGACCCTGCTGCTAAAGGTTGCAATCTCCCATGTCCAGATAGCTTTCTGAGCTGGGTGCAAGATGGAGGACTTCCTTCCCTCAGAGTGTCAGGGTCTCTATCTAACCTTATTTGGAATATGCCCCTGAGCTCAAATACCTGGCTTATCTGGTATGTGACCTTTGGCACAGTTCCCTCCAAGCGCTTCATCCCCCACTTCCCCCAAGCCCATTGCTGGTCTTAAGATAATTAGCTACTCTATACCCATCCAGATGACAGGACCTTTTGGCCTAATTCAAATGAAGCTGATTATGAATACTTAGCAGGCAATTCCCTATTGCTAGCTTTTTCCTATAAATTTCCCTCATCCCTGGAATAAAGTGAAGGTGCCCCTCTGAAGCTGATCTCAGGAATCTATCAATCCTTAGGGCTCATGGGCCATCTGAACCCTGCTCCCTTGCCTTTGCTTTCCTCTTCCTTGCAGAGTTACTGGCCAATAATCCTGGGATGTAGAGGTCTACAGGTCCTCATCTTCCACCTTGTTTATAGAAAGGGTCTCTTTGGGTTTTTTTTTTTTTTGTGTGTGTGTGTGTGTGTGTGTGTGTGTGTGTGTAAACCATACTGGCTGGCCCATGAGCTTCTGAGAATTCTTTTGCCCCTGCCTCCCATGTTCCTAAAAGAGTGCTGGACATACAAACATTTATTATCCATATCCAGCCTTTATGTTTTGGGAATTTAAGCACAGGTCTTCATGCTTGTATGACAAAAAGTCTACCACTGAGCCTGAGTTCATAAACTTATCTTTTTTTTTTTCATTATAGAAATGTTAATTATTGTAGGGGTTAAACCTTATGTTAGATTTTGCAGTTTTTCTAATGATAGCATTAGTGTTTCATATCAGTTACCCACATAGGCAAGATTCATTAAGCATAAGAGGGAAGGAAGGCAAGGGGAAAAATAAAGAAAAACAAACGAGGTGGGTCAGTTAGAGGGTATTTAATGATCAGATAAAAAATGTTGACTTACTTATTTTTCAGAGAAACCTTAGATTTGTAGAACAGGCAGACATAAGAGGTTGAGCAGACATTATTCTTGTATTTGATAGCTATTACCTAGCACTAATTAGGTTGTGCTATTTTAATTGCTAGCAAGTCTTTTGAAATCCTACATTATTATTATGTTTATTAGTGTATGTGGCTGTCATAATTATAGCAGGAACCTCTTGTACTTTTTCCACACCTGGCTCATTTCATAGAAGAAAATCTTCCAGAAAGAAAAGAGACACTACTGTACCATTGTCTCACACAACTGCTTTAGGACCAAAGGTGAATTGGACTAAGTTTCTACTGTGAAAAATGAACAGGTCCTAACAGCTCATAGTCGATAGAAATCTTCCCCCTTCATCCTTTCTAAAAGACTCACATTAAATGAGGCTTGGGGCAGAAGAGAAGACTTTGCAAGCTTTGTTTTCATGACCCATCAGAACAGAGGATTGCCTGTCCATTCTAAAGCCATGGCCAAGTAAGTTCTAGTTTTGTGCTCTGGTATAGTTGAAGCAAGCATGGAAATGCACTTTCTTTGTGGGCAGAACATTTTATTGGCATTAGTGAATATTGAAAAGCTATTACTGCACCTGAGAGGAGGCAGACCAAACAGCTTTAAGCCTCATTTGAGGAAGATTCTAGTAGATGTCTCTCAGGAAAGACTAAGTCACATTGAACTTTACTCAGCACCTCCTGGCTTCTTAGTAGTAAGAGAACACAGAAAACAGGTGATTGGTGTATCATATAGGCACAGTGTATACAAGCCCGGGACCGTTTTTAGAACAACTATATATGGTGAATAAATCTCCAGAGTTTTAGAATATACATCTTCTGATCTGAACACTTGGTTTATTCTGACATTTTAATTTTTAACAAAACATTTAAAAAAGTATTTCACACTATCAAGGGAAGATAACTTTGTTTCAGAAATTAATTTTGCCTTCATTAGAATGCCCTTTCATACTGTCAGGTGTATATTCAGGGTATGACTACATTTATTAAGTTCAGTCTATTATGCCTTAAACCATTCTGTTGAAGCCAAGTAGCTTTTGTTAAAGTCAAAAGTCAATTCAACACTTAATCTTTCAGAACCATTTTTTTTTCTAGAGCAAATAAAACAGTCAAAATTAGTAATTTACCTTTCAAAGATGGTTTAGAAAGTTATTTTTAACATTATACTTCAAAGGGAATAAACCATCTTAATAAGCAAACAAAATACATGTTTTGAGCTATGACTAAGCTCTTGAGTTAGCATTAGTTAGCAGGAAGTTAAAGCAAAAAACAAGAGTAGAGGAGAGAATATAAATCTTTTTTGCTAAAATCTTCTACAAAACTTCTATAAAACTTGTCCTAATTTTCCCCTCAATCTTTGTACCCTCCATGTAACCTGAGAACTTAGGCTCTAATATCTTCCTCGGCTTGAACAAGAGTGTGCCTTATCATAGGGCAGCACATTTCCTCTTTATACTTGATTCCAGGCTAAAAGACCTGTCAGCATCAAGTGTCCTGGACTATAATCTCTTTCCCCACATATGGTACTTAAACACGGCTTGCCCTGTTTCTAGTCAGAATCAAGTGGGCAAAGTAAGTCATATGGTCGAATCTAATGCCAATGATGTTGTGAAGTATCTCCTGCAATGAAGGCCTGATAACTTCTATGTAAAATGAGCAGTAACATGTATAGTATTTCCTTCAGACAATATAATGCAAAAAAAAAAAAAAAAAAAAAAAAAAAAACTAGACTTGGGTAGATGGCATAGAGGTGCCATTGTTCAAACAGGAAGACTTGATAACCATGGAAAAACCCTAGTTTGGTCAGCATTTGTAACCTCAGCCCCTCCAGTTTGAAGAAAGGATAGAAACGTAGTATCTATGGAGCATGCTGGCAGCCAGCCTAGTCTCAAACTAGTGAGGTCCAGGTCCAGGTCCAGGAAGAAACCTTGTCCCAAGTGAACGAAGAAGGAAGAGATAGACCGCACAATTGATACCTTCCAATGGCATCTGAGGAGTGTTCATTCACAGGCTTTCAGGAAGGAGACATCTTTACATACAAACATGGAGGTACATATCTACTCTATGTACACATATACCTCTACACACAGAAAATAACTAGGAAAAATAATTCAGTATTATTCTCTTGATTGTAAAACTTAAAAATAAGACACCAAAAATAAATTGATATTTGCTACATTGGATATCCCACAGACAACTATTAGCACCAATAAGTATAAATATATAACTAAGATATGGTATTAGATATTGGTCATGTGTTCAAAGTTGCCACTTTTTAATGAATAATCATTTTTAGTGCATGTCACAAAGCAATGGATGAAAATAATCCATGATGCTCAAGTACAGGGGTTATTTTTTAAGACATAGTTTAATGTAGCTCAGGCTTGCCTGGAAGTTATTAAATATTACAAGATAACCTTCAACTAATACTTCAGCCTCTATATTCAAAGTGCTGGGATTGGAGCTGTGTGTTACCGCATCCAGGTTTATGGAGTACTGGAGATCTGAGATCAAATCTTGTGCTCCTTACATGGTAGACAAGCATTCTTCGAAGGGAGCTACAGTTCGGGAACCTTGGGCTGTATGATATTTGTTTTTCAGTTCATTTACATTTTCACACACACACACACACACACACACACACACACACACACACACACACACATATACACGGAAATGTACACAGGCACATGCACATGTGTGCACACAAACATACACTTCCCAGGAAGGGCCCATACATTTTCATGTCTGTTTGTTTTTTATAGCCCACCACATTTAATAAGGATTTCTGTCTTAGGGTTACTATTGCTGTGGTGAAGCAGTATGATTAAAATCAACTTGAGGAGGAAAGGATTTATTTGGCTTACATATTCTGAATCACAGTCTACTCAGGGAAACCAAGGCAGGAATTATAAGTGGGTTGGAGGAAGTTGATGCAGACACCATTGAGGGGTACATCTTGCCAGCTTGCTCCTCATGGCTCCCTCATCCTCTTTTCTTATAGACCCCAAGACCACCAGCACAGGGGTAACCCCACCTGCAAAAGGTTGGGTCCTCTTACATCAATCACTTATTAAGAGATTGCTCCACAGGCTTGCCTACCACCTAATTATGAAGGCATTTTCTTAAGTGAGATCCAATTCTCTCATACTTTAGCTCTTGTCAAGTTGATAGAACTAGCCGGCATTACTTGCCTGAAGTAGCCTGGGAGGAAAGCTATTCTCCTGAGCAAAAGCAGTGGGTTTTTGATACCCACTGTGGTTAGCATCAGATGACCAAACCAAAGCAAATCCAAAACCCCATTCTCAACTTTGACTGCCTCACTGAACTATCTTTTCTAGAAAGTAACATTTTAATGGAATTTTGGTAATTAATGCTTGTGAAAATAATCATTATAAACTCTACATCTTAGTTTTGCATCTCAATTAATGGACAAAAGAATTCATGAAGAAAATTTCTTTTCCCTTCTGTTGAGAATCTACTAAGTATGCAAAATAGAAAATGTGCTTCTCAAATCAACATAGAAATGAAGGATTTTTTTGTTGTTGTTTTAAAATCTGATTATTAAAAGAAACCTTTTGAGAGAACTTCATGCATAACCTTTTAGACCAATGTTCTGTTAGCTTCATATATTAATTTCAAACAATTACCAGAAGCAAAGATATTTGAGGTAGAATTTTGAAAATCATAAATTATACAACATTTTGAAAAGAAGATGGACTTTTATAAAAACTAATTTATGAAACAGCCTCCATAAATAAGTACTAATTAAAACTTGATTCATGCTTAATGAAAATTCACTCCATTTATTAGGACTATATTATCTAATATATCTTAACTATGTTTCTCTTTAGCATATAAACACTAGCTACGACCATTAGCAAAAGCATATTTTAATCTATAATCAAGTTCATCTATGTTGTCTACTGTGCTATAATTATAATGAAGATACAATAATAAAAATTGTCTCTTTTACAAGTGAAAATAAACTGAATGACCAAACTGACTTCATATTAAAACTGCATGTATTGAATGGAATTGTGTCTTAATTGGCAGATTATTGGATAGCATGTACTAAAGGCCTAGGTTGGAACCCCCGTACTGTACAGATTGAGCATAGTGGCACATGCCTGTAACCTCAGCATCCCCAAGACTCCAAAGGCAGAGGCAGAAGAATCAGAACTTTAAGGTCATCCTCTGCATAGCAAGTTGAAGGCTAGCCTGAGATATGTGAGACCTTGTCTCAAAATAACTTATTAAATAGTAAATAAATAAAATGTTTATTGAAATGTTTGTGATGTAGTGATTAGTCTAACAACAATAATATAAGCATCAGTCGTATTTTGTCTGGTTGACTGTGTGTCCTTTCAGAGAGAGTCACTTGAATCCCCAGAGCCACATGTTTGGTACATTATCAATCTGTCAAAATACATCAAAGTTGTAAATTCATCTAAGATTTAGGTTCATATATTTATATATATATATATGTATATATAATAACTACAGCCTCTAAGTGGGGGAAAATACATCTGTCTATAAGTATTGATTAAAATTTGAGGCCTTTCTAATGAAAATGTACTTTATTTACTTAGACGATACATCTGGCTTAGGCATTATGAGTGTTTGTGGCACAAGTATGTGGACCTGAATCATATCCCAGAAACCATATAACAACACAGGGGTGGTCTCTCTCAAGGCCTGTGGCCGCAGAATGGCTAGGGATGATGACAGGAGGGTCACTGGCCTTGTTGACTGTCAGCTTTGCTAGAGAGACCCTGCCTCAAAGAAATAAAGTGGACAGTGATAGAGAAGACCACCAATGACTCCTTTGTTTTCTATGTTCATGTGCATAAGTGCACATACAGAGAAAGAACTATGAAAGCATTTTCTTTTTTCTTTTTTCTTTTTTTTTTTTTTTTTTTTTTTTTTTTTTTTTTTTTTTTTTTTTTTTTTTTTTTTTTTTTTTTTTTTTTTTTTTTTTTTTTTTTTTTTTTTGATTTTTCGAGACAGGGTTTCTCTGTGTAGCCCTGGGTGTCCTGGAACTCACTCTGTAGACCAGACTGGCCTCGAACTCAGAAATCTGCCTGTCTCTGCCTCCCAAGTGCTGGAATGAAAGCATTTTCTACAAAGATTATATTATTTAATGTGTCAACACTATGTAGCTGTTTTAAATATACAAACTATTAGTAACTATTAACAAAAGCATAAATCTGTCATCCTCAAAATTCTCCAATTTTTATGCTTGTCTGCCACCACAGCTAAGTACCTGTGCTTTTTATATGTGGGCCTTTCTTTAGCAAATGATTTGTTGATTCCCCTGTAGATGATAATTATTCTAGAAGGATTGCCACAGTTTGCCACTTATTTTCCTAGTTTTTTAAGGGTGCATTTCAGAGCTAGATCTCAGGTATCAAATACCAACTGTAGGTTTGGCTTTGATTGTACAATGGGAGGTTAATTAATTAATGCTGTTATTAAACTCCAACCCATCCAAGCCCACTGACTGTCCATGTGTTACCTTCCCCCACAGTTCTCTCATTCTCCACTCTTTTCTGCTAGTATTATTAGTGGAGTACCACATGTAGTCTGAGCCTCAGGGGAATATCTATGTTTCTTAGTGTGAGTTATCTTTAACTTGGAATGTTTAAATGATAAACACATGGGGGCATTGCTGATAGGACCATGAAATATGGCCAAAAGAGTGAAGTATACTACTGTAAGAGTTTTTAATAAATTATTTGACTATTCTGTTTTCAAAAGCAACTTTTAGCCTATGTCACGTTATTTAGAACATCAGGATCTTGGTATTCAATATATTTTTAGCTTTTCTTTCAGTGATAATATAGTTAACATTAATAATTTGGGTGACATTTCTAGAAACTGTCAAGAGACATATTGAATCATTACTCAGAAGTTATAATTGTTCTATAAGAAATTTTTAAATGAATAAAAAAATCCACAAGGTTTTAAATCATGCAGCTTTAAAAATCTCAATAATTTGCAGTCATGTGTTAATGATAAACCCAGTTTTCGTTGCGTTGGCATTAAAATCTTCCTTTTCCTGTATCTGTGGGTGAGCTATGCTGTCCGTGGATGCTACATTTTTAATGAGCCAGAATTTAAATAGAGACAAAAAAGGAACAAGATAGCAACTGCTCTAGAATAACGCTATAGATAGTTCTTAGAGCCCGAGAAAGTTTTATAGATGAGATAACTGTTGAGGACACAAGGCTATGAGAAACTACATGTTAAAGAACGCTATCAACAATACCCTTTTTTGGGATATGTGTGTGTGTGCAACTGTCTACCTCTGGTCTGTTTCCTACAGGCATGAAGCTTCCCTAGTAGGCAAGCTGGCTGATCAGCGAACTTCAGAGATCCACTTCTGTCTACTTCTTCAGCTCTGACTTTACAAATGTACATGAACAAGCCTGGATTTATTTTATTTTATTTTATTTTATTTTATTTTATTATTTTATTTTATTTTATTTTATTTTATTTTATTTTATTTTATTTTATTTTATTTTATACAGAGTCTCATTATGTAGCAATAATTGGCCAGGAAGTTGATATACAAACCAGGCTGGCCTCAAGCTCAGAGATCCACCTGCCTCCATCTCCTTCGTGTTGAAATTAAAGATGTGTGCCACCATGTCATAGGCGCTACCTGTTTTGTTTCCTGTTTTAAACCTTTTAACCTGCATTTTAGGAATTGAATTCAGGTTCTCATGTTTGCAAGACTAGCTATTTATAGTGATTTATCTTCCCAGCCTTCAAGAACCTTCATAGTAATGAATACATATATTTGTTTAGGTCAATATCAAAGATACTAGATAAGCTGATAAAACAACACACATAAAAATGCCATTCTGAATAGATTAATATGAAAATTCATTAACATGCATATTTATGCTTCAAACAATTTAATGAAAATCATCAGAGGTTTAAAAAAAAAAATCAAAGCAGGTTAGTCAAAGGAGCTGTCTAAGGAGTTTTCCTGAATAAGTTCCAGTTCTTGTTGGTTAGAGTTTAAAATGCCATGGGAATCAAGAGGTGGCTGTTTCAGTTTTAGTAGAGGTAGAGTCATAGAGATGAAGGATTTTGATGGCTACAGTCTTGATGAAGATACAGACTAGAAAAGGTGCACTTTATATCGTACATAAAGACAGTAGTGAAACTGTTATAGGGAGAATTCTATTACTCATTCTGGGAATTTACCCTCCTTAAAAATGTACTGGAAATTTCATGACCTTTCAGAGCTGCAGAGATCTCAACTTTAGTATTTGTAAGCTACAACAAAACTTGAGCTGGAAATGCATACTAAACAACAATCCCACAGTAAGCTGTTGACTATTTGCGTAGCCATAGTACTTGGGATGCAGAAGCAGGAGGCTTTCTGTTTTTCTGATAATGGGTGGGCCATGTAGTGAATTCTATACCAGAACAGGCAACCATGACAGACCATAAATAAAAAGAAGTAAAAAAGTGATCCCAGTCTGTCTAAAATTATCTTTACATTAATTGAAAGACACAATTCTAACTTTCCATAAGGGTAAAGCATGCAACTCAGTCTAAAACTGAGTCTGAAACACACATATGTGTGTGTGCATTCATGTATGTATACTTATGATCATATATATATGAAAGTTATATCCTATAATATCTAGGTAGCATATTATTTATTATATGATGATTATATGAATATGTTCAATAAAATAATACATGTATTTTGAAAAATCATCTGTATCTCAATGACAAAGAATAAATAAATCTACATAGAAATCAACAATTTGGTGATTAAAATAAAAATCTCCATATATAGTAAGATAGCAAGCTTATTTTTAAAAATGCAATAATCCATATAAAGGAACCAATGGAACTATCTGGAGTGTATATAGTATAGAGAGAAGAAATGAAATTTTGAAGAAACTGGAACCTTTGTATCCATTGGAACTTTTTGTGAGAACTCTGAGCATCTCCATGTGAGCAAATAGCCCTATCTTTAAGTACATTTTTCAGTATAAGGAACTGACAGTATTAAATTAGTTCTTAAAGTAAAGTTTAACCTGGGGCCATAGCTACTTACTGTCATTATTAATTATCGCTCCAATTTTATTACAGGAGAGTCTAGATGGAGATAAAAGATGAGGAAAGAAAGTATATGAGGAAGGAAAGCCTATTTCTTAGGATTTGGGGTCATCATTCAAGCTAGTGGTTTGCAAGGTCTCCTTGATATCTTGGAGGCTGTGCTCATGAGTACGCAATTTGCATATCACTTTGGTAGTCTCTCAACATAATGTTACTGTTTTTAAAACCAAAAATGGGACAAATATGTGTGTTTCTATTTATCTTAATGGCAGCAATGCTGAAATAGCAAATCCTACTCTGTTGTGACAATTTCTTTATCTTAAAAGAAGATGAACCCATGAAAAATGACAGCATTACTCTTTATCTCACTGGCATAAATTACAAATTTTCCAGAGGTCAAGTCTCACAGTGTTCTGGGATAAAAGGAGATATAAGTCATTTGTTATGAAGTTGTTGAAAATACATTTTATACATTGGTATGCATTCCTCTTCTTGAACTTATTATTACTATGGTTTTTTGGGTTTTTTTGGGAACTTTGTAGGAAACTCTTAAAAACACTAAACAGAAAATAATACTTGTTCTTAGGGCACTTATGATTTTCATGTCTAGTGAAAAGAAAAGTTACCCTCTCTGAAGTTTCCTGTAATCTAAGATTGAGCTACAACCTTATTATGGATTTTTGTCCCGCGTGCTGTTTGGTCTCGCCAGCAAGAACCCACGCGGACACACGGATCCTTCTGCAGCAATGCGTTTATTGCATGATGAAAGGAGGAAGACCCCGGGCCGCAGAATGGCGCTGCTTATATAGCCCTGAGGCAGCTTGTCCT
>CM052714.1:50026211-50064172 GCA_028551405.1 Uromys caudimaculatus | reverse complement strand
CTACAGATTTTAGTATTGAACATAAGAAAATAGCTTCTCCCCTTCCCTCCCCTTTCCTCCCCTTCCCTCTCCTCCCCTCCCCTCCCCTCCCCTCCCCTTTGCTCTTCTCTCATTCCTTCCCTTCAGCTCCATTCACCTTTCCTCTATTCCATTGTTCTTGAAATGGGGAAAGGTTACTCTGTTTGCTTGGGTTAGCTCAGGACTCCTGGTCTACCTGCCAACTTGGTGAGATTATAAAAGTGCATATACCACCATGGCTGTCTAAACTTCTTGGCTTGAAGCAGCCATTCTATTTTGTGAATACAGAGAAACAAATCAATGACACGAGAACTTCCCAAACTGCATGTTTTAGCAGCCAAGCCCAGCACTGTATACTAGCTGCCTTATTTCATTGCTTATCTTCCAATGAATATGATAGGTAACCCATCAAAACTGAGTTCTGATGCCTTAATAGTCATGTTCTTTGGGCTTGCATGATACAGACTAAGGGACAGGGAACATATAATAGAACAGGTGGCATGGTATGCCACATAGGAAGAAGACATCTTTTTTTTTTTTTTTTTTTTTTTTTTTTGAAGAGAGATTTCAAATTGGTGATTTGTGAAGAGGTAAATTCTGTGTTTTAAACCATAGTATACCATTAATGTGGAAGAATTTTAATCCAGCAACATTGCTGCTCTGGCAAGAGATCATATCCAAAGACCTAGGTCTGTGTGATCCAGCTGTAATGCAGACAGACATATCACACACCTTTAATCCCTTTCACAGAAATACACACACAATTTTAGTACATACAGTTGAGGTAAAATTAGTTTATAGAAGGAAGCAGCCAGAAAGTGACATCTAATGAGATAAAGTGACAAATCAGAGAAAGAACTGACAAAATGAATAAGAGATATGATTTGCCCAACTCTCACGAGAACAGCAAAGAAAAGTGAAGCTATTTAAGAGCAGTGCAGGGAGAGAGAGTCAGTCAGTTGGGAATCATTGCAGTGTGTGCAGTGGAGGTGAGTTTGTTCAGGAGTTCATAAAGTCCACTGCAGTTCAGCAGAGGCAGTTGAAGCCATAGAATAAGAAGGAGCCAGAAGATTTTATATATATATATATATATGTATGTATGTATATATATATGTATATATATGTATGTATGTGTATATATATGTATATATATACACATACACAATCTCTCATTCATATATATATATATGTGTGTGTGTGTGTGTGTGTGTGTGTGTGTGTGTGTGTGTATATATATGGCAAGTAAAGCAATTCAGTGAATAGCTGAGAGAAACCAGATTCAATCAGTCAGCTTGGAGAGGAGTTTGGGCCAGAATAGCTGAGATGAACCAGCCAGCTAGTATTCAGAAAGAACTAGAAAGGGTAAGCTTATTCAGCAGTAAGTCTCTAAGATGACAATTACATCAGGTGAATAAGATATTATTGATATTAAGAATGCATGGCAAATGTAGTTTTCATAGTACAGGGCATTGTGTAAGTTCATTTGAAGCTTCTCCTGTGCTCTACTGTATTTTAAAAGCACGTTGAAAAAAGAGATGTGGGAGTGGCTTCATATTGCATAACACATAAACCACTTGGAATCCATTCTTTTCACCATCTCTGAGCTGAGACATTCAGCTTTTCTTGTCCTGTATATCCTCATTCCTGTGTTCTGACATTTACACTCTGATTATCCCTTACATTGACTGCCCTGCTTCTCAGCCCTTATACTGATAATGAATTAAACCATTGGCTTTCCTGTGTACAGTAATATGGACAGTACATCATGTCAATTTTCATAATAACTTCTATATATATATATATATTTCATATATATTCATGTAAGGATATGTAAGTATATTATACATAATATATTAGTAAATATTCTCACAATAACAAATAATCACATATAGACATTCTTAATCAACCCATAAGTACTCCTCTTTACTTACCTGCTGGTTCTGCTTCTCTGTGAAACCTAGACTCATATAGGCGAGCATCAGGCTGAAAACTCAAGTGTGATTCTGTGCGATAATCTTGAAGAATTCGTTCTTCTCTGGGTAATTTTGATTTGTTTATAAATACCTTTAATGGATTGCCTAGGACCCACTCATGTTATGGAGGGCCGTCTGCCTTACTTAGTAGGATATTGAATCTCAATTATATCTGTTTAACATTCTGAGCAACATTTAATGTTTGATCAAGAAACTGAACTTTATAGGCCAGCCAAGCTGTCACAAACTTCACCATCACCCAATTCAGTTAAAATGAGCTGTTAATCTCAATCTTTTCTTCATGGGAGATTTCTCTTTCGTGTTTCTAATCTCACTTCTGGTTTTTCAGTGGATCTCTCCCTATATGGATCTTCTATTTGACAGATCTGGAATACTTAAGTTTTTAAGAAGCTGATGAGTTTACTTACAGGAGCACAGGGGAGGAGTTATAGAAGAGTGGGAAGCTCTGACAGATGTAACCCTGAATAGTCATATTGCCTCCCAGATGGTCTCATAGATACTGCACTGTGAATTCTCATCTTCAGTTAACCTTTCATCTTCTACATTTTTTAGCACTCCTCAGAATCATGTACAGCCTATATAAGGGAAGAAATGGCCACTGGAATTTCTGGTGAGGGTCTCCTCCTTTCTGCCAGTAGCTGTTAACAGTCCCATGACCACTATCACAAATACCTACAGTTACCTACAGTTAGTATTGCTTTCTGCATTTATTGCTATGACTTTAAGGCCAAGTTTGTTTCTGTGCCAGTTATTGGGACGGCAATAAGATAATCATTTCAATCAGAAGAAAAAATATGTATAATACCTTACCATAATTTTCTCATATTTATTTCCCTTTTCAGAAATAAAAATTTAATTTTGTACATAAATTATTTTTTGTTTTTATTTATTTGAAGTTGTTTTATTTATAACTTTGACACTGAATATCATATTTAATTTTAAAATTTATTCAAATTCTTAAGTAACATACTCACTTCAAACAAAGTCAATATCTTTGATCAAATCTATGGTGTATACTTCTATTTTTTTCATTTATTTGGAAATTTAATTTAAAGACTTAAAAAATAGATAAGTGTTGCTTCTGATTTTGTTTAATTTTAAAATGTTTCTTATCCCCTAGGTATTTCCTCACTTGGTTGCATTTAAACCATAGTTAAAATCTAGATTTTGGAATCTGTTGTTGAATAATGATATTGGGATATTTATATAGCTGTTTGTAGAATAAATGTTAGTTTGTTCTAGTTTCTTGTCATCGTAGTTTATCTGAATCTTCTCTCTTATTTCAGCTTAGAAGAATCATAGGAACGTTATCCCAGGGTTTTTGTTGTTGTTGTTGATGTTTTGTTTGTTTTGTTTGTGTGTGTGTGTGTGTGTGTGTGTGTGTATGTGTGTGTGTATGTGTGTGTGTGTGTATTACTGAGGAACATCCAAACCCCTGGTATTACGAAGGTTTATATCATATTAGGTTTTCTTTGCATGAAATACTCTTAGTATTAGTTCATTGTAGAAATCATATTTATATGGGGCTGCTAACAGTATAAGGACTCTGTACCTCCTCTGCTCCTGTGTCTTATGATCTTTGTTGGAAGAATTTACTTGAGAAATGTGGAGAACAGTGTAGAAGACAGAATTTGTTTCAGAGTAGAGTATATCTCAGGGGGTGAGAGTGGACAATAGCCAAAGAGACCATTGCACTTATCCATACTTTCGGCAAAATTTATGCTAGCTTAAAAACTCCAGATCAAACAGCTTGCCTGAGGGACTTTGTCCTGTCTAGGTGGTTGACAGGCCTGTTTTTCTTTATCCGCAAGCTTCCAGCTAAAATGTAATCTTGTAAGGTTTAGGGCTTCTCAAACCAGATTTAGGTAGTTGTCTATTAATAACCTCTGACAGTTCAGCGTGTCTCTTCTCTTCCCAAGGTAAAGATTCAGACCCCATTCCTCTGACCAGTCTGAAATGTCTGAAAGTTCTAAGCTATGTTTTTAAAGCCCATTATTAGGGAGGGGCTCAGTCAAACACCTTCTAATCCTCCTAATATTTTGTGATCTATCATTTTACACATTTAGTTACAAATTTCAGTTATCTCATATTTTGTGCTTATAGAATTTTTTTTAAATTTGGCCAGAAATGCTATTGTCTAATATATATTACATCTGTTATTCTTTAATGCATCATGCCCTATGCATAGAAAGTATTAAATCATGATTCATCAATCTGACAGCATTCTGGACCACTAAAATTTTACAATCTGTAAACTGATCATTATATACTCCCTTGCTACAAATTTATTCATATTGGTCTTTATGTGCCCTGATTACTGGGTATATCTCTCAAAAATCCATTATCCGTAAATTAATTATAACTGCCAAATATAGGAACAGTTCCTCCAATTACTTTAGGGAATACCCTTTAGATTATTAGAAAGTTGAGGAGAGGAAAGGAGAAGAAGGAGGAGAGGAGAAGCAAGAGTGAGAAAGAGGGTCAGGGAAGAGTGGGACTGAAAGGGGAGATAGAAAATGTGAGCAGACTGAGGCATAGAGAAATTCTGAAGTGCCATCCAGTTTGTTAAAACTGGATCATACCCTCACTAGTCATTTTCCACACTTGTAGCTTTTATTGTTGATGTCCTCATTAAATAGCAAATAATTGACTGTTCCTTTGGTGCTTGGCATTGGTCTAGGTGTTTTAGTATTTAGCTGAGGAATTAATGAACAGTAGAATCAAATCTGTGCATGAGGTTTTCATCTCTCTAAGAAGTAGCCAAAATACACCCAGGGCAGCTTTTGGAATTCAGATATCCCAATATAATATAAAATATCATCAGTCCCACCACCTCTGAGTAATTATTTCAGTCCTCCAACAGAGCGTTCTGCAATGTTGGGTGGATCGTTTTTTGAATAATTAATTCAACAAATGCTTAGTGAGTACTTATTCTGGGACAAACTATCAGATGGAGAGGCAAATTACCCCATACGCACATCTCTCATATTTATCTTTTTGCAATCTCTCCTAAAATTATGCCTGGCTCATGTGCTCAGTAGATGCTTAAGTGCTAACTGTTAGGTGCTAAGTAGATCACTTAATGAGTGTTCCAGATGAATAAAAATTTGATGCCTTAAGAGGAGTTATGGGATGTATTTATTATATATAGTTTTATTCTCACATATTGTGGTCTCCACTCATGTGGTTCCTGTGTTTCCCCTCTTTGGGACAAATTAATTTACTGTTGACTGTCCCATGTGGCTCAGACGATTCACCTAATTTATTCTCTATTTTTCTAGAACTGAAAACTTGCTCTAGTTTGCCTTCAACTTCTGTAATGAAAAGCTATGACAAGAAGCAAGTTGGAAAGGAAAGGGTTCATTTGGTTCACTCATGCCAAGCACAGTCACTGAGAGAAGATGGGGCAGGAATTCAAGCAGGAAGCTGGAGGCAGGAACTGAAGCAGAAACCATGCTTACTTCACATGGCTTGCTCAGCCTGCTGTCTTATACAATGTGGAAACACCAGGACAGGCATGACGTCTTTCCCAGTGCGCAGGGCCTCTCATTTCAGTCATTAATTAAGAGAAGCCAGGCCCACTCCACCCAGGCTAGGTCGCCGGAAACGCTGCTGCGTTTTACCTGGGTTCAGTTTCTCTGGATGGAATCCAGATGCCGTCAAAATGTCGGCTTACCAAACTCTTCTTTCATGGACCCCACAGCAAGTTCATCAGCCACATGACAGTCTTGCCCATCCGAAGCCAGTTCAAAAGACCTGCCCCTTGGGAGACGAAAGACATGGATATTGTAGATAAATCCATCTAGTGCTTCAAGGCCAACGTCTTCTTCAAGAACTGTGAAATTAAGAACGAAGCAGACAGGACCTTGATCAACACCACATTCTACATTTCTGAGTGTCTAAAGAAACTCCAAAAGTGCATTTCCAAGAGCCAACGTGAGAAAGAATCACCAACTTCCCCATTCCCAGAGAATCTGGCTTTCCTCTCAAAGCCATTTATGCATAACCTGCAAGCAAACAAGAGGATGAAGTGATGCGGGCGTTATCTACAGCAGCTGAGGCAAGAGACTGGACTGAGGCTTTGTGAGAAAGTTTTCGACCCTCAGAATGATAAACCCAGCAAGTTGTGGACTTGATTTGAGGAGAGACAGTTCATGAACAAGTGTCTTTCGGGGCCTGGGCGGTGAGAAGAGCCTGGGCAACCTCTGCCTGCAGAGCCATGGGCAGCATCACATTGAGGTGTACCCAGTCCTTTGTGTCCGTTAATAGTGTGTCATGAAGGGAGGAGAGAGCCTCTTTTCTGGAAAAGCTCTTGGTCAAGAATTTGTAGGGTGGGTAACTGGTGATTTGAATTTTTGGCAATTTCAAGCTTGTACTTAGTATGTGATAGATGTCGCTGCTTAATTTAGACATTGAATTCAAACATTTTTGAGAAAAAGCTTAAGAGAGAGAGAGAGAGAGAGAGAGAGAGAGAGAGAGAGAGAGAGAGAGAGAATGCCCCCAAAGGTTTACGTATAGGCCAATCTGATAGAATCATTTTTATTAACTGAGGTTCCCTCTTTCCAGATGACTCTGGTTTTATGTCGTTAAAAACCACCACCACCACCACCACCACCACCACCACCACCACCACCACCACCACCACCACCACCACAACAGCAACAACAAAGAACAAAATCAAAAACCTAACCAGCACAGTACCTAATTACACTGACAAACTTTTCTCTACTTGGAAAATTCCATCCAAGAAAAAAAAGGATATAACCAGAAATAATCATATTATGCAAATTGTCTCAGAAAGGCAAACAGTGCGTGTTTTCTCTCAAAAGTGAGTCTTATGCTTTATAGATACATAAAATCATAAATGTTCAGATGGCATTAAAACAGAAAAATAACTTCTAAGAGAACACGAGATAACGGGAGGGAAGATGGGTGAGAAGGGGGGGTGTGCTCTAAGAACGTTAATATGATAAATGAAAGTGGTTTTATGTAGTCCTGTGTAATAAAAAGTAGAAAGAATGAGAGGAGGAAGGAGCAGGGAAGAAGGTGGGGAAACAGAGAGAGAGCTCACTTAGAAGCATGTCAGCCTTGGTGTCTCATTACAGAGAAGCAAGGAAGAGCTGACCTTGAGAACACCTTTCAGTGCTCCAGACCTCAGCCTTATCACCCAGGGATGAGGCTCACTGTTGGGTTCCCTGGTGAGGACAGACTAGATGCAGGAGACATTCTGGCTGAGAGTCCTAAACGTGTTCTTCCCATGGGTCAGTCCTACCAGCTTTGGAAGCAATTTGCTTTCCCCCCAGAGGCTGGCCAAAACCATCCTTTTCTCTGTGAAGCCCACCCCTTTTACTTCCTGACAAGTATTGCCACACTCTGTTCTCTCTACTACTACGGTTACAATAAGCATCTATTATATCAAATGGATTTTAACTTAAAAATTGCTTAGATTATATATTCTTGCTTAAATATAAAATTCTTAAAATCTTAAACTTAGCTTTTTTGAGGGAGACCAGTTGTCAAGTCTGAGTTACTGTGAACTCATCCCCTATTAAATAGTAACACACTTGTCCTAATTTTTCTAACTTTGTAGCTTATAGGTAGGATCTTAGGTTTTCCCTGCTAAAATGGGACCAAAATACCTTTTCAACTAGCCTTACGAAGTTATAATATCAGTTATGACCTACGACTCACATATTGTTTTAAGTTAAAAGCCCCTTCTAAAAATTACTCCCACCCAAAACAGATACAACAAAGATACAACTGTAATGATCAGTGCCTCTGTAGCAAATGCCTTAAGCCAAGGTTTAAGCAATTTTTTAACAAATTATATTATTAAAAAGATTTAAGTGGTCTGAATTATATATTTATATAATTCAACAATGCATTAAATTCAGTATTTTTATATATATATATATATATATATATATATATATATATATATATATATATACACACACACACACACACATTCACAATCTTACCTTTCCAAAATAGAAGAGTATCCAAAAAAACTTTAAAAATTAATTTCCTTCAATTTATATATCTTTGCAAAGTGCATTATGATAATTCATCGGCTGTGTACAATATGTGGCAGTCAGGTTGGGGCATTGGACAACTCTGTGTCTTCCATAATCAGTTTTATGTGCTGTTTAGAAAGAGCGCTGTGTCTCACAGTGGCACTACTATGCTAAAGGTGATCTGGGAGTTCTTCCACACTTGAAATGTTTTCTCCTTCCCACTTCCTTTCTATACTTTCTCATTTCTAGTGACCAGTATTCCACTCTATTCTTCCACAGGGTTGACTCACTGGTTTCAACAAGTCAATGAGAACATGTTGGGTTTGTCTTTTCTGAGTCTAGGCTGTCTTACTTAACAAAGTAATAGTCTTGGGTTTCATCTGTATTGCCTGAAATGATAGGATCTTATTCTTTTTATGACTGAATAGTATTTTACTGTGTAAATCCATCCCAATGTAACATTGAAAAAATTTCTGTTATTATCATCTCCATTTTTTAGATAACACACACACACACACACACACACACACACACACACACACACACACACACACAGAGTTCAAATTTCCTGTCTAAGCTTGTGGTGCTCTAGACAGAAACCAGGTAACAGAATCAGACACTATGGTGATGAGCCATCTCTTTAATGCTTGTTGGGATGGGAGTCAAATGGCCGTTCCCAGAAGTCATGACAAACTGTCCATCTTTTATCTTATTATCACCTACTTAGGAATCTTGAGAGATCATGCTTTTCTGCTTCATAATTAAGGAATTGTGGAAAGAGCTTGAAAATTCTATATCCGGAGGGCAAGCTTATTATCAACCCATAGGGGAAATTTTAGATAAGTTTCAGAAATGTAATGGATAAGTACCACAGTCTTCAGGGAATTCCAGGCTATATCTTCATGAGCCTAAATGCCTGCCAGTTCTTCTTGTCTTGAAGAGTGAATAGCAAGAGGATAGGGGACACCAGGAGGCCAGGGGTCTGATTGTGTTTGTCCTGTGAGCTGAATCTCTTTTTATAACTTAACATTTGTTTGGTCAGAAAGATGAATAGTCACAGAATACTAGTGCTTGATTAATACTAATTGTGAGCCTCCCGCTGAAGTGCTCCACCATGAAGACTCTGTGCCTGGAGGGTCCATGCATCTTTTCATGTCCATTTGGGTTTTTATTGTCACATAACAATGTTTAGTAGAAATCGTCTCTGAGCTTCATTCTTTCAAGCACTTTGTAACATGCAGAGTAAATACAACAAATCTTTCCTTTTCTTACCCTGCTGCAAAGAGCAGGTTCTGCATGCTTAGTGTGTCTGATGACTTTATTTAAATAAAGTTGAACATTGAAAGTTGATGGGAAAGGGAGAACACAGCTCAGCGTTAGGTGGAATGAGGAGAGATGGTCTGGGGGAAAGGAATGCAGGGAGGTTGAGGTCAGAGTGACTGATGTTTATTCCTTACCTCAGACAAAATTCCTACAGTTTTATCTTACAATTGCCCTATGAGATAATGTGCATTTGATGATAAAAATGTCCTGTACCATATGTGAAAAGCACACTGTCTTTTAGAAACCTCAAGTGGCACAGGTTTGCCTGTCAAATGAATGACTTATATCATCTAATTGGCCCCCAAAGAGGTCCTTCTCTTATTATTTCCCTCACTCTGGATTGAGTACACGTGTCTTAAGCTTTTCTCTGCCTTAGCAATTTTTGAGACTGAGTTTTCTGCTTGGCTGGTGCTCTGTCCTCTGTTTCTTATCAACTTGGCAGCTGAGCCCTGGTTGCCTTCCCCTTAAAGCAAAAACTACAGCCACTTGCTCTGCCTCCTCCCTCATCTCATGAAAGCCAATCAGCCAAAGCTGATCAGGAATCTCATACAGAGGGGCTTACATGTGTAATCACAGATAAAGCAAAACCATTGGAAGGGAGGTGATTTTCTGCAGAGAAAAAAAAAACAGGAAAAGTTTCTAAAATTGATGGAACTCTCCCCAGTGATGAGGCAGTGATCAGAAGGAAATGCAGAAGACACTGTCTGTGTCCCCAACATTGTCTACCCATAAATTGGCAAAGGCAGCATAAGAATGATAGGTTAAAATATTTACCTGGTCTAAGTGAATTGACAATGATTTATAGAGAGGCAGAAGACCTTCTCAGAAAATATTTCCCTTACAATTCACAGGGTAGTGAAGAATACAAAACTGTATTTATATATGATGTTTATCAAATGAAAAGTTACTTGCGGGACTCATGCTCCTCTTCCCACCAACATCCATCCCCATGCGCATGATACAGAAGCAATCTTCTGATACTTCAATGACAGTGATATTTGGACAGAGATCAAAGACCATATTCCATCATTTATAATGGCAAAGGGACTTGCTGAAGTCATAGGATGGGATGTCAGAACTGGCCAGGATTTCTGTTTCATGATTTCAGCCTCATGTGGGGGCAAAGGGTTTGTTAAACACCAATCCAAGGTCAGGACTTAATTCTCTCAAATGGAGATTGCCATCTACTAAGTGATAAGTGTAAATGTAAGCTTTCTATTATGCAATGTTTGTGTGAGTGGTATTTACATGTTTGTGTGTGCATGCATGCATATGCAAGTGGGGGGTGAGTGCATACGGCTAGGCATGAAGACTGTGGAGCCTGGAGGACAGCGCTGGATCCCTCCTTAAATCTTGATCAACCATAATTTTTGAGACAGGATCTTGCACTGAAACTGAGATTATAAATCTGGTTTGGTTAGCAGGCCAGTGATTTTCAGTGGTTCAGTTTTTCTACCTTCCTCCCTAGCACTTGGATTTCAGACTTCTGCTGCTGTGCTCAGTTTGTTTTGTTTTGTTCTGTTTTGCTTTTTTTTTTTTTTTTTTTTTTTTTTTTAATGTGTGTGATTGAGACCTGAAGGTAGGTTTTCATGATAGGGAGACAATCACTTTGCTCATTGAGTGAATCATCTCTGCCCTGGTCTGTACATTTAAATGCAGGATATGAAGAATTTTCTTTGTTAGTAACCCCTGAAAACCTCTTGGTATCTCAGGATCCCTGCAACTTACCTTTAGAGATGTTTTGGTGATGGTTGATCCCTTCAGAGATAGTTAGGGATGTCTTCAATTCCTTAAAGTTGGTGTCAAACATTTCTAGCACTGCTCAGTGCACGCCCATCATGTGTACATGAAGCGGAGGCATGTGGTGTTCACCTGGTCAACAACAAATTGCCATAAATTGGTCTATGCTGCAACAGTGATTTACTCAGCAGGATTTCTGCATCACACAGACTGTGTAGACTGATCGGTCAGAGAGAAGTGCTTGCAAAATAATCCATGGTATTGAGAGGCTTGGAATTGACATGGAATTTTACATTTCCAAAGTCTCTCACAACCATGCATTATTCAGCTACAGGTATTCAGCTATTCTATGCTAAGCACTTTGTTGGGATGAATGCAAGTCAATCGTAATAGACACCAGAGTTATGGGAGGTCTTGCACCCAGCTCTGCCCAGGTGTATGATTCTATCATTAATTAATTCCAAAAGTATCAATTAGACCATGTTATTCACACATCATCATTTTGGATAGAAAGAACTCCATGATAGAAATGAAACAAATTGGACATAGATGAGGTCTTTAATCACAGATAAGACTTGAAGTACATTCCGAGTGGGGTGGACTAGTAATACCCATTGCAGCACATGAGTAAGGTCATTTTGGCTAGCTACCACTTTCCATTGCTTTTGTATGCATAGATGTATCTATTTGTGTGCATGGTGTGCTAATTCAGATATACAGAGTGTGCATGGAGACCAGAGGTAAATATCAGGTTTCATCCTCAGTACACCAAAGACCTCTTTAGAGACAGAGTCTGTAACTGGTCTGCAAATGAAAAAAAAAAAAAAAGAAATCAAAAGAAAGAAAGAAAGAAAGAAAAAAGGAAGGAAGGAAGGAAGGAAGAAAGAAAGAAAGAAAGAAAGAAAGAAAGAAAGAAAGAAAGAAAGAAAGAGAGAAAGAAAAAAAAATGAGGACATGACTGCTCCTGGGTTTGGTGGAGGAGGTTTATTGCAGATAAAAGAGAGGGTATAGCCAGATGTAGGGGCATCTGGGAAAGTCCAGAGTAGACATGACAGTAAGTCATGTAAAGAGATGGAGGAGGAAAAGGGAGAGGGGACAGAGGGGAACCAAAAGAGATCAGGTAACCAAAACGTCCAGATTATGTAGAGAAGAACAGCTGAGGGACTGGCAGCTCAACCCCTGGGCTGGAGAGTTAGGGTAGAGTGCGAGGTGTGCTAACCATTCCTCAGGAGGTATGCTAGCCACACCCTGTAACAGGTAGGGACTGGGGATACCTGGAGAACTCGGTAGCCAGGTCTGCTTTCATATGTAAATAAGCGTCTCAGCTGTTTGCCCCAGGGTTTGAGACTTAACAGCCTGGGGCTCACTAATTAGGCTAAAATGTCTGGCCAGTGAGGGATGTTCTTGTCTGTCTTCTGAGAGCTAGGATTAGAAACACACACACATCCAGAATTTTTACAGAAGCTTTAGGGATCCAACTCAGGTCTTCCTACCTGTAAGACAAGTATTTTCCAGAACAGGATGTGCCAACATTTACTTGCTTTTACTTAATTAGCTTTTTTTTTCTATTCTCGTGTTTTCTTCTTTTAGGCTGACTTTTGCATCCCAGGGATCTGTCTGTGCTGTTTCTCACAAACCAGGACTACATGTATATACCAACCCATCTGACTCCAAACTTAATTATTATTTTTTCTTAATCAATGATGCAAAAATAGAGATGGGGTTAAGTGTGGCTGATTCGGCTGAGCTGAGGGAAGCCAGCATCTTTCATTTAGAGAGTATAGTTGAGGAATGTTAAGGAGAAGGTACTTAAGGTAGGACTTCATTGATGAGGAGAAATTGCCTACATACAAAATGTTAGAGAAAACTTCCCAAGAAGACTATTAAGAGGTAAAGAAATGAGGATGGTTGTGAGCCATCATGTGGTTGCTGGGATTTGAACTCACAACCTTTGGAAGAGCAGCCTGCGCTCTTAACTGCTGAACCATCTCTCCAGCTCACAGAATGATCTTATACTGTCTGGTGGGAAGCAGTGTTTGCTTCCTGTTAAGGAAAGTAACAATGTGAGTCTCTTGCATTTGTAGTTTCCAGCATACTAAATAAATATACAGGTGCATACAAGACTATGAGCCTATGTCTTAGGTCAGAATAAGACCTTGTCTCAACCAGCAAACGGGTCTTATACAAGAACATGGAAACTTTCATGTCTAGGACTTGCTGTCAAATAGATTATTGAATCTTACTCTTGAGAAGGTTTGTGTGTGTGTGTGTGTGTGTGTGTGTGTGTGTGTGTGTGTGTGTGTGTGTGTGTGTGATTATAGACTATAGATACATTTTTCCAATTTTCCCATTAATGTGATTGTTTATTTTGTCTTTATTCATAGGTATCACCCCCTGCTTCTGTTGAAAGCAACTTCGCTAATTCACTGTGATCCTCTTAGACATGTTTCTTTATTTCTCTGTACTCAAATTCCATAAGAGTCATGAATTCCCAGTCCCCTGATCAGGTATCTGCTATAAACACAAAGGTCTCTAGATAGAGAAAGGATTCCATTTAGCTCCAGTTCACACGGCTAAATCACATTACATTCGAATATGCACGCAGTTTTTCAATCTGTAAGTCTCAGTAAACTTCAGCTCCACACCAAAACAGTTCCTTCTGCCTTTGGAGGATCACCCATTTCAGGTCTTAATTTGCTCTGTTTTCCCCCTCCTCATAGACTTCAGTGTCTCACTGTGAAAGTCTAGCTACCTTAGAAATCCCTATGTAGAGTAGGAAAGCCTCAAATGCCAAGATCCATTAGCCTCTGCCAACCAAATGCTGGTATCAAAAGTACGCACAACCACAGCAGGCTCCCTCTTCAATGTTAAAATATCATTTAAGACTGAACTCTATGACTCCTACTTTTAAAAATGAAACAATAGAAATATGGTTCATGAGTTTATTTTTAGCAAAAAAGAGATGCACAGACAAAGGAGACAAAACCACAAATATAGAAATGTTTCCTTCAGGGCTAGCGAGACATTCTACTCCACGGGTAAAAGCACCTTTCTGCCAAACCTGAGTTCCTAAGTTCAATGTCAAGAATCCACATGGTAGAAGGAGAGAAAAAGACTCCTAGTATTTTTGCTCTGACCACATGGCCCCTGTGGTGGTACATGCACATGTCTCTCTCTCTCTCTCTCTCTCTCTCTCTCTCTCTCTCTCACACACACACACACACACACACACACACACACATACTTGAATGTACGTACATGCACACACACTTTTAAAAAAAGAAATTCCCGATTGGAATTATCACAAGTAAATTGCTGACTTTCTCATTATCTGACAGACAAATTGGAATAATCAGAGCATCTGCCCCCTGAAACTTTCATCACCAACTTTCATAATAAGGCAATTTTTTTGGTCTAGTATCTGATGGGTGAAGAGAGCAATAATTTCATAATATAACCACGAGAGTATATTATTCTTTCCTAAGAAAACAGAGCACAAGCCATGCTATGAAAAACAGGACACAGAAGGACTCCTCAACCACAAACACCAGGAAGATGCCACAAAGTAGGCTTTCCGAATGAGAAACTCTGGTCTCAGAGGAGGGCTTTTCAGAAGAAAATTCTAGGGTCTTGACTTTTCCCTGCCTCAGCAGTGAAGTTCTCTGTGGATGCAGTTTAATACAGTACCAACTCCCCATGATAGGATCAGAAGCAGTTTTGAAAGTCAAATGTGCCAGGGGAGAGCTTCCTGTGCAGGGTGACAGCCATTATCCGCCCTCCTGCCTCCTCTTTAAGGCTTTCAGATACAGCAGCAATTCCATAAAGTCTTTCTATTCATCTCTGGCACGTCTATCTCTTGTCTCATTATAATTTCACTTATTTCTATAAAAGAAACTTGACAGCTACAGAACATTTGAGGGAAGAGTAGAAGGAGGGTGGTATGTGGGGGAGGAAGGAAGCAGGCAGAGAGAGGGGGGAAAGCAAGCTGCACGTGGCTGTAAGTCCTCAGAGAACCCCTTTGGGTGACACCTTCAGAAAGGACTGCATGACAGCCATATGGCAGCATGGTCCCTTGGCATTATTTGCAGTTGCCTAGAGGCTTCTGAGTAAATGGGATAAAGTCACTGCCACTAGCATAACAAAGGAGTACCCCCTCCCCCGCCCCTCAACAGTATACTTAGCTTCCTACAGTTATCCTGAGCAGAGATGCTGGCACCTGTAACTCCATCTGTGTACATGACAAGTTATAATGTGTGCTTATTTGAAGCGGCAAGTTCTTGCTAATTTGTGCATCCATTTCTTTCTTTCCTAGTTCTAAAAAGAAAGATTTTTAAATGAAGCAAAGGAGGCTGTCAGCTCTAAGTCTTCGCTCCTATCAAACTTAGATGCTAATCCCTAATGGGATGGTTTCTGGAGATAGGCTCTTGGGAGCTAAAAGGGTCATGAAGCTAGCTAGAGTCCTCTTGAGGGGAATTACTACCCTGGTAAGAGGCAAAACAGTTTGGTATCTATGCTCAGAGCACAAAGGAAACAAGAAACATCCAACATCCTTCAACACAGCAGTAACTCTTACTAAGAATCCACTGCACAGGCACCCTAATCTCAGACCTGCAGTCCCAGCTATGAGAAATGAACTCTGTCATTTTAATTCTTTTGGTCTATGATGCTTCGTTATAGTACCATGAACTGACCAAGAGAAATTCTCTATAACTTTTCCATGACTGGATTCCTCTAAATATGACTTCCCAGCACAGCAACATCCTTAAGCAACATCTCATAGAAACAAGAAAAAAGAATAATAAGATTTTCGTGCATGCATGTGTGTTTATGTCCATGTATGTTCAGAGATATACATGTGTGAGCGAGTGCGCATACATCTGAGCATGGGTGTGTAGAGACCAGTAGACAACCTCTGTGTTATTTCTCATGTGCAGCCCACTATAGAGACAGATTTACTTACTGACCTTGAACTCCAGGCTGCATGGGCTGGCTTGTAAATCCAGGTATCCCTCTGTCTCTACCTTCCCAATGCTGGGTGATAAGCCACTATGCTAAGCTTTTTACATTACTTCTTGGAATCCAACTAAGTCTCCATGTTTAAAAGGTAAGCACTTTACCAGCTAGTCATTTCCCTAGTCCCAAGTCTTTCAATTTTGACAATATATCCCCTAGTTTCTATTAGTTTATTATATGCATTATCTCTGTGATTTTGATTACAACACAAAGTAGTTTTGCAGGCATACCAGCCAATAATAAAATTAACAACTCTTTGATCCCACAATTGTTACAATCCAAAATATGTAACAAAATTTTAAAATCTTACTGACTTGTCAAATACTTGGTGTGTGGATTAAGAGTGTTATCTAACTAATCTCACTTGTGTTACCATTACTGGTGCACTATAAGCCAAGATTCCCTCTTTTTAGGAAATCAGGAAAGAAGTTTATGGACTTGAAAGTGTAGATGATATATACCCATAGCTATGTTCTCTCTATAGCTTTTACTAGCTTCCTGTAAATTATCTGAAGATCTACTTTTAATGACATATTTTCCTTTTTAATCTTTATTTCCTTAGAAATGTTATTAATGTTTTTCTTGGATACGTTTTAGATAAGTAAAGGATGGGTATAATTATTATAAATAAGAAGTTGGAAACACCTTAGGAATGGGTAAGATAGTAGGACCCATGGCTCCCCCTACCTTCAAATATCTAACATAATGTGACCCTCTTGTATGTTTTTAATTGTTATTCTTTCTAGAAGACTATGTAGGTTTGGTTTTATATCATTTAAAATTGCCTTTATCTTTGTGAATCCTATTGGTACAACTTTTGTCTGAGTTATGTGATCATTACTATAAGAATAATTAACCATAGCTTCTTGACCCTCTAAGTTGGGAATGCATTATTTCAGGTAGTAGGGACTGACCTGCTAAACTCCTCTGCTTTGAAACTGTAAAGGGCTCCTCCACCTGGATTCAAGTGACTTAGTCATGCAGCTTCTAGATAACATGGTACAGGGAAGAAATAAAACAGTTCATATTGTCACATGGGGAACTGAAGGGAAATCTCTTTAAAGGTTAATTGCCTATTAGGACCAATAAATAAAAAGAACTGAGAGATTGCTATACTGAGAATCAGATTTTCCTCTATCGATGTATCACACTCCTTTGGAAAATGACTACATTGTTTTAAAAATTGAGACTAGAAAGCTATCATCACAAAAGCAAAGTGAATATTTGCAGTCCTTACACTCCACCCTCTCAAGATTAGAATGCTCCAATATTTGAATGAAATGGGATTTTTATTTGGAGTATAGATAAATGGAGGAAGCTGTGAAATACCTAGCGATAGCATATTCATTTCCATAATCAGGGGATTATATTCTACATTTATGCTGATAACCTACTGTAGTCAACTGAATTTTACCAACATTTATTCAGCTTCCTAATATGAATTCAAGAACTCTCCAGGAATATTGCAGAGATAAACAAAGAAGAAAATGTAAAGAGGAAAATATAATTTATATGAACTCCTTCCTTTCAGAGATATTGAAATTGCACCACTGTCAATATGGCTCTGTAAATATATAAATGGAACCATGATATGTGTGCTTATGAACTGATTTTCACATTCAACAATGAATACCAACTAATTAATAACAACAAACAGTCACTAAATCAGGGTGCTACTCTATCATAATTGTATGTTAGATATATGTGACAATTTATTTAGCCTATCTTTTTCTGATGTATTCCTTGTGGTTGATCTTGGGAACAATACTTCAGAGAACAAGTAGATTTTCTGATTGTTCAATTAAGGTTTGACCATGGATGCTAGCAAGTAGGTAAGAACTTAGATAAACTGTAATCCAACAAGAGTATAATAGTACAAAAAACCCTCATATTTGCATGCCAGTGGCAGAGACAAAACTCTACATTTATTGAATGCATATGTTAATGTAGAAGCATTGTGGGGATAAAAGTGTAAATTTCAAAACAAAACCGGCAGATCTTTGGAAGCTAGCTCAACTCTGCCAAGTGAATTTTGAGCCACATACAAAGCGTCTGATAAGTAGGCGATCTTTAATTTGGAAGGTCTTGGCTGATACTAAGACCTTATACTTAACTATCTCATTCTCAGCATCACTAATATGCATCTATCTGCTACTTACCAACCTAAGTAACAAAACTCTTGTCCCCATACCTTTGTTTGAAACTTTTATCTTTAGAATGATTTCTGAACATAGAACAGGGACAAAAGAAATCAGTGAACCTTGTTAACTGAGTGATATGTGAACAGACTTGGAGGACACAATAGATCAAAATCTTAGATTAATTTTAATTAATTTTATCACCTGAAGACGTTCTCTGGCAGAATTTTTTGGGTCACTTATGTATACTATAATATCTACAAATAGTGATACCTTCACTATAGTGTATATATATATATATATATATAGTATATATATATATATATATACTATATATATATATAAGTATATATAAGGTATATATATACTATAGTGATATCCATCAATACTACTCTTGGGAATATACCCAAAAGATGCCCCACCATGCTACAGGGACATGTTCCACTATGTTCACAGTGGCCTTATTTGTGATAGCCAGAAGCTGGAAATAACCCAGATGTCCCAAGACAGAAGAATGGATATAGAAAGTGAGGTTCATTTAAACAACGGAATGCTACTCAGCTATTAGGAACATTTTGCAGACAAATGGATGGAACGAGAAAATATCAACCTGAGTGAAGTAATTCAGACCCAAAAGGACACGCATGAACTACAAGGATGGAAATGGAGAGGAGCTTGAGGAAAAGAAGGTCCAGTGACAGGCCCAAA
Source organism: Uromys caudimaculatus (assembly GCA_028551405.1). NCBI lineage: Eukaryota > Metazoa > Chordata > Mammalia > Rodentia > Muridae > Uromys > Uromys caudimaculatus. The sequence continues at coordinate 50,045,221 of CM052714.1, read as the reverse complement.
GTGTGATCCAGCTCAAGGGGAGGTCCCAAGGCCTGACAATATTACTGAGACTATGGAGTGCTCACAAAAAGGGACCTAGCATGACCGCACTCTGGAAGGCCCGACAAGCAGCTGAAAGAGTCAAATGCAGATATCTGCACAGAAGCAGTTGACCCCTGTGGTTGAATTAGGGAAAGGCTGAAAGAAGCTGAGGCCGAGGGTGACCCTGTAGGACAACCAGCAGTCTCAGTTAACCTGGACCCTTGAGATCTCAAACACTGGACCTCCAAACAGGCAGCACACAGCAGCTGATAGGAGGCCCCCAACATATATACAGCAGAAGACTGCCGGGCATATGTTCAATCAGATAAGATGCACCTAACCCTCAAGAAACTGGAGGCCCAAAGAAGGTCAGGTGGGGCGGGTGGTGGGGGGTGGGGACATCCTCGTGGAGACAGGGGTTTGGGGTGGAGGAATGGTATGTGAAACAGTGGAATGGGGGGAGGAGAATAAAATCTGGAGTGTAAATAAATAAAAGAAAAAGATTAATTTTACTTAATTTGGTCGACATTTTTTGTTTTTGTGGTCTGGTTGTTTTTTTTTTTTTCCAGGGTATGTTTTTGTTTTTGATGAATTTCAACTGGTTTGTGTTAGAAGCTGTAAGTTGTAAAAGAAGAAATAGTCTCTAATGTGGAAAATTCAACATAAAGCCAGTCCCATTGGTGAAGTTAAATCAACTCAAGGGGAGAGTAATAGAATGGCTCAAAAACTCAAAAGTCTAGGATATTCACAGTTTACATGGAAGTAAAGGAAAGAAAGACCAGCTCGGGTGATGATGCCAAAGACTTGGTAAACAGCTAAGGGTTTTCTTCATCTTTTTATATGTTATGAAACTTGAAAGAGAATGGTGGCGAGAGAGGAAGTAAGGATGGTCAGAGGAGTTTTCATCCTGTTTGAGTAACTCTAAGTCACCTAGTCATCAGATAAAGGATATTTTAACCTGTGCAAGTGAAAGTGGTATGACATGAGAGTCCTTATCTAAAAATAGAGTTGAAATCATATCAGATTCTATAATGCCAACAGTTAATAATTAGTGACACCACAAATTGAAAGAAATGATGTTCATTGGAGCAAATACCGTTTTGATTACTGGCAATTTCATGAATATTCACATTCATTGTATTTATAATTTATCTTACCATTTTACTGATGGTAGACTAGATCACCAATCTACAGTTAATAATAGAAATGCGTTACTCACCAATATTCCCCTTATTTTATTTATTTAGAAGGAGTCTCACTATGTATCCCAGGCTGGCCTTGAACTCACGGTGATCCTCCTCATCTAGTTGTTTAGAATACAAGGACAAGCCATTGTGCTTGACATCAAAATCAAAAGCATGCACTTGTTGTAAACCTACAACTAGATATAGTAAGTATTCAGCTTTATATAAATTCATGTATATATATATATATATATATATATATTATTCTGTCAAATGAACCTATATGGTGCTTGATGGGCTGTTGGCACCTATAAATCTAATGTCCCCCCTCAAATACAAAACATCTCCATTTCTCTCTTTTTTCCTCTTTAGTTTCCTTTTGTGTGTGATACAGACATAAAGGAGAGAGCATTGTCCAGCTTTCAGACCCTTGATTGTGATTTCTGCTTGAAATATTATTCCCCAGGTCTGTAGGTTTAACTTCCTTTCACCAGTAAGCTTGGCTCACATGTCACTTCCATGCAGAGACTATGTCAGGCTCCATATCCTTCCAATACTACATAGTAGTCTCCTTCAGATAGTCTTAGTTTTCTGTTGTCACAGCCTTTTCCCTCCCTGAACACACATAAACAAACATCCTTATTGATTTCTCATCTATCTATAAGCTGTCTGTAATTTACTTTACTTGATTGCTTATGGGATATGCTCTTTTCTCACCTAAAGTAACACCTATGTTTATATATGGTCAGTGTTCAGTTGCCAGGCATCTAAAACTATCAGAGATGCAATAAATGAGTGGATGGATCAAAGAGAAGAAGAATGAAGACATCTATCTTGTGAATGAAGTGCTAAGGCAAGCAACTTGCATACCTACCTGAGGAATATTCCCAGACAGTCTAGGATAAAGGTCCTAGTACTGCCACTTCAAAATTTGAAAAAACACACACACACACACATATATATATATATATATATATATATATATATATATATATATATATATATATATATATGTTTCATATATATATTCATATATATATATGAATAAAACATGGGCATATCCCTTATGTTACTGGTCAGGAGACAGAAGTGGCTTTCCACCATAGATAAAATCTCAGTAACCCCAGATGACTAACAAGTACATAATCCCAGCCAAGACACATCAGGGAATCTGTGTGGGTTCCAGCACAAAGACACCCCATGAGATAGGGGCACGGATCATTTGGCATTAGTCATTTGGAACTTTTTTATTTCACCTGGTACTTTGCCATATAAGTAACTCAGTCTCTCCTCTACAGAAGATGATGGACCTGACTGACTGCCCTTTTAAATATACCATTACAAAATCAGTGAGACATGGTTAAGTGTATACTACCTGAATGGAATAAAACAATTCTAAGCAAAACCATTCTGGGCTTCTTTCTGGGAGGGCTTTTGATGTTTGGAGCTCCCATGTTGTAGACACCATGGTTTTCTTTTCCCTACCTGGTTTTGACACATTGATGAATTGCTCAGGAATAGCAGTTGGTGGATCTGACATGAATACCCCAGCTTCTCCTATTGACACAAAGCATCCATTAAAAGATGTTCGAATTAAAGATAGGGGAGACTAAGAAAGAAAATTCAAAAAATGCACCCTCTCCCTCTTTTTCTGTCTGAAATCAAGGTCAAGGACAGGCATATTATATCTCTCTAGCCATTCAAGTATCACTATACTCCCTGATTATGGAGAAGTTTATTTTCTAGAATAGAAGAGAAAGGAGACAGCTTCTCTTCTAGAGAACTTGGGTATTTGTCTTTATATCCACATTAGAATGAAGAATTCCTGTTAAATAAATCTATATTAACATCCATTCTAATGTAGAGATTCTCACAGTGACTTATGTGCCAGCCCTAGGTATAAGAAGGAGCACTCCTTGGTAATCTGTACATTTCAAGAAGATGTGAAGTAGCAACCAGTGACAGAACCAAGGTTGTGTGGCCTTAGCTCACCACAGGCGACCTTAGATATCAGTCTTTCTTTTTCCCAGGCACACAGTACTTTCCATTAGACATTTTAAAAAAGCAATGGTATAAAGCCTTCATAATCATATTTATATATTTATACATACATGCCTATGCATACAGAGGAAGCATATATATATATATATATATATATATATATACACACACACATATATATATATATGCATGCTGTATGAATATATCTTCATGTGTATATTACGAATGAGGTAGTTACAGGTTTTTATAAATCATGAATGGGGCAGTTCTATGTTTCTATTACTAACTAAAAGAAACCACCAGGTACCAAAGTTCCTTTATTTCTTTTGAACCAGAGACTGTGTTTCTACCTTAATAGCTCTCTTTCAAAAACTGTGTGGTCCAAGTGAAGAATATCTTTATGGGAAACAAGGAAATGAGGGATGTAGATCAGTACAAGTTAGGTTAAGTTCTAAGATGGGAAACAAATTTGATTTTGTTTTAATGTAATCTACAAATAATTGCTCACACCTACACAGTGCAGCTAACCAACTTAGGGCAAACTGTATAATGAGTGCTAAAAGGTACATGTAAGTTGGTGTACTCTTTACTGCCCACCAGCTGGGCATACATTGCAAGACTGAATGATCAGAACTGCTGCATTCATATCAAAGTTTATTTTGTTTATGATTATTCAATAATCTACAGAATTTATTCGTTTTACCACTTCAGAAATGAACTAGGTGTTTTATAGATGCAGCTAAATATAACACAAGTCTTTTATCTAAAACAGTTGTATTTTTCCACCAAGAATTCTGCCCATCTCTTTGAAAAGCTGCAATTTCTTAATCCACTTTCTTCAACCTGAAATTGCTAAATATTCTCCCAGTTTCAGCATTCATTAATCTAGTAATTCACTTTCTGTCGACTCGCTCTAGATAAAAGGTAAAGACAGAGAAACATTACATGGGAGATATTTTTAAAAGCAAATTGAAGAATCTATCAAAGGAAGAAAAGCCAAATATCCCAGGCAGATTAATTTGGCAAAAGTGAGTTTAAACAGCTCCCAGGCATGCGTGTCCCATACTTATCTCTGTCTTCCCCTGTGATCAACAAGAAGGCCACTGCACAGAAGGACCTCTGAATTTATAGCCATTGTTAAGCTATCTCAATATTGGTATTGAAAGCTGTGACATTGAAAAGTCCTTCAAGGGGAGTGTGGCTAGATGTCTTAAAGTGCACATTTCCTCACATCTTGGAAGATTTTCATTTGTTCTGTTAAATGGTTGTAGAATTTTTGGATCTATACTGAAAATTTAGCTCAACACAACTGTCTTAGTTTTGGCCTGCCTTACGCTCACATTTCCCTTGGGTAAAGCATTCCACGTGACTGCCTTTGGATGCTACACTCTACCTGACTAACAACGCCAAAAGTCTTTCAATAGTTTGAGTGAAACTGAGAACCTCAAGGCTTACCTGGAATCAGTGCCACCTACTTCAAAGGCTAAATTGCTTTTTACAAAATGCCATAGTATCATGATATCTGAGCTGATAAAAACAATCAATTTTTCATATCTAAAAAAACTTATTTTAAATGTTTAGTTATGAACTTGGCATGGGGAGGGTAGCACACATACAATGACATGTGTATGAGATCAAAGGACATCTTGGGGCATTTAGGAGTTGATTTATATCTTTCACCATACATATATATATATATATATATATATATATATATATATATATATATATATATATATATATATATATATATCTGATGACCAAACCTGATGATCAAGCATGCCAGCAATCACCTTTATCTTTTGAGATAGTTTGATGATGCCACTCTAATTTCTTATCATATAATTTGGGCCTAATTTCTTGTAGCTGTAGACCTATCCTTTACATGTTCCTCTAACCAATGCTGAATTGCTACTATTATTCTAAATTCCAAGGCTTCACATGTGTGTCATTTCTTATTCTTGTGATTTTTCTCCTCTTCACCTTTCCATACTTTTGACCAAGTCTGTGTTTAAGTCTAAAGGTTGCCTAAAATTTTCTCTCGTTGTTACATAAAGTACCAACTTCTCTACCTTTCATAAATCATTTCATTCCTCACCGAAATATTATTTGAACAACCTTTAAATTCAATGTGAGGCTTAATAGAAAATATGCTTAACAATTTATGATACTTTTCAACATACACTAATCTGATTAAGAACTGTCATCTAGTTAATCCTTGAATAAGTAAATTATTGGTAAATTAATGACTTACAGGTTTTTTGAGAATCAGAAAAATAAGTTATATCATTGATTTTGTTTAAAAATGAAACAGTAAGTGTAAGAAATTAGCAAAATGCCTTTGAATATATGAGAAAATGTAGAGTAGGAACAGACTTAACACAGATAACTAAGAATGATAGTGCTGAAATGTTTTGGGAAGTGAGGGTGAGGGAAATAAAAATATCATCTGTATTTTAGAAATCAGAAAATTACAGCAATAAGAGGAAATTGAGAATCAATTAGTTTCCTTGTCAAAGTAAATAATTGTGCTAAATTCTAGGCAACTGCTAGGTACACTTCATGCCTGTCAAACACAAAACTGTGGTTTTAGTAATAACACTTGCTTCGATTTCACTTTCCAGATTGAAACACTTGGCTTTCCCATTGAAACCAAAATTAGAACACTGCCTTTAAGAGGCTTGGGAACACTTGATTTGCAGCCAGCTCCTAGTCTTTGGTTGTAGAAGATGAAGCAAAGAAGTGGGTAGAGAGAAGAGGTGGTTATGTGTGTGTATCTATGTTTGTGTGTGTGTGTCTGTGTGTGCTAGAAAAGAGGAGAAAAGGTAATCTAATGTCTAGTAGGAAGATTCTATGACAAGAGAGCTTGAACTTCCTAATATCTAAAAAAGGTAATTCCAAAATAAATAAACAGCATCTAATCTATAAGTAATAATAGTCAAAACATGGGCAAAATAATATTTGGAAACCAAGATTGTGATGGAAAGAAAAAGAGCTCATTTTCTGGGATGCCAGGAGAAGCAGTGGGCACAGAGAAATGTAGAAAAACAGGACACCAACCCAGAAGACTTCCTGGCTGCTTCACAGAAAGAGTTAAAAAGCTACAGAAAATATAAAGAAGTAAACAGTGGGAGAGCAGACCCAAAATAGCATTCATTGTGTGAGTGAAAAGAATGGTGGATCAAGGGTGACGGGCATGGTGTCACTTGTGTCATTTAGAGAAAGGAAAGTGAACTTTAGGTGAAATAACTCATAGTTGCAGACTACCTATAAAGAATCAAGAAAGTAAAACGGAATTTGCTGATTGACTTGAAATTATTATTTTGCAGGGCTTTGATAAAAAATAATTAAAATTTAACAGAATCATGAAGACATAGACCTATGTCTTCCTATATCCTATATACCATGACAGGATATCCTCAAATCATCTAGAATTTAAAAGAACCCACCTCCAGCAGAAAGACAGGGGACACCTGAGGGATAGGGTTTTCATCCCACAGTCAGAAACTCTGACCTATAATTGTTCCTGTCTGAAAGAACTGTAGGGACGAAAATGGAGAAGAGGCTAAGGAAAAGAAGGTCCAGGGACAGGCCCAACTTGGGATCTATCTCATGAGGAGGCCCCAAGGCCTGACACTAATACTGAGGCGATGGTGTGTTCACAAAAAGGGGCCTATCATGACTGCCCTATGAAAGACCCAACAAGCAGCTGAAAGAGTCAGATGCAGATATTTACACCCGACAAATGGACAGAGCTGCTGACCCTGTGGTTGAATTAAGGAAAAGCTGGAAGAAGCTGAGGAGGAGGGCAACCCTGTAGGAGGACCAGCAGTCTCAATTAACCTGGACCCCTGAGATCTCTCAAACATTGCACTACCAACCAGGCAGCATACACCAGCTGATATGAAGCCCCCAACACATATACAGCAGAGGACTGCCAGGTGTAGGTTTAGTTAGAGAAGGTGCACTTAACCCTCAAGAGACTGGAGGCCCTAGGGAGTTTAGAGGTCAGGTGGAGTGGGGGTGTGGGACTGAGAGAGTGGGGACATCCTCTTGGAGAAATTGCAGGGGAGGGGGAGGAGGTATGGGATGTGGAACAGTCAGACCAGGAGGAGATAAAATCTGGACTGTAAAAAAAGCTTAAATAAAACTATAAATAAATAAATAAATAAATAAATAAATAAATAAATAAATAAGGCTTTGTGAATAGTCAATGATAAGAAGAGACAATAGCATTTGAAAACAAAACATCACAGACAACACCTTCAGTCTTGAAGTAAATGATGCTTCATAAGGGAAATGAATTTATTTTATTATTAATTTCAATGCCCAGAAAAGTAATCAGTTACCTTTTGATCAACAAATATATTTTAAGAATTATAACAAAAATCATAACAAGAATTGTAATAACTTTAATAGGCTCCCAGACCTTACCACAACTGATTCTAGGAATAGAAGTACTATTCAGGCCATAGCATTCAGCATGTAGACAGCATCACCTGCTACAACAAAAGGGAAGATCTAACCCATCAACTCCATTGTTCTGGGAAGGTCTCTAAACTTACTAAGCTTGCTTTTTGGCTTCTGTAGTTCCATTTTGGCTAATTGTTCTTATTAAATGAAGTATGTCAACCTAAGATATGATTTTGTGTTTAAAAGCTCACTCTGAGAAAGGCTTGCTACTACAGTGGGAGTCTGAATACCCAATGTAGTCGTCAGGAATTTCTATTGGTTTAAACCCATCTGAGCAGTTGTCTCTGGTGGATACCACACAACAAAATCCCAGTCTGTTTTACATATATTCTGTGTCAGAAAGCTAGAGTATGGAAACTTAGGAGGCTTTGCTAGGCATCTAAGTGTGTGGTATGAACTCATAGCTCTAGGATTCTTGAGGCTAGACAGGAAGATCATAAACTTGAGGCCAGCTTGGGCTATATAGCAAGTATGTGGGGGGAGGAAGGGAGAGGGAGAGGGAGAAGATGAAGAGAGGGAGGGAGAGAGGCAGAGAGAGAGGGAGGGAGAGAGAAGGAATGAAAAGAAAGGACTTAATCAGGATAATATTAATTTGGATAACCAATGTAGATACTAGATGAAATGAATTTTTGTACATTGCTACAAGAGAATGTCATTTTTGTATAATGTCACAGACTAGTCATCTGGAGTGGATTAAAAAGATGGAGATATAGAAAGGTTGCAGAGAAAAATAACTTTAAAAGCACACTTACTTCACGCAGTGGAAAGTCTTGTTTTAAAGCATTTTATTGAAATATATGAAAGCTGTGGTGCTATATTAAAGCATTACATAAGTACCAAAAGCAATTACCATTGAAAGTTAAATGATAACACAATATAAGAATTTCAAATGGGGGTTAGGAAAATTTAAGAAAAGAGAGAGAATATGGGGAGAGGCAGCTAATCCTAAGGGCTATTTGGGTGTAGTATATCTAATACAGTAGAAAATTCATAAATATATATGTAACAGAACACCCATAGAACAAACACTAAGATCATAAACTAAATATGGGACCTCATGAAACTGGAAAGATTCTGTAAGACAAATAAACCTGCCATTTGGGACAAAGCAGCGGCTTACAGAATGGAAAAAGTTTTTACAAAGTTCACATCCAAAAGAAATCTAATAGCAAAAATATATAAAGAACTCAAGAAATTAGATATTTAAAAAAGTAAATAATCCAATTAAAGAATAAAGTATAAATCTATTCAGCAAATTCTCAATAGAGGAATCTTATATGGTTAAAAAGAAACTAAAGAAATGTTCAATATCCTTAGCCATCAAGGAAATGCAAATCAAAACTACTTTTAGATTCCATTTTACATTTGTCAGAATGGCTAAGATCAATATCAGTGTCAGTTCATGTAGGGAAGATGTGGAACAAAAGAAACACTTCTTCAGAGCCGGCAGGAGTGCAACCTTGTACAGCCACTATGAAAATCAATATGGTGGTTCCTTGGAAAATTGGGAAAAGATCTACCTCAGAACCCAGCTATACCACCCTTGGTCATATACACAAAAGACACTTCATCCTAACACAAGGAAACTTGCTCATCTATATTCATTGTGGCCTTATTCTTAATAGCCAGGAACTGGAAACAACCTACAGGTCCTTCCACAAAAGAATGGATAAACAAAATGTGGTACATTTACACCATGGAGTACTAGTCACGTTAAAAATAAAAAGACACCAGGAAATTTGCAGCAAATGGATGGTACTATAAAAAAATCATGAGTAAAATAAGCCAGACTCATAAAGAGAAATATGGTATGCATTTGATTGTAAATGAGTATTAGCTATGAAGTAAATGATAATAAAGCTACAATCTGTAGACTCAGAGAGGCTAGGTAAAGAAACGGGCTATGGAGGACACGTGCATCTCTCTGGCAAGGGAAAGTGGAACAGATTTTGTGGGTGAACTGTGGATGTTTGAGGATGGGAGTAGGAAGGACCAGACTGGGGTAGGGAAAAGGAAGACGAGAATACAGAGAAAGGGAGCTGGAATTAGAGAGCAATGAGGAAGGAGGAAACTTCCTGCAGTGGAAATTTCCTGGAATCATGTGGGTAACCCTAGTGAGGACTCCTAGGAATAGGGCATATGGAGTATGAGTTGGCCATCTTTTATAGCCCGGCATGACTTCCAGAGGTGGGACTGAAGGGGATCCCTTGGAGATCCCTAAATCACCTGGGCTGATGCTAGGATAGAAGGTTGCTCTCTGAAAATTGACTGGGGTGCAGGTTGTAAGGTGAAGTGTTGCCAAGGACAACATTCACACAGTTCACTGAATGTCTAGAGGTCAAGTGGGTGTGGCTATGGAGCCTTCACTTTTAAGTTCTAGTCTCCTTGGCATGGGAAGAGTCTCTGCAGGGAATGCAAAGAGAAACCTAGATATGAACCCAGCTACAAGTCCCACCTCCTACAATCTGTCATGCCTCAAGATTTACTGGGCAATGGTGGCACAGAACTTGTGAGAGTGGTCAATCAATGTTTAATTTAACTCCAGATCCATGCCACAAGAGGTAGTCCATGTCCTTACACTGCCTGGATGGCCAGGAACTAGAGACTGGTTAACCCAAACCTAGAGTAGAGCCAAGTATGACTGGAAAACAAACAAAACAATGAAAGGATTCCCAGTGATATTCTGCTACACTCATAGATTCATGCCTTGTCCACTTATCATCAGAGAGGCTTCTTCTAGCAATAGATAGAAATGGCACAGAGACTCATAGCCAGACAGTATGCAGAGAGAGAGTCTAAATTGGAGATATCCATTGGGTCCCTCCCCTTGGAGAGCATAGAACCCCTTGACAGAGGGGAAGAAAAGATTGTAGGAGTTAGAGGGGATGGAAGACAGCAGGAGAACATGACCTCTTGAATCAACTCTGTAGAGCTCACATGGGCTCATAGAGAGGGAAGCAACAAGCTTGGGGCTTGCATGGGTTTATGTGTCTGCATATATGTTGTGGCTGTTAGTTTGGTGTTTTTGTGGGACTACTAACTGTGGGAGCAGGACTGGGAGGAATGGAAGAAGGGGAAACTGTGTTAGGGGTGCACTGTATGAGAGAAGAATCTATTTTCAAAACAAACAAACAAACAAACAAACAAACAAACAAAATGGTAAGAAGACACAGAAGTTGGGAGTGCCAAGGAACCTGTGAATGCTTTTTTTGTTTCTCTCTTTACTTATTTACTGGAATACAGCCATCATTTATGTCTTCATACTCTGCATCTTAGCTGAGAGCATATAGTGTAACCCAAAATAAATTTTATTGCAGAGAGATTCTAGCTCAGGAAAGAGGAGAGTCAGACAGAGGTGGGCAGAACTAAATTAGAGTGAAGTAGAATGTTACTCATGCATCAAAATGGTCTTCTGAAACTCATTCCTTTGCAAATTGACTTAAAAATTAGTAAGAAAAAAAAAGAATACCAGTTCAAAGGTTCGCTGCATATATCTGGTCAATAGACTAATTTAACTCAAGGCTTTGAATTATCTTTAATGAAACAATGAAGGTTTGACTATCTCATGTTCCATGTGTAGAATAAAGTATTCATCAAAGTACTGGAAACATTGTCAAGTAAAGTATTTCAGAAACTTCCAAAATTATGCATGTAATTTATACATGAAGGATTAGGGATAAGTGTCATCTCCCTTCTTCAATTCTGTCAAGTGGTATAATTTTATGACATCTTTTCCTCAATGAAGAAATAAATATTTCTTTAAAAGGGCAAATAGAAGAGATATGACAGTTATTCATCTGTTGCAATTTAAGTGTAATATTAAAATCAAGAGCATATGCAATTTTGCTATACAAATGGCACCTTATCTTAAGGGAAGGTACACACTGCAGTCAGTGTTCTAGTTTCCTTGAATTCTGTTTCACTAGCATTTTAAATCTGTGGTCAATAATAGAAGAAATGGTTGTCACAAACTGTGTTCAATAGCTATAGGCCATTAAAATTCTCCTGATAAAAATCTTCCTTTGGTGTATAAGGTAATACATTTGTCAGACTGACAGATATAGATATAATTTATAGATTTCCAAAGGAACCAAAAAAGAATATATATAAATATAGATCTCTGCAGGAAGAAGGCGAACACACGAATTGGTAGGCAGATATATTTCCAATATATGCTGATAGCATTCTCAGATCTGCCATGCCACATTTAACTTGACAAAGGATTTTAGCTTTTAGGATTAATGGTTCTCATTGACTTCTAAAATTAACGTCAATTTGGAAGAGGCAAAGGCACGATAAGCAGCATCTGTGCCACAAAGCTGCTTGGTGGATGGAAAATTTTAAAAACTGTGAGACTAGAGACCCTTTAAATAGATAAATTAAGATGTACACTCACTCAGAGACACTCATACCAATTTTAAGGCTGATTAATCTACAGGTCTGTTTTAGCTTAGTCACTCAGTATTCAAGAGAGGAAAGTTTTCAAATGCATCACTAATTCAAGTTCATTTATCATTTAATATTGATAGGATGCGAGTATGTAATTACAGATATCCAGGAGCTTAAATTTGTTTTTTTTTTTTTTACCTCAGTGGGGTGCAAGGGTCTTGGAAACAATCAGGACATATTTGTATACTAAAGCACCTTGCAGAGGAGGAATATAGCTGACTTATTGAAGTAAAAACAATTTTTCGAGCTAATTCTTTTATAGTTATTTAGAAGATCACATGAAAGAGGGCATTTCTATTCTTAAGGTAGTTCAATAATTGTCTTGGGAGTGTGTCCATTGAGTATGGGCTTGTGAGAGACATGCCAGCCAAAAACTAAAGCTAGTTCTTGCACCGTCAATTGAGAAGATGACCAAGGCATTCTGTGCTCACCTCACTGAATGTTTCATGCTGGCACCAGAAATTCCAAGGGGCTCTTTTAGGGTTCTTAAGCTCACCAAGAAGAGAATTTAAGAGCAGAGTCTGAAAAGAGGTTGAGGATATTTTTATTAGGGCTTGAAAGAAAAACCATAGGGCAGGCAAATTGCCCGGAGGAGCCTAATAGAAAAATAGAAAAGAGGAGGAGAGAAAGCCATGCCTTTCTGAGTTAGGCATGGAAGCTCCTAAAGCAGCCACATCACAAAGGGGTCAGGGTAGCTTCAGAGAAAGAGGGGGAAAAAAAGAAAGAAAGAAAAGAACCTACAAGACAAAGCATGCATAGGCGCTGGCCAGCACCTAAGGCAGAAAAGGACACATCAATGATCAATGTATGCGGTTCTGTATCAGGACTCAGAGGGTCAGGCACACCTAACAGAGTCTCAGGGAGCCTCTGTAATGCCTACAGGGAAAGCAAGGAATCTGAGAGGGTAAGTATGTTATCTCTACAGTGGCTCAAGTTAGACAAAATTCCACCATGGGTTGGGTGGAGGTAGGAACTTAGTTCTACTCTAAGCTGAGGAGATACTGGGATCTGACAACAGCTAGGAAAGGAAGAATCAGTGACCTCTAAACTTAGGACAGGATTCCCACACAAGAGTAGCTAGCCAACACAAATTGGTCTGGATGGGGAGAGAAAGGGAACTCAGAAATTGGGTGAGAAAGGAACAAGCCTAGGAAGAGTTGGGGAAAGAGAGTATATACAAACAAAATATATTCTATGAAATTCCCAAAGAAATAATAAAATATTTTTTCTTTTCTTGAAAATAGATTATTTTCTCACACCATAAAACATATTATTTAAAGAAGAATTACTGAGAAGAATATAACTTTATACCTGAAACAAAATCTAAACAGATAGTCAAAATATATGGCTAATCAATTAAAGAAATCAATTATCAAGAAATTTAACAAAATGCCAAACAATAACAACAACAAACAATAATTCATGGCAAGCAAGAAACACACAAGCCATCAAGCCTCAGCCGCTTCCTTGATGGTTTTCAGGTTATGAGCATGGAATGGAAGCATTATAATGTTTCAACAATGCTGAGATGACATGAAATCTAAGAATCATGATAATTAAAGATGTTTACATTCAGAAGAGAGAATTAGAGAGCTGGAGAGAGCAAGCGCAATACCAAGTATGAGTGAGCAAGCTAGAGAAAGAGTGCCAGCATTACACATATTACACACACACCCACACCCACACCCACCCACACCCATGCCCACGGGGGCGGGGGGAGAGCACAGACACCAGAGAGAGAAAAAGAAACAAGTGTTTGTGGTGTGTGTGTGTGTGTGTGTGTGTGTGTGTGTGTGTGTGTGTGTGTGAGAACTGAGTCATGGTCAAGTATTATATTGCCTGTATCAGGAGAATTAGAACAATTAATTCCTGGTACTCAAACATTGCTGAGAATAATTCCTTTTTCACCACAGAAAGTGGGAAAAAGTACAATGTATAAGATGCTTTCACATAGACCACATAGGAAAAGTTTTGCCTCAGTAGTGGAGAACACAAACTAACTCTAAACAGTGTTCTTAGGTCCCATGTAACAATTTAAAACCAAGACCTGAAAAGATCAAATTTCCTATTAGCTCAATGGATTCATGATTAAATACTTTGTAATATTTATAGGAGTACAAAATATTGGGCATTTAGAAGAAATATAACAACAAATTAGAAGATTGCTAATGAGAAGAAGATATTTATCAAAATTAACATAAACAACAAATTGTCAAAACCAAGAAATGGTACAGATGAGAAGTAAAACAGGGACATTAATATAGTTAATCTGTTTAATATTGGCAAGGAACAAGAAGGATGACTAAGAATGGTAAACTGAGGCATGGAGGAAAGGGGGAAAATGCAACTTTATCTTCCAGAGATGAAAACCATGACATCTAAAATAAAAAGTCACACACAAGTATATTAAAAACCAGGGTATAAAAAAGAGTAGAGATAGAAGTATACACTAATGGAAGAATGTCTATACAAAACAAAGTGCACAGAGAAAACAATACAGTGTATATACGGATTACAGACAGCTTTAAGCACCATAACTAGAATCCACAAGTGAAAGGGATCCCAGACAACAACATTTGAAGAAATAATGCTTGGAATTTTCAAATCTAGGAAAAACAATAATCTGTTTCAGAAATCTCAATGAAGAAAATAACAATGCCAAAAACCAAAAAAAAAAAAAAACAAACCAAACCAAAACAAAAAGCCACTGCAATAGGGATGACAGCAGACTTTTAAACAGAAACACTGCATGTCAAAAAGTGTGGCGACAAATTCAAGACTGGAATGATTAAAACAAAGAAGCTGTCAGCTGAGATGCCTAAAGGCATCAGAAGCGCCTTTCAGAAATAAAGGCTAACTAAGTCTTCCTTAAGCACAGAATGGCTGATTGAAGGACGTCAGCTCCAACAGGTCGCACCCCATGTCAACCAGAAGGAAGACTACAGGACAGGAGCATGTAGATCTACATTATGAAGAAGACTGAACTTGCCCACGGATGTATATATGACTGTATTCATAATTATATAATGGCCTTAAACAAAATTTATCAAAAGAGTAGGATGAAAAGACACCAACTACAAAATATAAACAACAACAACAACAAACAACCCAAACAAAATCCAATCCAGATAAAAAAAACTAATACATAGCCAACACCTACAGGTGGAAAATGAGCATATGTAAAGATGTCTTACATTATCTCTCATTAGGAAACTGTAAATTAAAATGATAAGCTAAGTCAGACCAACTACTGTCAAGGACATGAAACCCCAGGAATTTACATTCATTACAGGTGGGCCTTAAAAGTAGAAAAGCCAGTTTGGAATCCAATCTAGTGGTCTCCCAGAAATCAAAGCACACTCTCAGCATGCTATGGTGGTATTCACCTGAATGTATTAAAAACTCATGCCCATGCAGAATCTTCCACAAAGATTTTTATAGTAGCTAACAAATGCCAAAACTGTATTGTAATCAAGGTGTCTTTCAGAAGATGAGTGGATAGACTGTGGTATGTACCTTCAGAGAAAGCAATATTAAAATCAACTGAGCTACCAAGTCATAAACATGTATGGAGCAAATTTATAAGAAATTATATTATGCTAGTTTATTTATTTCATGGAGTTTGCTACACAATGTATTGTAGATGTCTGGGGACAACATTCAGAATCAGTTCTCTAATTCACTCATGTGACTCTTTAAGATCGAACTCTGGTCATCAGGCCTGGTAGCAAACGGTTATACCCAATGAGCTCTCTCAGCAGCCTCTCACATGTAAAAAATTTTGAATGCAAATTACTAACTAAATTCAGACAATATGAAAAAGTTACATATTCTGTGAATTAAACTGTTGGGCACTTGAGAAAGGCACAACCCTGAAGATACTAAAAAACATGGGTGGATCTCACAGAACAGCGGGGAAGGGAAAAGAAACGAGAAAGCATGAAATATTTTAGGGCCATAGCATTATCCAATATGACATTACTACGGTAGGCACCTGCCATTTCACATTTGCCTAATGTATAAATACACTGAGAGTGAGCAGGGTTCATTTGTGATTAGCATTTGCATGTGGCAGGAGAGACTGATTATGAGAAGTGATACGCATATTTGGGCAAAATGATACAGAGAAACACCATACGTTATCCACTTGATTTTACTTTGAGCCTAAAATTTACTTTAAAAGAACTGTATATTTCAAAGAGAGAATGGGTTGCTTAAAGCAAAAATAATGTTTCTAATTCATAACTTATTGAAGTAAATACATTGTGCGTGGAAAAGACTAAGAAATAGAAATAAACTGTCAAGGGATACATCTTTTAAGAAAAGAGAAGAAACACAGAAATGTCTTCTATATCTTCTTTGTCTTGCTCTCTAGAGCACCCTAAACATGTGCTGGGGTTGTGTTGTTATTTTATCTTTTCTCAAAGCACATTGACTGCACTTAGTGTTGCCTATAGGTGTATGGGCACCTATAAATGCATGCAGATGATATACTGGAATGTGGGTAGCTTCTTGTTATGAAGTTTTTATTCATTTATCCCTATCTATCCATCTATCTATCTATCTATCTATCTATCTATCTATCTATCTATCTATCTATCATCTATCTATCTATCTATCTTCTATGTGTTTATATATGTGTACCATGTATGCATCCATTCAAGACAGAAGAGGGTGTTGGAGCCCCTGGAACTGGAGTTATGGGCAGGTGCTAGCCACCCAATGTGATTTGTTGGCAACTTAATCTAACTTTTCTCAAGAGAAACAACTGTTTTAAACCACTCAACAATAACTCCAGCCCACAGTATTTTTAAGCATGAGGATTCTTAACTGTGGGTAAAAGCTGTGGAGGTCTCAAGGTAGACCAGATTGATATGACAGTCTAGTGGGTCCAAGTTCTTATAGTCATTGAAGTAAGATTTGGAGATGAGACCAAATAGAGAATTGGAATTTATCATAGGACTTGAAGTATGTGTGTGTGTGTGTGTGTGTGTGTGTGTGTGTGTGTGTGTGTGTGTGTGTGTACATGCATGTAATGTTTTCAAGAGACTTGCATTCCTGAAATATTGGATAACTTGTTTTAGAAGCAAATATCAATGAAGGGGAGAATAATTTGTGATTTAAACTGAGGAAAAGGTTGAGAACTTCCGTGTGGGTCAGAATTCTCCCAGAATAGGGTTAATCTGCTTTCTGTTCTGTCCTATATGGGCTTTTTGAATGTTGTAAGGTGTGTGAGAATGAGGGGAACTGGCAATTCTGGAAGACTGATTCTATGGATACTCCACTATTGTGAGGCAGTAATAGCTGGCAGTCACTGCAGTTGGTCCTGTGTCTCCCAGCAGGTACTAGAAGCTCTCTTGCCTTCACTGGTTGAACAGCCTCATGATGGATTGCTAGTGTACAACTCTGTAGTAGCATCAGTATCTATCCAAGGTTCAGTCGGCCATTTTTTCTTTTTCCTTATGCCTCTCTGACCCACCTCAGAATGAGCTGATAGAAAAAAACAAAAAACCCCCAAACTGAAGGACGTGAGACAGGAAGGTGACCAATGTGATTAAGGATCGGTGTTTGCGGATTGTCCATTATCAAAGTATGGACACCATGGGACCGCCTTTCAGGGCTTTTGTTTTCTGAGTCCTTGAAAAAGACATCTCTGAGTTATAAAACTGAAAGTGGCTGGGAGCTTTACATCACAAAGAATCAGAGGAAGAAGGTACCAGAATGAGTTTTGTAAAGTAAATGTTCTAAGAAAAGAGACAGCAGGAGGCTACAGGCATAAAAATGTCCATTTCAGATTTGTTTGCTCTTGATTGAATAAAGGCCTAGGGCTAAAACATTTCTATCCAGCATTCTCTTGTTCCCCCTTGGGGAAGCAAAGGCTATTTAGTGATCAGAAAATAGATGTATTGACAGATAGATGGTTAGATAGAGGTTATAAATTACTGTACATTAAAAATGCTAGATAGGATTGAACTCTACATTTTGGTTCTGAGAAGAAAACTGTTTTTTGATAAAGGTATTTTTAAAAACCAGAACATAGGCTTGGATCCTACTGGTTTAACTTTAGATCTTCAAACAATCAACTGTTATTGAAAGTTTAAATCAGTTTCAAAGATAACTATCTTCAAGAGTCTGGGTCATATCTACTACACTCCCCCAGATCAGTGCACTTTAGCACAGGATCTTCATCTTTCTTAAGAGATATTTTTGGTGTGTTCCATCTAAGATAAATCAACATGTTAAGTTTTAGAGTGAAGACATTGAAACAAGTTATTTAGAGAGGAATACATTCTCTCTCTCTCTCTCTCTCTCTCTCTCTCTCTCTCTCTCTCTCTCACACACACACACACACAGAGACATGTACACATAGATTAGATACACAGATTAGATTCATAGACACACACAGATTAGATATACACACAGATTACATACTCACACAGACACACAAAGACACATGCACACACAGACACAGACATAGACACAGACACACAGATATACACAAATAGATACACAGATTAGATTCACACACATGCATATACACATACACTCTTTCATATTAGATACACACAGACACACACAGAGATTAGATACTCACATGGATACACACACACAGATTAGATACACAAACAGACACACACACACAAAGACACATGCACACACAGACACACATAGACACAGACACACAGGCACACACAGATAGATACACGCAGATTAGATACTCACAGATCCACATAGACACAGACACAGACACCCAAAGACACACACAGACACACACAGACAGACAGACAGACAGACACACACACATATATATATGTATATATATATATACACATATATACATGCGTATATATATATATATATATATATATATATATATATATA
>CM052714.1:49993672-50026111 GCA_028551405.1 Uromys caudimaculatus | reverse complement strand
ACATACAGATATGCAGACACAGAGAGATAGACACACATACATACACAGACATAGGCACACACACACACACACACACACACACACACACACACACACACCCTAGTTCCTTTTTCCAAGTGGCATCATGTTCCCTAATTGAGTTTATACTAACCATTAAAAAAAATCCTTGCTATATGAAACTAACAATAGTATGTTAAAAATGGTGTCCACATCTACACAAATCTTCCCTCACCATTCTGTTCAGCAAGTATTTTTCCATGCGAGAGAAAGATAAGTCAATACTATTTTCAAGGACACATTTATAGAAGCCTTAAAAAAAAAAAAAAAAAAAAAAAAAAAACCTCTCCACCCTTAAGATTTACATAAAAAATGAATCATGCAAAGGAACTCAAGTTTGCGATCTTTGTAACACAAAGATTTCTGTCAAAAAAAACAGTTGGAAATAACATGCTGTTTGCAATGTAATTGTTACTATTCAGTAAAGCAGAAAAGGCAACAGCAGAGAACTTAGAGGCTGACAGCCTAGTCATTTAAAACTACAGGTTGTCTTGGAATGACAATGGTTTTGAAATTCAGCTCAACCCATGCCGAGAAGTTGCTAGCTCTAGATGGTGGGAGAATATTTAACACTTTCATTGAATAAGCTATTCTTTACAGAACATTCCACCTAGCCAAGGAAATCTTAGCCACATATTTTTATGCCTATGAAATATTCAAACAGGCACTGGTCTTGTTCTTTGTACAGAGAGCTTCTAGAATCTGAATTTTTAATTAGGGCATTTGTATAAATGTGTATAATTAACAGAGTTATAAAACCTGGTTGGGGGATAGGGCCACCTACTCATCTCCAAATTCTTAACCCAGTAGGGCTCCTGTCTAAAGGAAATATGGGGGGAAAGTGTGGAGCAGAGAATGAAGGAAAGGCCATACAGAGACTGCCCCACCTGGGGATCCATCCCATATACAGACACCAAGACCAGATACTATTGCAGATGCCTGCTATAGCTGTCTCCTGAGAGGCTCTGCCAGAGCCTGACAAATACAGAGGCAGATGCTTGCAGCCAACCATTGGACTGAGCACAGGGTCCCCAATGGAGGACTGAAGGAGCTGAGGGGGTTTGCAATCTCATAGGAAGAACAACAATATCAACCAACCAGACCTCCCAGAGCTCCCAGGGACTAAACTACCAACCAAAGAGTACACATGGCTCCAGCTGCATATGTAACAGAGGGTGGCACTGTCTGGCATCAATAGGAGAAGCCCTTGGTCCTGTGAAGGCTTGATGCCCCAGTGTAGGGGAATGCCAGGGCAGTGAGGTGGGAGTGGGTGGGTCGGAGGGGGAGCATCCTCACAGAAGCAGAGAGAAGAAGGATGAGGGGGGTTCAGGAGGGGAAATCAAGAAAGGGGATAACATTTGAAATGTACATACATAAAATATCCAAACAAAAAGCAAAAACAAAACCCTCACAACTGAATTTTTCCCACTGGATAGAAAGCAACCACAAGGCACAACTATATCTTGACTGTAGATAATTGCTAATAGATCGACATATTCGGGTAAAGGATTTCTTTTCTGTTTATAAACAATTCCCATCTCTATTCTGAAACTCGCTTGCCCTCATTGTTGTTGGGTGGCTGGCCTGTCATTCTTACCTCCCTATGTGGCCTTTTGTTTGTACAAATTTTATTCTGACTCCTTTGAGCTATTTCCTTGACTATGCACCGACTTTGGTCCATTTTTTTCCCCTGAGCTTGCCAGGAATGCTTTCTCTGTCAGTGAGAATGAAACAAAGACCATTTGGCCCAGTTCCTTACCCACATCCTCTCTTTGTCTGCCTTCAGCAGGAATCCTATCAAGCTAGATTGGCAAGGATCCTTCTGGAAGCAGAGCTGGGCAGTGCCTACAACTTTACTTGATCCATAAAGTTATACTGACGACTAAGAATGTTGAACATTTTTTTAAGTGCTTCTTGGCCATTCATGTTTCCTCAGTTGAGAATTCTCTGTTTAGCTCTGTTCCCCATTTTTTAATAGGGTTATTTGGTTTTCTGGAGTCTAACTTCTTCAGTTCTTTGTATATATTGGATATTAGCCCTCTTTCGGATGTAGGATTGGTAAAGATCTTTTCCCAAACTGTTGGTTGCCATTTTGTCCTATTGACAGTGCCCTTTGCCTTACAGAAGCTTTGCAATTTTATGAGGTTCCATTTGTCTATTGTTTATCTTAGAGCATAAGCCATTGGTGTCCTGTTCAGGAAAATTTCCCCTGTGCCCATGTGTTCGAGACGTTTCCCCAATTTCTCTTCTATTAGATTCAGTGTATCTGGTTTTATATGGAGGTCCTTGATCCACTTGGACTTGAGCTTTGTACAGCCGAGCACCTAAAGAAATGTTCAAAATCCTTAGTCATCAGAGAAATACAAATCAAATGACCCTGAGATTCTACCTGAAACCAATCAGAATGGCTAAGATCAAAATCTCAGGTGACAGCAGATGCTGGCAAGGATGTGGAGAAAGAGGAACATTCCTCCATTGCTGCTGGGATTGCAAACTGATACAGCCACTCTGGAAATAAGTCTGGTGGTTCCTCAGAAACCTAGACATGGTACTTTCTGGGAACCCAGCTATTCTACTCCTGGGCATATACCCAAAAGATGCTCCAACATGTAATAAGGACACATGCTTCACTATGTTCATAGTAGCCATATTTATAATAGCCAGAACCTGGAAACAACCCAGATGTCCCTCATCAGATGGAATAGATACAGAAAATATGGTACATTTACACTACTCAGCTATTAAAAGCAATGATTTCATGAAATTTACAGGCAAATGGATAGATCTAGAAAATATCATCCCTGAGCGAGGTAACTCAATCACAAAAGAACACACATGGTATGTACTCACTGATAAGTAGATATTAGGCAAAGGGCATGGAATACCCATGATACAACTCACGGACCACATGAAGCTCAAGAGGAAGGAAAACCAAAGGTGGATGCTTCAGTCCGACTTAGAAGGGGGAGTAAAATAATCAAGAGAAGTAGAGGGTGGGGGGGGACTTCGGAAGAAGAGAAGAGGGGGAGGGGAAAAAGAGGGGAAGAATCAGGTATTGGAGGAGATGTAGAGAGGCTCAGGAAATTGAACAGAGGTGTGTAGCAATGGAGGATGGGGAACTGGGGGCAGCAACCAGAATGTCCCAGATGCCAGGAAAGCAGGAGCCTCCCAGAACCTTTGTAGGAAGGACAATAATATCAACTAACCAGACACCCCCAAAGTTCCCAGGGTCTAAACCACCAACCAAAGAGTACACAGGGGTTACCCATGGCTCCAGATGGATATGTAGCAGAGGATTGCCTTACCTGGCATCACTGGGAGGGGAGCCCCTTGGTCCAGTGGAGGCTTGATGACCCAGGATAGGGGAACGCTAGGCCGCTGAAGCAGAAATGAGTGGGCTGGTGGAGGAGCACCCTCATAGAGGTAGGGGGAGAAAGGAAAGAAAACTGGGAAGGGGCTAACATTTGAAATGTAAATAAATAAAATAACCATAAAGTGATACTGTTTTTGATTTGGGTAAGTTCACAGGTAAAAACTGTTACCAGGGAAACTGCAGTTTTTCTCTTGGGTTCTTACTCATTAGTAAAATAATTTTAAAATGAAATCAGAAGGAAGATTGGGATGGTTTTATTAGAATTTGAGAGGAAAAACAAAAACAACAAAAATAGTACAAGCAAGTTGAAAATTACAACAGCTTCCAGGAGAAGAGGTGATAGAGAAAGTATCATGCCTTTTAAGTAGCTGTGGATTAGAGGGAGAGAGGGAGGGAAGCAGGGAAGGAAGGAGAGAGGGAGGGAGGGAGGGAGGGAGGGAAAGAGAGAGAGAGAGAGAGAGAGAGAGAGAGAGAGAGAGAGAGAGAGAGAGAGAGAGAGAGAGAGCACAGTGTTTTCAGGACTGCTAATCCACAGATTTAAGTACAATGGGCAGCTCCAGCCTCTCCTGTTCATATTCCCCCAGGTGTTTTACAAATTTTGGACATTCCTGTTCCTTAGATGAAAGGCAAGTAAGGAAGGGCTTCATCTTCATCTGCAAACTGAGTCTTTGTTATATGTATCTTCTTGCTGTAAGTTTATGTCCTACTCTGATACTGTGTTCTTACTTTAATTCTGTTCTCAATATATCTCTTCATTACTCATATTCTCTATCTCTTTTGGACTTAGTCTTTATGTTTAAAAAGAATCAACACTTGCAGTATCTTTATAAAAAGATTTTTCTCATTACTCATAGTTTAGATAACAGAGATCTAATTTAAATTTACAAAGAAAATTAAATATAACAAAATAAACTCTATGTTGGGGATGCTTATATTTTAAAACCAAACTCTTAATAGTCAAAACCAATCCTTTTCCCATTTAAAAAAAGAAAAAAAGAAAAAGAAAACACTAACAGAGTTCATCCAACTAGACCTCTGCTTCTCTAACTTTTGCTCCATTTACTTTAGTTTGAAATAATCAAAAATTTAAATTAAGTCTCCTAGTCTAAATTTGAATAATTACTCTTCACTTGATACCTTTGCTACTTGGAGACATACTATCTCTCTGCATTTACTCTTATTTTTAAGAGCAGAGTGTGTTTCTATTACAACAGCATATATCAGGTACATAGGACAAAGCAAACCATTAGATAAGGGCATGGTATGATTCAGGCATTTCTCTGAAGACCTGCCTTCCTGGTATTTAAGCCTTACCAGATACTAGAACAAACTCCTGACCATGAGGAACATGGGCAAGAACATGCTATAAGCTGAGGCTTCAAATGGAAGCTAAATCTCTGATGGAGCCTCATTCAGCTGCCCCTGTATTGTTAGAGTTTGAAGGATGGATTCTATGAGTGTAGAGAGTAAGAATGTTATAGGTCCAAAGCAAAAATGATAGTTTGGACCAGTTGGGTCTTTAAAAAAGGCCAGCCAATTATTCCTCTTTGTATGTGACTTAATGTTCTTGTGACTCAAGCTCAAAATCCAATAGGGATTAACTTTAAGGAGATTTAAGACAACCCTGGAGAGGAGGAAGGGGAAGCTCTAATAGAAAGTAAATTAATTAATTAATTAATTAATTAATTAATTAATTAATTAATTAATGTAAAAGACAAAACAAAACAAAAATGTATCTGCTTTCTTTATGCCTCCCAAGAACTTCCTTAATATAAAGAACTTACTTCTTATGGACTCTTCTACCTCTGGTGCCTGATAATTCTCTTCAGGTAAAGAGGCTGTACCCTAATTTTATGATGCCCCAAATTTAGCTAGAAAAAGCTACACTTGAGCTAACATACATGATTCCCCAGGTGTCCTCTTATGTAAAATCATTCCTTTAAAAGCACTCCTCTATTTCTTGCATATAAACAAAGGGCAGAAAGGTTAGGTTTGGGGCTAGGTGCTAAATGCCACATATACCAGCAGGGGGATAGTCTTCCTACCTTCCTCACAGCAGATGTGAAGGAAATGATAAAGCCACTATCAAGAACCTGTTTATGAATCTGTAGCTTCCTCCAAGATCTCAGAGAGCTGCCAAGGCCACATGTCCTACCTGTATAGTGGGTACGCCCCAGCCAGATGTTTCTCTATTCCCCACTTCTACCATATCCTCTGTCACACATTGACAAATCCTTCCTCCTTGCCTCATAATGCAAGACCACCAGATCCCCTACCCTGCACTGCTATCCTGGTATTAGAAGCAGCCTGACAGCAGGTGACACCACAAACTACTCACTAACTACACGCATGGCATGCAATCTCCTTTTCTTATGTCACTGAGAAGGACTTCACTCTGTCCTGTTAGCCTTGACTCTTCTCAAAGCCCCATGCCATCCTGCTGTCTGTCCATCTGTCCATGTCATTAACAACTCCTCTAATAATTCTCCAAAAGACAATCTTCTTCACACTCTTGCTTCAGCGCCAAACCTAAGACGTTTCAGACAGGAAGAAGAGAAATAAAAAGACCCTCTGCAACATCTCCTATCCATTTGAGACATAGAAATAATCAGAGGTTTCAGCCTCCTTTAGGACAAATGGAATGATCTGTGGCTAGGGATTCCCTGATAGAAATAGAATTAAACAAAACAAATGAAAAGGATGTAGATTTCAAACATGGAAACAGAAAAATCAGCCATTAGCTTGTAAGTCAGTCCTTCCCAACTGGCCTTCCATGGTCAGATTCAAACTAAACCAACTGTGGCCTCTTCGAAAGTGATGGAGGGCTACAGGCTGTTTGCCACTAATTGCAGGGTTAAAGATTCTCTCCACTGGTAGAGTTTTAAATTGGCCACAAAGCCTAATGGTAAAGTGGTGCCAGCATGAACTGTGAGCTGTTTCTTCCTGGACCCAAATCTAGCAAAAGATGAATTGGTTTTAGCTTTTCCTTCCTGGACACCAAGCTGAACGAGAGCACAAAGATGGACTAGTGTCCACGAACACAGTGAAGTTTGCATCTTTCCTCCCTTAGAGACATGCTGAGTTTCAGGCCACATCCGGGAATCTCAGTGACAGCACATACTATTAACACAACTGTGTTCTCTTTGATCTTAATGATGGAGTTCTGTATTCACAGACAAAACCCATGTCTCTTCAATACAAACTACAAGAAAAAGCAGTGCTGGGCATCTAGTCTTCCCTCCCCGCTCCGTCCTTTCTGCCCTCTAAGCCTTATCATTTTATGTCCACTCTGTTAAAGTCTAACTTTCTATTCCTTTCCTCTGTTCAACCTTTAGCTTCAGTGGACAGCACATTCTCCTCACTAACTCCAGGGAATTATCCTTGAGGTCCCTTCTATGTGTTCAAATAGTTTCATTAAGGAGAACTAGAACCGGCAAAAGGGAACTTATGTTTTCTAGTGGCACCCCACCCTCCAAATCACCTCTCCCCAGGATCCCATCACCAATATGCTCGTTGGCTATAAATTCCCATTTGTTGTGGTCCTATTAAATTGAGCTTGATTTTCTAGCTGTTTTTTTTTTTTTGTTCTCTCTTACAATAGTTTCTGTATAAAATCCATTTTCACAACTTTATTGTATTACTCTACATTTCCTTAATATCTACCTGCTAGTATGACCTTGATTGGACCTGTCTTTTCCAATGATATCCTTACCTGACATTGTTTTCCACAAAGTTTTCCACAAAGAACGTTGATGGAGTAACCAGACTTCAGCAATTTTCTTTCTGAATCTGTAGTCAGATCTCTCTCTCTCTCTCTCTCTCTCTCTCTCTCTCTCTCTCTCTCTCTCTTTCTATCTCTCTCTCTCACACACACACACACACACAGAGAGAGAGAGAGAGAGAGAGAGAGAGAGAGAGAGAGAGAGAGAGAGAGAGAGAGAGAATCAAGCTACTGTGGGCCACTATAAAGCTCATCTTATTTCCATCCATTAATTTATTTATTCACTTCACATCTAGGTCACTGCCGCCCCCTCCTATCCGTTATCCCCTTCACAAGTCTACCTCCATCCTTGTAAAACTTATCTTTATCTTTTGCTAACAACTGAGTTAGAGCTAATTAAAGGCCATATACCAGGAGCTCCTTTAAAATTGTGGATTTAAGGGAGGAGTAAGTTATTGTCCTGATGGACTATTCTGCCGATAGTTTGTTCTGTCTCCGAATCTCTCCTCAGTTTATCTCAACTTCCAAGAACAGAAAGGCAAGCAGGTCATTATGTATTTATGGAACTGAATTATCACCCTCTCAAGTAATGGTGAAGTAAGTCCCTGTAGCCAGTAGATCACATACAACCAGATTAACCAGACCTCAGTATAGCTATGGCTTCTTGATACCTGGATGTACTGATAGTATAAACACCTCTGCAGCGACACCTATTTCATTTACCTCTAGAGCTGTTTCAGAAACTTAAAGATAGGGCAAAGGATTCTGGCATCCTACTATATCATAGCAAGCAAATTCTTTATCACTCATATATCTTATTAAGACTTACAAATTCACATGTGCATACTCATGTGTGTGTAGGAGTGTGTATGTGTGTTGTGTTTTGTGTGTGTGTGTGTGTGTGTGTGTGTGTGTGTGTGTGTGTGTATGTGTGTGTGTAGTGTTGCCAAATTTTATTTGTTGGGAATATCCAGGAAAAGAATGCTAGTAAATTAGATCAAATAATTCATACAGCTGAAATCAAAAGGTAACAACACCCAAATCATCCAATTCCACATTTTGTAAATA
Source organism: Uromys caudimaculatus (assembly GCA_028551405.1). Classification (NCBI taxonomy): domain Eukaryota; kingdom Metazoa; phylum Chordata; class Mammalia; order Rodentia; family Muridae; genus Uromys; species Uromys caudimaculatus. The sequence goes on along the minus strand of CM052714.1, from coordinate 50,017,892 downwards.
GTAAAACTGAAAACCAAGACTTGAGTTTTTCTTAGGGGAAGATGGAAGATTAACAGACAGCTTCATTTCAATCCACACATCTTTCTGTTAGAGCACAGTAAGTCATTATGCTTCTATTTTTAAGATTTATTTATTTTATGTTCATGAGTGCTCTGCCTTCATATATGTATGGGCAACATGTAAATGACTGATACTTCATAGAGATCAGAAGCAGGTTTCAGATCCCCTGAATCTTTAGTAAAGGATGACTGTGACCCAGATCTTTAAGTAACAAGTAAAATGATTAATATTTTACAGATTTTAAATAACTATCAATCTATGGAATTCTTTTAAAAAGTAATGTTTCTTGTTATAAATGCTATTAATGTTTTATTGATTTTTTCTTTTAAAGATATTATTTATTTCTCACATATGTATATATGTGAGCTTGCAAAATTTTTCATGTACCACTTGCATACAGGCCAAAGGGTTTCAGATCTTCTGCACCTAGAATCACAGAGGATTGTCAGATATGTGATCTGGGGACTGGGAACTGAATCACAGTCCTCTGCCAGAATGGTAAACGCTCTTAACCAGAGTCATTTCTCTATCCCTCTTCTTCTTTGAAATCTTTTTGTTTTTCCATTTGTTTATGTGTATTTATGGCTGTGTGTGCACACATGTGTTCAACATGTCTGTAGTGGTCAAAGGCTAGCTGACTTGTAGGAGTTAGCACTCACCAACTGTGTGTATCCTAGAGATTGAATTTAGGTCACAGGCTTGGTTGGCAGTGACTTTAGCATCTGAACCATCTGGCTGACTCCTTTTCTATTTATACACATTCTGTTGCTTTTAGCTAGTTATTTTCATCTGAGTTATCATGGAAACAAGCTAATGCACCTAACTGAACTTTTCTTGAGGAAAACAAATGGAAAAAAAATTAAATGGTAGAGCCACTAAAACTAAAATCCATTTCTTCCAGGGCTGTTTACCATGCCTTTTTGATTATGTAAGAAAAGTTAATTGAATTTCAAAATAAAATAAACAAAATATGATCTATCATTTTTGGAACTTGTGGCAAATGTTTTAAAATTAATTTTTATTGCATTTCATGACTAATGGAAATAAACATTCTTAATTTTGTTTGTTATGTAGCCTTCATATTTCAGACATATTATAAAGCCAAAATAATTATTTTTGATAGTGCAAAATATACTTATGAATGACATCAATAAACTTTTCTGTGAACAAATTGAGTTTTTCTACAGACATTTTATTTAAAAGATGTTTTAGGCAATAAAGGTGCCCAATTTGATTTTGTCCTAAAGTAGACCATGAAAGCTGGGCCTGGCACCTTATTACTATGATCCCAGGACTTGAGTGAGAAGCAGAGGCAGTAGGATAGAGAATTTAAGTCAGTCTTAGCTATATAGTGAGTTTGAAGCCAGTCTGTTCTATGTAAGTAGAGTCCAGAAACAGACAGAGAAGGAAGGAAAGGAGGGAAGAAGGGAAAAAGAATGGGAGGAAGGGGAAGAGAGAGGAAGAGAGAAAATGTATTACATAAGGTGAGACAGGCTGTGTACTCTGGTTTCTTAATGGCTGAATAATAAACCATTTTCATCTCAGAAACGTTTAAGTTTTATTCTTCTGAAAAAAAATGAAGTTAAAAAATTAACAAGTTCATTTCTAATAAAAGGATGATGCTTCTGTAAAGCCTGAACTTGGGCTTGAGACACAATGTCAGCATCCAGAGTCTTCACTCATCCTTCCTCTGTGTGTGCATATGGGGGGGGGGGGCTTTATGAGTGGATCTTGGGATGCAGGAAAGTCTCTGTGGCTAAGAATCTCCTCATTCTCTTCTGCCAACTTGCATTGTGTTCCATTAACTAAGACAGCAACTGTTAGGGACACACCCGGAATGGAACAGTCATCCTTTGGAGAACTAAATGATGCTCGTAAAGGCAGACTCTGAAATGAAAGGAAGTATTGATTTCTGTTGTATTTTGTACATTGAAATCTACGGCAACAACAGGATCAATATATCACCCTTTCAAATTACTGCTTTGAAGTTGTTCTTCTTTTTTTTCTAAACCTCAGATGTAATTTATTTAGCAACCTGTTAATTTACTGATCTCTGTCTAGATTGAAAGTTGTCTCTCTTCCTGACATATTAACCCAGGTATATATGAGTGCATTGAGACCTGAACCCTCCATTAGATCCAGTGAGCACAAATGGTCTTCTGAGGGATGAAGCGCCAGCTCCTTGGAAATATGCCTTAATCACAGAATTTAAATATTCAAATCAAGACATTGCTATGCTTTAGCCACTGGTGGCTGCTGCCTGGGAACTGGCATGGAGGAACAGAGAAATATTAGAGGTATCCATTCTTTTAAGAGATAACAAGAGTGCCAACCTATATATTTGGAATTTGTGCTTCAATAAGCAAATTTTCAACCTGGATAATTCAAATAAGGTCAGTGAAAGGAATTTGTAATGTCTGAAACAAATGCTATTTAGATACATTCCTGTTGGTGTTTCTTATATGCCAAGTACAAGTACAGGGGACTTTAATTCCTAAGTCTTTCCTTTGGTTTACATCAAATATTTACTTCCAAACAAACAAACAGAAAACATGGTTCATATTTTTCAAATTTTTAAGTTACTAATATTTAAAAATATTTAACATTTTATATCTCCCTCACGAACTTTAAAAGCAAATGCCCCTATGTATTTTCTTATTTGTAGTCCTTATTCTCTTGAGCTCTGAATTTTCTTGCTTGGGTAAAATCTCTTTCCACAAGGCAATGAAAAAGTAGATGATTCTTATGAGATAAATTACATGCATTATGAAGTATGATAAACATCGCTTAACTGATGGTCACATTTACCTTTTTTTTTTTTATTTCATAAAATCCAGCAGTAGTTTCTTTTTCATGTCTTGGTTAAGGAAACATACTTAACTCTTTTCACTTATTTGAAACTTTGGAGTAGTTTCCTCCTTGGTTTTGAAATCTAATGCCCAAGAAGTTCTGCCAGATGGTCTCGCTTTTAAACAATAATATATCCTTACCTCTTTCTTAAAATAAATACATAGATAAACAAACAAATAAATTAATATATCATCTGAAAAAATAGGAGCAGCTTCACCAGATTTCCAGAAGAGAGGAGAGCACACGATACATGTGCGCATGTGAATGCTAAGCTGAGCAGTCTACTCACAAACAGGACATATATAGTAAAAGACACTCCTGTACTAATGCCAGCACAGTTTTATTTGCACAATGAACTTGTATCTCACAGAAATGTTCAGTTTTTCACTGGTATTTTATATTCCTTATTTTCTCATTGGAAAAAAAACCCCAAATGTGAGGAGTTTAAGTAATGTTATAATATTAGTATTTGTGGTGGCTTGAATCGGAAGCATTCCGTACAGACTCATGCTTGCATGTCTTCATCCCCAGGGCGTGTGGTGCTTTGAAGGCTTTGGAGCTTTCAGGACATGAGACTGGATGCGTAGGTGAAGCTCAACAGAGAAAGCAGGACCCATTCCTGATTGCGCTTGCTTCTCTCTGCTGCCATGGGAGGAGTTCCCACATGGCCCCGGTGTTTCTAGGGCTATGCTTACCCTGCTGTGATAGATTGAAATGTGTTTGAAACCATCAGCCACAAACCATTCCTCTCCTCAATTAGTCTTTGCAAATTCCATCACCTGTGAGGAAATGAGCACAGAGCTTGACTCTCTTTATAAGAAACAGTTTCTGGAATCCGCTTTTACTTCTGAGTATCATAGAACAGAATGCAGTATACGGGAAAGAAGTGTGGGGAGCTAAGAAACTGACAGAGAGAGATGACGGTGTTACAAGAAAGGGAAGCCCTGACTAAAACAGAGTTCATTAGTCAGGCGTGGGGAGGGAGAAACTGAGTGGAGAAAAGAACAGGGAATGGGTGGAGGCAAAGGGATTTGTAAGAGGCAGGAGAACATCAAAGAGCCTGTCCTGCTAAAGCAGGTTCTTGGGGAGTTAATTTGGATATACTGGAAGGGTTGATGGGGAAGAGGGAGGGACAGTTAGAGGGAATCTGATGAGACTGGACGCTTCCACGGGCCCTACTCATTCCTTTTAGAACAGCAAAACAGTCCTTCATAGTTTATGTACTTGAGACAGGGCCGTGTTTTCCGCCATCCTGTTGCGGCAAAACACCTCTTGGACCCCCAGCATTTTTGGTTCACACTCCTAATATTGCAGGGAGAGAAAAAAAACCCCGATTTGCCTTAAAATATATTGGATCTGACCTGCTAGAGCTGAAACTATCTGCCTTTGGGGTCTCTTTCATGCATGGGATATACATTACTTCTTACTTCAAAACACCTACATGGTATTTTCTAGTGTAAATTTATTTCCACAACACTTTAACTTATTGCTTGTTTTTAAAAAAATCTATATTTTGGGTCACTGTATATTTTTACTTTTCTATATTTCACTAAAATTAATGTAGTTAATACTACTTTTTATATTTTCATTGCTTGTTTTTTGCTTTTACATATTTGGTATATACTACTCGTGCTTACCATATTTTCTATATACCATATTTACCATATTTAATATGTTTAGTTTACAAACTTAAATTTACTTAGCCACTATGCATTTTAATACCTATTCTCAATATTAATTTGTTCTATATGTTATACAGATTTCCTTTTGTTTTATTCCTTGGATAATTTTACATGTGGCATATTTCTCTATATGACATTTTGGTGACATTAAAATTGTCTTACTCATTAGGGATAACTAGAAGTGAAGAAAATGTTTTTCTTATGAAATTATATTGTGGATATTCTAGTTTTTCTTATAATTATATAGTTATGGTATTTACATTACATATGTGTGCATGTGTGATGTGTGGGCACACATATATGGATTTTCAGAACCAATAATGCTGATGTCTTCCTTCATTACTTTCTTTTTAATTTTTTTAGATTTATTTATTTATTATAAGCACACTGTAGCTGTCTTCAGACACCCCAGAAGAGGGCATCTGATCTCATTACGGATGGTTGTGAGCTACCATGTGGTTGCTGGGACTTGAACTCACGACCTTCTGAAGAACAGCCGATGCTCTTAACCACTGAGCCATCTCTCCAGCCCCCCTTCATTACTTTCAATCACATATATTGAGATAGGGTCTTGCTCTCAAACCAAAGTTTGCTGGCCAGCTAGTTTGCCTAGCCACTTGATTCAGGGATTCCCTGTTCATTTTCTGCCCACGGGGATTACAGGTGGTCCACCATGCCCACTCAGCTTTGACATGGATTCTGGGCATCTGAACTCTGGTCCTAATGCTCAGAAAGCAAGAGCTATAGACATGTACCATCTCACCAGCCAACTTCTCCTTTATATTCAGGTTTAACTGGTATTTCCTACTGTTTTAAAACATATGAAATTAATACTATTTTCCTCTATGAAATGGTCAATATTTCTTGTCCACTCTGTTTATTATGTCATTCTTCCATGGTAATTTGAGATGTCATAATTTTTATTTCCCAGATTATGGAACCTTCATCTCTTCCATGTCTTCATGTAGACTACCTATTTTGGCCAGGCATATAGAACTTTTCATAAAAAACATGTCCTGAGTCACATTGTTTAGGAAAGTTGCAGAATAAACTTGAAGTTAATGATATTTTAGATGAAATTCAGCTTTCGAATTCCCCCAGGAAAATAAACAACTTGGCTGGAAATAAAAGTTAAGTGCCTGGTTTTCTCAATCTTCAATCCAAGGAACTCTATGAACACGATCTTCTGTGTGAAGAAATGGTCTAAATAATTTAGTAAATAATTTGAAAAAGGATTTCCTTCTTAAACATACTAACTAACTAACTAACAAAAATATCAGCGCTGGAGAAATGGCTCTGCAGTTAAGAGTATTCCTTACTCTTATGGAGAACCTGATTTAAGTTCCCAGCAACCTGACAGCAGATCAAGGAGCACCTGTAATCTTCCAGGGGATCTGACACCTACTTCTAGCTTCCAAGTCCCTTCGCATGTACACACACACACACACACACACACACACACACACACACACACACACACACACTTTTGGGCTGTCTTTCAAATTTGAGACATTTCAAAATAAACCATTATACTCTGTCCCTATTACAGTCTATGAATCTGAGCTATCATATTGTGCAGTGCTGACCTTCACCTTCAGTGATCTCTTGAATCAGAGTGGCTTTATTTAGTACTTCATTTCTAGACTGTCATTCTAGATTCCAAAAGAATTCAGGCTGTTTCCCATCCCTTTGCCATTCTTGTAAAGATTCCCTAGCACATAATACTAATAAATAAGAAAGAAGAAAACAAAACAAACAAAAACCCCAAAGAATCAATCAATCAATCAATCAATCAATCAATCAATCAAACAAACAAACAAGAATCCCCAAAGAATCAATAAGGGTGCCATAGGAATAAATACTTGAAGTGATAATATTTGCCATTTTTGGTCATTTATAAAATGTGTATCTAAAAATATCCTTGTAACCCCAAACTGAAGCTTTATTCTTTGTCAAGTAAAAATAAAATAAAATGTGAAAAAATGGATCATTAATTATACATTTCTAGTCTACATTGCATGAGGGTAAGCAACATATGTATCATCTTTGTAATTTTAAATATAGTGCGGATCATGCTTTAGTTTTGAAGAATTAATTATCCCAAGGTTAAAAAAAAGACTATAGTTCACATATTCTTATTATTCTCTATTTGATGCAGAAAACTATAGTATAACAAGTGACATACTCTCTCTTATTATTTCATTCACTCCCTATGAATGAAATATGAATAAGAATCATGTTCTTCTCTTAGTAATAATTCCTCTGCATTTTATGTGTGACCTGCCTCGTGGCTCTTGGGACAGGCAATTTTTTAAGGGTAGGATTACCTAGAAGAATCTATAGAAATTATCTATTTTAACTTCCTCTTTTTTAATAGAAGGAGGAATGAGTCAGGAAAATTAATTTAGTAGTGCCACACAAGCTGGATGGTAGAGGCCAGTTCAGTAGCATTAGGAGATGCTTCATGGGTGAGGAAAATACAGTATTCATATGAGCGGAAAGATGCCTTTAGACACAAGCTATTGAAGATTACATGGGAGAGTATATCTCGGTGATATATAGGCTTCTACCATGGATGTATCTGAGAATTATCAAATTAATAGGCTGAGTCTGTACAATGTAAAGCGCTGTTCTGATAGGGGTGATATTGAATGAATGCAGCAGTCAAGTTAGCATGGTGAAAAATAGAGGTTCTCTGGACAGTGACGTGGGATATCAGTGGTGCACATGAAATGACACAACCAATTTCTCTACTCACTAGGCCATAGGTAGCCTCCACATCGATCACTGAATAATGGGTTCTGCTCTCTGATTTCATCTACTTCTCAAATAGCTCTGACAGCAAAGACAGCTCTTGTTTTTTTTTTTTTTTTTTCAAGAAGCCTTTGAAGAAACTATTCTGTTTTACTCACATATCAGCATAGCGCTATTTTTGTGAGAGAGACAAGTCATTCAAAAATCGTATAAAGTCTGTTATAAAACCACAGCTACAGCTTCAGGATATATTTAAGTCTTTCATATTACTTGTTTAGAGAATGCATTTTTTTCTATACAGCATGGCAGAGTTAAGCATGTTTTCATCCTCCTTGAAATGACAGAGGTCATGAGTTATGGCTGCTATAACAATTACATATATATCAATATATGAGTATATTATAGACAGTCATATGCTCAATTGTCATTTTAAAACATGGCCTTAAGAAACATGGGTAACTGTGGTAGGACAGAGGAAAAACAGGAAAGAGAAAAAACTTTCTACCAGGGACATTGTTTCTGGATGACAGTAGTAGTTGTTTAATACAGAATAAACTCGTTTCTTAAATCTATTTCTATATCTCTTTACTCTCAGTGTTACATGGACTTTTGTTTTACTATTTAGATCCTGTGAATAGTATATAGTCATGAATGGGAAATAGAGGGACAATACAGGGACAATTGAAAGATAAATAACATGTGGGTGCTAGCCAAAGAGGCACACTTGACAGGGCATATAAATAGGATCAATGAAAAAGAAAACTTGATAGAGGTGGGGGAATGAGGGGGAGGAAAGGAAGAAGAGGCAAGAAAATAGGGTAAGCAAAATGAAAGGGAGAGGGAAAAAGAATAGAATGCTGTGTGATTGTGAATGAGTTGAGAATATGTGTGTGAGAGAACTCTAAATTGATAATATATATATTTTTAGCTGCTCAGTCCCCAGTGTAAGCTTGAGAAATGAAAAGGAATATTAATTATCTAAAACTGAGATGTAAAAGAAAGCCGGGAAATATTATCCTCTAAGGACACAGATACTATTTTAAGTTATTTACTTTGGGAATGACTTTAAATTTAAATAATAACAGAACTTGTAAGCTGAACAGATTCATATTCAAGTGTGGGATACCTATGTGTAACAGTGAGTCTACAGTGTATTTGTACTAAAAATCAAACCCCAAGAAACAGCATCCATCATTTCTGTGACTCCCAAGAGAAATAACTACTGTCAGCATGTGAGAAATAACAAAAATATATTCAATGCACACTCACACCGTGTCTGAGGTTTGTGCACTACCTTTCCCAATGCGGTATACTATTCTGCAATGCAAATCATTTTAAGTATTAAGTTCAATACAAACCTTTCCATTAAAATACAAGAACAGTTACTAGTTTTTTCTGTTTTCTGTTCATTAATTGTGCATGGCAGGGGTTAGGGAGCATGTCAGTTTGGTACATATGCACACATATACCTGTTCATGTGCAGACAACCATTTTTTGTTTGTTTGTTTTAAGACATAGCTTATCACAGCCCTGAAGCTCACCAATTAGACTAGGCTATTTGGTTAGCCAGTCCTAAATACTCTATATTTCTTTTCTGCAGTGCAGGTGTTACAAGCACATATACATGAATAATGTTGTATGTGGGCTCTGGGGATCAAACTTGGAATTTCAGATTTGTAAAGCAAGCACTTACCAACCATGTAATCTCCCCAGCCCTATCCACCTTTTAAAATAACTATTAATTCTTTTATTAATGAACTACGTATTTACCTATCACTTACTTGTCAAGTAGTTTTGTAATTTTTACTGATGTAGAACTGACTTTAAAACAGATATTCTCTTTATTCTCAGTGAAGGTGTTACACTATATATATATATATATATATATATATAAACAGGGTGAATGGCAATGTAGCTTGGAGGTAGAGTGCTTACCAAGCATAAATAAATATCTGAATGGAAATTCCAATACTGAAAATAAGAGAATCATAAAATTATATAACAGAAACCCAAAAGGGAATGTGTTTAAATATGCTTAAATTGCTCTTAGAATCTCTTTTGCAAATGATACTCTTGTTTCTGCTTAATTATGAAGAATAATAAAGAGCTTTTAAATTTGTTGATGGATCATTTGTTTATTATTCAATTCTAGATAGAAGATGATTTGTTTCATCTATCTATCTCTCCATAAACTTATATGCACATATGTAACTACACATACATATATGCTTGTCTATTTGTTGTTCCCATGATTTGTGGGGATAAAAAAAATTGGCCTATGGACATATAAGTCAATCAACAAGGTATAGAACATTCTGCCCTTTGAACTTTTCTTTTGATGGTAGAGAAATATAATTTTATGTTGTTTAACCTCTTCTGTGTTTGATACTTTTACTAAAGAACTCAGCATATATCTCAAGTACTGCTGTAATCACCTAATGGCATCAAGACAGATACTCTCATTAATAGCTGGGAGTTAAGAAATGATATAAACACAGGTTACTCAAGTATGGAAATGAAAACAATAGATAACAATCCTTTGAATGAGAGCTCTGGACCATCATGGAGCTAGATGTTGCTTCTCATTATCGTATGGCTGTAATGACACTGCACATAAAATTAACAAATGAGAAGATGCTAAACTTTAAACAGAGATGGAACTCAAATACAACATGAGCGGCTCATATTGTTGCCTTGGTAGTTATAAGCCATATTGAATTTAAATATAGGAACAGAAGTTGAAGGGTTTGAGTGCTGGTAGTTCCCACAAAGGCATTTATGGGAAGGATGCTTCATAAACATCAAAGGAAGTACCCACCAAGGTGGTGCTTCAATTCCCCATACCTATACCTCCAAAGCCAGAGAACACACACTTGTAAAAGAAACATTAATAAAGCTTAAATCACACACCAACCCTCACAAATTGATAATGGGAGATTTCAATATCCCCCTCTCAACAATGGACCAGTCACCCACACTTACACTAAATAGAGAAATAGTGGAGCTAACAGACGTTATGAACCAAGTGTATCTAACAAATATCTACAGAACATTTAACCCAAACACAAATGAATATACATTCTTCTTAGCTCCCAATGGGACATTCTCCAAAATTGATCACATACTCTGTCAGAAAGCAAGTCTCAGCCGAAGCAAATAATTGAAATAATTTCTTGAATTGCATCAGATTACCACATATTAAAGCTGAATTTCAACAAAGACAGAAACAGCAGAAAGACTGCAAACATAGGGAAACTTAACAACCCAATCATGAATGGCTACTGGGTCAAGGTAGAAAGAGAGGAAAAAAACTCCTAGAATTCCGTGAAAATGAATGTACAGCATACTTAAACTAACAAGACACGGTGAAAGTGGTGGTAAGAGGGAAGTTTGTAGCATTAAATGACTGCTTAATGTTAAAGAAATTGGGAAGATCTCATACTAGCAACTTAACAGCACACTTGAAACTGTAAAATAAAAAGAAACAAACACACACAAGAGGAGTAGATGGCAGGAAATAGTGAAACTGAAATCTAAAATCAATAAAATAGAACAATACAAAGACTCAATAAAACAAAGAGTTGATTCCTTGAGAAAATCAACAAGATAGAGAAACCCTTATCCAAGTTAACTAATAAACAGAGAGAAATATCTAAATTAACAAAATCAGAAATAATAGGGTAGACAGAACAGCAGAGACCCAGGAGATCTAAAGAATCATTAGGTTATACATCAAAAACCTGTACTCTACAAAACCAGAAAATCTAAAAGAAATGGACAATTTTCTCAATAGTTACCACTTACCAAAGTTAAATCAAGATCAGATAAACAAATTAAATAGAACTCTAGTAAGAAAAGTCTCCCACCTTCCCCCAGAAAAGCACACGATCAAATGGTTTCAGTACAGAATTCTACCAGACTTTCAAAGAAGAGCTAATACTAATACTCCTCAAAATATTACACAAAATAGAAACTGAAGGAACATTGTCACATTCATTTAATAAGGCCACAGTTACCCTGATACCCAAACCACACAAAGATTCAACAATGAAAGAGAATTACAGACCAATTTTCCTCACAAACATAGATCAAAAATACTCAATAAAATACTTGCAAACCGAATCCAAGAACACATAGAAAGATCATACACTATGGTAAGGTAGCCTTCAAATAATTCCACTAAAATCAGGAAAAAGACAGGGCTGCCCAATCTATAGATTCAATCAATCCCCATAAAAATGCCAACAAAATTTTTATAGACCTTGAAAGATCAACTCTCACCTTCATATGGAAATATAAACAACCTAGGATAGCCAAACCAATCCTGAACAATAAAAGAACTTCTTGAGGAATTAACATCCCTGACCTCAAGCTATACTACAGATGAATAGTGATAAAAACTACATGGTATTTGTGCAGAAACAGACACATTGATCAATGGAATCAAATCGAAGACCCGGAAATAAACCCATGCATCTATGGACACTTGATTTGATTTAAAAAAAAAAAAGCCAAAACCATACAAAGAAAAAAGAAAGCATCTTCAACAAATGGTAGTGGTCTAACTTGATGTCTACATGTAGAAGAATGAAAATAGATCCCCATTTATCACCCTGCACAAAACTCAAGTCCAAGTGGATCAAGGACCTCAACATAAAACCAGATACACAAAATCTCATAGAAGAGAAAGTGAGGAATACTCTTGAACACATTGATAAAGAAGACAATAGCCTGAACAGAACACCAATGGCTCAGGCTTTAAAATCAACAATTGGTAAATGGCACCTCATGAAATTGAAAAGCTTCTGTAAGGCAAAGGACACTGTCAATAGGACAAAACAGATTGAAAAAAGATCATCACTAATCCTTCATCTGACAAAGGGCTAATCTCCAGGTGTAATTCCCAGCCTACAGACTGAGAAAAGATCTTCACCAACTCTACATCTGACAGGGAGCTAATATCCAAAATTTTTACAGAACTCAAGGATTTAAACACCAACAACACAAATAATCCAATTGAAAAATGGGACACAGAGTTAAACAGAGAATTTCCAACAGGGGAATCTTGAATGGCAGAGAAACATTTTTTAAAAAATTCAAAGTCCTTAGCCATCAGGGAAATGCAAATCAAAACAACTCTGAGATTCTATCTTACACTGGTCAGAATGGCTAAGATAGAAAACTCAAGTGACAGCTCATGCTGGCGAGGATGTGGAGCAAAGGGAACACTTGTCCATTGCTGGTAGGAGTGCAAACTTGTACAACCAGTTTCGAAGTCAATTTGGTGGTTTCTCAGAAAACTGAGACTAGTTTTACCTCAAAGTCCAGCTATACCACTTCAGGGCATTTACTCAAAAGTTGCTCCTCCATCTCACAAAGACACTTGCTCAACTATGTTCATAGTAGCTTTATTCATAATAGCCAGAAACTGGAAAAAAACAAAACAAAGTAGATGTATCTCAGCTAAAGAATGGATAAAGGAAATGTGGTGCATCTGCACAATGAAATACTATTCAGCTATGAAAAAAAAAAGATATCATGAATTTTGCAGGCAAAGAGATGGATCTTGAGAATATCATCCTGAGAGAGGTAACCCAGACCCGAAAGGACATGCAAGGTATGTATTCACTTACAAGTGAATATTAGCCATAAAATACAGAATGCCAGACCCAAGGAAGCTGAACAGGAAGGGCACAAACAAGGATCCTTGAGTATCACGTGGAAGTGAGAATGGAATGACTGTGACAGGCAGATGGAGGAAGGGAACGTGGTGGGAGAGGTGACTGGGAGGGCAGTGGGGGCGTTCAGGGTCAGGTGTGGGGGAAGGGCAGGGGGTGGCCCGATGGCCATGAGAATGAATCAATATGTGCAACTGTTGTGTGTGTTGTCAGAGAGGTAGGTGGCATCGCCAGAAAGAGACAGAGACCTGGAGTTGGGAGGCGCCCAAGAAGAAATAGGGTTGGCCTTAGCTGTGACTCACAGCATTGGGGATTTAAAGTCTGGGGAGGCCAGGCAGGAATTCCAGTAGAGCAGACGGACACCAACCCACCCTACAAAACTTTTGACCCCAAACTTATCTTACCCAAAAGAAATACAGAGATTGGGGATAGAGCAGTGACTGAGGGAATCGTCAACCAATGACTGGCCCAAGTTGAGATCAATACCATTGGAAAACATAAATACCTAACACTATTAATGATACTCTTTTATGCTTGCAGATAGGAGTCTAACATGGTTGTCCTCTAAGAAGCTCTACCCACCAACTTACTCAGACAGCTGTAGATACCCACAGCCAAACCGTAAATGGAGCTTGGAGACTCTTATGGAAGAATAGGAGGAAGGATTGCAGCCCCTAAGGGGATAGGAACTCCACAGGAAGACCAAGAGAATCAACTAACTTGGAGCCTTGAGGCTCTCAGAGATGTAATCACCAACCAAAGAACATACACGGGCTAGATCTAGGCCTCCTCACACATATACAGCAAATGTGCAGCTTGGTCTTCATGTGGATCACAAATAACTAGAGTTGGGCTATCCCAAAAGGTTTTGCCTGTATGTGCTAATATGTTCTTCTAGCTGGGCTTCCTTGTCTGGCCTTGGTGGGAGAGGAAGCACCTAGCCTCACAGAGACTTGTGTCATGGTGGGAGGGTACCAAGGGCCCCCCACCTGCTCAGAGGAGAACAGGAGAGGACGATGGGGAAGGAGTGTGGGAAGGGGTGGCTGAACAGTGAGCAGGATGTAAAGTGACTAGTAAAAAGTAAACAAACACAGAAATAAAAAAAAATAAAAGACAAGGCTATCCACTCTCTCCATATCTATTTAATATAGTCCTTGAAATTCTAAGTAGATCAATAAGACAACTAAAGGAAATCAGGGGGATTCCAATTGAAAATAAAGAACTTAACCTATTGCTATTTGCAGATGATATGACAGTATACATAAGCAACTCCAAATATTCTACAAAAGAACTCCAATAGATGGTAAAAACCTTCAGTCAAATGCTGGAATACAACATTGATTTAAAAAAAAAATTAGTAGCCGTCTTATATATAAATGACAAAGGGCCTGGAAAAGAAATTAGAGAAATTGAACTATTTACAATAAAATATCTTGGATTAACTCTAACCAAGCAAGTGAAAGACGTGTATGATAAAATCTTCAAGTCTTTGAAGAAGGAAATTGAAAAGGATATCAGAAAATGCAAAGATATCCCATGGGAATAGATCAATTTACAGATTCAACACAATTCACATCAAAAATCCAACACAATGCTTTGCAGACTTTGAAAGAACAATACCCAACTTCATATGGAAAAACAAAAACCCAGGACAGCTATAATAATCCTATACAATAAAAGAATATCAGGAGGTACCACCATCTAAGATTTCAAGCTGTACTACAAAGCAAACGTAAGAAAAATCGTATGGTATTAGCATATAAACACATACATTGGTCAATGGAATTGAATCAAAGAATCAGACATATGTATGAACAAATATACACACCTATGGAGACATTATTTGTTTGATTAAAAAAGCCAGAAGTATACACTGGACAAAAGAAAGTATCTTCAACAAATGGTGTTGGTCTAACTGGGTGTCAGTATGTAGAATACAAATAGATCCATATTTATCACCTCGCACAAAACTCAAGTTCAAGTGGATCAAAGACCTCAATATAAAACCAGATACACTGAACCTGATAGAAGAGAAAGTGAGGAATACCTTTGAAGACATTGGTACAAGAGACACCTTTCTGATAAAACATCAATAGCATAGGCAATTATTAACAATTAATAAGTGGCACCTCATGAAAGCAAAAGCTTCTGTAAGGCAAAAGACAGGGTATCAGACTCTGGCTTAGCTATGTTCCTAGCAGCTTTATTCATCATAGCCTGGAACTGAAATCAACATGGATATCCCTCAATGAAGAAGTGGGAAAAAATGGTACATTTACACGATAGAGTATTACTCAGCTGTTAAAAATTGATATCATAAAATTTGCCAGCAAATGGGTAGAACTAGAAAAATATTATCCTGAGTGAGATAACCCAGACCCTGAAAGACAAACATGATATGTACTCACTTTTAAGTGGATATTAGCTATAAAGTAAAGGATAATTGTTCTACAATTCACAGACCCAGACAAGTCAAGTAATAAACAGGGCTTCAGGGCATATATAAGGATCTTACTGGACTGGGAACATAGAGCAGATTTGTGGATAGACTTGGGGGTTGGTAGATGGGAACAGCAGGGATCAGTGGGGTTTGAGGGTGTTGGATGGAGCTGGAGAATACGGGCAAAGGCAACTTCAATTGGATGGGGGGCATTTTGGGAGTTAAGTAGACCAAGTGCTATGGAAGCTCCAAGGAATCTACAAGGGTGACACGAGCAAAGACTCCTAGATATGGGGGACACAAAGACTCAACAGGCCATCCTCCATCACCAGGGAAGGCCTCAAGTGAGGGGATTGCAACACCAACCCAGCCACAAATGCTCCAACCCACAGTTTGTCATGCCTGCTGTCTCTCATCAAAGACACCAGTGAGTCGTTATCGAGTAACATATAGAAACAGATGAAGAGTCCTACAACCAAACATTAGGTGAAGCTTAAAAAGTCCTGCCAAGGAAGGGGAGAAGGATTGGAGGAGCCAAAGGCAACAAGGACACCACAAGAGCATAGCTCACATTATCGACGGACTGAGAATCAAGTGGGTTGTCAGAGACCAGGAAGCCGGTATGGGTCAGACCTAGGTCCCCTGCATATATGTTATGGTCATATGGATCAGTGTTCTTGTTGGATTCCTTAAAGTAGGAACAGGCACTGTCTCTGACTTTTTGCCTGCCTTTGAGGTATTTTTCCTCCTCCTCGGTTGCATTATCTATCCTTGATTTGATTGAGATATATACATGGCCTGTTGCAACTTGTTATGCCATGGCTCTTTTCTGGGGAAGTAGGGGATGAAGGAGGATTGATCTAAAGGGGATGGAAGGTGGGGTGGGGAGAGACTGTGGAGAGAGAAGGGAAGAGAAACTGCAGTTGGGATATAATATATGGGAGAAGAATAAGCAAAAAAGGTAAAAAACATAATATAGTGCTTTATAAGTATATAGTTTATATGCCTTAGGACCTGAGCAGGTAGACAAGAACCCGGTAGGAACAAGAAGAGATCTGGTGGAGGTAAAAAGGGGTTGGAGATGGTAGTGAGTGGTAAATGCAATTACAATACACTGTATACAAATATGATATTGTCAAACATTAAAATAAGATAAAGATATACTGGAGCTTTATTTTCACACCTATTTCTATTATAATAACACCAGATGAAAACAACTTTAAAGAAAAGGGGCTTATCTGGCTTATAATTCCAGATTATAATCTATCATCATTGGGAAATAAAAGCAGGAACTTGAAGCAGCTAGTCACATCCAAAGTCAATACTGGAGAGAAAATACATGCATACTTATGTTCAGGCTTCTCTCTACATTTATATAGCCCAGGATCACTTGCTAGGGAATGGTGCTGCCTACAGTGGGGTGGGACTTTTCAAATAAATTAATAAATTAAGACAATCCCCATAGGCCAATCGATTCTAGATCATCCCTCAGTGAAATTCTCTCCCTAGGTGATTCTAGACTAAGTCAAGAGTTAAAACAGTTAAAATACCCTAAAAATAGTAAACAAAATGGATAGCTTGCTTGAGATGGTTAGCTGAATGGCTAGATTTCCTTAGCCACGGAAAAATTTCATGTGCTTCAGTATAGATATAAGTGAAAACTAAGAATATATTGGCAGTATAAATGGATAAAAATCATACAAGCAGAGACTAAAAACAGGCAGGATGTAATGAGAAGTCTGGAGGTTTGCGTACATAAGAATCTCGATGAAACAAATATAAAAGAGTCTAGTTGACATTCAGAAGGATGAAAACTTTCAAGAACTGAACTAGCAGAAGCATGTTCATTACTTCGCCATGAAAATGTAGGCTTCTTACAAAAATGTTAGAAAGCTGAATATGTAGCTCGTCACATTAACAGGTAAAATTGGAAATATTTGATCATGGAAACATACTCGAGATCACTTGATACAATCAATTCATGAAAATCAGCCTCTGAGCCAAAGGATGCTGCCTTGCCTGACACAGTATGTTTATGAAAGTCACCTTTAATTGTGAAACGCTTTAAGTCATCGGATCAAGTGAACAGAGAAACAGGCAACGGTGATTTCCATCAGTGCATTCAGTCAGCACCATGCTGAAAATCTCAGATGGAACCATTAGAAGAAACCTAGAAGGAGTGACTGAGGAGCTTACAGGGAAGCTCTTACGGAGTGAGGACCATGGATATTGGAAGTTCAAAGAGTAACTATAAAGCACTGAAGACATGATAGAATTCCACAAGTTTGCTGAGTAAACATAAGACAATGGGTATAAGGACTTCTAATTTATTTGCATAACCAATGGATCTTAAAGTAAACCCTTCAAAACGATAGCAGAATCGAGCAGCATAATTACAACCTGAATATTTCAGATGATTTTGAAAAACACAAAGCAACATGTTTGATAGAAAGATTCTATTCCATTAAGATGTTATTTTTTTTAAACAATTTATAAATAGGATACTGTGAGAACTATTAACGTAAAGTAGTTTTGTTCTACTTCTCTTTGTAAAGCTGATTTTAAAATGTTTATAGAAGTCCACAAAAGTTCAGGCTTACTATGCCTAACAGACATTTCACCATGAATCTATGGTAATTTAAACAGTTAGGTATTGTCCCTGGGGTGAACAGATTAGTTGAATAGAAGAGAGAACTCAGAAACAGATCCAAACATATCAAGTACTTGATGTACCACTCTGGACATCAATCACATTTTCCTTCCAGAATCCCTTGAGCTTTTCTTTCTATCTGTTTTGATTGGCTCCTTGGCTCTCATTTCTCAGGTCTGCCTTTCTTTATCATGCTAATATGTCTCACAATGGAGCAAGGGCTTCCAGACAAGTTGCTGAATGCCTACAAATGTAACTCTGGTGGTCATCAAAACTGAATCCATTTTGATGTGAATTCAGATTCAAGAACCAAGACAAAAGAAGGCAGACAAAGGAGTAGATATCCTTCCCAGTCTTGCAGATGTAACTAACATGACTGTTTAGTCTTTCCAGAAAAATTTGAATGTCTTTTCATTGGAAAGTCTCAGCCAGGCTGACAATGCATGGCATGGGTTGCTTTCCATCTCCTGTGTGTGTGTGTGTGTGTGTGTGTGTGTGTGTGTGTGTGTGTGTGTGTATGTGTGTGTGTGTGTGTGTGCGTGCGCGCATGTGTTTGCATTTGTATATTTGTATGCATAAATGTATGCATGTGCTTGTGTGTGCCTGTGTACATGTGTGTGCATGTGTTTGCATTTATGTGTGTGTATGCATGCATGTACACTTGTATTTGCATTTGTGTGTATGTGCATGTGTTTGCAATTATGCATGTTTGTGTGTGTGTGCATATGTTTGTGTTTGTGTGTGTGTATGCACACACTTGTGTATGTGTGTGCACATGTTTTTGCATTTGTGTGTGTATGTGTGTGCCTGTGTGTTTGCATTTGTGAATGTGTATGCACATGTGTCTGTGTGTGCTTGTGTGTGTGTATGTGCATGTGTATGCATACATGTGTGTGTGTGTGTGTGTATACGTGTGTATATCTCGGGCTATCCATGTGTGAGTTTATCTGTGAGTATGTCTGTCATTTTATGTGTCAATGTGTTCATGGGTATGTGTTCATGTATATGTGTGGCCAGACAGAGGTCAGCATCAATAAAACTTGGTATTAAAAACTGACAAAGGAAGGAAGAGAAAGTATATTATCTAGAAGTTGGCTTTTACAACTCTCTCCAGGAAGAAGTGACCAGTAATGACAATTGATAATTACCATTAAAGGCAAACAAAAAGGACAATGACTCTTGATTCAACAGCAGTCAGACAATATTGTTGATCTTCCTAAGAACTCCTGGTGCAGCTAGCTACAAAAACCAGACTGGGGATTAGGAGTCAAGGAAAAAAGAATGCATACATTGAGGCATTGAGTAGAAGCAAGAGATTTTCTATTTAAAAATATTATGTTTGAAAGCACTATGATTGTGTTTGTAGAAATGATCTAGTAGACAGCAGATTGAAGGCTCAGCTGCACAAGAGGGAGTATAATTGATGATAGAAGGAGGAGGAGGAGGAGGAGGAGGAGGAGGAGGAGGAGGAGGAGGAGGAGGAGGAGGAGGAGGAGAAAGAAGAGGAGGAGGAAAAGAGAAGAAACACACTGAGGAAAAACAGATAGAGAAACAGAAAAAAAAAGAAACACAGTGATGAGTTGAGAGACAACAGAAAGAAACATT
Source organism: Uromys caudimaculatus (assembly GCA_028551405.1). NCBI lineage: Eukaryota > Metazoa > Chordata > Mammalia > Rodentia > Muridae > Uromys > Uromys caudimaculatus. The sequence continues at coordinate 49,998,173 of CM052714.1, read as the reverse complement.
GAGAGACAAACAGAAAAAGAGATGGATAGAAGAAAGCAGAAGGTAAGGGGAGAAAGAAAGGAGAAACAAACGGAGAGGAGGCTGAGAGACACAGATGGGTAAATAAGAAAGGGACGGACACCGACAGAAACAGATGGAACATTTCATTTGAGACCTGGAGGATCTGGCCAGTCTGGATTAGTGCTGGGAAAGCAACTTACAGGTCAGCTTTGTGTGACTGCATCTGGGAGATTCCAACTGTCTTAGCATAAGGAACACAATGGTATCTTTCTCAAAGAACTTAATCTTTTTCATTTCCCTAGCAGTGATTAGACAGTTTGCGATCAGTTTCTCCCAGAACTACTTTGGAATATTGTTACTATTGTACATGTTATCATTTTAACGTGTCATACATTTTCTTGGTTCGTTTTTCTTCTTTGGTTTGGGCTGGTTGGGGTTTGAGCCCATTACCCTGTACTTGGAAAACTTGCTCTTGACCAACCAAATCCAACCCAGTACTTTCTCTTCAAAGTGAATTCCTACCAGTTAAATAATAATTCATAGTTTCACTTTCACATGAAATGAGAAGTAAATTTACTTAAAACTGGTTTTTAGGCAGTGTCATGCTTTTATTTTAAGTGTAGTGTGACATCTATTCTTCCAAATCGTAGCTAATAAACTTACTTTCCAGTCACTTGGTACTGCCATATAAAATTCAGCTGGTTCCTGCCCATTATCTTTTAATCCTAAAGTCTCTTTAAGTCTAGTAATTAGTGTTCCTCTAGGTATAATTTTTATGTAAATTAAGTCTCTGTCTATCTCTCTGTCTCTCTGTGTTTCTCTCTGCCTCTGCCTCTCTGTTTCTGTCTCTCTCTGTCACTCTCTATTTTTCTCTGTGTCTCTCTGTCTCTGTCTCACTGCTTCTCTCTCCCTCTCTCCCTCCCTCCCCCCCACCTTCTCTTCCTCTTCCTCATCTGTGCGTGGAAGTAGAATGGAATATTTGCCCACCAGTGGCTACAGACACAAGAAGCTTCAGAGCCTCTTGGAGCAGGAGTTATGAATAACTGGTTTTTATTTTTGTTCTGTTGCTTTTTCCTCCTTTAAATTCAATTTCTCTCTGAAAGAAGCAAAGCTGATTAATTTGTATTATATTTTCCACAAGTAGTTGATATCTTTAAAGTGAATGTATTCGTTGCGTCTGAGTTATGGCATTTACTGTCAGACACTGCTCATGATATTATTATTCTTTTTCTCCTCTGTGTAAGTTTTGGTCACATCACTCCTCTCGGTCCTCATAAAGCATCATCATCCTCATCATCATTGTCACCATCATCATCATCATCTGTGTTTTCTACTTTAATGACATTCTTCAATCAAGACTCACATGGATTTAAAGGTTTTCTAAGGAATCATCTTTCTGAGTTATTTAATGTTCTTTCTTGTGATTCATGGAGATCAGGCAAGACGCTTCAGCAGGGGAACATGTTTGCCTTGAAGCCGAAGAAGATGTGTTTGCTCCCCGGGAAGCAGTAGAAGGGAGGAAACAGTTCTTGTAATGAGTTCTGCTGCCTGATTTATTATTTCTTTTATTTGATTATTTTCAGGGCCATTTTTATGTACATAATTTTTACAATTTTTTAAAGCAAGAAACCATGGTAATTGATATGAGACCTTAGTTATTTTCTCTAATATAGACATTTTATGCTATAAGATTCTATTCAAACACTTCTATAGCTAACATCACACAACTTTTGTTTCCTTTTTATCATAAATTTCAAAATGTGTTCTATTCTTTAAATGTATTTTGAGCTATATATTATATGAAAGTACAATATATATATGTATATATATATAATATTCTTGCATTGTTGGGAGATTTTCATAAAATCCTTCTGTCATGAATTTCTACTGCTATTGCATGATTATTGTATCCTTTTAAAATTGCGTTATTTGCTTCTTTATTCCTTCTGTGTGTACCAGAGTACACATGAGGGGGTCAGAGGACAACTTGATACAAGAGCTGTTTCTTCCTTCTATGGTTCTCAGGGACCAATCCCAGCTTGTCAGGCTTCACGGCCAGCACCTTCCCTCACTAAAGCATCTCACCCGCTCTCAGCGCTGTTAGGAAATCTAAGCCCTGGTGTCTTTATCTGTGTAACTTTATTGCCTCTGTTGATCAAATTGGGTTATGTCTTGAGCTGTGATTTCTGTTTGTCCATCTATATTCGTTTCTTTGTCTTTTTATTTCTTTTGTACTGTTGATTTATATTCTTTTTTTTTTTTTTAAGAATTTAGCAGACTACTTTATACAATACAGTTGAAATAATAACAACAGTTGTTTGTACCCAAGAGGCTGAGATGCAAGGAATTGCTCAGTTCATGAGGCTGTGTCCTCAGATGCCTCAGTCGGCTATGAAAAGTTACTAAAACGCCACTGGCTTCAGTCCACAGTGGAAACCCGAAAATTCTTAGACGGCCATGTGAGCAAAAGCTGAATGATCTTTTGTTCTGTATCCTTATTTATCTGGGATATTAGGAGAAAGGGCCTAGTATAGGTTATCGCATATTAATTAAGGTAATCAAAACAATTCCTCATTTGAGATCTTTGCTCAGAGGATTCTAAACTGTAGTAGTTTCACATTTAGAACCAACCACCACAATTCACCCCTTGACAACCTGACACAGGAACACATCACTTAAAAAGTTATAATGTCCCAGACTGGGACAAGAAAGTTGGCTCAGCTGTTACTATACAGTTGCTACTCTTTTAAAGACCTAAGTTCAGATTCCAGAACAAATTAACTGGCTCACAACTATCTGTAATCCAGTTCTAGGGGATTCATCATAGTCTTATGGTCTATGTGGGTATCAGGCACACATGTGGTACACATGCAAGTGAACGTCCATACGTAAAAAATAAAAAAGTACTATATTCTTCCAATCTTTGTCTCCCAAATCTTGTCTTTATGTTGTAAAATAAAATACACCCAACTTTAAAATGTCCTCCATATTTTTAAAAATTCCAAATCTTTTAAAGGCTTAAATCTCTTAACTGTAAGAGCCTATAAATATCAAAACCAGATTACATATTCCCAATGTATTATGGAACAGAGTTAGCATTGTTATTTCAAAAGAGACTAACAAGGCAATAGGAAATGATTAATTAGTGCAAAACAAAATCAAACAGAGCAGAGAACAAAACAAAATTTTCAGTTCCAATGACCATCATATGGAGCTTGGGACGTAATAGTCTGGACTTCAAACAGCATAGCTAGCAAATTACCTGAGGAGTGATTAGCCCTTTAGTGTTTCTTAACTTTAATATAATAATATGGATTTACAACACACGACCTCAATCAGTGTTACAAATAAGGAAATAGAAAAATCAAAATACAAATGTCATGTAATGTGTACACAAGTATGTTTCTAACAAATAGAACAAAAATATTTATTCCCGTTAGAAACCCAACTCCTGTAACAGATGACATGGCTGTAACTTGTATATAATAACTATTTTCCTCTACTACACATTCTGTATTTCCTCTACTGTCACTGTAAACCTTAGCAGGTCTTGGTTCATTGCCTGGCAGGGTGATTTCATCCATGTCTGTCTTTTATCTTCTACCTGGGTTAGGTTGTGATAATTTCTTCATGACCATAATCATAGTCTATAGTTACACCAGGAGTTGCCCTGAAGGATCTCCTGTATTCTTGATAGAATCTCCCTTTTTTCCACTCTGGAGATGCAATCCAATTTTTCTCTGGTAGTCTGAATACATCACTCCTTTTAAACACTGTTTTCTCTTTCTTTCTTTCTTTCTTTCTTTCTTTCTTTCTTTCTTTCTTTCTTTCTTTCTTTCTTTCTTTCTTTCTTTCTTTTTTTTCGGGACAGGGTTTCTTTGTGTAGCCCTGGCTATCCTGGAACTCACTCTGTAGACCAGGATGACCTCGAACTCAGAAATCTGACTGCCTCTGCCTCCCAAGTGCTGGGATTAAAGGCATGTGCCACCACTGCCTGGCTGTTTTCTCTTTCTTTCTTTTTTTTTTTTTATTTTATTTTTGATACTTTATTTACATTTCCACTGATGCTCCAACATGTAATAAAGACACATGCTCCACTATGTTCATAGCAGCCATATTTATAATAGCCAGAAGCTGGAAACAACCCAGATGTCCCTCATCAGAGGAATGGATACAGAAAATGTAGTACATTTACACAATGGAGTACTACTCAGCTATTAAAAACAATGACTTTATGAAATTTGCAGGCAAATGGATGGAACTTGAAAATATCATCCTGAGGGAGGTAACTCAGTCACAAAAGAAGGAACATGGTATGTACTCACTGATAACCGGATATTAGCCCAAAAGTTCAGAATGCCCAAGTTTCACTTAACAGTAACCGCTGGACTGAGAGTGAGGTCCCAGATGGAGGAGTTGGAGAAAGGAATGAAGGAGTTGAGGGAGTTCGCAGCCCCATGGAGGGAGCAACAGCGCCAGTGGGCCTGACCCCCCCCCGCCC
>CM052714.1:49965970-49993572 GCA_028551405.1 Uromys caudimaculatus | reverse complement strand
GAGAGGTGGAATTCCCTCATAGAAGTAGGGATGGGGAGGAGATAGGGGGCTTCCAAAGAGGAGACCCAGAAAAGGGGAAACATTGGAAATGATTTATATTCTTTTTTTTTTTTTTTTTGGTTTTTTGGTTTTTTTGGTTTTTCAAGACAGGGTTTCTCTGTGTAGCCATGGCTGTCCTGGAACTCACTCTGTAGACCAGCACTTGGGAGGCAGAGGCAGGTGGATTTCTGAGTTCGAGGCCAGCCTGGAAATGATTTATATTCTTATGACCCATTTATCTCCGTTGTTTTCATGTTAGCAGTAAATTCTTTTGCATATGTTTGCTGTTTTTGAAGCTGTTTTAGTGTACAGTCTATATCTTCAGCTTAGAAAAGCTGTCATAAGTTGGTATTACATCACTTCCTGTAGGGGATAAAAGCCCTTTGACCACGTATTTTAATTTTTTCCTACTTAGTATTTTTGCTAGTGTTGTACTAGACTGATTACAGTCTTAAAATTTTGTGGTACATTGCGTTTTAAGCTGTCATTTTCTCTTTCAGAAGCTTATTATATAAAAAATCATTTTTTATATTTACCTCTGTAGTTGGTATTTCTGTTTTATATTACCTTATATGAAATTATATTTTTCTGTGCTATTGCTTTCCTAATTCCTACAGAAATTCCACTAACACTTTTTGTGCTGTAGAACTGCTAGTGATTAATTCTTTCATCCTAGCTCAGAGCACAGCTGATAGATGACATTGCCACAGGCAGAGCTCTCTGTAATGTAGGCTAATACCTAGCTTCTTGTAGGAGACGGGCAATGTGCAGCAAAGCAGTCATTTAAAACTCATACTTGTACCACGATTCTAAAGAAAAACATGTGAGAATGCACTGAATATTTAACTCCTCAGATTATTGATTTGTATTTCTATATGTGTTTATATGCATAGCTGTGAGTGTATATGCATATGTGTTTTAAATATACACACATGCATACAAACACACATACACACACACACACACACACACACATATATATGCACACACATGTGTGTCAATGTTATGAGGAGGTATGAGATCTCTTAGAGTTGGAGTTACATTTCTTTGTGGGACTTCTGACATCCCATGTTGCATCCCAGCCTCATATTTGCAAGGTATCTTTCCAGCACACCACCGAATATTTAGTGGTGTGTGTTTTTATTTGTGAATGTATACTATATAAGAACACTTTAAACTGACGTGTGGAAAGGGGCCCAATGTTTATCTTTAATGAAATTACCTTGGGGTCCCCAAAATAGTTTTTCTAGGTTCCCAATTGCTTGAAAGGGGGCTCATTTCATTCCTCTTTGTTTTGTCTTCCCCTTTTTCTTTTTTACAGTTGCATTGGCAGTGAGAGCTAATTGAATCTATCTACTCTCAAAATAATAAGTACTTACAAGTCTGGAATTGTCAGGATTGATAGACCAAAAGGATTCAATGGAATGCAATGCCTTCAAGATGTGTACAAAACAAGGTTCCGTGGTGGTTTTCCTGCTATAATAAATGAATACATTACCATTATTCACTTATACTTTTGATTATTTTGGTTTTTCGAGACAGGGTTTCTCTGTGTAGCCCTGGCTGTCCTGGAACTCACTCTGTAGACCAGGCTGGCCTCGAACTCAGAAATCTGTCTGTCTCTGCTTCCCAAGCGCTGGGATTAAAGGTGAGCGCCACCACTGCCCAGCTCACTTATACTTTTGAAACACCATCTCAGATTCCCTGACGAAAAGTGTGATGTTTCCACTCAAGCTGGCAATGATGAGTTTATAAAATGGAACCTTTGACTCATATATGTACTTAAAGGCTAAATTATCTTATTATCACACCACAAGAAAGCTTCATAAGTAGCCCTCATGGAAAGTCAGACTGTACTTTTAGGTCAAAACAGAAGGATGCTGAATAATTCTACCATGAATTCAGAGAGTATTGTCAGTACTCCATTAGTAAACATCAAGTGTGTGTTTCACACCATGAGCTTTCCCTGTAGTAATGGAAGGACTGTGATGCTATTTTCCCCTCTGTAACTGTCCATACAAATGATCAGTGATCTCTGTTGTATGGAGATTTCAAATATAATTTTAAGTCTTGTTAATTTTGTAAGCTGTGTATATGTCTAGCCAGTCAACTCATCTTTCACTTAAATTCACACTTAAGGATTTTGGTATGTTTTCTATATCAGGTACTTTATTCTATAACTGTGTTGTTTACCTTGTACTATAGCTGGAGTTAATCTCAACGAGTGGATTCCACCAGATTCAACAATATGCATTATGTGAGAAGAATACTATTCAGAGTATCTGTTAATACTACTATTTCTAGTCACCTGTATTGCATTTATTGGCAGTAATATATATCATATTTTTTATTTCTTAAGTAAGTTATATTTTAGGTACAAATATTCCACCCAATCATAAGCACATTAATGCCTTTACAACCATAACTTTTGTAGGTTTACTGTATTTAAATTCAGTGCACCTTGGTGATATTCATTATAACTTCTGGCTAGACTAGACAAAACAATATATAAGGAAAACTTTTTCTAAATGTGTGATTGGTTGTAGACATCTTTGAGATACAGCAAGGAAACAAGTGTCAGGTGATAGGAAGAAAGCAGACAGACATTTAAATTTGAGCCTAAAGGGTAACAAAATCAAAAGCCATTGCCTAGTATTCTATGCCTGAATCCACTACCCCTTGCAGAGAATAAAGAACAGTTGCTTCTGGATCATTGCACAATCATTTAGTGGGTCTATGCAGCTGACAGTATGAGGACTAAGCCCGATACACATGAATGCTTAAGAAGTGTGTCTCTGGGTGTCAGCCTTGTGTATATCGATGAAACAAGAGTCCTGGGCTATCAAGGAATGCTCATAAACCACTGGGAAGCTGGGAGGTTTGCTTCTACTGCAATAACAGGACCCAAGGCTGACTCAGATATACTCTAATCTTGGATCATGCTTCTAGTGACATTCCACAATGAGCCCACCTATGGGGTCTAGTCCCACAGCCAGAGTGTGTTGCTTTGGGTTAAAACGGAACATTTATTTGAATAGTCATAATAACCTTACCTTTGGCTTGCTTTATGCACCTCCTCTTTGGCAGCCCTCAGGAATTTGTTAATGATGGCTATTTACCACCTAAATGCCTGAGCTTTAGAACATTTTGTGGCACATTTAGTCATTTTTATAATGAAGTCCTCTAAAGGGTCAAGCTGCCACAGTGCTGATTTTTAATAGGCACAAAAATGAAAGGTTTTAGGTTCAGTGACTTACAGCATTCCTTAGAATTCTTACTTTATGAAGTCCTTCAATTATAAATAATCCTTTTGTGTGTCTGTTATGAAAGCAGATTTGTTTGATGAAAGTGAGTGCTCATAAGAAAATAGCTTGCAGAGTCGTCCTTCCAAGGTCATGAGGGATTGAGCCTAAAGTTATCTGTGGATCCTGAAAGCTGCATCAGTTAAACTCATGCAGAAAACACTCAAGCGTTTGCCTGTAATTTTGATTTCCATCCTCCCAAGCACTTAAAATTATATCTATATGCTTGTAATACTCAGTAACATGTCAATTCTAAACATTTTTATTAATGTGTTTAGGGAACAATGACATAACATTTTTGTGAATTTTCAATAAAGGTGTGATTGAATTAAAAAGTATTATGTTGCTTTTGTTTGAAACAGGGTTTTTCTACATAGCTGAGGATAGTCAGAAACTCACAGTATAGGTAGTCTCAAACTACCTTTAAGCACTTGTCTCCAATATGAAGGTATCAAAGACATACACTAAGTACAATTTTAGACTCTAAAATTACCCAATTCTGAATTGGTTATTTGTATGCAGAATCAATATATCTTTATTTTCATATCATTGCTTGTATTTTATTTAAAACCATAGACCAAACACTATTCATGTATTCCTTAGCAATGGAATACATTTATTTTTTCTGAAGATTAAACTAATTTCTCTGAACCATAACACATGCATATATATATATATATATATATATATATATTGCTATATATGGTCCATTTGCAATTTAATGAACACTTAAAATTTTTTCTAGTATTAGTATCACAAGAGGTTAATTATGTTATAGAAATGATATTTATTATATTAAAATGTTATAAATCCATAGACTTTCAACAAACAAATATACAGGTGGTTTGTCAGTGTTTCTAGTGCCTGAAATATACAATATTAGTAGAATAAAATGCCTCTGATTAAAAACTCTTAGACTACAGACTGTCCGGGAACCTTCTATGATTCTTCCAAAGGAAAACTGTGCCTTTCCCCCACAGCGGTTGAATTCTATGAGGATCCTTACTGAAATAATCAAATAAAACTGATGGATTAGAAGTTCCTGAGCATCCATGCCTACAAAGCCACTGTGTATAAAAAGCAAAACCAAATCAAAAACCAAAAACAACTGAATATCAGATGACATCATCTGTGCTAATGATCTGAGTGGAAATATCTTATGGCATCCCTCAACAGATTGCAGTGTCTATGCTTCCCACCCGCTATGGGAGTCAAATCACTTGATCACTCTTTCTGTTTAGTTATAAATATAAATATATAAATATTTATATAAATATAAAAACCATGACAACTAAAATTTCCCATGCTTTTATGCTCATAATCATATGTGTGAGAACTGTAAGAAAATGAACTAGTGTATGCAAAACCTCATTTGTTTTAAGATGTGCACACACATATGTACAGGCACATGTATGTACAATAAAGAATACCCTAGGATAGGGAAATGGTTTAGCCAGTAAAGTATTTATCCCACAAATGTGAAGACCTGTGTTGCTTCCTCAATAGCTGGGTAAAACGGACAGGGCAATTGGTTGCTTCCAAGAACTTGAAGGTAATATCCTACTGCTGCAGACATCACATCTTTTAGATGTAGCAACTAAGCTGGAGCTGAACTGGAAGCCTCTTCCCTGAGATAAAGCACATAGTATCAGATGGTACTATATAAGCTGATGATCTATAGAAGCAATCAATAATCCTACCTAGCTAGAATGTCACTGAATGGCAATAATGACTGGGGTGACAAGATACTCCAATGATGTAATAGTTGTACTTTTATCTTAGAGGTAAGTTAAAGCTGTTTAACTGCACCTAAGATGTACTCTGTTGGAGGAAATTCATGACCTTATTTTGCAAAGTTAGCAAAATACCCATGGCTGGAGGGGTAATAAACCCTAGAGGAGAACCTACTACTTCCGTTTCCTAAGGCTGTAATAATTTCTAATTGTATTCTAAATATTCATCCATATACCCATAGATACATATAGCTAGCCCTCACCCTTCATCCAAAATCTTTCAACAATAGACGAGGCTACTACAGAGATCCACAACTGGTCAAATTACAGAGAATATCTGATCACAGTGTACCCAGTCCCACTGGTACAAATTCATATATAAGGTTTAGGAAACAGGGGATAGAAGCAGAGAGACTGTTAGAACCAGAGGACCAGGATGCCTCCTGCTACATGGTATCTTCTAGACATGATAGAGAGGCTGTACCTATGTAATAGCAGCAAATAATATGGTTTCCTAAGCAAGACCACCTCAATGACACTACTGGTTGACATGCAATCAGGGAAATTTCACAAGGTCCCACCCATACATGAAGAGCCATAAGCAATCAATTGCTGTTGAGGGAGAAAAAGTTTTCTTTAGGGATAAACTCATAATAGGTTATTCAATTCCAGGTAGTCATCTTTAAACACATGTACACATGAGTAACCCTAATTGGAGTAAGGTGGGGTGTGTTTACTTCTCTCTCTCTCTCTCTCTCTCTCTGTGTGTGTGTGTGTGTGTGTGTGTGTGTGTGTGTGTGTATGTTCAAGCTTATAAAAATAATAATTGTAGAATAGGTCATGACTTAGAGAAGAAGCTAGAGGGACAGTGGGTGCATTGAAGAGGGAAGACTGGGGCATAGAAATTATATAAATATGGTACTTATATAAAAGATTCTCAAAAAATAGTTTTTTAAGAGGTTGCACATGATGGTTGCACATGTAATTTTAGTGGTGGCAAGAAAAGTGGTGGAGAGAAATGATCCCTGGAGCTTGTTAGTCATCTAGTTGGTGTAACTGAGGCCAATAATAGACCCTGTGTTATAGAAAAGATATCAGCGGGCCTGATGAATAACATTTGAGATTATCCTCTGACTTCCACATATATATATCCTCATACACACACATATTCTCCCACCCACGTGAAAATAAATGACATAATATTCCTTTTGTTGTTGTAGATGTGGGTGGATATAGTGAATTAGTTGATCATTTAAGGTATTTAAACATTATGGTATTTAAACATAAACGTTCATTCTTCTATGCTGGAGATGAAACCCAGGATTTTCCATATACTAGTCAAGTTTTGCCAACTGATCCAAAGCCCAAACCTATGAAGTAAACATTAGACATCTCTAAAGAATCATTCTGGTAGACATGATAACAATTTAATGATGTCTATGTCATTGTAAGTGATAATAGAAAATTGGGAAATGTATGTAATATTTAAAAAAGTATTTTTTCTTATGATTAGGTTGGGTGTAAAATTCAGTAGTGGGGCCCTTGTATAGCAGGGATGAGCTGTAAGCCTGATTCTTGCTCCATGTGAAATACCACCAGCTACCACTGTTGCTAGGATTACTACTACTAGGGGACTATGCATCACAGTATGGGTCCTGGATTAAAGACTTATTTCCAGTATGTTCTTAGACAAATTATTTACCTTTTCTATGCTTTGCTGCCTTCAACTATACAGAGGAAATGAATACTAAATAGGACTATATGTTATTATGACACATAACTCTAATGAGCCCAGTGAAGCACTTTAGGGAACAATTGCCATGAAGTCCAGACACAATACATATTTACTGACTACTTCTTCAGTAGTGAGGAGCACCAGAAGACAACAGTCCCAGCCACCTCACCCATCTTACCCCCACCAGTCACTGAGCCATTGCATGCAAATGAACAGGAAGAAGTGAACTTGAGGACTGTGCTGGAGCCAAAGGACCAAATGCTTGGATTTTTCTCCGCAGAGGCTCCTTGTTTTAATCAGGACGTTTCTTTAATAGATCTGTATCACCTGAAGGGACCAGGATTGAACAACTGATAGAGAGTAAATCTGGGCAGAAGCAATAACCAAATCACGTCATTAAAACAAAAGCATGAGCCCCCTACTCCCATGCCCACTTTTGGGATGGTAGCCTCTGATGACAGGCAGCAAGTACTACCCACATTAATGCACACATGGTAATTGGAAGACAGTAACCTCAACATAGCCTACCTCACTTTCACTTTGTGTCCACTAAAAACATATAAACGGCATCTCTCCTTGAGGAGGCATGTGGTTTTAAAGGTTATTCAAGCATGACAAAAGAAAACGTCTAAGTTTGGGACGCTTCCAAGAGATGCCAATAAATCTCTGCATCTGCTTTATTATCTCAATTGCACCAAGAAACATTCTCCCGATTAGTTAATTAACTTTAAGAACAAACCAAATTAGTTTAAAATGCAATTTAGACACAAGCCTATAAATTGTAATTAAAACCGCATGTTGTTGGTATAAATTTTTCAAAATATTTAAGGAGGGTAGATTTCAGAGAACACACATTTCATGGGAGACTGATAACTAGAAGCAAATTTATTCAAATGGTGGATTTTAAAATAATGTTTTAATTAGCCCCTTAGTCACAATGATTTAGAGATGTGGAAGCCTGGGTAAGGAAATGCAGTCTGCTCATTGTATAAATGACTAATATGAGATTTCCTCTTGTATTCTCAACGGTCAATAAAACATTTTAAACATCTGTTTAAAATTAGTCTGTTTTTCCTAATAATAAACCAATGAGTAGCAAATATAAAATATAAATGAGGAAACAACATGAGCTAACAACTCTCTGAGCCCAGTGCTCCTGGGCTATCCTAATATGATTTTCAATACTAATACTTAACATTCTGATGAAGCACTGATAAATGCTAAAATGGATTCCACTGTGGATATGAATGTGCACATGACAAAGACTTCTTTAAATGCATTTATTAATTATCAAGAGAAATGAATGACTTTATTCTTACTAGTCACTGGCCATCATCAAATAAAGTCTCATTCATCAAAAATTCATGAAATTTGCTAAACTATGTTTGTCTTAAAGAAAAGTATTTTCAAAGGGCATGGCTATTTTGTTGTTTAGAGTACATATACTGGTTTTAGGCAAAGAACGCAGTGATTGAATTCTTTTAATCATACAATACTCTTGAAGTGCCAAGCACTTTGACTAATATTCCATTTTTCAGAATTTGGATGGACACAGAGGGCTTTGACATATTCATGGCATGTAATGTTTTTAAGTGACTCAGGTTATCGAAGCCTTCTTGGGTGTTTTTGCTGAATCTCTACCTTTTGCTTCATGTGTCCTTTCTTCTAGCTTTGTAACCAATAGCATAAAAGAATCTATGGAGATTTGTGTTCTCCAATTGGACTGAAAGGCATGAATTAAGCCATCACTCAGATGTTCTTTAGTTAGAAAAAGAATTCTCCACTTTTAATAAATAATGTTTCTAAGACTCCAAGTGGATACATTTCTTTATTTTATTAATTTTTTAAAATTTTTATTTATTTTTATTTTTTGATACTTTATTTACATTTCAAATGTTTCCCCTTTCCAGGTCTCCCCTTTGGAAATAAGTAGAATAAAATTTAATTTAAATTTTTGAAAGTTCTGGTTAATATAATCTTTTAAATTTTTGTTTAGATGTTTTGTTGTGAATTATAGTTGCCTTGCATCTGATAATTTCCATTTGAATTTCTAGGATTGATTTTCATCTGGATAACTAATATTTGATTTATATGTATAACACAAGCTATGTGTTTTAAGATGCTATAAATATAAACCAATACTAAATTTTATATGTGACAGAAACTGCATGCTTTAATTAAAAATATTGAGAAGAATTATAGAAAAAAGGTTTATTAAAATTTACAAAAATCAAAGTGGTAACACTTGGGTGTAAAGAAGATAATGTCTGGCTTACTTTAGTGTCTACGAGGTTTGTATTATTGAGATATTAGTTCAGTGGCTCTGCAGAAAAAAGAAACCATGAATGCAATGACTACATTTAAGAAAAAGAGCAATGACTCAGCAGACAAGGAATCTGTCACTTTTATAAGGTCATTTAGTCCCCAGGGAAAGCAAGTGCCTGTTAGTATCTCCCCTTTTCTAGAAGCTGGAGGGGACAGCACAGCACTGACTAGTAAGAGGATGCTGAGTAATTCTACCACATATTCAGATAGCACTGTCAGGATTCTTGTACGCAAACACATTAGAAAGCATCAAGTGTGTCTGTTCTACAGCTTTTATTTATGGGATTGTTGTGGTGCTGGTTTGTTTGTTTGTGTGTTTGTTTTGTTTTTTCCCTTAGTAACTTTCCCTATGAAGGATCAGTGGTCTCTAATGGATGATGATTCCAAATATACCTTTAGGTATCATAGGTTCTGTAAGATCTTCATATGTTCAGCAAATAACTCACCCTTCACTTAAATTCACATTTAAGAATTTTGGCAAGTTTTCTCTCAGTTACTTAACCCACAGTATAATTGTGTAGTTTATGCTTCATTATAGATAGAGTTAATCTTAAAGAGTGGATTCCACCAGATTTAGCCACATAGTCTTTTAAATTTCTTTTCAGAAATTGATCTATAGTACTGATAAAAACACAAAGTGCCTCTCTCCCACAGACCAAGTACTGCTTGCTTATGAGAGATATATTGTTGTGTTGGCCTTCTTTATTCCCCCCACAAACTACTATGAACCTAGTATAACTGCTTAATGGGTCCCTTATTCTTGTCAGCATATTTTGTCAGATTCTCTCAGTTTATTATACTATCAAACTTCAATATATCTCATTACTACTTGCCAGAAATCCATGACCTCATTGACTTCTTTGATTCAATGATCAAGGCTCACAAGAGTTTCAAGGTAGATAGACATCATACTATTCTAAAGCCTGGCCTTGACTTGACAACCCTTTTCATCTTTGCCCACCATTCCTGACACCACCTGAGTCTGGAATATTTCTATAAACTCTTTATCCCTCTCTCCTTGACTAAAGTCAGGATCAAAGTTTCATCCTTGTCTGGCAGTATTCTCCAATTTCTTTAGTTTCTTCACCATTTCTCCTGCATGTTTTTTTTTTAACCTACTAAAATATATGTTAATATTTTACTTGCACTTGCATCATTATTGACTTTAGAATCACTCCTGTGAACATGGATTCAATGATATAATACGTGAAATGTAGGTGATAACAAACTATGAATAAAGCAGAGTTGGCTCTTTTCTGCCAAGTTCTGCTGGCTCCTCATAGAAGGAAAATATGAGAGACTTGGGGCTTGGAACAGGCAGTTATTAATGGCTGTTAGCCAGAGAGACTGCCTGGTAGGTTTAAAAGGCCCTTACGACCTGTACTGTGAAGGCTGAAACAGAGAACAGCAAGCTGAAGACTTAATTGTGAGAGCAAAAGCTCTAGAGATGTTTGATTTCTTAGCCACAGCAGTCCTGTATGTGGAAATCAGAGCCTAGAAGGGAAAATTTGGGGTCCTAAAAACTTGGAAGAAGATATCTACTTGAATATCTCTTATGGAGTTGACCAGTTTTCCCATAGGTCATCTGAATGCCAAGAGTTAGATTAGATTTATAGTAATGTCTTATGCATTGGGAGACTCTAAGGAATAGCTTTCATACTTGAGAAAGGCAATGGGAACTCCCTTATAGCTGTCCACCTTTCGTCTTAATTGCCAGACTATAAATAGGTTTAAATATTATTATAAACTGGACTCCTATGGTGGGTGTGGTGGTTTGAATATGCTTGACCTGGGAGAGGCACTGTTAGGAGGTGTGGCCTTGTTGGAGTAGATATAGCCTTGTTGGAGGAAGTGTGTCACTGTGAAGATGAGCTTTGAGACCTTCCTCCTAGTTTCTTGGAAGTCAGTCTTTTCCTAGTTCCCTTTGGAACAAGGGGTAGAAGTCTTAGCTTCTCCAGCATCATGCCTACCTAGAAGCTTCCATGCTTCCTGCTGTAATGATAATTGACTGAACCACTGAACCTGTAAGCAAGCAATAAATGTTGTCTTTTATAAGAGTCATGGTGTTGCTTCACAGCAATAAAACCGTAACTAAGACAGTGGTTCTATAAAAATATAATGTGAATAAAGGAATAAAAGAGTCAGTTACACCTACCAGCAGGAGCTGGTGAAGTTTTCAGTGGTTGTGTTTAAGGGTGCTTCACCGGGCTATTGGAATTTAAGTTTCAGTAAACAAAATTCTATCCACTTACACATACATCATGGAGGTGCCTGATATAATACTCAACAAGGACACTCAGTGGATGAGGCAGGTTTGCACAGTGGTTCTTAGAAGACTAGGGGAATATACATCTGAGTTTCCCTAAAGATGAGGAAGACTAAATTGGAAAGCATAAAAGAATGTGAGAGATAACATTTTAATTAATTTATGGAGTCACAAGGTACCCAGACGTTTGGTCAAATGTTATTTTTCATTTTACCTATATGGGTTTTTCTGGGTAAAGTTACCATTTAACTAAGTAGATTGAAGAGAACAGATTGTCTTCCCCACTGGAGATAAACTTTAAGTTGTCAGGGCCAGAATGAGCAATGAATGAGTAAGTGTGGCCCCTTCCTGACTAACTGATTCAGGGCATTTGCTTTCATCTACCTTTGGACCTGGACTTCCATTTAAACTTGTATCATAAGCTCTACTGCTTGTCAGGCACTTGGACTTCATCAAATCTCTGAAATTGGAGTTGTAAGATATAAACTACCAAATATGGGTAATGAGAACCAAGGTAGGGCCCTTTGCAAGGTTTTTATGTGCCTTTACCCACTAAACTCGTTCTGTAGCCCAATGACTCTTAATCTCTGGGTTGTAACTGACATAGGGACGGGGTTGCATTATAGATATTTACATTATGATTCATAACAGTAGCAAAGTTATAGTTATGAAATAGCAACGAAATAATTTTCTGGTTGGGGGTACACCAACATGAGAAACTGTCTTGAAGTGTTGCAGAATTAGGAAGGTTGAGAACCACAGACTAGCCTGTCTTTTAAATTTCTGTGTTTAGATCTTTTATGTACTGGTTTCTCTTCTCTGGAATTTATTTAATGTTTAGTTCTTGTTATGTTAGATTATTTGGTGAAATATATCACATACTATTTTGATAAACTGAGGGAATCTTGGATTATGTTGCTCTCCTCAAAAGAGAGGTTTTATTCTAAATGGTGACATGTCTGTTCAGAATCAACCCCTTAAACATCACTCAGATCTAAACTGACTCATGGTGACCTTGCAGCCCTCAAAGGCTTTAACTATTTCCATTTTCAGAATGTAACCCACGAGTTCCTAATGGGAGTCAGCAGTGTTTACTTAGCTCTTTCCAACATCCCAATAGCAGCTTCTCAAGTGAAACTTAAGAATACTTTTTACATGTGTAACTATAAAAATATCTACTCCTTCTACAACTTCTCTGTGCCTTTCTGGTCTTAGAAATAATATGAATGCATTGTTTCTGTAGATGTCTGCCATATGCACAGCCAGCTCTCTGTGCCTTTACTCTCAACAAAAAACTTGTGTTTCAAGTC
Organism: Uromys caudimaculatus; assembly: GCA_028551405.1. NCBI lineage: Eukaryota > Metazoa > Chordata > Mammalia > Rodentia > Muridae > Uromys > Uromys caudimaculatus. The sequence goes on along the minus strand of CM052714.1, from coordinate 49,980,862 downwards.
GTCACTGCCCTGGTGACCATGACCTCCAATTTGTATTTCCACTCATTGGAAGCAGTCTACATTTTTGCTGGATCACTGTTTCTTCTCAGCATTCTGGTAATGTTTGATTCTTGGTCCTTAGTGGCATTCGCCTACAGCAAGCATTGGCTTGGAGAATGTTGACTTATCTTCATCATTCTCTTTCAGAAACCTTGGTCAATGTTTACACTTTCAAAACTCGTGTGTCTTATTCTACAGTTTGTATTATTTTGGTTATTTTGGGGAAACATGATTAATTCCACAATACACTACCCCAATAAAAAGCTGAAGTCTCGTCTGGAATGTCCCTGGGATGATCCACATGAAAGGGCTTGCTTTTAGCTAGTTATAAACACAGCTATCAAGCAAGGCATCTTAAGTCAAAGAAGCTTGGGTTTGTCAAAATGTTAGTTTAGAAATGAGGAAGTGATTAGTTAACTGAAAAGATGAGTCAACAGTTATTCCAAATAGCTCATTTAAGTCAATTCTGAATCCTTATAGTTTATATCACGCCTGTCTTTCTATCTTACTCCTCATCCTCCCTTTCTTTACCTTGTGCCTCTCTCTCCCTCTCCCTCCCTTGCCCCCCCCCCATGTATACCTATATATAGGTACACATATATATGTAGAGGACAGAGATCAGTCTCAGGTGTCATTCTTCAAGAGCCATTCACCTTGTTTTTGGAGACAGGGATTCACACTAGGACCTAGAAATCACTGACTAGGCTAAGTGAACTGTTGAACATGTCCAGGTATCTGGCTGTCTTGGCCTTCCCAGAGCTTGGACTAAAAGAGCACACCACAGTGCCTGGGTATTTACTTGGCTCTTAGAGATCAAATTCAGCTCCTTGTGATCAAATGGAAAGCACTACTGGCTGAGCTGTTCCTACAAACAACTATATTTTCTTAGTTGGTATTAAAAGTATGGTAAAATAATAATATATATTTAGACATGAATTTTTATTATTGAATCTAAAGAACATAACCAATTCACTCATGTTTCATATCACACATGCATACCATACATGGTATAAAAATTAAGAAGCTATAAAAGTACATTTCTTACTTCTTTATCTATAAAATATTAATGAAAGTTGAATAGTGTTCACCCTAACTACGTATTAGAATAAATTAAATTGTACTTTATTTCAGGCAAAATGGCAATAATACATACTAATAGATCATCAAAAGTAGGTCAAAACTTAAATTTAGGAATTCTGATAATAAAAACCATGGAAACAAACATTACAATGCCTTTTAAATAAATTTTAAAAAACACCCAAAACAATAATATAAATATGAAAACAAGAAAACAATTCAAGTAGTTTGATTTAATAGGGATCTTTATGGACAAAGTTATGATAATTATGAAATGAATCTTTATTGGAATACTCAATTATATGCATAGTTTGATTTATAACTAAAGTCAGCACGTGTTGGAAATTACATGTTTACAGAAGGCATGAAGCAAACCAAATGAAAAGTGGAGTGAGCACTTCACTTTCAGATATAGTAACATGCGAATTAGGAATTGTTTCTAACGCTGTGTATATTTCATGCTTGCAGATGAAGAATAGACTTTACACATAAAAATTGAAATTTCTATAAACATAATAGGTTGTATTAAGCCAGCCATTATGCCAGATACGATTTTCATTTAATGTCAGAAATTGGCTTTTGAAGATAGCACCTTAAAAAAAAAAAATCGAAGCTTTCATTTTTTTTTCAGCTTCTAAATTGATTAAAGTAGAAAAAGAAGTGTTAAAGAGTTTTAGGAGCATGGTCATTCCAATCTCCTATTTGCAGGTGGGGCAGGTAGGGCTTGGTTTTTGTTACACAGAAAGGAAAAGGAGCGATGAAAACCAGTAATAAAACAGTAACTGTGTCAGAGGGAAAATACCCAGATCCCAGCTCTCCAGCCCTTCATGATTATAGTGCAAACACTGTCTTCTGAACTAAGAAGGGAAAGAGTCTCTTTCTCTTTAAAGTGCCACAGCAGAGGAGGGGAGCCAGTCTCTGAGATTTGGGAGAGCTGCCTCCTAAGGACTGTGTGGTACAAATGGGAAAGCCACTCATGTGGAAAGACAGATATCTGAAACTCGCAAACATGGTCTTCAGTGCTAGGAGTAATAAAAGAAAGGCTCTCGGAAGATGTTATCCACTCATGAATCTGTGCAAGGGCAGCTGGGGAAATCTAATTGTGAGCATATAGGAACTCTGCTCAATAATTCTTCAAGCATTTGGACATGTTTTATTCAGAATGCTTTTGCTTTTCTGAAAGCAATAAGGGAACACTTGTTTGCAGCAAATCAGAGATGGGGAAAATGCAGCGCCTTTAACGCGTTGTGCCCTAGGACCACTGCAGTTTACTTGTGAGGCGTTTCCCTCTATATTATCTCAAAAAGAGCACATCCCAGTGGTATACACTCTGCCTTCTCTCAGTTGTATAACTGACATGGGGGGTGGGCAGGAATACAAATCCTGCATAGAACTTCAGCAAAGCCTTCTCCTAAAAACTCTTGTCCAGATTTGACACATGATGGCCACCTTCTCAGAAGAGGTTACGCCAGACTGCTTGCCACAATTGTTGCAGGGTTTTATTCAAACCACTTCTGTCCATTCATGATACATTTAATTAGAAACATCCTTGCAGGTCTAGGGAAACTATTCAGTGAATCAAGTGCTTGTCATGTAAGCAAGAGGTCCTGAATCTTGAGCCCCAGCACCCATGTATAATGACAGCACAGTGGTAGGACTTGTTATAGAGCAATCTCAACACTGGGGCAAGATCCTTGGGGCTTTCTGGCTGGCTAGTTTAGAGAATCGGTGATCCTCAGGTTTCATGACAGACTATTTCTCCAAAATAAACTAGATAGTGACTTGAGGAAGATGGCAATTGACCTCACGTGTGTGTGCATACACATACACAAAAATACCCTAGCACCTAAATACACGCTTCCCTGCACAGAACACACACACACACACTCACATGCGTGTGCACACACATATGCAGATGCACACATACACACACACTCCTCTCGGTGACTGATGCTTAACATTCATTTCAACCTGGATAAATATCTATTAATTAAATGGCCATTTTATTACACATCTCTCTGAATACTAATATACTGGCATGAATTAGGTCAAATTCCGTACTTACCTAGTTCCGGTGGGAATATTGCTTACCAGTGTATTATTATTACAATGCACAATTTACTTAACCTCCTTCTACATAATTTTATCATCTATAAAACTTTATGATTGTTCTATAAATCATAACATCCTTTTATAGAGCTAAATATGTCATAAATGCTACTATGGTGTTTACTAACTTACTATTTGTGGCTGAAAGATTAGCCTTCATCTTTTAGATTTCTGCAACTGTTTTTCTTCTCCATTTTTTAATTTAATCTTTCATTTATTCATTTTTTTACACTCCAGATTTTATTTACTATTCCCTACCCTCTCCCCGGTCCACCCTCCGACTGTTCCACATCCCATACCTCCTCCCCACCCCCTGTCTCCACGAGGATGTCCCCACCTCCCAACTCCCACCCAACAGACCTCCAAGCTCCCTGGGACCTCCAGTCTCTTGAGGGTTAAGTGCATCTTCTCTGACTGAACCCAGGCTCAGCAGTCCTCTGCTGTATATGTGTTAGGGGCCTCATATCAGCTGGTGTATGCTGCCTGGTTAGTGGTCCAGTGTCTGAGAGATCTCAGGAGGTCCAGGTTAATTGAGACTGTTGGTCCTCCTACAGGATCACCCTCCTCCTCAGCTTCTTACAGCATTTCCCTAATTCAACCACAGGGGTCAGCAGCTTCTGTCCATTGGTCAGGTGCAAATATCTGCATCTGACTCTTTCAGCTGCTTGTTGGGTCTTTCATAGGGCAGTCATGATAGGTGTCTTTTTGTGAGTGCTCCATAGCCTCAGTAATAGCATCAGGCCTTGGGACCTCCCATTGAGCTGGATCCCACTTTAGGCCTGTCGCTGGATCTTCTTTTCCTCCTGCTCCTCTCCATTTCTATCCCTGCAGTTCTTTCAGACAGGAACAATTATGGGTCAGAGTTTTGACTGTGGGATGGCTACTCCCTCCCTCACTTGATGCCCTGACTTTCTGCTGGAGGTGGGCTCTATAAGTTCCCTCTCCCTACTGTCAGGCATTTCATCTAAGGTCCCTCCCTTTGAGTCATCAGAGTCTTTCAGTTCCCAGGTCTCTCATGCATTCTGGAGGGTCCCCCCAACCTCATACCTCCTGAGGTTGCCTGTTTCCATTCTTTCTGCTGGTCCTCAGGGCTTCAGTTCTTTTCCCTTACCCAATCAGGTTCCCTTTCCCCCCCTTTCCACTTTCCTTCTCAGGTCCCTCTCTCCCTCCCCACTTATGATTGCTTTCTTTTCCCTCCCAGTGGGACTGAGGTATCCTCACTTGGGCCCTTCAGCTTGTTGACCTTTTTGACTTCTGTGGACTGTGTCTTGGGTATTCTATATGGTTTTATTTTTTGCTAATATCCACTTATTAGTGAGTAAATACCATGCATGTCCTTTTGGGTCTGAGTTACCTCACTCAGGATGATATTTTCTAGTTCTATTCATTTGTCTGCAAAACTCAGGATGTCCTCATTCTTAATAGCTGAGTAGTATTCCATTGTGGAAGTGAACTATATTTTCTGTATCCATTCTTCTGTTGTGGGATATCTAGATTGTTTCCAGCTTCTAGCTATCACAAACAAGGCTGCTAGGAACACAGTGGAACACACACCCATGTGGCATGGTGGGGCATCTTTTGGGTGGATTCCCCAGAGTGGTATTGGTGGGTCTTCAGGTAGATCTATTTCCAATTTTCTGAGGAACCTCCAGATTGATTTCCAAAGTGGTTGTGCAAGTTTGCAATCCCACCAGCAATGGAAGAGTGTTCCTCTTTCTCCATATCCTTGCCAACATGTGTTATCACCTGAGGTTTTGATCTTAGCCATACTAATTATGTAAGGTGGAATCTCAGGGTTGTTTTGATTTGCATTTCTCTGATCACTAAGGACTTTGAACATTTCTTTAGATGCTTCTCAGCCATTCCTCTTTGGTGAAGTCTCGGTTTAGTTCTATACCCCATTTATTGATTGGGTTGTTTGGTTTTTTGGTGGTTAGCTTCTTAAATTCTTTATATATTTTGGATAGCCTTCTATCAGATATGGAGTTAGTGAAGAATTTTTTCTCAATCTGTAGGTTGCTGATTTGTCTTATTGACTATGTCCTTTGCCTTACAGAAGCTTTCCAGTTTCATGAGATCCCATTTATCAATTCTTGAACTTAGAGCATGAGCCATTTTAGTTCTGTTTAGAAAATTTCCCTCTGTGCCAATGAGTTCAAGGCTCTTTCCCACTTTCTTTTCTACTAGATTCAGTTTTTCTGGTTTTATGTTAAGGTCCTTGATTCACTTGGACTTGAGCTTTGTGCAATGTGACAAATATGTGTCTATTTTCATTTTTCTACATACAGACAGCCAGTTAGACCAGCTTTATTATTTTTGCAAATGTTTATCTATAATAGACAAATCTCAATGTACTGCCAGAATGGGTCAGTGACCAATTGGTTCTTTTATTGTTGTTACTTTGGTTATTACTTTTCCCAAGACATAGATTTAACTTTAGTCTCTCATATAGCTTGATAGGGTTTGGTATAATTTCTATTAGTGATGCTAACCCTTCTCCAACCTGACCATCTAAGATTCTGAAGGCAGACACAAGATGTTGAAGCTCCTTTCTTATTCCTAGACCTTCCTTCATCCTTTAATGTGGTTCTCAAGAAAAGGTCTCAGATGTTACTGCTGCAGGGATGATTTAACACTTCCAGGAATTGACACCATACTCCTATGAGAAGTTGTTCAAGAGTGTGTCTGATTATTATTAATATTAATATTACACTACTAAATATAAACAAGACATTGGGACTCTCAGAATACCACAAAAGGAAAGGTATGTACCTTTGAAGATAGCCATTCAGACAGCATTGTACTTAGTTTTGGATAGTAATCTGTTTAAGAGAAGTAGTGGATAGAGAAAGATAAGCGGATAGAGAAAGTAGTGGATAGCAGAAAGAGAAACGCTGGAGAAAGACTTGGTTTCTGTGACAGAAAGTACTCCACCCATTAAAGGATGGTTGTTGGCTCAGTCATTAAGTCAGAATGGGCAGGTAGTTTCTCTCTAAATTTTAATGACTTCCCATAACAGTCTGCAAGGCTGGACAGGAAGTGAGGGCATGATACAATGATAAATTGTCTTCAGATGGTAGCTGGTCAGAACAGCCCATTGACTTGAAACTGGAGTTACAGGCAGTTTGGAGTCAGGACCTCAGAAAGTCCTGAGCTGTCTTCCTCCTCAGAACTGTTATCATAAGCTACAAGTTCCTTTCTTCCACTGCCCTGATGAAAGCCTTTCCCTTCCCCTATTTGTCCCAGAAGGCTTTGCAGATTTCCTACTTTATCTTCTCAGTTTCTCAGTATAGATGTGCAACACTGGCTCCCTCTTTTTTATGACAAATGAAGACAAAAGACTGTGACTCTTACTTTGAAGGCCCAGCAAGCTAGGGATTATATATCAGATGTTGAAAGAAAGAATGCTTAGATTCAGAAAGGGTCTTTGCCATTGCTCTGTTTTAGTGATTTTATGTTTTGTTTGCTCATTCTCAGTGTTTTACCTGCACTGTGAAATGTTTGCTTATATTTGTGCATACATACATGGCACAGTCATATTTTACAATCCACCTACAGACAGAACCTGACATCATCCTGAAGAAGAGAGTCAATCCCAAAGAACAATATCATGGCAAGGCCACCCTGTTATTATAATAAAATGAAAAGAGAAGCAAGACCACTTTGTATGTTGTATAGTAGATAAGAACAAGGCCACTGTGCACATTACACCACAATGTAAAACCTACTTGCTGGCTAACGTAAGTGACTGCTGCATGGTGATCAATGGTATCCTTATTCACTTTACTCTGTCCTGTCACTTGGTGAGATTTATTAATAGATCTAATCATGGAACTGTGCTCTGCTTTCTGATATTATCTAATGCATGGGCAATCTGTGCTCTCTTGACTCTACATGGAAAGCACTTATACAGAGCCAAGATTATTTTACTTAAGGAAAATGAAGTATATATTCATAGTATACAGTATGAACTTTCAGAGAGATAATTTCTGTCAAGTATCATATTCCTTTATCATATTCATCTTCTGTATTCTCCTGTTCTCCCATTTTTCCTTACCCCTCTCACTGGTTTCTTTCTCCAGTTTCCCTTTGCTTTCATGTCTCTCTGCTTATATAATTTATACATATATACATATATGCTATATATGCAAATATATGTGGTTAAATATATAAAAAACATATATATAAAACTTTCTTTATCTACTATATATATATTTGTGTTTTCTTATTATAGTGGATATATATATAATGTATAAGACAAACAACCTAGGATCCACAACACAAAAAACCATGAGATACTTGTTTTTCACTGGTATATAACAGATGCTCAATAAACATGCTATAAACATGTTACAAAATGCAAAATACTAATATAAGAATGAATCAGCAACATCACGTCCAAGACTTAAGATGATTATAAATCCAAGTTGAGAAAAAAAAAAGACAAAGGAAAGACTATACTATATTATGGAACCAGAAGACAAAACTTCACACATGTGAGTTCTTCCTTATTATTACTAGCTTATGTATAGAATCTTTAAAAGCTGTGCTTTATAGTGCACAGAAAAAATAAAGCTTATGTATCTAAAAACTTAATGTTAAAGAAAAGCCTCAGTGGTCCACAAATAGGCATTGTTTCATTAAGTTTATTAAGTAAATTGCATAAATAAAGCAATGCATTTGTTGAAACCAAACTTTTAATACAATAAAAGACCTGGACCAAGAAGATAGCTCAGCAGGTAAAGATGTCTGCTGTTAACCTTGACAAAATCCCTTATACTTCATGTGAGAAGGTAAAAATCAATACCTGTAAATTTTTCTTTAAGCTCCACATGTATGCCTTGGCTCATGCCTACTAATTTATAAAAAGTCAATGTCTTTAAAAGTATTTTAAAAGATGACTCGTTATGCTCATTTATAAAACGGATCTTTGTTACATGCATGTGGATGCATATGGACCTGGGTGTGGGGGCACACGGATAGGTTTGGAAGACAACCTTGACTATCACCTCTCATCAGCTGTTCACCTTATCCTTAGACACAGAGTTTTTCATTGGCCTGGGGAATCCCTATGAAGTCCATGCTGGCTGGTCAATGTGCCCTGGGAATTTCCTTGTCTCTGCTTCTGCAGTGCTGAGATTACAGGCACCTGCAGTCACACCCACATTCCTTTTAGGTGACTTCTGAGATCCTGATGTCTGCAAAGCCAGCACTTTACTGATTTGAGCAATTACTCCAGCCTCCTGACCCCATTTTCTTTTTTAGATAAGGTGTCATCATATAGACCAGGCTGGACCAAACTTACTGTGTAGCTGAGGATAAACTTGAATTTCTCACCCTCCTGCCTCAACTTCTTATTTAATGTTGAGGTATGAATCCGTGCTTGACAGGTAAGCACTTTACCAACTGAGTTTAAGTCTTGAGCCAGACAGTTTGTCTTTTCATTCTTTTCTACTTACTCACAGAGTAGAACTTTTAAATTTTGACAGTATACAACACAATAATTTTGTCTTTGTGATTCACGCTTTTGGTATTTTGCCAAACACACTGCTCACCAATCCTAGGCTGCCTGGAGCATTTTTTTCTTCTAGAGGACTAGAGTTTGAAGTTTACATGCATCTCTGCGATTGAGTGTGATTCTAGTTTTTGATGTTCTTACTATTAACAGTTTGAAAGTCTAATCCCCTTCTGACCATATATTTGAGCAAGTCAGCTCACTGCTCTCTATTTTTACACAGGCAAGGAAAATCAAAGACGTGAGTCTGCATCTACATGCAAAACCCCTCAGCCAATGCCAGATACTCCCTCTATAAAGAAATCCAAAATCTATCTCTTTTCATTTCTGATATCTTTCATTGCTACCCAGCTCTGGTAGTCTGCTGTGTTTTGACCCAAAAGCCTTCATTATGTAAGTAATAAAACTTTTCATACCTTCATGATATGTGTGTGGTGTCATCAATCTCGACATCCAAGTCAAATTTTGCCTGGCATCCATCCTCTTTTTATAATATTTGCTGCTGTGAAAGAAATGTCTGGAAATGACCATCACCCTGGGTGCCTTTCTTCTATTGCTTTGGCTTGCTAATAGACCAGCTACCTGCTGGCCAGCCTGTGCTCTGAGCTCTGGTCTGCTGGCCAGCCTGTGCTTTAAGCTGCTGTCTCCTGTATTGCTGGCTCATGGATCTGTGCTTCTTGGTATGCAATTTCTTGTTCTACCAAGCCTCTGTGGTGGAATTAGCTGACCTCAGTCAGAATTTTGGTTAATTGGCCTTTAAGGACAGCTGCATAAAGATTATAGGGCCTTCTTGAAGTGACCCACAGTCACAGGTCTGAATTCACATTTGTGTATCTCGAATGAGAGGGCTTGTCTTGGTCCCATTATCAGCTCAGGCCAAGTATATAGTAGTTATAGATCCTTGTCACATATTGTCCCTTGTTCAATACAGTTCTTGAATGAACAGTCCTGTGTGGGCTCATTAACTGGTACTTGTTCTGCAATAAAACTAGCTACTATTTGGAGACCAGTCATTACAGGAAACCTTCGGTTACCAAGACCAATACTCTGAAAAGCACACTGCTCGCTAGCTATGGCTCCAGAATTGCCTTTTACTGTTGTCTTGCTGTTGCCTATGACTTTGTCCATGACACTGCTGCTATGGCAAAGCTGAGAGTTCATTCAAGTATTGTTTACAACCAGGATTCTAAACCCTGTAGGGTAATCATTTCTATGCAAAAATTTATCAGACTCTCCTGAACTATCAAAACCCAACGACACATGAAGGCGGGAGGAAGTCTCAGGGGAAGGAAGGGAAGGAAGCAGGAGGGGGGGGAGAAGAGGAGAGGATAGGAAAGGGAAAGGACATTCAAAAGGAAACACCAAACCAAACTTGCTTATCAAGAAAAGTGTGATACTGAATTCTTAATGTTTCCGAGAATTATGCCTAGATAAAAAACATTATTGGTCAATCTCCCTCAGGTTAGGAGAGCATAGCCATAGGAGAAAACATGGGTAGACTGCTGATTTTTTCATTTCATGTTTAGGTTCATCATGACTGAGCCTCAGTAGGAGATTAAAATGGTATTTGCTGCTACAAACTCTAAAGTGGGGGTCATACAGTTGACTTTTGCAGATCTTGTCTGCTGGACCTGGGATCTGAGGACCTCAAAGAATGGGGCATTTTATAGTCTAAGACTATAGATAACCTTATTCCAGTTTCAGTGTACTTTTATACTCGAATGTATAAAAGAAAGCAATGATCTAAGGAAGGGTGTTTGAGTTCAAAAACACATGATAAAAAACAAACATGTAAATAAATGACAGTAAGCACATACTAAATATTTAATAGAGCAGCCCTTTTCCAGAACTTTCTCAGGACAGAGCAAATTGAAACACAGTTGCCAGGCATATGCTTTAGATTTTATCTGGGAAAGCAAGAAAGCAAGGCAGAAGGCCATATCCAGATTCAGAGTACATTCACCAGATTGGGTTCTATAGCTATGTTCTGACATCTAACAAGAATAAACATGTCCTATAAATTGAATGTAAATGTTTGTGACAGGAGATATGAAATCAAATCCCAGCTAAGAACAATCCAGGGAACAAAACGCACTTGAGGTAAAGGTTCCCTGCCTTTTTTTCCTGGAGCCTCTCTCAAGATCCTCAAGGCATTGTTCACTATGTATCATTCTGTCCACCATGTTCCGACAGCTAAGAAACAGCATCACGGGAAAGCCAGACTCATATTGGGTTCCTGTAAACTGGTGTGTCTGGCCTTTTGACTTCAGATATTGAACTGTTATTTGCAACTGCTATTTTTGTTTCTTGGCAGTGGTCCTTTTACTTTGTCTTGTCCAAAATAAAGGAACATTCATCGTGCTTCATGTCAACTCCTTAAGGAGGAGGTTGGGGTAGGGGGCTAGCCATGTCCTTGCCATGCCATTGAGAACCCTACAACAAGGATCCTAACTATTCCATATAATCTGCAATTTAGCACAGAATATTCCAAACATGACTTCCAAACAGTGTCAAAAATAAATCTCCATTTTAATCGGATATGGTAGCAAACAAACATTGCATAAAGAAGTTTGGGGTTGTGATTTTTTTCCTTTAAAATATTATTTTGCTGTTGAAATGAAATGGAGCTTGAACCGTTTTGGAAAAAAAAAAAAGAAAAGAAAACTCACTCTAAAATCCCGTGAATGTAATAGAGGCTTTCTTCAGCTATCATGATGTAAGAAAAATAGATTACAATTGAAAAATAGCTTTCATCCCCTTAGAGCCCTCTGAGACTTTCATTATTTGTATTTCTCTTTTGGTAATGAAATTATGAGGTTTGACCTTCCACTTAGAGATGAGAAAATCCAATCATGAGTTTATATTCCTTCATATTTCTACGAGTCTGGGTACTGCCTGAAGAAGGAAAAGATACGGGAGATCTCAAACTTATGGAATTTGACCCTTTTTTCTCCTTTTTCTTTAATCTCAAAGCTTGAACATTGAGACCATGTCTCCTACTCAAAATACTGCTTTTGGGACAAACAGATCAGCATGTTTTGTGCCCATAAGCATCAATCAGGGTGGACTTTTATCCTGAAGCAAAGACTCCAAGGTCTCCAGACATCAAGATAGTGGCATTAATCACTTATACATGTTGGGTTTGCTGTGGGCTGACACCACATACCAGAAACATTATTGTCTGCATGTGGTGGCTCAAAGCAACTTCTGTGTGCCAATATTGGCAGTGATGACAGCCACCATGGCAAGAAAGCACTGTGAGTCTTATTCTAACCATGACATCCTTCTGCCCCCAAATGATACATCCTTTTCACTCCTGTCTTTTTAATTAAATCTAGTTTCCAGGTTATATAAAATTTCAAGGTCATGCTTATCATATGGTTTAAAGTGCACAAGGAAGAGGCAATGTGTGAATTTTGATTATAATATAGCACAATAGACAAAGGTAACTTGGCCAAACCTACTATTTATCCTGAGACGATAAAGGCATGTTTCCCAGGTTCTGTGATTGCACTCTACAGCAGTGAGGCATTCGATTTCTCTGTGTGCTTCTGTTAACATATCTGACATACAGACAACAGGGGTTGGTATCATGTTATGGGCTGAGATCCTTCTAGGGGTCAGTTCAAAAGGGAAGTTGGGATACTGGACAGGATTTGTCATGTAAATCTCAAGTCTCTTTGTAAAGTATTAATGAAAATCCTATTTTCTGCACATTCCTGTCTTGGAGAAATAAGATTTCCAGGACAAAGCCATTCTGAAACCATGTGAGCCACTGTCTCCTGCTCCCAACACCATCAGATAGCATCTCTTTCCTCCTGTGCCTTGCCCTTCTGTAATGGACTGTCTTCTCCAACTATGAGCCAACATAAGCCGTCTCTTCCTTAATTAGCTTGTATTAGACATTGCTGTCAGTTACAAAAACCATAGCAACAGAGCTGTTACCTTTCCTTCACCACTAGTTAAGTGTTTTGTTTTAGAGACTAATGAAATATGGCCAAACGGAGTACCCAATATAGAATTACAGATTAAAAAAAAAAAAGTTCCTGCTGTGCTAATGATTTAATGATTTTAGCTCTGGAACATTCTGAGCCTACTCTGACCAATGATAATCTACAAGTATTTATCTGGCGTTATGTCCCCATCAGGATGACAAAATTCTTTGCTTATATTTTAAAATTTGGGGTCAGAACAGGCCATACAGATATCTGAGTTTGGACTTTTGTCATATTCCCTGGAGCTAAAACTGTTCAATTGAGTGAATTACAACTAGGTGTAAAATAGTTTAAGTGGAGCTGGAGAGATGGCTCAGAGGTTAAGAGCGCTGGCTGTTCTTCCAGAGGTCCTGAGTTCAATTCCCAGCAATCACATGGTAACTTATAGTCATCTATAATGAGATCTGGTGCCCTCTTCTGGCCTGTGGGCATATATGCAGGCAGAATTCTGTATACATAATAAATAAATAAATATAAAAAAAAAACCAAACAAACCCAAAAACCCCAAAAATAACCTAGGCTCTCAGCCCAAAATGGTTTAAGTAACATGGTTGGTTGGTCTAAAGATAACTAACAAATTTTAAATTTTCCTCTCATGACAGAATGGTCAATGGATTTTATGGATTTTTAAAAAGATATTATTTTATTTATGAGTATGTGACTGTCTTGGGGAGCAGAGAAAGCCCTGGTTGTGTGGTCCTTAGTGAATTTGTGTTGTTGATATGGGTATGGCCATGACCATGCCAAGGAACTTAGGCTCAGACCCAAGAGAAAATGGCAAAACCTTCACTTCTCCTCCTGGAGTGAAGCTCAGAGAAATGGTAAAATCTTCCTCAGGCGTCTGAGGTTGAATTTTGATGGTGTATGCAGAAAATACCCACCATAGATGTTCTTTCATTCCTTCTGTTCTCCCACCCTCCTTCCTTGCCTCCTTCCCTCTCACCCTCCCTCCCACCACCAGATGTTTATAGCCTGAAGACTGCTCCCCTACAGAAACTGTTCCTACAATATTAGTTAATCCTGCCTCCTTGACAGGGCTGAATACCATGACCCTGACTCATTGTTTAGCTATATGCAGCAACACCTAATCACTGTCTCTGTTCAACTCTATATAATAAACATATGGAGTTTCTGGGGTACTGTGGTTCCTCCAAGAGAAACCAGTAAATCCAATCCCAGATTTTCTGTAAGTTAGTCATTTTTTTAATGTCTGTACCACTCAAGTCAGACCAAATCCCTGGACACTATACAAGGATGCAGCTTCAGTATGTGTCTGCATGTGACCCGTCACGTGCGTGCCGATTCCTACATAGGCAGGAAGGCAGCACTGGATCCCTGGGATGGAGGTAAAGGAGAGAGGAAAGTGCTCACGTGGATGCTAAGACTAAAAGTTGGGTCCTCTCACAAAGTACAACTCTTAACCAATGAATCATGTTGATAGTCCCTCTCAAAGGATTTTAAAAATAATATTAATACACTTTTAATGAATGTTTTTGATAGAAAAGCCATTTATGGAATTTTAAAATTTTGTCTAGTTTCAAATATTCTTATTCATTTATTCATGCATTAATGCATTGACTGCTTCATCATTGTATGGTACTGGGGACTAAGCCCGGGACCTTGTGCATGCTCAAGCAAGGACTTTACTATAGAGCTACAAGCCCACTGATTTATAATGTTGTAGAACTGATTTCAAGGATGGTATTTGAAAATATGCAACCATGCACACAATTGTACTAGTAGGAAGAATTAAAATTCCCATTTGTTTCCCCACAAAATCCTTGTACTTTTGATTGTTTAGTACTAGAAAGAAATATGGACACCACAGTTACTATAATTAATGCAGTCATGCCTGTGGTCATTTCAACTGTAGTAGCAATAGAAAATGCAGAGGGATCATACTGCTGAGCTCTGAGGACACTTGACGCTTCAGGCGATAACATTTAACTGGTATTATTTCATTTAAGCTGCCTGTGCTTATGAGCTAGATATCACCATTCTCTTCATTGTATAGCACAATGGTCCTCTACCTTCCTTTTTTTTTATTTTTTTTTATTTTACTTTATTTTATTTACATTTCCGATGATTCCCCTTTTCTTTGGAAACTCCGTGTCCCCTCCCCCTCCCCGCCTCTGTGAGGGAATTCCTCCTCCCACC
>CM052714.1:49912379-49965470 GCA_028551405.1 Uromys caudimaculatus | reverse complement strand
AGCTGTGAGGCCCTGTGGCCCAAGCTGAGGTTTCCGGCCTTCGCCGGAAGCTGCTGGCCGTCAGTCTCTGTGGCCCGCAGAAAGCGGGCAGAGTCAGTGAGCTCTGGGGACGCGTTGCCCCTGCTATGAGCTTTTCTGCGTTCCTGGGAGAGAGAGGATTGTCTCCCGGAGCTGCCTGTCTATGGAATCCTAGTGTCCCAGGCAGAAGTTCCCTGCTACAGCCGCCCGCTTTTGGGATCCAGGGGGGTTTCTAGGCCCGCCTACCTCGGTCCCTGTGTCTCGCAGGTTCGGGGCAGTACCTGGTGAGCTGTGGGGTGTGTCTTTGGACCTCTGCTGGGTCTTGCGATCTCCTGCGAGGGATCTTTGTCCCGGCGCTGATTAGCTGAGGGGCCCTGTGGTCCTCTACCTTCCTAATGGTGAGACTCTTTAATATGGTTTCTCATATTGACTCCCTACCATAAAATCATTTCGTTGCTACTTCAAAAGTATAATTTTGCTACGGTTATGAATCACAATGTAAATATCTGATATGCAGGGCATATGATACGTGACCCCAAAGGGGTTAAGAGCCACAGTAGAGAACCATTAGTATGGAGGCACTGAATTAGAGAGATCGAGTTACCTGACCAGTTCCACAGGAAATTACCAGTGAGTTTAGAATCACAGCCCCAACTTTATTTGGATATTAGAAATTCAAAACCACTGTTGAGCAAACCTCAAAATTATGCTGGACACATGGAATTTTTGCTCTCACTTTATTGCAATTGTTTAAATAGTCACATGGGACTGAAAAAAAATCACTTGGTTGAACTGACTGGCTACTGTGGGGTTTCTGTAAGTGAGATGAAGGTATCACCTTGCATTTGAGAAACTGGAAGGCTAAGCAGACACCCTCTATCACCGCAGATGATCATTATTTAAGGAAAAGGGGAACATCAGACTCATTTGCAGGTTATTTCAGGATCTTTTTATGGCTCATTAGCTTTTTCTCTCCCCTTTCATTTTGGTTTGACATCTCTGCGAACATTTGTTCACAATTAATCAAGCCATCCAGTGCAAGGTCATGGAGCATGCCTGGGTTGACACAGCCTTAGCAGTCCTCCTGTTGAAACAGCCTAGTGCTTTCACCCTGCTGACAAATGGGCAAGGAGAATAACTCCCCCACAAAAGGCCAGCATGTTTTTGCTTCAGTATTCTGCACAGAGGCTTTCTCTGCTGGAGCATGACATGCCAGGAGAGACATGGAACTTATTACCCGTCCTCAGTCAGAGGACAGGTGGCTTAATTCCATTCTCTCAATTCCACAGTCTCTTGCACTTTCTATAACTGGCTGTTTAGCAGGGGTACCGCCACCGCTGATCACCCACTACAGCAGCTCTATGTGCCTTGCCTCTATCACTCAGGCCCTACCATGGCAGTAGACTGCATGATGGTGAATTTCAGCCTCTGTACTGAGGCTTTGTTTTCAGAAAAATGAGTCTGTCTGCTAGTATGTGTTCTTCAGCCAGAAGTGGCTAGCATGTAACACTCTGAGCAGAGCTGCAGCCAGTGAGTGATGTGCTAACACTCTGAGCAGAGCTGTATGTGAGTATGTGCTGTGCTGTAGTAGAGCCAGCTTATGTTGTCCCTACAATGGGAGAAGAAGGCAGGGAATATGTTCCTATCTTTTCTTAAAGCTCACCTATAGGATTTCTATCTATTGCCTGCTGTGGTCACTAGCATAGTTGCCCACCCTGTGCTGGCTGCCTATCTGTTTCTGTATTATTTCTTCACTTCCAGTAGTACTCCACACATCCTTCATATTCAGTGAATTTTCTAGAATCTCTGTTTCAGGGATTGCATTGGAGAAATCTTGTAATTTAGCTTAAATATCCCCATGATGCACCAGCAAGTTAGCAGGCATTGAGACCCTAACCATGAAGCAATGATCAAGAACCACTACCTAAAAGACTGCTTAAGTGAAGAGAGTTAAAGGGAAAGACAGGGCAAAAGTCAGGAGTGAATAGTTATTGTAGTGAATCAGACTTTCCCATGTGTGTGGGGGGGCTGAATAAAACACAGCCGCTTCTCAGTTTGCCATCCCTGAGTCTCAGCTCCCAAGTCTAATTCAGTCCATACATTGCTGAGGAATCAATTATGTAATGGAATTACAAAGGATCACAAGAGAAGATATCCTGAAACAAGGAAGTTTGAAAGACAGCAGTGAATGGGATGAGCCATCTTCACTGACAACTTTACCTCCTTTATCATCATTTAAGAGAGTAGTGAGGTTCGTACCTGGGTGTGCCTATGAAGGGGTTTCCATAGAGGATGAACCGAGACAGGGAGATCCATCCTAAATCTGAGTGGTACTATCCTGTAGGCTCTGAGCAGGGAAAGAATAAGTATGAGGGTTTCTGTCTGCCACCAGAGCTGACCCTGTGCCACAGTGCTCCATACTCAAATTCCTCCCAGAGAGAGCTGGTCTTCCAGGAGTACTGACACACAGGCTTGCAGGAGGGACAAGCCACAGTCAGGAAATCAAGATAAGCTAACACCAGAGATAACCAGATGGTGAGAGGCAAGGGCAAGAACATAAGCAACAGAAATCAAGGCTAATTTGCATCATCAGAACCCAGTTCTCCCACCACACCATCCCTGGATACCCCAACACACAAGAAAAGCGTTACTCTGAGTTAAAAATCACATCTCATGATAATGATAGAGGACTTTAAGAAGGACATAAATAACACCCTTAAAGAAATACAGGAGAACACAGATAAACAGGTAGAAGCCCTTAAAGAGGAAACACAAAAATCCCTTAAAGAATCACAGGAAAACACAGCCAAACAGGTGAAGGAACTGAACAAAAACATCCAGGATCTAAAAATGGAAATAGAAACAATAAAGAAATCAGAAAGGGAGACAACCCTGGAGATAGAAAACCTAAGAAAGAGATTAGGAGTTATAGATGCAAGCATCACCAACAGAATACAAGAGATAGAAGAGAGAATCTCAGGTGCGGAAGATACCATAGAAAACATTGATACAACAGTCAAAGACAATGCAAAATACAAAAAGCTCCTAACCCAAAACATCCAGGAAATCCAGGACACAATGAGAAGACCAAACCTAAGGATAATAGGTATAGAAGAATGAAGATTCCCAAATTAAAGGGTCAGTAAATATCTTCAACAAAATTATAGAAGAAAACTTCCCTAATGTAAAGAAAGAGATGCCCATAAACATACAAGAAACCTACAGAACTCCAAATAGATTGGACCAGAAAAGAAATTCCTCCTGTCACATAATAGCCAAAACACCAAATGCATAAAATAAAGAAAAAATATTAAAAGCACTAAGGGAAAAGGGTCAAGTAACATATAAAGGCAGACCTATCAGAATTGCACCAGACTTCTCACAAGAGACGATGAAAGCTAGAAGATCCTGGGCAGATCTCATACAGACCCTAAGAGAACACAAATTCCAGCCCAGGTTACTATAACCAGCAAATCTTTCAATTACCATAGATGGAGAAACCAAGATATTCCATGACAAAACCATATTTACACAACATCTTTCCACAAATCTAACCCTACAAAGGATAATAGATGGAAAACGCCAACACAAGAAAGAAAACGCCAACCTAGAAAAAGCAAGTGTAATCATCTTCCAACAAACCCAAAAGAAGATAACCACACAAACATTTTTAAAAAATAACAAAAACCAACAATCACAATTCCTTAATATCTCTTAACATCAATGGACTCAATTCCCAAATAAAAAGAAGTAGACTAACAGACTGGATACGTAAACAGGACCCAGCATCTTGCTCTATACAGGAAATGCACCTCAGTGTCAAAGACAAGAACTACCTCAGAGTAAAGGGCTGGAAAACAATTTTCCAAGCAAATAGTCTCAAGAAATAAGCTGGAGTAGCCATTCTAATATCGGATAAAATCTACTTTCAACCAAAAGTTATCAAAAAGGATAAGGAAGGACACTTCATACTAATCAAAGGAAAAATCTACAAGAAGAACTCTCCATTCTGAACATCTGTGCTCCAAATGCAAGGGCACCCACATTCATAAAAGAAACTTTACTAAAGCTCAGAGCACACATTGCACCTTACACAATAGACTTCAACACCCCACTCTCATCAATGGACAAATCATGGAAACACAAACTAAACAGAGACACAGTGAAACTAATAGAAGTTATGAACCAAATGGATTTAACAGATATCTATAGAATATTTCATCCTAAATCAAAAGAATATACTTTCTTCTCAGCACCTCATGGTACCTTCTCCAAAAGTGACCATATACCCAAAACAGACCTCAAGAAGATTGAAATAATCCCATGCATCCTGTCAGATCACTATGGATTAAGGCTGGTCTTCAATAGCAACAAAAACAACAGAAAACTCACATACACATAGAAGTTGAACAATGCTCTACTCAATGATAACTTGGTCAAAGAAGGAAAAAAAAAAAGAAAGAAATTAAAGACTTTTTAGAATTTAATGAAAATGAAGGCACAACATACCCAAACTTATGGGACACAATGAAAGGAGTCCTAAGAGGAAAACTCAAAGCTCTGAGTGTCTCCAAAAAGAAACTGGAGAGAGCATACACTAGCCAATTAACAACACATCTGAAAGCTCCAGAACAAAAAGAAGCAAATACACCCAAGAGTAGTAGATAGCAGGAAATAATCAAACTCAGGGCTGAAATCAACCAAGTAGAAACAAAAGAACTATACAAAGAATCAACAAAACCAGGAACTGGTTCTTTGAGAAAATCAATAAGAAAAATAAACCCTTAGCCGGACTAACCAGAGGGCACAGAGACAGTATCCAAATTAACAAAATCAGAAATGAAAAGGGAGATATAATAACAGAAACTGAGGAAATTAAAAAAAATAATTAGAACCTACTACAAAAGCCTATACCCAACAAAACTGGAAAATCTGGATGAAATGGACAATTTTCTAGACAGATACTAAATACCCAAGTTAAATCAGGATCACATAAGCCATCTAAATAGTCTTATAACCCTACAGAAATAGAAGGAGTCATTAAAAGTCTCCCAATCAAAAAAATGCCCAGGACCAGATGGGTGTAGTGCAGAATTATATCAGACATTCAAAGAAGACCTAATACTCTTCAAACTATTCCACAAAATACAAACAGAAGGAACACTACCCAATTCATTCTATGAAGCCACACTTATGCTGATACCAAAACCACACAAAGACCCAACAAAGAAAGAGAACTTCAGACCAATTTTCTTTATGAATATCGATGCAAAAATACTCAATAAAATTCTTTCAAACCCAATTCAAGAATGCATCAAAACTATCATTCACCACAATCAAGTAGGCTTCATCCCAGGGATGCAGAGATGGTTCAATACCTGGAAATCCATCAATGTAATCCACTACATAAACAAACTCCTAGGGAAAAACAACCACATGGTCATTTCATTAGAATGAAATGCTGAAAAAGTATTTGACAAAATTCAACATCCCTTCATGATAAAAGTCTTGGAAAGATCAGGAATTCAAGGCCCATACCTAAACACAGTCAAAGCAATATACCCCAAATCAGTAGCCAACATCAAACTAAATGGAGAGATACTTGAAGCAATCCCACTAAAATCAGGGACTAGACAAGGCTGCCCTCTCTCTCCCTATCTATTCAATATAGTACTTGAAGTTCTATCTAGACCAATTAGACAAGAAAAGGAGGTCAAAGGGATACAAATTGTAAAGGAAGAAGTCAAAATATCAATATTTGCAGATGATATGATAGTATACTTAAGTGATCCCAAAAACTTCACCAATGACCTCCTACAGCTGATAAACAACCTCAGCAAAGTGGCTGGATATAAAATTAACTCAAACAAATCAGTAGCCTTCCTATACTCGAAGGATAAACAGGCTGAGAAAGAAATTAGGAAAACCCTTCACAATAGTCACAAACAATATAAAATATTTTGGTGTAATTCTAACCAAACAAGTGAAAGATCTGTACGACAAGATCTTCAAGCCTGGTGTTCCTGTTGGTCCCCCCTGCTGACACAGCTGAGGCTGAAGCCTGGCTGTCTTCTAGGCGGTGTCACCACTGTTGCTAACCCACTTTACTGAACTGGACTGCTGGTGTATCCATGAAGCGTTTGCCAGTGGATCAAGCTTCCACTGCCTGCTAACCCGTGAACTGAACTGCTGATTTCCAGACAACACAGGCAGGAGTTGCTCCAAGGAGTATTTCTAGACAGGTAGGTCCACTTCTCCCATATCATTTCTTTCCACTCTCACTGGTGGGTGGTGGGTGGGCTTCAAAGGAGATTAAAGCATTAAGATCCATCATTAAAAATAGGTTTTGAAAAATTAAAAATAAAGAATAAGTATGAAAGAAGAGAAAGCCAGGGTGCTGGCATCATCCTCTCAGCTGCGGACTGGTTCATGAAAGCATGATCTTCTCTGCTCCACTGTGCCTTCCCCAAGAGGATGGAAAGACCCTCTGAAACCATGACTCAAAGGTCTCCTTCCACTCTCACGTTGTCAAGGGGAGGTGTTTTGTTGCAGCAACTAAGAAAGCTAAGGAACAGAAACCTCAAAAATGTTTTATTATCTTCTGATAGTCAGAGTTACCTTCCTTGGTAACCAAATTGATACATTTCAGTACAGAAACTATTGTTCTTATCTACTAAACAGAAACTGTAAAATTCATCTTCTCAATATGCTATAAAAACTAGATAAACCCTAAGGTGTGCTGAGATGAAAGAACTGGGTGATGAGTTAGACCTTGTTCACTGGGAGACTGGTTACTCTGTGGAGCTTACCCACTTGGTGATTAAAATTGGTCCTGTATACATTTCATTCCCTGTAGGTCACATGTGTGGGAGTGGAGTGGTAACTGATGATTTTCCACTTAGAATCACACACTCTGACAATTTAATGTCAGTTATGGGTACCAATGGCCACATTCATTAATAACTTACTGAGAGACTTCAAATATGATGTTATTGTACAGTATCAGTTAACAAATACTAACATTCTCTACACCTTAATTAAGCCGACAGTCTTCCAGTGAGCCCACTATTCCACAATACAAACTGACTCCTAGATGTTTTAGCCTGACATTCAATGACATCCTGTCTTTCTTCCAACCTGCTGATTTGCCACTAAAGGACTATTGGAGATTGTAGCTAGGGCCTCTTTCAGTCAGGACAAAAACTCTATCCCCCAGGTATGTCTCTAGACTTCTTTTTAGGTATTGCATGGGTAAGCCTCCTGTTCAGCTGCTTTCACAGCTAGAATCATACACCTATACCATTGTCCCTTACTGAACTAATGTCTTTTATAACTCAAGTAGACATTGCACTCCCAAGACGATTCAAAGATCTCTGAGACTACAGAGAACTGGTTGTGCCTTGGCTCTGCATCACAACTGATATCTCCAGTGGCTTCTCTCCCTCCATCCTCTCCATCACTTTGCAGCTTGGCTCTATGACCTCACTATGTGTGTGTGATTTCTGAAACACACACACACACACACACACACACACACACACACACACACACACACACACACACGCACACACATTCACATTGAGTCTCCCTTACTAGATAGAAGTGTCAGAGTTTAGATTCTGTTTAGCATTTCCATGTTTCCACATTTCCCAGAGCACTGTAATGTAGCACTCTGCATACAGTTCTGTAAACATCAGTATGAAGGAGATACAAGATCTGATACTAGCTTAAACTGTTCCCTGGGATTCTAACTGGAGGACTCCTAGTTCTGTCTTCTGACAGCCTCTCAGATATGTAATTAAGTTTTCTGCATTGCAGTAGAAGGAAACTAATCTCAAGTCTTCACAAGCTCACACATTCCAGCTCAGTGTAGACAGTGCTGGCATTTTCTGCTTTGTAACCTATAATGAAGTCGTCATCTAATGAATAGTGCAGCCCTGTGACTGCCTGGAAATGTAGTCAGCACATGGAGCAAGTCTAATTATAAGGACTCTTGCTTTTATTTTCCTAGTGATTATTGAACAATAATTGATATTTATGTGAAAAATTTCAATGCCATCTACAATTTGTTCACTTTAAGCATATTACAGAAGGTGTCAAGGGCTCCTAGGGAATAAGGTTTACAGTTCTTTGAATGTTTAAGATCTTTATTTTTTCTTTTTTACAAAAGTCCATCTTGACTTCTTATCTACAGTCCAACATGTAAGAACTTAGATGTAGTGTGCTTCTTGCCAAAGGCCAGTAAAAACCAAACCAGACCAAACAAAAACCCAACCAACCAACCAACCAACCAAACAAACAAAAACCTGAAGAAGTGAAGCCACAATCAACCTTTCCTGGATTAACAGAGAAGTGAGACCACAGGACACACCATCACTACAAAAGCTGGGAAGCAGTTGGGAAGATAAAGAGAAGCTTAACTCACCAAATCCAAGCCCAGATGCTGGGCATGGACAAAAACAGCCAAGAATCTGGGTCACACCACTGTGCTACAGAGAGTTTTCTTTCTTGAACTCCCCAAGTCAGCAAATGGGAAACACATTTGCTTCCAGCAAGGGAAGAAAAGAAGAACCATCTTGAAGTACACAGAGCATCCTCAGCTCCTTAAAGGATATGTAACAGGAGAAGCTAGTTAACCACATTTAATTGGCTTAAGGGAAATCCAGGTATCTCTAGCTTCCCTCTTCATCCAAGGCTCACTGAAACATGGAGACCTAACCTAAGTGTATAGTATGTTTTCTTCTTCACCCACCTCAAGAGCTGATCACAAAAAGCTTGTTCACCAAATTCCTGTAGGTGACAAATCATATTACACATAAAAGTCATGTTTCCTGTACACAACAGGATGACGTGTATACATCATGAAATAGTACACTGGAGTAACTCACACATTAATTAACACTGCCATTTTCAGTTGTATTATCTTAATCTTCACATCTACTTAATATCTACTCTTATTGTGATGTAAACAATATAGTACATTGTTACGTGGAAGAGTTCCCATCAACATATTCCTCCTAATTGAAATTTTGCATCCTTTAATCATAATTCCCCTCTTTTTCCCTGTCATAGGTTTGTTTCAGGCTCAATTGTATTCTGCATGTATGAGAATCAGCATTTTTAGCTTCTACATGTAAATGAGGCCAAGCAGTGATTGACTTTCTATGACTAGATCATTCCATTTAACATTACACGCCCACCTCTATCTATGATGCTGCAAATGGCATGATTTCCTTCCTCTGAAAGACAGTCTATAGTACATTATATGTACACATCACATTTTATAGCATTTTTTTCTGGTATGCATGGAATATCATCTCTTGAATATTGTGGATAGTGATGTAATGGACAAGAGACAGTAGGTATCTCCTAAACATAATAATTTAATATCCTGTGGTCTACATCTTATAAGGAATAGCTAAGTAGTTCTATATTGAGTTTTTGCAGTACTATGTATGTTTGCCTCTCATGACTGTGCTAATGTATAGTCTTACCTGCTGAGGTTTCCTTTCTTGTATGTCCTTGCTGACATTGTTATTTAAGTCTTTGATACTATTCTAAATGATGTGTGGTAATGTCACATCATAGCTTTTAAAAATATTCTTCTCTCCTATATTGCATGCCAATCTCAGCTCCTCTTCCTCCTCTTTACTCTCCTCTCCCCCAGATCCACTCCTCTGTTTACTTTCAGAAAAGAGCAGGCCTTCTAGTGATATCAATGAAACATATCATGTTACAATAAGACTAGGCACATCCACTCATTTTAAGGCTGGATGAGACAACCCAGTAGGAGAAAAGGGTTCTAAAAGCAGGCAAAAGAGTCTGAGACAGCCCCCCGATCCCACTGTTAGGGATCACATAAGAACACTAAGCTATACAACCATAACATATGTGTAGAGGACATAGGTCAGACTCATACAGTCTCCTTGATTGTTGGTTTAGTCTCTGTGAGCCCCCTGTGAGCCCTGGTTACTTGATTCTGTGAGACGTTTTCTTGTGTCATTGACTCCTCTGACTCCTACCATCCTACCTCTCCCTTTTGGCAGAGCCCACAAGCTCTGCCTAATAATTGGTTGTGGGTCTCTTCATCAGTTCCACTCAGTTGCTGAATGAAGCCTCTCTGAGTATGATTATGCTAGGCTCCGGTTTACAAGTATAGTAGAATATCATTAGGAGTTATTTTATTGATGTTTAAATTTTATTTATTCATTTTTATTTCACTTTAATTTTCATTTTTTTGCTAGCTGTGTTTGGTTCTCTTCTAGTTTTCTGAACTATCCAGCATCTAGTCCCTGGCTTTCCAGACAGTATCAGATGTGAGCTCCTTTCATGGCATGGGTTTCAAGTTGGATCAGTCTTTGGTCGGCTACTCCCACAAGTAGCCCTCTTACATACAAACAACAAAGATGCTTAGAAAGAAATCATGGAAACAACAGCTTTCACAAGAGCCACACATAATATAAAATATCTTTTGGTAACTAACTAACCAAGCAAATGTATGATAAAAAATTCAAGTCTTTGAATAAAGAAATTGGAGAAAATATTAGAAGATGGAAAAATGTGCCATGCTCATGGATAGGTAGGATTAACATAGTGAAAATGGCCATTTTACCAAAAGTGGGCTACATATATAATATAATCCCCATCAAAATTCCAACACAGTTTGTTACAGGCTTTGAAAGAACAGCATTCACCTTCATATGGAGAAAGAAAATGCCCAGGGTAGGTTAAACAATCCTGTACAATGAAAGACTTTTGGAAGTATCACCATCTCTGATTTCAAGCTGTAGTAATAAAAAATCATATCGCAGTTTTAATTTATATTTCCCTGTAATTGGTAAGGCTGACCATTTCTCTTTTCTCTGTTGGCTATTTGTAAGTCTTCATCGGAGAAATTACTACTAGAGTATTTTGTTCATTGTTAACCAACCTAACAAATATGTTACTATAGTACTAGGCCCGTTCTTTACATACCTGGGTTGTTAACCTTATCATGTATAGGACTGAAATATTTTTCTGCCAACCCAGGGGGATAACTCTTGACTTTGCTCATTGCATCATTTTCTGTGCTGAGTATTTTCAGTACTATGATGTCTTGTTTAAGCTGGTATTATTTTGTTGTCTATACTTTTGCAGTTAGATCCCAATGCTACTGCCATGATTATTGTCATAGATATTTCCAGCTTCTTTCTTTTTGCTTTTTTACACACTGAGGGCATTTATATTCATTTTCACCCATTTCCTTAACGTTTCTATTGATAGTTGACCTGAATCATTTGGCTCTGTCATGTTTTTGTGATCTTGATCTTTTTAGCTATTTGTTGTTCATGAATTTGAAGAAGCTGTCTTTGTCTAGACACACTTTTCATTCCAATGTCTACTGAGGAGGAGATTTTGGGAAGGCCCTTCTGTATGTTAGACAAGTTGACTCAATGTTGGAGGCCTGGAGATAGATAGTGTGGTTTCTTGTTAAGTGGATGATTGGGCTTTGGATAAAAGTCTGAAGAGCTGATCCATATATTGAGAAGGGCCTAATGATTGCTAGATAATAGAAATAGGTCTACAAGTTATTTCCAGGAAGGCATTTATACAATCAGAGATGGCCTGCAGCCTGGATGCATGGGACTGAACTGGCACGAAGATGGTCATTGAACTTGAGAATGTAGGGATTGGCCAGGCAGTGAGGGGGCATGATACTTGGTTGCTTGCCTGGCTTTGGTCTCCATAGCATGCATGACAACTGGTCCATACTGATTATTCTATGGCATTTAAACGGAAGATTGATCTGTCATGTTGGTCAACTGCTTTAGTGCTCCTGGGGCTTGAGCCAAGTGGAGTTTGTGACTATGGGCACTGGCTTGGAACCAGGTACTGGAGCATTTTCTTGTCTACTAAAATGTAATGAATTATAAAAAGATGTACAGGAAACTTAAATATCTGCCATTAAATGAAGTATATCAATCTATAAAGACTAGATGCTACATGATTCAATCCTATAGCATTTGGGAAACAAAATGGAAAGGTTTAAGCAATCAAAAGATTTGTGGTTTCCAGGGAGTAGTGCAGTATGGAATAAGTAGAACACTAGAGTACTGGAAGACAGCAGGGTCCTTCTATCTTGTAGATACTTATCATTATATACTGTGGAAACACACAGAACACTAGCAGTGGTCCCAATGGAACTGTGACCTTTATGTAGTAATGATGTGTCAGTCTGTAGCTTTATTGCTTGTAAAAGTGCACCAGCTAGTGTGGCAGAGCTGTAGAGAACATGTCTGTGCATAGTATGGTAGAAAACTCAGCAGTTTCTCTGAATTCAATTTAGATTACTCGCAATCAATAAAGTTTACTAATAAAATAATTCGTCTTCTAGAACCTAATCATTATTGTCATTCATGATGAAACTGAAAACTTTGTATAAGATCTGTTTGCCTTCAAATCTAACTTCAATAAAAATAAGTTATTTGTAACCGTTACTAATTGAAAATTAGTATAATAAAGTTTATAAAAAATAAATTATTTGGGAAAAATATCACTTTCAATAAAATTAACCTTAACACATAATAGGTTGATTTCTTTTGTTATGAATACTGTATGTTTTAGCTGTCACTCACCAGATTTGAAAGGCTGGGAATAATAAGCCACAAAGAAAGAAAGTTCAGCTTCTCTAAGTAATAAAAAGAAAGTCATCCATATTTAAATTATTGCCATTATTGACATTTTGAAGGTTACTTAGTAAGTTTATAAAAATGTCTTCTGCTTAAAATTCTAATTGTAAATTCTCAAATATGGTTTTTATTTGTCTGAGTGCTTTTATGTGAGATGATAGACTGTAAATGTTATGCTAAATAAATCCAACCTTCTATGCACTAGTTCTGTTAGCTCAGTGGGACAGCCTGTGCTTAGTATGCTGCAAGCACTGGATCCAATGCCCAGTCCCCTAAATAAAACACTGAATGAAGACTTTAGGCATTCATCTACACTTTCTACACTATTTTTTTTCAGACAGTCCTATATAAGATATTTTTATATTAAAGAAAATGAATTAAATAAAGTTATCAATAAATGATTTCCAGGAACTAATATTTCTATTTGTAGATGTATACAGGATTGAATAATGAAAAGCTTCAAAACAAAATTACAATACAAATTCTATGTCTTAAAATTTCCATATAAATGTTAACCTTCAGTGTTTATTTTATACATACTGAACAGATTATATTTAGAAATATATGGGAGGTATTTGTTGTAAATGGGAGGGTTTAGAGAAAGGGAAGGGGAAAATGAAATTATTAGAATCTCAAAAACCAAAAAGAGTTTATTCTAACAACATTTCCCAGAGATAGTAGGGCTGATGCACATGTGACCTCACAAGGGCTGTGACAGTAGGCACAAGACCAGCACAAGCTCCAACCAGATAAAATCCCACCACAGAGGAGAGATAGAAACAAAATCCCATCCATAACTAACAAGCTATTTGCAATTGATACCTGCTGAGAAATGGAAAATCAATTTTCTCCAATGGAACTTCATTTGGCATACCAATCACACTCCACAGCAGGTCTCATACCCAGAAACAGTCAGCCTACACACAACAGACTCCATTTTAAGATGCTCTATCTGTTTTGTTTTGTTTGTTTTGAATATATGTCTTTTGTTTTTGTTTTTTAGGTTGTTTGAAAGTAGGAGAGGGGGAGTAAGAGACAGAATATGAAACTGGGTGGGTAGAGAGGTTGGAACATCTGGGATGAATAAGAACAGAGGAAATATACTCTATGTAAGAAAAGAGTATATTCTAGTGTGTGGCAGATAAGCTTTAAAGTATGTATAGTTCCATGCTACTTAACTCATGATAATATATACAAGATGTGTCTAAATAGCCATTGTCCAATGGTCAGCCCTGAAAACACACATACCAGGAACACTATACAAACTGAGCAGGTTATATTTAGAATCATGTATGGTCACACATACATGCACATAATAATAACTAATGAGAAAAGAGACCTTAAACTTGAAAGAGAAAGGGGAGAGGTTTATAGGTGGGTTTGGAAGGAGGAAAGGGAAGGGAGAAATTACATAGTTATATTATAATGTCAAAAAGAAAAGAAAAATTGAAAATATTTAACAAAGAGAATCTTATGCTGGTGTTTCATTAATGTTTGTTTTCTTCTATTCTTCAAGTTTTGTGAAAAAAAATCCTCATAATCATGTGTTTAAATGACAGAAAGAAGCATTCCAAGAAGAAAGAATAGCTTTTAGAAAGGAATACTTGAAAACTTGCTGCTTGGGCAAACACATGCAACTTTCCCATGTCTACACTGAAATAGGATACTCCCTTTAATTTATCACCTGGTGATAAGCTATCTACATTACCGATCACGGAAAGACAGATGTGTTTTATGATAAATTTCTATACCAAAATCTCCTTTTTGCTTTAACATGCTGGCAGACACATGCCAGGGGCTGGGAAGGTAAAAGTGTTTACTCAATGAGAAGCAGAGAGGGGAAAGTTAGATATCAGCGTGGAGGTGCTTTGAAAACCCGAGAGACAGCATTTTGAAGGCTGAGTTCAAGTATGAAAAAAAAACCTCTGGGTAGAGGAATCTAAAAGAAAGTGGAAAAATGCCACTTGGCAGAAAGGTAAGAAAGCAAAGCATAAAGACTTAGATACTGCAAAGGAGCTGGTCCCAATTTCCTCTCAAATTACTGAATTATATCGTGTCTGTAGCTCTGTGTGTCGTACTTACTAGAGTGTTAAGGGAAAAGCTAATGAAGTTACTGGAACATTGGCAATTATTTTTGAAAAGTCTTCTAGAATTGGGAGGGCAATATGTTAGAGAAGTGCAACTTTATTTTAAGGCTCCAGTTTTTCTGATATTCAGAAAGTACTGGAGCATACCCCCATGTGCATACTGACCAGGTAGTTCAACTGTATAACTTGATAGTAAACAAACTATCTTCATTCACATTGGGCCGAAATTAAAAAAAAAAAAATTCAGACAGTCATCAATCAAGATCAGTAGAGAACCAGGGATTGGGACATTTGTACAAGCTAAGAATTAAGCAGTACCAGGTCAGGTAAAAGGGGTGCATGGGTTATTGTGAAGAAGGTATTGAACTGTTTTAGAATGAAGATGATCAACTGCTTCGAAATGATTGTGGTGCTTACTGTTCACATTTGCCTAGAGAGGAGTGTTGCTTCATGACTAAAAGACTGCTAAGATATTCAAGACAAAGCAAACATAATAAGAGCTAGGCAGATGGCTCAGCCAGGAAACTGCTTACCATGTGAACATG
This sequence comes from Uromys caudimaculatus, assembly GCA_028551405.1. Lineage (NCBI taxonomy): Eukaryota > Metazoa > Chordata > Mammalia > Rodentia > Muridae > Uromys > Uromys caudimaculatus. Next base: position 49,950,152 of record CM052714.1, on the reverse strand, counting down.
AAAACCATCGCTTTTACAACAGCAACTAAAAAGGTACCTATGGTGGCACAGTGTGAGAGTGAGAAAGTGACAGGCACGGTCTGGGAGTCACTAGTCTAGCACAATCAGCCACCTCTACGCATGCACGTGCACACACACACACACGTGCACGCACATATACACATGTGAGTGCACACACCCACACAATAACACACACGAAGTCTGAAGACCTATACATACATACATACATACATACATACATACATACATACATACATATACACAAACACACACACACACAGCACACTCACACATGAAAAATGGAAAAGTACACATGAAGAATGAGATGCTGTCACATCAAGTATGAAGAAAAACCCAGAGCCCCTGCAAAGATTTCAGTATGAGGTCTGTTTGGATGTGCTACGTGCTATCTTCTTAAATGATCCAAGAAGGAGCAGAAAATAACATCTGCAGATGCCATGTGAAAGGGGTGCTGTAAACATCAATCAGGAGCTGGAAAAATAATCATTATTGTCAGGCGACCAGGAATTAAAAGATGTACAGGACATTACAAATGAGGTCTAAGTAGATGATAAGCTGCTAACACCAAGGGAAAATGCACTGAAGCACAGGAGGAGGCTGCAGTTAGAAATGGAGAGAAGAGTGCAGAGGGGTAGTGTAAAGTGTCTGTATCTTCAAGGATGCTCCACAGGAGCATCTGTTACTACATCTGTCAAAAGCTCATGGCTGGGGAGGTCATAGGCCCTAACAGGGCACTATTGGTAATGCTTTAAAGCACAATAGTCATGCTGTCAGACTACCTTTTATATTTATACTCACAAATTTATGCTGTTTATAACCTTGGTCAGAGAACCTTCCTTCTGCAGTGGAGGGTGGTTGAACCTCTTAGCTAGTTGAGCTATCAGTGGTTGATAGTTGTTTAGGGACAGAGAGTCACTTTTCTTTGGGAATGTGGTTGATAGTAGGTTGGCTATGCCACAGTTAAAGGCTCCACACAATCCCATATGGTCAGTGCTAATTTACGGGGATATTAACAATAATGTGGCTTGGTAGATCTCAAGGGGAGTTAGTGGGAAGGAGTAAAGAGTAATAAGACTGTAATTTATTGTATAAATGTATAAAAACTTTAAAAAATAAAGGTAAGTATGAATGCAAACCAAGATTTGAAATATAAATTCCAGTTAGCTAAGTGGTAAAAACAAAAACAACAAACAAAATCTGATTGTAAACTCTAGTTCCAGGGTATCTGATGCCCTCTTTTGGTCTCCGCTGGCACCAAACATATATGTCGTACAATACATACATTCAAGGAAACACTTGTACACAATAAAAATAAGTCTATTTTTATAAAAAGATCAAGAAATAGACAGATTAAGAGAAAATTTCTTTGTGTACAGCCAAGCGTATTCAAAACTTAGTAATATTTAGTAGTTCTGGAGACTGGGTAAATGAATTAGTGTGTAAAATGCTAATGACTCTGTAAGCAAGAGAACCTAAGTTTGAATCAACACTACCGATGAAAAAGCCAGCTATGGCTACATGTGCTTATAACCATAGCACTGAGGGAATGAGACAGAAAGAGATCACTGGCCAGCAAGTCTAGTGAAAATAGTGAACCACGGTTTCAATGAGATCCTGTCTCTAGAGAATAAGGCATACAGTGGTAGACGGGAACACTCAGTGTCCTCTTCTGGCTTCCACATATCCTCCTCCCACCCATGCAAGCTCACACATACAAACCATATACACACAAACCAAACCCAAACCAAACCTAAGAATTGTTTATTCCAGAAAATATTTAAGGGAGAGCTTGTTATAGCAAAGATAAAAGTAGTGTGTACAAAATTAATTTGTTTTTAGAAACTGGTACCTACAAGTTCTTCTATGCTATTAAGATCAATACACAATGGCTGAGGAGGAGAATCAGTAATTAAGATCTCATGCTTCTCTTTCAGAGGAACCAGGTTCAACCCAGCCATATTGAGGACCACAGCTGACTAAGTCTAGTTCCAGGACATCTTTCGGCTTCTGCTGACACCAGACATATGTGGTATAATACATACATTCAGGCAAACACTTGTACACAATAAAAATAAGTAAATATTTATAAAAGGATCAATTCATAATTAGTGAATGATTAGATTAATCAATCTAAAATTGATTAACTGAGGATGTCATTATGTAAAAGAGAATGTTCTAGTTGCAGAGTCCAACAGAATATTATGACACAATTCCTAACCTCATGAAGTTAAATCTCTAATGTAGTCTTGAAAAAGAGAGTGGAGGTGGGAACAAATTTCAGAGATAGAAATTAATGTATCTTGTCTTAAAATGATTAGCGGCTGAATCTACAGTTTATACAGATGGATATGAAAGATCACTAACTCTGTGGACTCATAAGTAAATATGCAATATATGAGCAAATTACACAGAGTTAGGATTTAAAGAGAACATGTTAAGTCCATGTGTTAATAAAATGTGTTTGGTGAATAAGTCAGAAATGGGATTAAAAAAATAAATAACATTATGCATAACTTTATTTCCAACTTAATAAACACGCTGCCTTCTCAACTCAAAGGACCTTTGATAATTGTATTAGTAGTTTCTAAATAGGATCAAGAGTACCTTGCAAATATTCATTATATGAAATTTGTTTAAAGGGAATAAACAAAGAGAAGTAGCCAAACACCTGCTCCTTAATTATATTTCTGGGCTGGTAGGAGCAAAGAGGTCCTGTCTTCACAAAAAGAAACACGTATATCCACATTCTACAAGGTCATCATTCTTCCTCAGCAAATGTACCTGGGAATTACAGAGACAAAATTTACTGGCTGAAATTCTGCCATGTTGCAACTACTGTTTTCAAAAAGGACATTTTTCCCTTTTACTAGCAAATTCCCCTTCCATTTTATGTTCCCAGAAACAGTTGTTTAGCTGAAGAGATTCTGTAGTTATTGACTTTATCTCTCAGTATATATACAAGTTAGGGTGCTTTCAAGCATTCTCTAGTGGTCACTTGGCATCATTCCATTTCTTGTATCCATTCAGGCATAGAGTGAATTTTGTATGTGCCAATGTTCCTAGATTTTGTGTCATTATAGTGAAGTGCTTTGGAGAAACAAGAGTGTAGAGAACTAAATTCAGTCCATTATGTAGTTTTTAAACTCAGAATGGTTAAGCATTTGATTTTCTTAATACAATAAGTGGCACATACAGTTCCCATGGATACTAGAATTTGATCATTTTTCTTTCACCTTCCCACATCATCCAAACCTTGTCTTAACACATCTGATACTATTAACATATGCTTCTGAGGGACTGGTTTGAGGGCTCCTTGTACCCTGTCTCCATTTCCGAACCATATTTCTAGATTAATGGGGAATATATATCATCTGCAGTATATGCATTTTCGGTACATTGTCCTTCATTTATTTTGTGCTCCAAGTTCTAGATTATATTCAACACAAAGAGACTTCTGGGTTTTCCTTCATCTTAAAGCTTGTCATCACTGGAAAACAATTCAATAAGCAGTCAACACCAAATTTCCTCTTCAATAGCTTCTATTGCCCACCTTTCTGTGATAGCCACGCCTGAACTTATAAGTGTGGTCATTACTCTTATTCAGCAGAGCCACAATGAGTGTGCCTCCTCCTCCTCCTCCTCCTCCTCCTCCTCCTCCTCCTCCTCCTACTACTACTACTACTACTACTACTACTACTACTACAATTACACACACACACACACACACACACACACACACACACACACATCTTTTTTTCTTTAATCCTTTTGTACAGTCAAGACTTCATCCCTCTCCCAGTCTGCCCCCTGACCACTCCTCATCGCATATCTCTTCCCAAGTCTCCAAGAGGATGTCCCCATCCCTCACACCACTAGACCTCCCCACTCCCTGGGGCCTGAAGTCTCTCAAGGGTTAGGTACATCTCTCACTGAGGCCAGACAAGGCTCTTAAAAAACAGAGCAGTGGATATTTTCTTCTTTGAAAAGACAATCTGCTTATCAAAGGAATAATCGCTAGAACACACTTTTCTGCTCACCAGGAATGAAATAAAGTAGCACATTATACTTTACTTAATGTTTTCCTTCTTTGTTAAAGACAAAGGAAACACTAAAAAATCTTGCTGTACTTTGAAAGGAAAATATGAGAGCCCACCGAGAAATTTAGGACTACTTTAACAAGCATACTGAGAATGGGTTCAGTATTTATGCATGTGTGAGCCAGGGGCCTTGCGACTTACTAAATATAGAAACATTCTCTAATAAGGAGAGAAAATTTTGAAGAACTATGTTTGTGTTTACACACTGGAGGTTTCTAAAAGTAAGATGGGAATTAGCAGGTCATGTAAATTCTGTTTAAAGTTGACAGTACATACTAGGATCCTCCAAAAGTTGTGTACCACATCCCAGACAGGTACCAATGCTACTATGAACATGGAGAACTTGTGTTCTCTCATTGGCATGGATCCCCCTCAACATCCACATGTTACACTCTGAAAACTGACATGATCATGTCGGTGTTCTTATTAACATTTCTCAATAGTTTCTCATTCTCTGTGGTTCATGTGGCTTAAGATGCCACATACTCCTTTGTCCTTGGCAGTTTTCACTACTAGTTTAACACAACTACTACGTAATGACATACCAGAGGAAAGCTAAACTGGGCAGCCTTTATGTCTGTTGCTTTTTTAGCTAGCTTTGTTTTCTAGCATGTTATTCTGTCTCCTGGGGCTTCTTTTCATTTCCATTTATCATTCTAGCTCATTTAAACATTAGTTCTGCTCAGAATTGCTGCTAGGCTCACTTGACCTAAGTTGCCTTCATAAATTGTCTTGGAAAATTGTATTGTTATTGTATATTTAAATGTTTGGGTTCTTTAATTTTTAGGAAACCTCATAGGATTAGGAGTGTTTATCAATGTTGGCTTTTTTCCAGCACCATTTGACAGAAGAATCTATTGAAAGGCTAAACTCAGACTTAATTGAGAACTTACTAATGGTTCAAATGTTAAAACTACCAAAACCACATAAATCAATCCTCTAACTCAGCTGATCAAGCTACTATATGAGAAGATGGTAACATTTAAATACCCAAGTTTACTCAGCTGGGAATAAGAAGAACCCATATTCAGACAGTTCTACATCTTCAAAAGTGTGACTCTTTCTGCATACAGAATGGAGTTGTTTTACAACTTGCATGAAGGGCTCTCATTATAGCTCTACAACATAACCAGTCTAGCATGAAGCATATGTCGAACTAATTTAGGTTAAGATGTTTAAGAAATGCCCTTCTCCTTTAAAAAGTTTATTTGCCTTGTCAGATAGTAAGCACATCATCCTTGGAAGAGTTTAAACAAAGACTGACTATTCGTTTTCTCCCTGTCTTTGGGATACTTAGCAGGTTCCATGGAATTTGTCCCAGAGACAGAGTTGACCTGGAGGGACTCTAAGAGTTCATGATAATAATTGTGGGACACTTAAAGGGCAATTGAATGGCTGTTCAACGCAGAGTTGAAGCAGACTTTGAGCTGACCTGCAATTTAATACTTATCAAGCCATCTTTAGTGGCTGTAAATCCTACCAGGTAGCCTGGAATCATGGACCGCCTTTCCACTTAGCTTTGCCGACATCCAAACTTAATTGGACCCTAAATGTTTTCCCTGTGGAGCTCTTATCTCCCAAACCAACTGCTTAATCTATTTTGGCAGATATGGGATTCATAGTTCTTTGGGGAACTATAAAATACTTTTTTTCTTAAGTCAGCTTTCTCCAGTGGGACAGTCAAGTGAAAGACTTCATGTTTTATTCTAAAAATGTCCTCTCCAATAGCTATTATGTTATTATGAAATACATTCTAATACGTCTTAGAGTATTAATATCATCTTATGGTGTTTGAACACTGAAAATATTTTCATCAAGTTAACTAAATCAGCAAGATTATTCATGACTATTAAGAACTATTTAACATAATACTAAGCTATCATTAACATTAAATTTAATATTAAAAAGAAGGTAAAGCTTCAACCATGTGAACAAATTCTAAAAAAAAAAGTCTCTTCTATTTTATTTCCCACCAACATTCATTGGCTGAAAAGAGACACTTGGGTGGCTGAGTTCTCCTACTCTCCATGGTTGATTTCACTCTGCTTATCTGATCATATTTCTGCTTTGACTGTGAGAATTTACAAAGGATAATTTACTTTTGTTATTTTTGAGAAATATCTTGTCCTTCAAAATAATCCTCTTCTCTAGATACTCAAATTTGTATAAAGATTATCATTTATAGTTGAGAATATTTCTCTTTGGGGAAGAACACACACACACATACACACAAATGTTAAAAAGGTACAAGTAGCAAGAATTGAAAGAAACAAAGATTTAACATTAAACTAACTTAATATAATGGACAATTGGAAATAACTGTTGATGGATAGATTAATGTTCAATCTGTTGGAGATCAATCCTTCCTTTCATAAGTTTCTCATTTAGAATTTAGGCAGCCCTGTAAGAATATAACATAAATTTATCCCACAGAACAAAATATAGGAAATCTTTGAAAAATTGAGTGGTCAATTAAGTTTCCAGAATAATATTTGTTCTTCTTAGTAGTATTTTTTTGTATTTCATACTCAGGAGATACTTGAATGATGAAAACTAGCTAGAAATGTGGAAAGTAGAGTAAGCCAACTGAAAGTCATGCTTTAAACATCCTTCTTTGGAAAAAAACTGCTTTCAAAAAGCAGGGAAGAATGAAATGGGACAAAAGTGTATGATTTCCTACAAGCTCCACTTCAACTTGTGCTCTTATTTTCTCAGATACTGGAGCGTGAGGGATTGGTACTGTGTTAAGTAACAACCAAAGAATCTGGTGAAATGAAATAGAGAAAGGATCAGGAAGATGAGTGCTGAAAGTTTAAGACAGAAAACAAACAACAAAAACAAAACTTGAGAAAATGTGAAACCCGGGGAGAGGTCATTATCAAATAAGTGTGGGGCAGACAGTCTACAGTCAGGAAGCAGAGAGCAATGAATTCTGGTGTTCATTGCCATCGCTCTTTTATCACCAACCATGCCCAGAGAATAGGAGAGTAGCATTCAGTTTCAGGATGGATAACCCCTCTTCAATTCACTCTCTCCAGAAAGGCCATTCATGTACATGGCTAGTCAAATGCTTACTGGGTGATTCTATATCCAGCCAAGCTGATGCTCAACTATTACAGCATTACATTTTATTAAGACTCTGAGGTGCAATTTAATTTTGGAGAACAGAAAGAAAAGATATTCTTATTGAAAATGAGGGAAACACCATTTTAGATAAATATGAACAAAGGAAACCAGGCTATTTTGTGTATTTAATTTTTCAAATCCTATATATTTATACAATTGTTTAAACAGTTCATTATTTAAACAATTGTGCACAGGTATGCTTTGATCATTATGACATGCATAGCTTCATTTTCTGGAATAATTTCTGTCACACTCAAAAGAGAAAAGTCTCATAATTTAAAGGTGATGTATCTCCTTAATTATGAGAACAGTCTCATAAAGCTGAAAATTCATATTCCAACACTATTTATTCTGTATATTTGTATATATCACACAGATGCCAAATGTTTATAGAATCAGTGCTAACGACTTTAAAGGCACTTAACTATTGCTATTAGTTTATTGCTCATAGAATGGCCAAGGATAACTTTTCAATAAGTAAAACAGTGGCCATGATTTTCAGACCTATGGTGGCAAATATGCACATCTATGGTATGATATATTTTTACTTGTACTCTATGATGTAAATTATATGTGTGGGCACAGGCAGTATATAAACATAAAACATAATACACACACCCTCTCACTCACACTACAAAATAACACCAGTGTAAAGGATGGAATATGCAATTACAGAAACAAGACACAGGCCATTTTTAATGAGTTCATTATCTCAGCTTTTTCCAAATATTATCCTTTATTTCCCCCAAGGTATTCTTATCTAATATGTCTGTATGTCTTCCCAAGACTTGTTAAGATTAGATTTACATGATTCAACCAGGATGTTATTCGTGATCCAGGTCTCGTGCCCTTCCCAGAGATGATAAAGTTCAGATTTTATGAAATGGCTGCACATAGAGCCTGCAGTTGTATTTGTAACTCATGGTAGCCAATGTTCTGCATTTCTTCTTTTTGATGTATATGGGATATCATTTCCACGCAATGTCTATAAAACACAACAGCAGCAGGAAGAATGAAATATAGCTAGAGAGAATATCTAAGTAAGAACAACCTTAATTATCCATAGAAAAATTCTTATAAAATGAGATTTTCCCCAGAAAAGAACTGTATGTCTCTGTTGTACTTTCTAGCATTTTCTAATAACCTATAGACTTTAAATGATCAAAATATATGTAAATTAAAATTTGTTTTTAAACACTCACACACAAAAGACACAAAGACATTTCTCTGTTGGCTGAGAGCTGTGGTGTCATTAGCTGGTACAACTGGCTAACTTTCATTTACAACTTGAGTGGCTTTTCGATAGTTTATAAAACATAGTTTGGGACACATCTGTAAGATTTTTATCAGAGAAATTTAAGAAGAAACAAAGAAAACAAAAAGAAAAAACAAAAACCCAAGTAAACAAAAAAACCCACTGAATATGGGCAGTAGCATCACATAGTCTGGGGTCTTTAGCTACCCATAAAGGGAAAGGATGCTAAGGATCTCTCTCTCTTAGTCAGGTTCTTACTATGAATACAATGTTACTAGCATCCTCATGCTCCCAACACTATTCTTTCTTCAGAGTAACAGGCTGGGCCCTCACTAAATCAACTTTCTTCCTAGAGTTGTCTTGTCAAGGAGTTTGTCATAGTGATGAGGAAAGTATCTCACATAGTTGGCTTCTTAAAGGAAATATAAACACACACCGTTCTGTAGAATAAAACAAATTTCAGATTTACTGACCATAATACATAAAGAAAGCAGAAACAGAACAATATATAATTACTGGAATTTAATACTATTATTACATTTCATGAATGCCTTTAATTCTTTAGTCAATTTTCAAAGAAATACAAAGACAAACATTGGTAGGGCAAGTACAATGAAATGTATTTTATAAAGCAACTTGGAATAGTTGCAAGAGACTCTGGTAGAGTAAGGATGCAATATATATATATATATATATATGTATATATATATCATATATTTAATATATATTAATAAATCCATGCTTTTTGATTATTTAATTATTCATTGAATATTAAAGTCATAAAATAATATAAATCATAATAAAGCATTAAATATTTAATTGAAATATATTATATATTTATTATGCATATCAAAGTAATATATAATATAGCATAATGTGTATTATATATAATATATGTGAAAGCATATATGTATATGCATATAAAAGCCCCAATCCCTCTACACAATACATATACAAACTATACAAAGCCAAAACAAACAACCTCAATTATTGCTACTCATTTTATTTGCTTCCCAGCTATTCACAGTATTTAAAATCCACTATTGCAAAGCTGGGCCTTGGATTTTCAAAGATGTGGTTTGATTCTTTCATAATGCATACATAAAGCAATCTTATTGTATCCCATATATATGTGTAATTATTATATGTCTATAAAAGAGGCAGGAGTTTAAGACTGAATACTGGTTGTTTACACTTCAAACTGTTTTGCTGCACAGTGATTAGTAAGTTACAATTTAAGGAGACAGAATGATGAATTGGATCTCTAGTGACTAAGATGATATTTCTGAGGTAGACTTGATAGGAATGACTGATGAGTATGTAGGAAGAAGTCAAAGTTGTAAGCATCTCGTTGAGGTTAGGCACCAGGGTGAATGGTGATTTCACATAGGAAGGCTATATCTTCCCTCAAAAATATAGCAATAGCTTCAAGCCTTCCTGAGGCTAGGCAGTTTTTACCTGGTTCTCCTGTTAGAAAAGTTAGCCACAGTTGAGTCACTTTATTACTTAATAAGAGGAAACTTTCTAAAATGCTGAGAACCACTGTCTGGATGCTCTGATCCAAGAACTAGAAATCACTTCTCAGAGATGAACTAATTTTAATCACCAAAATCCCGTGTTCTCTGAATTTGCCCAGAATATTCATAACAAAAATAAATAAAATTAAAACATAAAAATAGTTAAAAAAAAAGACCCCAAAACATTAACAAAAGTAAATCAACCACTGCAAAACCTAGATCACAGTTATTATTAAACTAGCTAAGATATTACATGGGTGGTAGTTTGATAATGTGGTTTATACCTGCATTTCTAGTGCTTAAAGTAGGGTAGAAAAGTCATGAAGTCCAGGAGTTCAAGGTCATCTCTGCTACATAGTAAGTTCAAGGCCAGCATGAGCTACATGATACCCTGTCTCAAACACACACACACATACACACACATACAAACACACATACATACACACACACAATTGTTTTTATGGCCATAGTGTGTTATGATACAGACTAATAAAACACTAGTTTATAGACTAAATACTAAATTTTGTTAACATTAGCCTGTAATTATGTCAGCTTACATTAGCCCTGAACTCTTTCTCACTGGTAACTCAAAATCATCAGCTCATCCGTTAGGAAGATGGTGACATCTTACCTATGTCTACATTGAGAACTCAAGTTGATAGTTCTGATTGATACAGGATTTTAGTTGTAAACCAAAATATATCAAACTTCTCAATTTTCTTTGAGATAAAATACTCAGCTAGAAACAGAAAATAACTGTATCTATTTATCTATACATATATTTACAAAAAAAGAATTTTCTTTTCATGGTAATTTGAGTCGTCATGTGAAAAGTAATACATATTAATACACAGGGAGCCAATGGTTCTGTTTTGTTTGTTCAGTTTTGTTTGGTTTAGTTTTTACATCAGAAACCCTATAGCTTAGCCTTATTTTAGGGCTTTCCCTTTTAATATTGCCACATTCCTGAAGACTAGATTGTTTAAACTCAGTGCTATGGTTGGTATGTTCACCAGAATTCATCTGTTAGAAACTTGAGGCCAATGTACCAGTGTTGGCATGTGGAACCCACTGGGAGGTATTGGATCACAGTACTTGGGAGTTTTTGAATTGGTTAATGTTAGTATGACCGAAACAGGTAAATCCCAAAGTCAGTTGTTATAAAATCAGCTTGTTCTTTATTGTCTCTGTCCTCTATGTCCATGTGACACTTCAATGAAGCAAAAGAGACCTTGTCAGACAGCACAGCCATGTCCTTGGATTTCCCATCCTTCAAAGCTGTAGGCTGAATAAATGTGCCTTCTTTAGAAATTACTCATTCTGTATCAGTCTGTTATACTAACAGAAAATAGACAAAGACCATCAAGTAAGCAAGGAAGGTGTTTCCTGTCGAGGAAGACTGACATATGACATAAATCAGAGTGCAAACTGTCAACTTGAGTGTTTCATTCTAAGTGGTACCTCTTAGAGAAAGTGTATTGTTGTAGAAGACAATAACCATATCATGGCTTTGCAATGCCATAAAATCATATCTGGAAATGTCTTCATGCCAACATTGGTGAGTTCCTATCATGTGTGAATATTTGGAATGTATTAAGCAAATAGACAGACACAGGAATGCAGCACTAACTAATCAACATGAACTAAATTTCTCATAACACATAAGAGCAACACAAAATGTAACTCAAAGAAAAGTATTATTTTGGATAGTTTCTTCTGAAATTCTGCAGTAATCTAATAAATTAGTTCATTTAATAATTACGCCCCTTCAGCACTCATACAAAGTCAGGCCACACCCAATATTATGATAAGATGCTGTATTGGCTTTTGCTCCAATTTGAAGCTTATATAAAAATATACATTTAATAATTTCAGATTTACATTAAAATGGGTATTAATAGGGAGGTATTTCAATAATTTTAGACATTTTCTTAAGGAAAGGATTCAAAATCTAACATTCATTTTTATTTATAGTAGATTTTATTTCTTTTTTACCTGAACAGGGTCAATCCCCTCCAAGAGGATCTATTTTCACTGCAATCCAAATGAAAGACACAAAGTGTTGCCACTCACAAACTATATAAACAAATGTGACAGTTCTAAAAAGAATCACTGTTATAAAATAAGTGAAGACAGAAAATAACCTTTTTATTTTCCTGTTTTGAGCTATTTGGAAGGACCAAGGAGTAGACTCTGACATCAGTGTATAGATTGTCCTATAATTCATAATGTATCCAAGGCTGGCCTCCAATTCATAATCCCCCTGATTCCACCACATGAGTGCTGAGATGACATTTCTTAAATATATCTATTTAAATATTTTACATATTTATAAGAAAAATTAGTATACTTTTATTATAATAAATCTAAAACACAACCCCATTTATTACACAGTCTTGTGCAATGATACTTTAGGAGGCTAGTCCTAAGTCAAATACTGAGCAAGGGTTATGGACAGAGGGTTAGAGACTAGATGGATAAGCAAAGTACTATACATGTCCTTTTCACTTATGAGAGAAAAAGCAACTTAAAATATGTAAATTCACTCTCTTTATAGTTATTAAACATGACTACACATCTGCAGAAGAAAAACAAACACCAAACTTGCTATGGCCATTGCTGGGTTGCTGATAGATGAAGGACCAATGCGCGACTCAGAAACATGCAATTTCCAGGAAATTCACAGGTACTAGTGATGTTCTCAGGCAGAAGGCCTTATCTGATGATCACTACACTTTGAAATAGGAGACTGTACAGACAGTCTTATGTGAATTCACATAGAAAAACTCTTATAGTGACACATATGTCAACATAGATTAATAAAATAGTACTATATCAAAATCATGTATATGGTACATTCCCACGTTTGTGATACATTCATTGAATTTAATTTCTGGGGTGATGAGTGTTTGTGAATCACGGTTATGTATGGACATGAAGTCATAGACAAATATTTCCTATTTTCATGCACATCCCTTTTAAAGCTGTTATAATCATATAACAGGGAAAAATAATATCATCTTTGTTCTAACAAATGAGAAAATCAAAAATCACATCTGCATCCTAGAAATTAAAGAAACAGACAGTGTGTGCATACCTGGAAATGAGGACCGGAGCATGGTAAGAAGAGAAAACTGCCAAATATGCTTGAAACAAGTCAAAATTGAAGGAGAAAAAACATTAGTGTAGATGACTATCTCTCAAAAATGAAAGCACTGAGACTTTACAGTTCCATAGTCCTTGACTGTCCTGACTCTTTAGTGCTGCAAACCATGCGGTGGTTGAGCGTCTCAGCACAATTGTAGGAAGTGAACGAGCATTTTCTGCTGGTTATCACATTTCCTTCCCTTACTGCTGAGAAATGCTCTTCCTAAGTTGTGGAGCCATCCGTGTAGTACCTACTAGAAGGCACTCAGTGATCCTCCTCATTCACTAGAATAAACTAAGTAACAGATAAACGGGCTGATCTTATGGCACCACGGGAGATTTTATTCTCTGTGTAGTTAGGTCTCTTTGCATCAGTCAATTTTGCTTCCTTACCTTTCCCTATAGGCACCAGAGGTAACCAGGCTCATTGACTTTGTCCAATCGTTGTCTACCATCATGTACTCTTCCGTTTCTGTTCCCCATCGGCAAATATTGCCCATTTCCCATTAGCCACTGAAAAAGTCTTCATTTACAATACTCAACCAAAAACTCCAACAAATTATCTTTCTATCTTAATAGCAATAATTGCAATGCATGTCTTGTATAAATACTTGTATGCTTTTGTTCTCCCAAATTGCACATAAAACATGTCATATAAACTGATAATTTAGCTGCTCAGCATTTTTGTGGAAACTGAAGATTTTCATATTTTCAAAAATGCACTTGGCATCATTTAGGATTGTCACTCCCTTGGACTCATTTTGATCGTATGGTAATTACTTTGCTTTCATATATTTAATTTTTTTCCTCAATACATTCTCAGGTCTGGAGAACTGATGTTTTCCTCTCTTCTGAGAGACTATGATATGGATGGCTGGAGATGGGAGACTGTTTAGAATCCTATTACAACTATGTCCCTGGGTTTTCAAGCATGAGGTGTTTACATTGGAGTGAAAATTTTTTTAAAGCGTAATTTTATAAAGCATACGAGGTAGCTAAGCTCATAAAATTGAATATAGTAAGTTCCAAGGATCTGATGATAAAGGGGCAGACTAAGATACAGGGTTTATCCAATAACAAATTTTGTTGTTAATAATTCGAAATTAACAAATAAGAGAAGTGTTTTCCTTACAGCTCCTTCTTGATACCAGTTGTTGTTTTGCTGCTTCGTCATCCCTGCATATAAACAGTCTTCTGGAAACTAAATTCAGATCCTGTATTGCCAGAGACATATATATGCTATCTACTGCTCAGTATCTTCAAATTGGAAAGCATAGAAGATTGAATATATATAACCCGAATTCTGGGATTGTTGGTAATCCTAAAGGAAAAACAAAAACAAAAACAAAAACAAAAACAAGTGAGCTAACTTGACCTCTGTGACTCAGTTGACACTACTTGGTGGAGCCCTCATGTCACACAGAAAGTAGAAGGAGCATAAGACTGCTTTCCTGTATAAAACAGCAACAGCAGAAAGACTCTGCCCTCATGAATCTTGTTTCTATAGTCAGAGGAAGCAGGGAACCAAGTGACCCATTTACTCCTTCTCCATGCTATGCTACGTCCTCATATTTTTTGTTTTTAGCTGTGTCTTATATTGTTAAAACTAATGACTTTCAGAGCATGTGTCTAAGAACTACAAATATTTAAAAGACTTAGATAAAATTCCCTAGGAACCATGAGGTTCTTTCTGTTGTTGTTGTTTGTTTTGTTTTGTTTCGTTTTTTAATAGGACAGAGTATCTACATAAAAAAATTTCTAAAACTTAGATTTGAAAGTTGAGAGGCCAATCTTACTCTATCTTGGAACTGGCCTCCATGTTGAAAGAAACAGAACCTGAGAACTTGACCTGCAGCTAAACCCAAGCTTGCACCAAGTTCCAGGAAGAACCACATAGTTTGTCCCTGGCCCATACCCCAAAGTTACTCCCTAGCTACTCCCTAGCAACACCCAATCAAGACTAGTCTGGAAGCTCCAGATGTACTTTCAGACAATTTGTGATTGTTCATGGTTTTGCTTCAGAGAACCCACCTGTCAGTTAACAAAAACCATTCAATTAGATGCTTGCTAGGCAGGCTGCAAACCCCCTCCTTTGCTTGACATTTCCTATAAAACCTCATCCTGCTGAGGGCTTGGGTTTTCACCCTCCTGTCCTGCTGTGCCAGTGTTGGTGGTGAGTCCAACTTTGAGCTTGAATAAAGTGACCCTAGTGTGACTGCACCACAATTGGCTCCTTGGTGGTCTTTTGGGGTTCATGAATGCTTCCTGAATGGGCACAACAAAGGTCATATAGTCCACATGGTTTATAGAATACTTTCAAAAAACTAAAATCCTACTTTTTCCTTTCAAAATTCCCTCCCCTATTATTAACGAAAAAGATGACAATATTATTTCCTATGAGTCAATACAAGCATTCATTTTAAAGGGAATGTTAATATAATGCTCAGAAAGATCATTAGTTTTAATTGGTTTTACACTATCCATGACAGTTAGGCATCATCTTGCAGTAGGAGATGACAGCAATTGAGGTAACGAAGTCACTTGTGCCTCTTCAATATGATGGACTCACTGTACAGTTAAAAATGATCAGTACATGTAGAATAATGAAACATTTCAGCACTTTACATACTGTGGGTGTCTAAGCACCAGACCTAACAGCCTACTTTTTCTTGTTTGGTTTGTTGCTGTAAAATTCAATTGAAAGATGTTCACTGAGCACACTAACATTCTCGGTATAAAGTACACAAGTATTGTTTACTCACTATCTAGTGAGAAAGTACATCCTGAAAAACTATGATATGTAAATTGTATTTTTCTTAAAATCAAGCCTTTTCAGTCACCTTGGAAATATGTGAAATGCAAATCCGAATCCCATATTCCAGAATGAATATGTTGAAACAAATACTATTTCCTAAAGCTATGCAGGTTTGGGAGGATTGGGGAATGACTCTTCTAATGGGAAGATTGCAATGACTTTGCTCCGAAGGGGAAGAGGAAAAAAAACCATACAGATAAGGTGTTCTTATTTATAACACGTAATGGGACATGTTGGTAGACACAACATCTTTCTGATGACTTATCCTGCTGATCTTTGCATGGAAGAATTTATTTTCATAATTACAACAGATGGAAAACAATAAAAATATACTTTAGGCTAATGTACTCTCACCCTTATTATACATTTTTGTATGTGTATCCCCTGAAGCTATTTTATAACAATATAAAAATTGCAGAAATATGGTACCACAAAAGCCTGACCAGATTTCCTAATTATCTGTCATGACTCAGGAGTGCAGTAAGAAATCAGCTCTCCTGGGAGAGGGGAAGAAGAATATGATTAAACTTTAAAAATAGTCTATAATGTCTCCCTGTGAAGCTTAGAAAGAAACCTGTCTATTTTAGTGACTTTACCCTAACAAGCTTTCATATGTGTTTGTGACTGTATGTATGTATATGTGCAGATTATATGTGTATATCTGAGTATGTTTATGTGTGTGTGTATCTGGCTGGGAATATGGATATATGTGTATGTTTATATACATACATACACACACACACACACATATTTATGTGTGTGTGTGTGTGTGTGTGTATTAATCTCAGTTACAGATTTATTTAAATCAGATTTTTAAACACATGTTATGTTATCATGCAAAATGTTCTCTCTTGATCAGTTATTCTATTGTTATAGTCTCACTCATGGGCACTAGTTATTGTTTTGAGTGAATAAAATATGAACATTTTGGATACACACATATACATACATGTACATATGTGTCCTCATCATATTCATTCACTTTATCTCCATATTTCCAGACTCATTTCTATCTAATGGATATAATGCTCACTAATGAGATGTGGACAAAAGTGATATCTAACTGTTTGCACACCTCTCATGGGTTATTTAGCTCTACTTGTCATTTTAGATATGAATAGTAACCCCTGGGCAAACTACAGAAGCAACACATCAAAAATTATAGACTTCACCTGATAGTTTCTGAATGATTGTAGATCAGAAAATCCATTCATTCAACATCTATCAATGATTTACCGTCACTTGAATAGGAAGAAATCGACCCGATTAATTCACTGTACTCCAAGTGCATCTGAGTTCTATCACCTCTTTGCTCATTTCACTGTAAGGATGTATCTCATGAGGTTCGTATGGTCTTTGTGTTGCTAAGTCTACCAATTGATTTTTGACTATTCGAACTCAGGAAAAACTCCTGGAAAGGCAAAGTTGCACAGAGAACAATAGAAAGTCAACTAACTATTTTCTCTTAACTTTGCTTATTAGGACCTTGTTGGAAGCTGGGTGTTTTGAGCATCATAGATATTTTGTGTGTCAATCAACCATCAATTTCATAGTGAGAGTTCTCAGCTTGTTTAGTAGCTTAAGGTGCCTACCATAGGCAAAATAGTGTTCATTTGGCATATGTGTCTTGAGTACCCAGGTAGCCTTTTGCTGAAATCATTTGGCAAATACTTATTTCAGCCAAAAGAATAGTGTCTTGATGCTTGAAAAAGAATGAAATTGAACAGAAACAAAATTTGTTCTTTGTTTGACTAAAACCAAGTTTCTTTCACAGACTATATGAATTGTGTTGAATTTGCTTACTGTAGACAAAAATCTTCAGCTTTACCAATTATTTGGGAGTTCCTACAAATACTGGATATGGTGATATTAAGTTTCTGAATGTATTGACGCTGATAGTGTGTGTACTTTATGATAGTATGTTTTTCAGCAATATTACAGTCACAGAAAAAATCCAGTAAATTGCAGATTTCTACATATTCCTAATCTCAGGCCCCCTATGTTCCCTGTGACATCCTGCATACATGTTACACGTGTATGGTACATGTTATAATTGATGAATTCATATTAATGCACTAGTATTCTATAAGTCTGTAGTTGGCATTATTATTATAGTTTATTATTATTGTAGTTTCATTTTTACAGGTTGTACTAAGTGAAAAATTACTTGTACTACATATGACTAGAGACAGTTTCATAGCCCTAGTAACTCCTGTGCTCCAATATTCATCTACCCAATGGACCAATGACCAGAACATAGATGTTTCTTCACCTACCCTAGAGAGTCATACAGCTGAGATTATATAACCTGCATCATTTTCTGTTTGCACCATGCATTTATTATTCCTAGATACATATTTAGGGCTAAATGACCATTTCTTATCACTGTAAAATTCCAGTGTATTTCCTTACTATAGTCCTTCATGTATTGATTGATACATTGATTGCTTTCCAATTCTGCCCACTGTCAAAAGAGCTTGTAAGAAGCTTCGTGTACAGAGTGTTTCTCTGATCATATGTTTTTAATTCACTCTGGGACATACCTGGGAGCACGGTTGCTGAATCATACAGTTAGCCTTGTAGCACCATGATAAATGGCCAGCTTGTCGTACAGAGCAGCTGTTCCTTTTGGCTTCGCCACTGTGGGTGAGCGTTCCCAATACTTCCCATTCTCACTTGCATTTAGAGTTGTCTGTGTTTGGAGTCTCTACTATTCTTACGAATGTGCAGTGGTACTCAATGTTTTATTCACAGCCTCCAGTGACTTATGCAATTGAAAATGTACCCATTTACATCTTTCAAATGCATCTTCCTCAATGAAATATTCTACGCAGCTTAAATTGTGTTCTCTGACTGTTCACTTTCAAGAGCTCATTATATATTTTGAAACCTCTTATATTAATGTTTTATACTCATCTGTGCCTTAATTTTTATTCTTTTAAGGACATTTTTCATATAGTATAGATTCTTAATATTATGGAACTTCAACTTATCCTTCTTTTTTGTTTAAAAAGATTTGCTTTTGGTACAGGATATAAAAATCCATTGCCAAATCTGAAGTCCTCTAGATTTTTCTCCAATAACTGGGAATTTATTACTAACGCCAAAACCTTTTTCACCTTTTCACTGTTAAAGGAAGAAGAGCCAGGTACTCAAGGTTTACATTTCTAATGTCACATCATTTTGATTGGTTCATTCCACTTGTGATTTTTGCAGCATTTCCCTGTTCTGAGGAGTCCTGCTGTGTTTGCTGCATGCTCTTTTGATAGTGAACTAAAATTCCCACTGTTTACAGAGCCCTTCTGGGAACATGCGTGGAGAGGGGCTATGCATCGTCAAAGGAAGCTCTCCTGCCGCAGAATCATAGGTACAGCCACTGTGACTCCGCCAGGCCATAGTCGTTATATTAGCTAATTTATTGAAAGTTTCTCTTTAGAAGTGAGAACATATTCCCCCTGAACTGGTGATTGACATCTGCAACTCTGCAATGGATAAACCACTGACATCTTCCCCCAAGTACAGCTTTAGAGCCATCAGTGAAAAGTAATGATTGGCATGGTACATCTCCTCTCCAATGTGCCTGAAGAGAGGAAGCAGATCTAACTAGAGATGGAACCCCATTTCTAGCTGCAAAGTGGATCTTTTAAAAGAATTAGGCAGATATCAGGATGGGTAAAACTTCTATTCCCAGGAAGTTTAGACTTATCTTTTAAAATTATGATCTTATACTAAAGTATGTGAATTTAGAATTTCAAATAACATTCTGAAATCCAACTTACAGTATACTGAAGTGCTACTGTAGCTCATGATCCTCTCAGAATTGCTATTGTGCCGTCAGTATTTGTAAGAAGAACAAGAAAAATAAGTCAGCTTGATTTTTTCACTATTGGCAAAAAGTAATAACTAGCATTAAAACCTGTGTCCAATAACAACTGATATTTTCAAAATAAAAACCTATGTACAGATACATAATATGATAAGCAATTAGGAAAATTAAATCATTGTAAATATATAGGAAACTACTGTTAATATATTCCTTGATCATTTATGCCTCACCAAAGAAGTAATACATTCCATTTTTATTTTTATTCATTTTTAAAAAATCTAATCTATTTGACTTTGTTTTCTATGCTTCCAAATCCAATAATTTTCCATTCTATCAGTAACTACTAGATAGGGCAAAATTTCAGAAACATTCCTCTCCTAAATATTTGCAATTCATGAGGGGAGCTGACAAGACGGCTCAGCAAGTTACGGCATTTGCCGTCAAGCCTGACAGCCTGAGTCCAGTTCCTGGAGTTTACACGGTAGAAGGAAAGAATGCCTCCTATAAGTTGTCCTCTGACCTGCAGATGTGCTACGGCACAGGCATTCCCACATATTCTTAAATAGATATACATCAGTCGAAGTAAATACATATGAATGGATGGATGGATAGATAGATAATAGACAGACCGACAGAGGAGACAAGAGACAGGAGAATTGCAGGTGCTTGCTGGCTGACATCTTTCCCAAAGAATGTAAGCTCTAGATTCAGTGAGAAACCTTGCCTTCAAAGGAATAATAACGGAGTGATAGAAAAGGGTGCCTAACACCCGCTTCTGAATTTTTTTCCTATACAGACATGTATGTAAACATATGTGGATACAACACATACACCCACAGAGAGAGAGACATACACACACACACACACACACACACACACACATTTATTATTCTATACATTAATTTCCAGTCTGGCACTAAACTTGCTTCTTATGCAGTCAGTTCTCTCAGAACTCATTTCCTTGAACCTACGTGTCCTTTCATTCTTTTAAGTGTATTTTATGTATATGGGTGTTTTGCCTGTGTGTGTGCGTTTGTGGACCCTGTCTGTGCCTGGTACCTATAGATCCATAAGAGAATGTTGGGTACCTTGGAACTAGAGTTACAGGTGGCTATGAGCCACCATGTGGGTGCTAGGAATTGAACTCAGGCCCTCTGGAAGAGTAGCCAATGCTCTTAACCATAGATCCATCTCTCTCGAGCATGCAGCTCACTCTTAGTTACCTCCTTAATGTGGACCATAAATTCAGGGGAAAGAACTGCATTATACCCCACATCAACCAGGTGTTCAATGAATATTATTAATTATTATTATTAAAATTCATAATGATGTCAGGCTTCACCTAATCAATTTTAATTCAGTTTAATCTAGTTCAATTAAGTTTAATTTAGGAGGTGCTGCCCTGATATTTTTCTTTACCTGGAGTTTTAATTTAGCTCTGCCCTAGGCATTGCGCTTCTTCCTTCATATTTTCATCTCATAGATTTCTCCCACAGGTGAGATGTTTTCTTTATGTCATTGCTAATGTTCACTTTATCAGGAAAAATAAAACTACATTCAGAAACTAGCTCCCTTGCTTTTAGTATGCACAGACTTATTTCCATTTGAAAAGTAATTTTTCTCCCTGTGAGTTGAAAGTTGCTATCCTACTTAAGCAGGTTGACCTCTGGGTCATCACAGTCATGGTTCAATTCACAGCAACCTTTGGACTGAGCATGGGGTCCCTGATGGAGGAGTTGGAGAAGGGACTGAAGGAGCAGAGGGAGTTTGCAGCCCCATGGAGGGAGCAATAGTGTCAACAGGCCAGACCCCCCGGTGCTCCCGTGGACTGGACCACCAACCAAAGAATACACATGGTGCTGGCCATATATGTGGCAGAGAAGGGCCTTGTTGGCCATCAGTGGGAGGAGAGGCCCTTGGGCCTGAGGGTGTTAGATGCTCCAGTATAGGGGAATGCTAGGGAGGGAAGATGGGAGCGGGTGGGTGGGTGGGGAGCACCCTCATAGAGGCAGGGGAGGGGGAGGGGATAGGGGTTTCCCAAGGGGAGGCCTGGAAAGGGGAAAACATTTGAAATGTAAATAAAGTATCAAAAAAAGAAAAAAGAAAATGAAAGGAGAGCTTTAGAAAAGCAGGGCATCATTCACCTATCTATGGAGTCTCAGACAGCTTTCCCTACAGCAGTGTAGAGGAGAGATGTTCCTGGTCAAGAGGGGCTATGGGACCTACTGGGATAGAGGGAGCACTCTCCATGTTAGTGATAACTAGTTTCAGTGCTAAAGACACAGAGTTTGGGTGGAGACACTGAAAAGGGTAGGAAGAAAGACCCATTGCTTATGGCCAGAAAATAAATCTTATGGGGTTAAGGGTGGCCAAGGAGAATACTTCTGTGGCAGGTGAGAGATGAAGCTTTGCACCAGGAAGATGGTGGGCATACTGTGGAAGCTCAGTTTCAGGGAGGGGGCAAGAGACTTAATGTCCCACGTCCTTTAGAAGAGGTAGCACACATTCAAGGTGGGTGAGGAGAATTCAGAATAAAGAGTACTAAAGGTGGAGGGAGAGAAGATGCTAGTATTTGCAAAGGCAAATGAAAAAAAAATGCTGATCTGTTCACCAACTGTGGACAGAACAGGAAGTTTGTTCTTCCTAAGACAGAGGAAAACATCTTCCTATGGAAGCCATCTGTTAGCTTATCATCCCAGGATCTTGTAATAGAATCACAGAATTTTGACCCTCTGGGACATGTTTTCTCTCAACATGAAGAATAAATTTACAAGGCACGGTGAGGAAGTCCTCTGTATGCCTGGGGGTGGCACTGAACAAGGACTCAGTAGGACCTCTGTTGGCAGTGAAGCCAGCATTCTTCCAGATGTAGGTCTGAGTGCTGCCACATGTCTTGCACTGCCCCCAACTCCAGCTGATGCTTTTTCTACTGCCTTGCACCTGTTCTGATCATCTAACTAGTCACCTTGTCTACTAGAAGGCTTTTTTTCTTTCCTTCTGCACTTAAATGGGACCACATCTCCAGAGTTTAGCAACGGTGGAGTGGTTCAGCCAATGAAGAATTTAATCCTTCCTTGGCCAGCTTTCTGAAACCAGGAGTAGTGCTACTCCAATTCCTAGCTCTTTATATAAAAATTGAGATAAAATCAACCATGTTATAGAATTAAATGAGACAGTATTTTTTTAATTAATCATTTTATTCGTTTACATTTCAGATGATACCCCCTTCCCGGTTTCCCCTCCACAACCCCCATCCCATCCCTCATCCCCTTTGCCTCTATGAGGGTGCTCCTCCAGCCACCCACTCACTCCTGCCTCACCACTCTAGCATCCCTCTACTCTACTCTGGGGCATCAAGACTCCACAGGACCAAGGGCCTCCCCTCTCACTGATACTAGATAAGGCCATCCAGGGACAGAAAATAAAGCAGAGACTGAAGGAAAGGCCATCCAGAGACCACATCACCTAGGGATCCATCCCATCTGCAGACACCAAACCTCAAACCCCGACACTATTGCTCTTGCCAAGAAGCACTTGCTGACAGGAGCCTGATGTGGCTATCCCCTGAAAGGTTCCTGCAGCACCTGACCAATACAAATGCTGATACTCACAGCCAACCATTGCACTGAGCCTGGTCACCCCACTAGGGGAAGGACTGAAGGAGCTGAAGGGGATTGCAGCCCTCCACAAAGAACAATATCAATTAATCGGACCACTCAGAGCTCCCAGGGACCACACCACCAACCAAAGAATATACAAGGAGGAATCTATGACACCGGCTACATATGTAGCAGAGACAGTACTATTTTTAACCATTTATTTACAGACACAGCATAAATGCTCCTTTCCTTACTTTTCTTCCACGTCAGCCCTACTTCTTTTTAAAGGGTATATAGCCTAGTATTGATGAAATCCTTACATTAGGGACCCATGACTCTAATCTCTGATTAGGAGAAAGAAAATTAGGGCATCCTTTTGTGTTAAGAAAGTCTTTGAGGGGGGTTTCTCATCTGAGAGACATACAGAAGAAGCCTCTATATGAAAAAATCTGCACAGTTCACCTTTCTTGCTCATTCTTATACCCTTTTCTGGATTGTGTTATCTGAAGCAATCTGGGTACCACTGTCTTCTATTGTTCTTCCTGCATATGCTCAGCTGTTATCTTTTTACTCTTTAGGCAAATGCACAGTGATGTCTCAACTGATGAGGTGTGGACATAAGCATCTGCTCACACACATCTTTTTGCAGTGAAGCCTGTACCCTCAAGCATTTTCTATCTGACAAGTTCTCTGTGCATAGGCAGCATTTTACACATACCAAGAAGATGCCTATGTGCTAAAAGCATGCAAAAAATGTGATCGTAACAAATGAAGATTTTCCTCTGGCTTCTGTAAGTCTGTAATGGTTACAAATGTTTTTTGTTTATTATGATCAGAGTGGTCGAAGTGAGGTCACTTTGACTTACTTGGAGGCAAACAAATAACGAAAATCTGTGATTTCCAGAAGTAAAAAGATTTTAGTCGGAGATAAAATGGATGAAAGGATTTGTGAAATAAAGGTTAAAAGTAAGACCACTACCAAGCTTCTCTGTGACAGCGATGACTATTGAAAGCATGCAGTCATAGATCCAGAAGATTGATATCTATAATATTGATATTTTAATTTTAGTTCAGGGATAAAATTAATGAATATATGCATTTGATTCCATCATCAATTCTTGGTAAGATGTAGGGATTAGGTGTAACTATG
This sequence comes from Uromys caudimaculatus, assembly GCA_028551405.1. Taxonomy (NCBI): domain Eukaryota; kingdom Metazoa; phylum Chordata; class Mammalia; order Rodentia; family Muridae; genus Uromys; species Uromys caudimaculatus. The sequence goes on along the minus strand of CM052714.1, from coordinate 49,925,599 downwards.
CTAAAGAGCAATCATGCTAGGTACATATAGAATCTAAACAGCAGAGAAATTATTCTAGACCCTATCTGTAGTCCTACTTATTGCATGATGAGACCAGAGAGCTTTTGTTTACAGGGAATTCAGTGTTTTAGTTGACTGAATCAGTGTAAGTGAATAAGAACTTTATAGCTGTAAGACCATCAGCTCGTTCATTTAGATCTCCTAATATCTTTCACATCAGAATTTTTAATACGATAATTCAGCTAGTAAAGAAAGCACCTTTTTACCCAAAGATAGATTGCAATACAGATAAGACATTTTTCCTATGACATTCTCAGAAATAACACTGCTAATCATCTAATAAACCATTTGCATAATGATACAATTCCCAAACTCTTCAATTCCACTAAATTCCTTAAAATATAAAGTAAACACGTACAAAGCCATGCCTAGGAATGTATTTGCATTTATGTTGTGAGAATAGATAGTATACAGGTTTTTCAGCAAATTGTACCATGAACATGGCCTGCATGGGCTTTGTAGAGAGTACAAACATCTCTTGGATTGAATTGATTGAAGTGAAATGAAATTATAGGGCTGAGTCTTAGCCAAACAGGCAGTAGAAGGCTAGGGCTGATTAGTCTATTACAGCTTTAATGTACAAGGACGGATTATGGGTGGCTGAATCAGGGTTGATTGGTACAGAGGCCATCAAGGTAGTCAATAAAGAAAGAACCTAATAACAACTGGAAAGTAAAATCAAAGATAATAACTGGAGCCAAGCTCCCAGGGGCTGAGTGATTCAGAACTGATGCTTTGCGCTTCATCTGCAACACATGCTGTTTATCTCAGGTCCTGGAAATAGCATGTGACCTACAAAGCATCCTGTTAGCTGTTTCAGGAAAGCATATTTTCCACTGAAAAGAAATCAGTTTAAGAATGAAGGAAACAAGAAACAAACACAAAGCCAAACACACCAGGGTCCGCATTTGCCTCTCATTCAAAATGTCATGTCATTTTGAACACATCTTCTGTTTTGGTCAGTACGAAACCGAGGTCTAATCACATTCCAACCCTGCTGGGTTGCATGCCATTATCTGCTTTTAAAAAATGTATAGCCAGGACACAACAGAAATAATAAGCTCACACAAGCCAGTGGTGAAAAAATAGACCTTTGGGAGTCTGCTTCAACTGGTGCAATTGGATTACAAGGTCATCTGTGACTTCCTGCCCACTTGTCTCTCTGTACTCTCATGGTTAAAATAAGAGTGGTTATTAGAAGTGATTGATGATCTACAGCTCTCATATTTAGTTTTGTTGAATTATATTTTGTGGTCTGGTCTAGTAAATCAGACCAAAAATTCTTATAAACTTTCTTCTTTTCCTGGTACAACATGAAAGACAAAGACACTGGGAAAACATTGCCATATATGTACATATATATAAACACAATATACATATACATTGTGTATACACACACACACACACACACATATATACACACATACATTCCTTATATATCTCTAGATGTTTTATTTCTGTATTTTCCAATGCTACTGTTGCTCTTAAAAAGTTTCCGATAAAGGAGTGGTAGAAAACTTTCTTTTCTCTCAAATATTTCAAGTGGTTCTGATCATTTTAGCTTTGTAGAAGGTTACGTTCAATTGCATGTGCACTTCAAACAACGTTATGGGTCTTTAGGCGAGTACATAGGAATAACTGGGCCTTTGATTATTTTTCCCCTGAAGTTTGAACATTTGCTCAAGAAGGCTTTCCTGTGTTTTTATTGTTGACATTCAAATGGAATTGAACCACAGTTCTCACTTGAGATTGTTTCTGACAATTTCCCAACGTAGTTGCTTCCCATCCTGGCTGACAGAATGATGTAATCAGAAACAAAGTACATTCTATGATAAATGCCTTGGGGTGAATGTAGCTCACAAAAGATATTACAACTTCCCTTTCTTTTTACTTTCTCAAAAATAAATCTTGCCTTAATGTTAGCTGCTTCTCAAAAGAGGGAAGGAAAACCACATAGATATGAACACGCATGTATTCTCATCAAGGTGAGCTGATGCAGCAAAAAGGTGGCCACATTAAGCTTTATTTACCAAATCCTAGAACAGCTAAACCTTAGCATGTTTTGCCCTGAGTAACTGGATGTAACATGAGATAAGAAAGAACATCTTGTGGATGCAGATAGCTCTTTCCAAAGTCAATTAAAATGGCATGGATTGTAAATATTCCTGGAGGAGGCTGCCTTCCATCCAGGGGACTCAATCTGAGCAACTGACAAAATAATCAGAAACCAAGAACAGAAGTGTGACCCATTAAATGAGTTGGCTGGAGTCTGAAGGGGTTGGGATGACTATGTGGATAAGCTAATGAGATGGTACTGGTCTGTAGGAACTGCGTAGACACAGCAGGGTCACAGCAGAGCTGCTAAAAGCACTGCAGGACAGAGTTTCAACAGAAGAAAGGGCCTTTGTGACCATAAAATTGCAGATAGATTGTCAGTGGGATTAGAAATGGGTAGTTTTTGGTCCCCCAAAGATAAACAAATAAACAGTACTTATATCATAGGTCGTAGACATGAAGTCTACAATGTCAAACAATACTCAACAACCATTCCAAAACCACTAAGCACTTCTCTTTCCATGCCATCAAAAAGCAGGACTCAGAGGTTAATAGAGTGGGCTTTGTTTGTTTGTTTTTAGCTCCAGTGACAGGATAATTTAACTATTGGTCCAGGCCAAATTCCCTCTTTACTAGGTCAAGGGAAGACTCAAGGTACAGACCAAGGATCTGTTGCTTATAAAACTACATGAGCAGCTTCATAGTAGTTAGTTATAATAGCATTCTGACATCTGCCTGAAGACAGAGCTAGATCTCAAACTGCCTTCCAAATATCTATGTTTATATTCCTATATTAGTGTTATGATGACCAGTCTTCATCAGACAAACTCCTGATTATAGCAGACTATGATTTGTGCAGAAATCCACAGCTGGCCAAAGTACTGAGAATAAGTGACGGCAGAGAGCTCCACCCTAAATAAAGCGGGTGTATCAACCCTTGCAAGGCACAAGGAACATAGGGAAAGAAGGGTAGAAAAAATAAAGAAAGAAAATGGTGGACATGGAGATATGCAGCATAAACATGTCTTCTGAACTTGGCACAACCACAGCACCCATGAATTTGCTGTACGAGACTTGCCCAAGACTAGGCTCCTCAATATTTCGGCATGACTCAAGGAGGAGCCACTGAAGCCTACCTCTAAGGAACTATTTGCAATTGATGGTTGCTGGAGGAGGGAGTATTGTTCTCTTCAGTGGTGCAGCCATGGATGAATTATCCTTGCTCCAGTTAGAACCTTCTGCTCATGCTTAGGCAAGGAATTCCAATTTAACCTAGAGAGCCATTTGCAAAAAGAAGACATGAAGGAAGGAGGGGATGTGTTGATAAGAAGAATTCCAGTAGGAGGGGGAGGGGATGACTCAGGGGAAGGTGGAGAGAGGCTGAAATGAATAAAATTCATTACATAAATGTATGAAACTGTCAAACACCTTTTCTAAAGAAGTGCTCAAACTATAGTTAAAAGCCAAATATTTTGCTGCTATATTAATTTGATATCCTTTGTGTGTGTATATAAATATAAGTATGCACATGTATGTATGTATGTACTTGTGTGTGTATGTGCGTGTTTACATGCACATGTGCACGTATATGTAGGCACATGCACATGTAGGTATGTGTGCACATGTACATGAAGCCAGGGAACAATCTTGATATCTTTCCTCAGGAGTTTCTCTCTTTCTCTTAAGAAGCATCCCTTTTAGGCCCGGAACACGCCAAGTAGGTTAGGCCAGCCGGCCAGCCAGCTTCAGGGATCCATTTAGTCCGTCTTTCTAACACTGGGATCATAAAATTCTTGCAACACCATGTCCATATGTTTTCTGAAACATGGATTCTTTGGATGGAAATTAGTGCTTTTAAGAAAAATGCCCTACTGACAGCCTTCTCCCCTACCTCTATGTGTTTCTAGAAGCCTAGAACAATAAGAGCTAGGCAGCAATGACACGGCTCACCACCAAGTGATCTCTAGCCTTTACCAGCCCATCCTCTTGTCAAAATTGATCATGTCTGTCACATTGATCTCTGCTTCCCAATCTGACATTAGGATGGGTACTAATCCAGCTGAATTAAAACTATTATCAGCCACGTGCAGTCTGAGAGCCAATGGATGCTTTCAGGTAGTCAATTCTCAATTTGAATTGTCCCAAGTCTTCCTAAAGGGCTGGTTACACTCAGATTGCTACTCCTACTACAGACTTGCTGAGTCAGGGTCTGGGGCACAGTTACAATGTTGAACAATTCCCTACTGAAGACGATAACCTGAGATGATAATGCCCCTGCTTGTAATTGCTGTGCCTGCTGCCCTCTTTGTTAAGTGAAGGGGAAATTCAAGAGCTGAGAACACCATGAAAATGTATAAAGCAGATTGCTTCTCTTCGAAAAATGTGTTCTTCTAAGGAACCAAATTTACCTACAAAGTTTATGGGGTCCAACAAATATTATATTCCTACTTGTTGTCAGTGAGCTTTATCTCTAACAATTTGTTTAGTTTATATCAGCACATAAAATGTACACACATATATAATGTATACAAAGATATGTGCACACACACACACACACACACACACACACACATACACACACACACACTTCCATGCTAACTCCAAATTTAAGCATCCAACTACCCAGATTGATAAACATCAACTTCAGATTGCTTTTCTGGTTGTGTGCATATATGCATGGCATGCATTGTGTGTGTGCGTGTGTGTGTGCGTGTGTGTGTGTGTGTGTGTGTGTGTGTGTGTGTGCGCCTGTTTGTGTGGATGCATGTGTCTGTGCATGTGTATTATATAGACCAGAGGTTGTTAGTGTTGAATGTATTCTTCCACTGTTCTCCTCTTTATATTTTGATTCTGAGTGTCTGACTGACCTGGGAATTCCCTAATTTAACTAGGCTTGCTAGCCAGCAAGCCCCAGGGATCTTTCTGTCCCTGCCTCTCCTGGTCTGGAACTAATGGTGGGCATGATCTCTAGTGGCTTTTTATGCAGGTGCTGGGGTCTGAATATAGGTCCTTATGTTTTCAGAGCAAGCACTTTACTGACCTGACCATGCCATCTTTCCAGCCTAGATTATCAATTTTTAAAGGTAAGTTTTTCACTTCCATATAAATCACCTAGCTTGGGGATATTCAGTAGCAAACAAACTTCTTGAATTCTCCAAGTCTACTGGGTTTTAGTGTCTCAGTGTTATTTGGTGATTGACTATTCCGGGTAGACATCATCTCAAGACTAAGGTTTGCTTAAGTTCAAGTTACATCTCTAGTTGTTTCTTCAGACAAAGTTTGATTGCACTCATAAAGGAAATGGATGACTCTCCAACACAAACTCACACCGTATAAGAAGTTAGATGACTGGGTCGTAACTGAGAGCTACTTTGTAGGTATAGATAAATGCCTGTGTGTCTTTTTCTTCTAGACTCTCTATTTCTCATGTGGTGATTCTTGGCAAGAGATTTAGGGAAATCTTGAGAACTTTTGAGAACTGCAATTTTTTGTAGTGTTTTGTTTTGTTTTTAAATTTTTCATCATGGAACCCTCCAAAGATTGATTTCATCTTTTATGATGGTCTGCATCATAAAAGATAGGAGATCACACACAAGCACCTTGAGTCTCTAGGTCCATGTTGATACACAGAAGTTGTGATGCGGGTGGCAGGGATTCTTCAGAAATGTTTCTTTTCCTGGAACAGTGGCAGGTGTTTTCTCTAGCTTCTTAAATGCTTCCTAAGGAGGTGTCAATTATTTTCAGTCCATCTAAACTGCTGGCATCCTATTTACCTGGCAGCTGTGAACAATATTCCTTTGAGGTTATCCACAGTCACAGTTATTCAGATGCTAATTTCTGAAGCCACCTCTCTTCTAATTTTTTTTTTTTTTTTTTTTTTTAAGCCATGAAGACTCCAATGGCTTATTTCGTTATGGATCTTTACCTTTGGACTTCTGAGAGGCAGGAGCCTATGAATGCATTTCTTATTGATAGTGGAACCTCAGGGACTCTATTGGCAATTCAGTGTAAATCACCTTGAACACTGAAGAGGACAATGTATAGTCAATCGGATTTCACCCCTCAGCTGTGGTAATGCAGCATTACCCTCATGGACCATCTAGTTATGAATACCTTAGCCCATGGAAATAAATAAAGAATCTGGGACAAATGCTTCCTTTCACTCTAAGTATTACAAATAGTAAGAGATTCAGGGGTTTGTTCCTTTGTCACAGTTAACAAAAATGGATAAAGAGACAATTTATTCTGAACCCAGGAAATTCTCTAATTTCATAGGGGCAACAGCCACTACTGATGTAAAGGCTAGGTGATATGAAATAACTGTTAAAATTCTGATAAAATGACAACTATGTAAGACAGGAGGTGGGAGTGATTGTTTGAAGTCAATGACACCAGAATGGAGACAGGAGACTGAGAAGAACAGGAAGTCCAGTTGAATAAGATGTACCTGTTATGATCAAGAGGAGTCTTGGCGCTCTTGTAGGATTCCTAAGAGTGGGACCAGGTCTATCTCTGACTCTTTTCCCTGTACTTGAGACTTTTCTTCCTATTAGCTTGCCTTGTCCCGCCTGAATATGAGAGCTTTCACCTTGACTTAGTGTATCTTATATTTTTCTGTCTGTCTGTCACCTATCTGTTGGAGATGTCCTCTTTTCTGAAGGAAAAACAGAGGGGGAGTGAATCTGGGAGAGAGAAGAGGTTTGGGAAGCTAGGAGGAGTAGAGGGAGGATAAATTGTGGTTAGGATACTAAAAAATAAAAATAATATATATGAAGAATTTGTAATTTATTATTTATCAGTTGCAATCCATTCAAGATTTAAACAACAAGTATAACATCATTATCATGTTTTAGGAGAACTAGGTTGGTACCAACAACTTCCCTGAACCTCTCTTATATCTTGACATTGTTCCTTAAATCACTGAGACTCCCAGATTTCTCTGAACATACAAAGCCCATTTCTAAAAAGGGGTAGTATTGAAGTAGTTGCCCATTTATATTAGTTGGATTCTCTAGGTGAACTGATAAAAAGCAATCTATATACATATTAAAAGGGAGGGCTATTATAATGGCTTATGGTCTGGCTAATCCAATAATGGCTGTCTCCTAACCTAAAAGGGCAAGAATATTATAGTTGTTTAATCTATGAGGCTGGATATCTTAGCTAGTCTTCAGTCTATATTGGAATTCCAAAGAAGTAAGTTGTTATACCAAAGAAGAACAGCAGCAAGATAGAAGAATTTGACAGAGAGAAAAGGGCAAGCAGGCCAAAAGCTTTCTTTCCCATGTTCTTTTACATGGGCTGCCATAAGAAGGTGTGACTCAGGCTTAGGGCGGCTATCTTACCTCAGATGGTTCATATTTTAGGTGGCTCTTTCACAACCTTAGTGATTCACTAGAAATAAAATCCTCCACATATGTTTCCAGTCACTGGACCTACAGAAAATTTTAGATGTGGTCAATAACCAAAATTAGCCATCCCACCATCCTTTCTAGAAGTCCCATTCCCTTTGTGTTTTTTCCTTATTTCAATTTGTTGTGATAATATCATATTGTTGGTGAAACCTTCTAAGATTCCTGTAAGATTTTAGCATCCTGCATGAATTCATGTTTTCTATGCCACATGTCACTACTTAGTGTTTTCAAACTATGATTCGTAAGGCCAAGAAATTTGGAGCTATCTCTTTTTTAATCTATTGCCCCCAAAAGGGGCTATTGTTTATGAAGGACAATAAATGTTTGTCAAATGATTAGAAAACAGGCAGGAAAGAAATATACTTAGTGTGTCAAACAATTATTGCAAAAAAGGCAGAGAAAAATATATCTTAGCAGAAAAATAGTTAAACAGACTAAGATATTTATTAACTGGAGAATTTAACACCAATTTGTTATCATGCTATTTCTGAGACTAGAAATATTACATTTTGATTATCAAGCATTCTTTATGTCTGACTTAGTGTTTTTGCTATGTTTATAAATGGTGGGAGGATTTCTTATGGTTTTCCTTATCAGGGTATATTCCATTATAAAATAATTACTGTAAGATGATTAGAATCTGATTGCTTTCCAAAGGTCCCAGCATCCAAATATCAATGCCAGGAACCAGCCCCTGCTTGGTGTGGGGTTCTGAGGTAAGGGTGTTTTAACGTGGTGAAACAAACAACTAGAAGTCAAATCATGGGTCCAAGTTGATGACCTGTGTTCTACTCAAGATGAATCCCTAGAGAGCTCTGTGTAGATAGCCTTGTCTCTGTAGTTTGCTCTAGATAGTTCTCTCTTGAGACAACTCTCTCTTGAGACAGCTCTTTCTGCTCGAGATAGTTCTCTAATGATAGAAGATATTTCTAAAAGCTCTCTGCATAGCTTATGGATTTTCCAACCAATGTCAAAAATGCTGCTATAAAAAAATTCTCAGATTTTCTATAAAAAATTCTAAAGGATCTATATTCACTCTCCAAGCAGTTCTTTCTAGAGAGCTGCTAGAAAAAAAAAATTCTAAAAGAGCTGTGTTAGCTCTCCACACAATTCTTGGGACTTCCTACCAAGGTAAAAAATCCTGTTTTAAAAAAAATTCTAAAGGAGCTGTGTTCTATCTCCAGAGATCTCCAGACAGCTCTGCTCTAGCTAGAAAAAAAAAAAAAATCTAAAAACACTGCTTTTGCTCTGTACTAGCTAATCTCATGCAAAGCAACTGCCCAGTCTTTTATTTACATATTAATCCAGTCATTTATTCCAGCTCCCCTCTTGACCATCCCATAATCAGCCTTAGCCCCTTGACTCTTAGAAAGCAACAACGAGCACATTAAAAAAAAAATGTGCAAAGGAATTCAGAAATCTTCCTGCCTATGTTAAGCACAGACAATAAGCTAGCTGGATGGGATCCTGCCCTGACATTATCATTCGCACCATGCCTGGGCCTGCTTTTTCTCTGTCCTCAAAGTGCCTCATATAATTCATATCGAAACCTTATATTTTGCATAGTTGAGAAATTATATATTTTTGAACCCATGTTTTCAGTTTCTTTCTCACAGCCTTAAGGGCTGTCCCAAAGGTCACAATATTCTACCATTTTTGCTGGGACATTAGACACACCCTTACCTCTCAGACCTTTGCTGTCTCTGATTATCATGGAGTCATTAACCTTGAAAGAGAGAATACTTCTCAAAGGAGCAACATGAAAATATGTATATTATTATACAAACAAGACTTATGTCTACAGAAACCATCAACATTAGTGAAGGCCCACGCCCTGCTGGCTGTGTCCCAGGGGTGGGAACCATGTCACATGGTCCCTACCATGCATAGCCAGGCTGGACTTGGCTTATCAGTACCTTGTGGGATTGCAAACATCACACTGAGGATAATAGAAAGTTGGGTTTACTAATTGCAGAGAAAAGAGGGAAAATGGCAAAGTTGTGTTTTCTAACTTGAATGGGGGATTGGCCTCAGAGTCACTGGAAACCAATCCCCAATGTGACTCCAACCTCTTTTGCAACTAATATTCCCAGAGAAAAGTGGTTAATAAGGGTGATCACAGCATGTAAGATTTAAAATGATTTCTGTATGGATTACAGATTAATGATAGAGGTATAAAGTAAGACTAATACAGATAAAGGAGGTGCAACTCAAATTCTCACCCTCTTTAGTCTCCGCTATCTGAGGAGGAGAGGTTTTAGGACAGAGCATGTAATCTCTAGTGAAGAGCTACTTGTGAGAGGTCTGAATGAGCTTTCTGAATCATCAGGAGATAGAGCCAGTTTCTATCATAAATGATCAGGGAAGTGGGTAGAGAAGTATGGAGATTATCAGAGAAGTTTCCCCGGATAACACATGGAAATACTAAGCAGCATTCTTAGAATTATGAAAAGGAAGTTTTTCTGTTTTGTTTTGTTTTGTGTTTTTGTTTTTATTTTTTTATTGGGTTTGTTTTTGTCTAAAAAGTGACTAAAACATAAAATTAAGAACAACTATTTCAGCAATGTTTACCATCGGCAAGGAAAGACCTTCAAAACACCTACAAAAAGATAGCCAAGTCCAAAAGAGTGTATCAGCCAATGGAAAAAAATCAAACATACACACACACACACACACACAAAGCAGTTCTAAGATACATTCTGGAGTAAGTACATCAATTAAATGAATTAAATTACTTTAAGTCATCAGAAAATAAATGCATTCAAGTTTTAAGAGAGGTATGGAGAAAATGACAGCTACATGTGAAGGAAAGCAGTGCCCAATCTACACATGATATTATTTCCAGAAATTAGGATGCATATTATCCTTAAAAGAATAGAAAGAATAGATGTAATAATCTAAGAAATGCACGTGCTTTATACAGATGAGATGATGACCGATCTATGAATCATGGCAGGATATTACAGAATCACCAAGCATCTTAAGCCTTTGGTGACCCTCAAGCAGGATCACCTTGCTCTGTGAAGCCTTTCTTTTGTGTCCTCCCATCCATTCATCTCACAGATTCTGTGATTTTACACTTTGTTGGGAAATTCAACTGCGTTTCTATGAAATGTTGATGTAGTCATAGCATTACTATTGTAATTAGATAAATGTTATATTATGTACATTTTCTTCATATATATATTATAAGTTAACTAAGAATTATGAGCTCTATATATGCTTACTTCAAAATTAAGTAATTGTAGTGTTTTTCATTAATTTTTCTAAAATAATCTTTATTCGATTGATTAATTGATTGGTTTATTCAGGTTCTCAGCTGGCCTGTAACTCAAGATATAGCCAAAGTTAATCTGGAGTTTCTGATTCTCAAACTAAGTGTTGGGAGTTTAGGATGTGCCAAATGCCTGATTTATGGTGTTAGAGATGGAACCTGGGGCTTGGTGCATTCTTGTAAACACTCTATCAATTGAGCTATATTTGGAGTTCCACAGTCTTTATGTTAAACAACAACAACAACTACAAGAACAACAACAAAAACAACAAAAACAAGCACAACAAAAGACTCTCAACTTGTGACTAGTGAAAGAAACTTGAAAATTAACGAAATGTTAATTTTTTAACTTGTGTAACAGTAAGTTGGGAGACTTAACTTCTTATCTACTTTGTTCAAACTATTTCTAGAATTGGCCATTTTTGTTTTCTTCCCTCTTGACCTTACCTGACTCCCAGATTTGAGCATTTGTGGACCTTGAGAAATAGTGGCATCTCTTGATTAGAAGCCGCAACAGAAACAAAAACAACTGGCAATTCTCACATTAACAGAAAAGGCAATATTCTGGGGCTGTACCAGACTTTGAGCACAGATGTCTGTTTTGACTCTTGCAGCCAGAGATGGGTCCCTGCCCAGCTTTCTTGGAAGAAGAGCTTTAGAACCCAGCTGTGCCTATCCCTATCATGGATGCCAGCATTGTTGAGGGACACTGAAGCCACCTTATCATTTGCATTCCTTGTTTCTCAAATGACTTCTGTGATGGGCTCCGAGACAGTTTTTATCTGTGGCTCTTGTAATATGTGGCAGTAATTCTGTAACAAAACTAAGCCATTATGGACAAACGGAAAGGTTGCAAATGTCTAGCTGAGACACATTTTTATTAAGAGGTTTTCACAGAAGGAAAGCAATTTGTTTCAATTCAAGTGTTCAGCAAGGTTTTATGATGTGTTCTTTAATACTGTTTTTATTTTATTAATTAATTAATTTGTCCTCCTCCTTCCTACTCTTCACAGTCCAAGAGAGGCAAGGAATAGTAACAGTATTTTCTTAAAATCCTCAAGCTGTGTCTGTCGAGTAAAAAAGTGCCGTGGCAGTATTCCTCTCATGAGATGCTCAGTTGAAGACACAGTCTGTTAAGTAACATGTTTCTGTATAAGGCCGTGGGATGTAAGAAAGGTAAGGGACTGAAGAATTCACATTGACCCAGTTTCATCCTAGGGTCACTTAGTGGGCTCACTAAAATTGAGTTCAATTTGGTTGATGTTTGCTTTTGTGCTAAGATTTCATTTTAGGATTATCATTGGTTCATAATTCATGGGAAGTCTCCATATGTAACCCCTGTACATATTGGTAATAACTAAGGTTAAGTGAGGTCTTTAACTCTTCTATAATGCTGCAAAACTACCCTAATCTCTTACACTAATAAAATAGCATTCTGAAAATTCTTTCAGCTAAACAAAATACAAAATAAGAATCTAAAAAGAAGAAGGAGGAGAAGTAGAGGGAGAGGGAGAAGAAGACAGAGGAAGAGGAGGAGAAGAAAGAGAAGGAGGAGGAAGGGAAGAGGGGAAGGAGGAGAAGGAGGAGGAGGAGGAGGAGCACAGAATAGAAAATAAAAGAAACCAAACTTCACAGAACCGCCTTGTTCCAGTTTCCATTTTCGGTCCTGGATCTTTTGACTTCTAATTTTCTAGAAAATACAGGTGAAATCAAACAGTGATTGTGGGTGGATTATTTTTACATTTTCTAAACTTTGTTCTATAGAACAAAAATGTGCCATGAAACATTTATTGATGTTTCATGAGAAAAAGTAAAAGGAGATTCCACGGTCCAATCAATTTTGATGATGTTTTGTAAGTGCCTCTTTAGAAGGAGACATATAAAACTCTCCGAGAATCCCTAGAGACAGGCGCTTGTTTCAGGATTCTCCATACTTACGTCATCAGGGAGCTCTATGAATATTTTGAAATGATGAGCTGACTTATATTAACAAGGGTAATTTTCTGAGTTGGGAGGTTACCTTAGTCAGTCAAGTACTTGTTAGCTATATAAGCTTTACAGGCATGAAGATCTGAATTCAGATTCCAGCAGACACAGATGTGGGTTAGGCCTGGTGGCACCTGCCTTTAAACTGAGCAATTTTCAGGCGGAGGCAGAGAGAGATCTCTGTACGATCAAGGCCAGCCTGAGCCACATAGCAAGTTCCAGACCAGAGAGTAAACCATGATAAGCCCATGTCTCTAAGAGCTTTGGGTCTGGGGAAGTCAAAAACAAGTGGATCCTTAAACTGTAATGGCCAGGCAGCCTACCTGAGTCAGTGATCTTCAGTTTCCACAAAAAATCCCATCCCAAACAGTGACCGGAAGAGTAATGAAGATAGACATTCAATCTTTTTTTTTTTTTTTTTTTTTTTTTTT
>CM052714.1:49820142-49911879 GCA_028551405.1 Uromys caudimaculatus | reverse complement strand
GTGAGCTGTGGGGCGTGTCTTTGGCCCTCTGCTGGGTCTTGCGATCTCCGGCGAGGGATCTTTGTCCCGGTGCTGATTAGCTGTGGGGCCCTGTGGCCCAAGCTGAGGTTTCCGGCCGTCGCCGGAAGCTGCTGGCGGTCAGTCTCTGTCCATGACAAAATCAATCTTCAGATTCAATGCAATTCCCATCAAAATTCTAAGACAATTCTTTACAGAAGTTGAAAGAACAATACTCAACTTCATAAGGAAAACAAAACAAAACAAAAAAACAGGATGGCTTAAACAGTCCTGTACAAGAAAAGAACCGACATTCAATCTTGACCTCTTGCTTCCATATGCTGACTCTCTCATGTGCACCCACACATACATACGCGCGCGCGCGCGCGCACACACACACACACACACACACACACACACACACATCTATAAAAAGAAGCTCCTGTCTAAAGGAAATATAGGGACAAAGAGTGGGACAGAGACTGAAGGAAAGTTCATCCAGAGACTGCCCCACCTGGGGCATATGCAGACACCCAGTCCAGACACTATTGCGCATGCCAAGAAGTGCCTGATACAGCTGTCTCCTGAGCTCTAGCAGATCCTGACCCATACAGAGGTGGATGCTCGCAGCCAACCTGACCACAGGAACAGCAATGTAGGAGTTAGGGAAAAGACTGAAGGAGCTGAAGGGGCCTTATCTAGCATCAATGGGAAGGGAGATCCTTGGTCCTGGGGAGGCTTGATGCCCTAGTGTAGAGGAATGCTAGGGAGGTGAGGCAGGAGTGGGTGGGTAGGTAGGGGAGCACCTTCATAGAAGCAGGGTAAGGGGAGATGGGATAGGGGAGGTTTACAGAGGGGAAACCAGGAAAGAGGATAACATTTGAAATGTAAACAAATAAAATAACTAATTAAAAATCTAAATAAAATTTTAAGAAGTGAAGAATGAAGGATTTCCTGAAACCGTTCTTTATTATTTGAAGATACATAAAAGTTGCCACTTGGATCAAACTGAGACAACCACACCTGGCAAAAGACATTAACAGAGAGCCCTCCTCAACTCATTATCATGTGTAGCTGGTGCTAGAGGAATGGCTTCACAATCCCAAACTGTAGCACTGTGCAAGCGTGGTTCCTTATGTGTGGCTAGTGGTAGTGTTCTTTTATTTCTCTCTGCTTCTTTGCTTCTCATAATATGGCCTGTATCTATTTCTGTCTTTGATGATTATGGGCATGAAGAGACTTAGATATGGAGAGGGAAAGATAATTGCCCTGGGCTACAGGAATAAGTAGTGACTGAATGTTTGGAGAAGATTATACATCTTGAAATCTAGCTTCCCCGGGCACCATCATTACCACTACCATGGCCACCCCACGAGCTTAGTTATACCTGAAACTAGTTAAGAACAAAACAAATCTCACGGTGGGGCAGGTGGGGGTACCCTGCTCTCTCCACCTTGTATTCTATTCCTGGCTAAATACACTTGACACTAGCAATTTGCATTCATTATATTTGATTTATATATCCCTATGCCCAATCATGCAACTGTAGCCTATTTAGAGAATTTTGCCCACAGCAAAAACAGTTAGAATTCATGCCTACAGCATAACTATAGCCAGGGGTGACTTGGGTTCTGATAATATCAACATGCTTAAAATTGCATTGACTGTATTACAGATAAGTTCAAAAATACCCTAGGTATGAAACACAGGAAGGCAGAAACACCCTGGAACGGTTGATAATTTTTGATAAAATTTTTTGTTGGTTCATTTGTGTTGTTGTTTGGTGTTTATTTTTTTGATAGGAATATATTGGTACACATATCCAATTCTTGACATTAACAGTTTAGCAGACTTAGTAACAGGACAAGCATGCTTTTGCCTTGCTTCAGGAGGCTAATTGGGTATTTCTAATCTTCTTTGCTTAATCAGTATTTATTTGGGGCAAAATGTTTCATCTCAGTAGAAGCAAGCCTGCAAAGACTCCTTTGAAGTACTGCAGCCCAAGCCAAGGGCAGATGCATTTCATGCTGAACATTATGAATCGGAGAGACTGGAGTTAGGCAATCAAACTATCTCCCATTCCCTCTCATTTCAGTGGCCAAACAGCTGACAGAAACACCCTAGAGGGAAAGCTATTTATTCTGATTCCCAGTGTCAGAGGGTTCAATTCATGCCTGTTAGGACTGCCATGAGGCAGGGCGTCAGGGTTAGGTGAGGGTATGATAGAGATGAACTGTTTATGACATGGCCAATGGGACACCGAGAGCAGAGGAAGAGTTAGCTAGGGATAGCATAACCTGGAGCATCTTCTTCAGAGACTACTTCCTCCAGCTAGGCCCCTCTTTCTAAAGCTTCCACAACCACCCATTATAGCACCACAATGTGGGGACCAGGCATTCATAATTTTGAAGGTTTATCACATAGTGAATCCAGAGCACATGACAAGATAAGAGGTACAGCATCTTTGTATTCTCTGACTCAAAGCAGCCTACATTTCAAAGGACTAGCATCTAAAATTAGGTAGCCTTATGGCTTTACCATCTCTTCTTTTGCTTCATCTAAGTGATGCTACCTTTTTAGCTTAGGAAAGTGGGTCTTTAAAGAAAAAAGAACTCTCACAATTTTATGTTTTCTACACTGTCTTCATTTAGCAGATGGTTTTATGAAGGTCCTTTTGTTCGTGAGGGCTGATGTTACTTAGCCAATGTTTCTCAATAACCTTCATCTTGATTTGTTGGTTTTGCTGCTGATAGGGGCTGCATCTGCAGGAACTATATCTCTAATATTGCTGTAGACATATACAGAGAGAGGGAGAGAGAGAGAGAGAGAGAGAGAGAGAGAGAGAGAGAGAGACAGAGAAACAGAGAGAGAGACAGAGAAACAGAGAGAGAGACAGAGAGAGAAGGAGGAGGAAGAGGAGGAGGAGGAAGAAGAAGAGGTGAAGGAGGAGGGGTGGGAGGGAGGGATGTAGGGAGGGAAGGAGGGAGGGAGAGAGAGCACAGACACTTTGGCTCAGCCAGTATAGCAAGTAAAACTCCATAAATCAGCTCTAACTTAAGAGCCTAGTACTTACTAACTTTCAGTCCATGAAAACTGTGACAATTAAGCCAAAGATACTTGAATTTGTTGGCATGGCATCTAGTCTTCAGTTATCTTTGTAAAAGAAGGGAAATACAGACTAATTTTAGAATTTCTGTGAATCTTTCATAATTATTACTTCATAAAGATAACTGTGGCACACACAGACACAATCACTGAGGAAATCTGAGTGTGTAGTAGAAGGCCAAAAGACCCTTCTAGGCTATTTCCAGGAAAACAAATCTGACTTATTTTGATTATTAATAAGTTTCCTCTCTTAAATTAATAGCTATATCCAATTGAAAACAAGTGACCTTAGTTTAGCCCTCTTAGGTGAAAATCTTACTCACTTATTTATAAATATCCCAAAGTTGGATCTGCATCGTAACTCATTTTTTCTTTTTGTGTGACGACCATTATTTTTACCATAGTCACACAATCGTGCATAATGTTTTTATGCCATGTTAAATTAATAGAGGGAATAAAAAAACCCTCAAAAATATAATCCTAACTGTATGGTTTATTTATTTTTAGAGAGGTTAAAAAAATAAACAAATGGTTTGAAAATAGGAGAAATTGAAGTGCTACTAGAAACGCCTTAGAGAAATCTTGTCTTTGTGAGCTAGAATCTTTACAAAGCAGCCAGGGGCATTTGGGAGGCAATTGATTAGAAGGAAACATGTAGAACCCAGGCTCCCACATGGCTGGGGGCAGTAAGTATGTAGAATCAACAAACTGAAGGGAGTGCTTATGACTTTTATGGTAAGTCAATTCTGAATCCCCAGAAGTCTACAACTTGCAAACGGAGAAGAAAACAAACACGACCTTGGAGTTGCCCACGAATCCTGGGCAGATAAGGCACTCCTTTCAAAAGAGCATTACTATTGAATGGACTCTATTCAATTTTCCACAGGAGGGCAAAGAACACAATATTAGTGCCACATCATTTTTTCCATTGTCTATGAAATATTTGAAGTGGAAATGGCTTCTTTCAACACCAGGAGCCATGTGGGAAATGACCTGTGGAGGGATAAATGGACAGGCACAGTGGGGAATTTCATCACACCTTAGAATCTGACTAGCATGGAAAGCTAACTGCGGGCTCTCCTTCACCCCTGGCAAGGGCTTGCAATTGAGTCTGTAAATGTTAATCGATATTTCAAGCCTATTAAATAAAGAAAGACACTGGGAAAAATCAAAGTAGTAATAGCCAGTTTGTCTCTATGAAGGTGTGTGTGTTTAGTCGTTGAGGGCATAGAATCAAGCGTGGGCGAATATATCTTAGCAAAATTCTTAAAAATTTTATTTAAAATACTGTGTTCATTTAGGAAAGTAAGAAATGATTTCCACTGGCTTTTCGATGTAACCATAGACCACAGCATCATGTCTTCTTGAAGTAGATGGCCACTAACAGAGACCTAGTCGAACTTCAGAGACCAAATGAACACTGACTGTTCATCGCCGAGTTGGATATTCATAGACTCCGAGGACTCAGAAAAAGGGACAGGAAGATTGTGAGAGCCAGATGCAATGGGTAACTTCAAGACAACAGTAGTTTCCAGATACATCAAGAAAGATGCACATATGCACTCTCATTGATTATGACAGAATGCACAAGACCTGCACAATATCCTGGAGGCAAAAATCTTAGCACAAAGGGTGAGAAGGTAGACACGAAACTCTACTATTAGTTGGGAGCTGTTAACATCTGGCAGCTCCTCTCAGAGAGAAAGTCTGTTTTTTGTTTGTTGGTGATGATAATGATGATGGTAGTGGTGGTAATAGTGATGGTGATGGTGGTGGTGGTGATGATGATGATGATGATGATGATGATGATGATGATGATGATAATGTAATGCCTCATAGTCAGGCCCCAGAGCAGGACCCATTCTTTAGCTGGACAACACAAATTGGACTTGATGTTAAAAGAAGAAAAAAGAAATTTCTGAGTTAGGGGTTAATGGATGGCATGTTTGAGAGGATAACAAGGGAAAAGTTAAGGTGAGAAAATACGTTCAAAATACAGTGTGCAAAATACAGTGTACAGAATTAATAAATACACACACACGTATATATGGAGAGAGAGAGAGAGAGAGAGAGAGAGAGAGAGAGAGAGAGAGAGAGAGAGAGAACAGGATATTTGGAAGAGCAGTCGGAGCTCTTAACCACTGAGCCATCTCTCCAGGCCCTATAAATTTATTTTATGATGTAAAATATAATTGATTTTTATCTGAGCAAGATGGTAATTATTTCCTTCTGAGAACACTTGGAACGAATGGTCTTAAGTATATTGTGAGGTATTATTTTGAAATAAGCTCTCAATTAAAAAAAATTAGTCAAGAATCAATATCATGTCATTCATATGTCCTTTCTTCACAGAAAGAATATTGAGAATACATAAAAGATACATTTAAAACACAAATGAGTAGAAGCATTATAAAAAAACCTACCTTTGGGCCTGGGGTTTAGTACAAAGTATTCAAGATCAGATCCACATGGAAAAGAATATCTGAGGAAGAAACAATGAAATATGCTATCATTAAAAGGGAAACCCAAGTAAAGTTAGAGTCATCCATCTCATGAGAGAAGATATTCAAAATCTATACAGCAATAAAAAGATTTACTCTAAAATATATTTAAAAACTTTAAGAAATAAATAAACTACAACTCTCACTTTTGAAAAATTAGACAAAGAAACAAATAATTAATGCAATACAAACAAACAGATAAATCAAACTGATTTTATGTTGGTTAAGTAGACAAATAACAACATGGTTGATATGAATTGTTGCTAGAAATGGGGAAACTCGACACTTGCTGGGGCTAGAGTAAATGAAATGCATCATACTTGACGATTATCAGGATGGAAAAAGATCCTGTCTTCTCTCTTCATCATATACACACGTGAATATTTCATGGGATTATTTATAGAGTGAAAACTGTGTGCTAATTTACTTCTAAGAAAAGCATAGATATGAAACCTACAATAGCCAAGACTAAGAGGCATTTGCTGTCAATTCTTTGCTTGGTTTTGGCCATTCTGACTGGAGTGAGATAAAAATCTCAAACTAGATTTAATTTGAATTTCCTTTAGGGCTAAGGATGTCAAACACTTAAAAAGAAAAAAAAAAGTACTTCCTAATGATTCATATTTCCTCTTTTGAAAACCCTCTGATCAGTTCCATTTTTTTCCTTCTGAGTTGTTTTAGTTTGCTTTGCATTGTGTGTGTGTGTGTGTGTGTGTGTGTGTGTGTGTGTGTAAAATTTAGTTCTCTGTATATTCTAGACGTTAATCTTCTGCCAGATGTATAGACAGCAAAGATTTTTCTCCCCATTGTTTAATCTGCCTCTTCATTCAATTGGTTGTGTCCTTGGCTGTATAGAAATTTTAGTTTCATGATGTTCCATTTGCCAACTGTTGGTCTGAATTCTGGTACTACCAAAGGCCTTATCAGAAAGTTCTTGCCTATGCAGATAGGTGTATACCTGACATTCTCTAAAAACAGATTCAGGCCTTATATTGAGGTTCTTACTCCATCTGGAATCAAGCTTTGTGTGCAGTGAGGTCTAGTTTCATTCCACATGTAGTTATCTAGTTTGCCCAGTACCATTTGTTGAAGATATTTTTTTTCTCTAATGCATATTTTTGGTCTTTTAGTTCCAAGAGTGTGTGCTCATGTAAATAAGAAGCAATGGTATAGAGCTCGGTATCTTCCTAAGCTAAAAACAGAGAACACAATATGTAAAGCATACAACTGGTACATAGCACACAAACAAGGAAGTATTCATGAGCCAAATAGATGATGTTGGAGTTGTACCTAAAGTTAAAGCCATGATCAATTGGAAAGTGATGAACAGGTAAAAACTATGGGTGGCGTTTTCCAAATTCTTTGAGAAGTAGAAGAGGAAACTCATGATGGCTTGGGAAGCAAGTATTCTAGACAGAAGGTCCTAAGATACTTAGGTAGAGACTTGCCTGCTGTGTTGAGTGACTAGCAAGGTCATCATGGAGCTGAGCAAGGCAGCAGGTGAAGTTAGGGAAGTACCATTAGTTCCATCCAGCTAGCTCACAGCTGCGAGGCACCACATGGCTCTGGCTTTGTTTTGAGTGTAATAAGTCTATGTGCTGATGCAGCCAGCATGTCTACTGTATTGAGGAAGACATTAAGTGGCAGGATCAGGCACAACGAGACCAGTAGCTTTGAGTATTTGTCGCAATATTATAATAGGAAAGAAAATTGGAATGCTCCAAATTTGTTGATATACTGTAGAGATACAAGGGAATTACGATACATATAGAACCCAAGGGGGAAGGGCAAAGGACAAGTTCTCAGATCCTGCTTCATAAACAGGAATGCTTCTCTGATATATAAGCATCTACTTACTACTATGCAAATTTAAATGAAATACCTTTAAACTGAAGAAATTATGAATATAGCACGCCTTTGTAAATATAACTGCTCCATGATATTTTACATTCCATGGTCCTTAAACATGGAAAAATGAGTTTATTTGTGTACAATAAGAAAAATAGTAAGGTCTTGTGTGTTGACATATGCCTAACAATTCCAACTTTGGATTAGAGACAAGAAGATTCTAAGTTTGAAGGTAGCCTTAACTGTATAAACTATATATTGAGTTCCTTGTCAGCCTAGACTACATGACTGAAAAATAACAAACACAATCAAAATTAATTGTGAATGAAAAAGCAACAGGAAAATCTGATGTTTGATAAGGTAATCAATAGAAAATATTAAAAATAAAAGGATTTGGAAAGGAGATATATAGACGTATAAACTTGCTCCAAGATGACACAGGTTAATAAATGAAAGTCTCATTGCCATTGTCCAGTAGGGCTACCTTTCTGTCAGTTTTTAGCCAGAGACACTCCTGAGAATTCCAAAAACAATATAGTCAATTTCAATTGCTCAAAATTGTGCACCATAAGGAGATGGAAAGCCTTTCCTCCTGAAGAGACAGCATGGCTTGGTCACAGGACATGAGGAATAAGCTGGAATTGGGAGCTAGAAGTTGGAACCTCCCTTTGCTGGCTATCCCTCAGCAAGCCAGGAGCAGCTACTCCTACTACTGCAGAATCTTACTCAGCAGTGGGTCCTATGTGGAACAGTACCAACCACCTAGGAAAGGTGAGCCTCAGTGGCAGGATAATGACAAATATAGGGGAAGCCAACCTAACTGTATTTGATACACACTTCACTGGAGGGCATTCACATTTGGTGATGTAAAACTGCTCAAAAGCCCGTAACTGGGAAGATCCTGGGCCCTAATGGGGAGACTTTTGCTGATGCTTTGCTAAATAGGCATGGTGTATCATGAGCTGCAAATTACCTTCTAAATAACTACGTTTGTGCCATAGAATAATGCTGGAATCAGCTCGGCTCAGGAAATCTCTGCATAAGTAACTGCGAAAGTGTAAAACCAGGCAAAGGACAGAGATTAAATAACTGGTGGATGCCCAGCCATGAATATTCTGCCAAAATGGCTCAAGGATCATTGCTGAGGATAAGACAGAGGGAGTGTAAGAGCCAGGGAGGAAGAGGAGCAGTCCGGAATGTTAACTTCACAGCACTGAAATGACTTGCACTCTCGAACTCGCAGCAGCTGTGATTGCTAGGCACCATCTGCAGGACTGGACCTGTCATTGCTCTGCCATAACCAGGAAGGTTCTCAAGGGGGAACCACACTTTTCTTAGGATTTATCCACAGTTAAGGTTTGTTTGAGGAGGGAGGGCACTGTCGCTCTTTTGTTAGTGGTGTATACTCAGGCACATGATCACAGGATGTTAAAGTGGAACTGAGGCTAGTTGGGACAAGGACGGAGTTTAATTGAAAGAGGAAGGATATAACAGGGCAGTGGTGATAAAAATAACTGAAAAACACTCAAAATTCAAAATAAAATATGTGAGTTTATGCAAATGACATGAGAGCAACTGTTAAATGTAATTAATATATGTAAATATTAAAATCGAAATGTGTATCATTTTTAAAGTTGATACGTAGCTACTCCAAAGAAATCATAAGGAAAAAAGAAACTAAATTTGCCAAGATTCAAATGTACCGACTAGCACTGAACAATCCATTAATCACTACCAGATAACCAGAAGAGAGACAGTATTCCATGCTACTTTTTGTTTTTTGGAACAGACACGTACTTACAATCTAGGGCAACTCTCTAAGTGGCTTTAGTTAAGCAATCTTAGTATTCAACAGAAGGGGGAAATGGTGAAGGGCATACTTTCAGTGGACAGTCCACATTTCTTATTTGGGATCTTCTGAAAGCATGGTAATATTCACTTGACATGGAAAATCCAAAGTGGCAGAGTCAGTTCATAATCTGACGTCACATGGAGACATTTTAAATAAAAGTTGAGATGTACTGTATTTAAAAAGTGGTTAAGATTTTAAGTAAAAATAAATATGCAAAAATTTTAAATTGCATTTTGGAAGAATAAATACCAGATGGATTCAAAATTCAAAAGATGAATATAAAGTACTAGAGCTTTGTAATACGATAAAGAACACGATAAAGTTGAATATTCATGTAATTTTGGCATTAGAAAAATTGTTTTAAATTGGCCTCAAAGTCAGAATCTAAAAATGAAAAGATAGAGTTTTTTTTTGTGACATATCATTTTAGGGCTTGTACAATAGAAGCAAATAGGTGACAGATTGAATAGTACAAACACACATTGACATACACACACATATGTGTGTGTGTGTGTGTGTGTGTGTGTGTGTACAAGTACTCTTGAGGATGTATCCTGAACTGTTAACAGAACAATAATTAAAGAACTATGATATTCTAATGAGACATGAGAAGGACCTCAGCAGGTGACTCACTTCTCAGCACAAAGGATGGACAATGGATATAGCAACAAGATAATAACATTATTAGTAACACAATGAAGGTTCAAATAACAAAATACCATTTTTACATTAGGAACAGCAGTGTTTGCATGAGGGGGGGTGAAAAAGAGATGGAGAAGAGAGGAAGGGAAGAAAGGAGAAAAGGTCATCATATGTGTAATGAAAAGTGAACTCAGGTCTTCTGCCAAAGCAGTCATTGTTCCTAACCACTGAACCATCTCTCCAGCTCCTAATGTAGTCACGTTTCAATATAATGTACTTCAGGGAAAAGCATTTCATTTTCTTTACAAGAGCCAGAAATAGTGGAATAGCTTCCCCCTCTCTTCTTACCAGCATGGCTGGACTTAGAATGACCATGAAAACACATCTTTGGGCATGTGTATGAATGAGTTTCCAGAAGGTTTAGCTGAGCACAAAAGTCACACCTTGAGTATGTGTGGCCCCTGTCAAGGGCTGGAATCCTGAACTGAATTGAAGAAAGCAGACTGAACAGCAACATGCCTAGCCTCCTTTTTTTTTTTTTTTTCTGACTACAGATACAACACAATGTGACCAGTGGCTTCATACTCTTACTGCCATTACCTCCTCATCCTGATGGACTATAGCATCAAACTACGCCAACATAAACATTTTATAATCCTTTCTCTCCTTAAGTTGTTTTGACAAGCATCTGGTCACTGGTAGCAGCCCCATTCATTCCCAAGCCATCAATACATTCAGTGTTAAACCACACTAGTCAATACATTTCCCTCTTTGCACCTGTGTGTAGTCTATGCCACCAATATCCCTGCCTTTGCTTGCTAATCCTGGTTTGCTAACTGTCCAGGGCTTTCATCCATGAACTAAGGTGTACAAATGATGCGTCTGAGACAGCAAGTAACAAGTCAGCTAAAAATGCTTCAGTGTGCTTTGTTGATTTTCATAGTATGGATCCAGTTTCTAAAATATCGCTTAAAGTTTTCAGCTATCTGCCCTGTGTGTGGTGTCTTGATACTACTGGAGTTCTGAGCTATCAGAGCCACTCCCTGTCACTTAAGTACTACCTGGAAGTGCAAATTCTCCAGTGCCATCAGACGTGTCCAAATTGGAAGTTCTAAGTTGAAGACCTGCACTTCATGCTTTACCTAGCTCTCCTCCACCAATGAATGGTAAAGTGGAATGGCTCCATTTCCAGACTGCTATGCTCAGACCATGGTGACATTTCCTTCTCCAACTTTGCTCCTTCCAACCTTATGGCTTTTCGAGGCCCTTCTCTTCTGCTTTGTATGCTTTCTTTTCTGCCATTTGAAGTTGTTATCTCCCATTTGTCTTTAAGGTCATAGTAGAGATCTTTCTTTCCTTTGTCATCTTTCAGAGCATGACCCCACTTGGTCCTCACACTAATCACAATTTTCAGCTAAGTACACTTTAATGTGCTTTTGAAGTTGTTTTGTGCCTCCTCCAACAGAAGGCCAGCTAGTGATCGTCAGTCCTTTGCCATTTCTTACCATTTGACTCAAAGCTTTTAATGTGTGACGTGGCTGAAAGCACATATGCAATAAGTACATAGATCAGCATGCTGCATGTTCAAAATTCCTTAAGGTTGTTCTGGTGCTTCATGTTTTTGTCAAAATCTGTTTTATTTTTGGCCACTGTCAGAGGGAGTAGAAGCATAATTTAATGAATATGTCTCTGATGAAGCAAAAAGCCATTATTGGGCTTTACTTTCAAGGACATAATTTTGCAAATATAGGCAAAGGAATTGATATAAATAATGTTATTTTACTAATGAAAGACTACCATCAATTTCATAAACATATCTTTAGTGGATACATGCAGTTTAATACATACTTACTATCTTTTGAAAACATCTTAAGATAGTCTATTTTTAATTAACTGATTAATTATATTAATCACTTTTATGATAGTATCTTATGGAGCTCAAACTGGTCTTGAACTTGCTATGGAGCTGAGGGTGTTCTTCAACACTTCTTCCTGCCTTCTTCTTCCATTGTTGATACTATAGGCATGTATAAGGCAGGCTTTTAAACAAAATCTTTTTACTTACTATTCATGATTTACAGTAGTTTCAGGATTGTATATCATTATTTCTAACACTGAATCCCTTAACAGTGTTGCCATTGACAAGATCAAAAATGACAATATATACAGTTTGTAAAATTATCTGTTAAAATAGAAAATCATTGCTGTCTGCTTTCTCCCAATTCTAGGGAGTCTGAGGCAATATTCTCTCTCATTTAGCTTTTCCTTAGACACCACATGCTTTATGACCCTTAGGCAGTCTTCAAGAATTCTAGGCTACTGGAATTTAGATGAAAATTGTGAATTGGGATCACTTTGAAAGTTATAGTGGACACTGGTTTAAAAAGGAGTTCCTCTTATTGAGAAAAAACCGAGTTCATATTTGTGGATAGACGCTAGATGCAGCAGGTCCATTCTCACAGTCAAGTTCTTTATTAAAACACAGGCTTAGGAGATTACTCTTTCTCCTCCTTGAGAAAGTCAAATCTTTCCCTATTACATTTCCTAATAGTGAGATTTAAGCTGCTTACCTTTTGTCATCTCTACCTTAAATGAACACTGTGTCCATTACTACAGTTACAACTAGAGCCTGTACTCCTACCTGACAGAATCAATGGCTTTCTAATGGGTTTCCCCATATCTACTCGCAGACGAGTGGTATTTGTCTCAGATATCTTTCCTGATCAACCTTCAGTATACAACCCCATTTCATCTTTCTTCAGAACTTTCAATGTAGTGAAAAATAAAGGTCTAGTCTCTTTCATTTGCCTATGTTCCCAACATTAGTCCATTGGCTTTATTTCTCCTTTCAAGTTTTGTCTATTGGGATATGCTCTTTACTCTTCCTCTACAATTACATTCCATGTCCAGGCTCAAACTTGAATTTCATCCATTCCTACTCATTATACTACTTTCAATTTAAATTTGATTTGCAATTTTATATAAGTGTGTGCATGTATATATTTATACATCATGAGAGCTATTACATTTTCAACTTTATATTCATTTGATGGTATCTTAAAGTTACCTGAAATTTCATGTAGTCGAACTGCTTAAATATTAGTTAATTACATTCTACTACTCTATCCTCTTCTCATGAGTCTGCGTCCTCTGAAGATGTATTGTTATCAATATGAATAGAAATATTATCTCATATGAACTTGAATCTTCACGCTCCTTTTTTCTAATTTTGGAAATCATGGCTGTTCATGTGGACATTCAGGTATGTGTGGCCTGATGTGCATACATAAAAATATCTTGAGAAGAAATGTACACACACACACTCATCCACCTCCCCACTTGCCCCCCACATGCACAAAATTGGAATTGCTGAGTTATGTGGTATTGGGTATTCAAATTCTGGATAATACTACATTGTTTTCCTAAGTAGCTATACAAGTTTTAAACTTCAGTTGCTCTGCATACATCTACACAAATCCAAATTCTGTAAAACATAAAATTCATAAATGTTGCATGCAATGGTGTATCTCCGTGGCTTATATTTGCTTTCATCAGCTTAGTACAAATATTGCTGTCGCTTTCTCTACTCATCTCCAGCCATCTCCATTACGCGTGTATCTTTTCTCTTTGCCCTAAGAGAGTGTTGTCCTGCACTGCTTAGCGCCCTGCATGTTATAACTTCTTAATAATTTTCTCAGTCCTTCTTTGTGATTGTATAGGCTGGGAAGACTACCTAAGATTGGAACTGATCTGCCTGTGTCTTATTCCTCATTGACCCCCTACTAAAGCATGCTCTTAGTTTTCAAGTTATGTCAGGGTCCAGTGGAACTCCCAAGCTGCCCCAGGACTTTTACATATGGAGTTGAGGTGTGCTGTCATGATACCTACTTCTAGAGGGAAAACAAAGTTTTGAATGAATTGCTTCTTCTCATGATTGCAATCTCTCTCATGGAATCATGTCCTATTTTGAGCAATCAGATTGGTATACAGTTTGTGTGACTCCTAATAACATGGATAAAGTTCAAGGTTCTGAGCCCAAAGCCTACATATGAGAATCACAGCATCAGGTGTGACTCACTTACTTGCCTTCTTAAGTAAGCTCCTTCTCCTGAGTCATGATGCAACCTGCACAGGATAAATGGAAATAGAGATAATCAGAGGAAAGATCTGAATATTCTCAACATAAAGTTTTTTCAAAAAGGTAGTTATTATAAGCATAATAATAGTGAATCACAGCAGAAGTAACATAAAGTTAGCTAAACATCACACATTTGACAAATCTAAATGTTAAGCTGCCCTCTTAATGTTCCCGAGACAAGAACACACCTAGATTATCCAAAGCAACTTGATGGAATCTGACTAAATAATCAACATGTGTATAATATACCAATACTCTACTATACTCAGCAAGTATCAGGAATAAACCATGGTTCATGTTTACTCAATTTTTATTACACTTCTGGTCAAATTACATACACAGATAATGTCTTCACCATACACATTTGTGGCCACTCCTATCCTAGGGAGGGGCTTGCTTATATGTCTTTGTTATTTTTTGAATTTCTGATCCCTTCATATTTTGTCATTGTTATCATTTGAGCAATTGTGGTCACATTCTCTCATCTTAGTTTCCAGATCTGGCACTGTTTCTTTGTGATTAAACTAATGTCAAAGCATTTTTAAAATATTTATTTATTTTTTATTTGTATGAGTACACTGCAGCTGTCTTCAGACACACCAGAAGAGGGCATCCGATCCCATTACAGATGGTTGTGAGCCACCATGTAGTTGCTGGGAATTGAACTCAGAATCTCTGGAAGAGCAGTCAGTGCTCTGAACTGCTGAGCTATCTTTCCAGCCCCTATGCCAAAGCATTTTTATTTTACAGATTATATACTGCTGGGCACATGCCTTTAAGTACAGCACTCAGGAGGCAGAGATAGGTGGGTCTCTGTAAGTTGAAGCCAGCCTGATCTACATAGCAAGATCTAGGTTAGTCAGGGCTATAGAGTGAAACCCTGTCTCCAATAGATATGTATCATACATACATACATACATACATACATACATACATACATACATACACACACATACACACACACATATATATATGTAAATATGTATGTATATATAATCAAAACTACTCATATTCTTATATTGAGTTTTTCTGAGCTATTAACTTGATTTCTCCCTCCCATTACACTCCCAAATGCAGGAGACATGCCTGCATCTGTTTCTCTTCCTTCTTTTTAATATAGTTATTTTATTTTCCTGGATAGAATTTACTTGAAATACACTTTCTAGATCTAATCTAAAGGAAGTATTGGTAGATTTCGGTAGATTCCTGGCAGGCAACCAGTCTTGCTAACTTTTGGGGACTTTTACGGTGGGATGTTCTTGAGTTTGGGTCACAATTACTTTGAGATCCCTTTTCTGTTGAGAGCTTTTGGTGCTGCTTCTAGGAATTTGGCATGTGTCACTGGGCTCAGACAAGGAAGTAGGCTCAGAAAAGAGTATTAGAAATGGTGTTCATGGGGCTTTGTTTACTACTTTGCTGAATTACTACCTTATGTGATCTCTTTGCTTACCATTTTACTTATTACCTTGTGTGATCCTTTTGCTTATTACTTTGCTTGATTACTATCTTATGTGATCTCTTAGTTTACTCCTTCACTTGATTACTAAGAACTGACCATGGTTTTTTTTTTTTTTTGTTTGTTTGTTTGTTTTTTAAGTACCTAGAATGATATAAAAGCAGGCTGGAGTAAAATAAAGCTCCTTCAGCCTCAGCACTGGCTAGAGCCATGTTATAGTTTTGTCTAATTGGTTTTTTCTTTTCAATCCTCCCTCCTTCCCTTGAGACCCTGTTGACTAACTGAGCTGGCTTGGTCACTTTTACCTCCAGCTTGCTTTTCTCTGGAACAGCTTTCAAGGTTCTAACACAAAAGTGCAATCTAGTTTATGATCACCAGGGGCCAGCTTCACATGTTTGATTTCCTAACACGGTGTGTCAAACCCCAGAGGATACTCAGGGGCTCACTGCCTACTTTTAGGCTTGTAAACAGTGAGAAGGAAGATCATTCTCAAAGACGATAGTCAGGTATCTGCCATTACCGAACCCTGAGCTTAGAATTCTAACATTCTACAGTTTGCTCAATAGGAAAACTAACCGAATGAAACCACTAACACACCACTGAGTAAAAGTTTCAGAAATGGGTGTGATTATTTTTCTGTGCAATCCAAATCTGAGATTTTTAACTTTTAAGAACCTTGAACTAGTGGGATCTTTATGGAACAAAACTCAGAGGTCTAGAAAACTCAAAGAAAAACAGTCACCCAAAAATTCTGTCTCTTAGTTAGAAGGAGGGAACTTGTCAAAGAAGGAATGGGAGATTTTTAAGGAAGTGAGGACACAAAACCTTACCTGGAAAATACATCTTAAGTTGATAGTAAATTTGCGCAAAACATCTGGTTGCTCAAACCTGGATTCTTCCAGGCTCAAATTGAGTTGTGTTTTTCCTATTCCTTGTCAATGACATTGAGAGTGGGTGGTACGGGTACCATGTAGAATGCCAATGATGCACAGCTCTGCGGAAGGCACATAGCTTTTCAAATCTGTATCTTTCATCTCATCCTTTACATGCTTGCTTTTCCCCTGATTCTTTGTTCAATAGATTAACAGAAAACAGAAATCTCATGAAAACCATTTCTCTCAAGTAACCTTCAGAATGAAGGGGCTGTTGCAGAATATGAATGCATTTGGTTTAAAATTGTTTAAACACTCTCAGTATTTTGCATCTATGTAGGAAGTGGGGTTTTTTGGGTTTTTTTTTTTTTTTTTTTTTTTTTTTTTTTGGACTTCAAAAAAGCTGTCAGTGAAACTCTGATAATGACACTTACTGTCAAACTTATCATCCCTCAATTATGTTAACACCTTCTTTTGAAGTTTTCTTTTTAACATGAAAACACAGTTTATTATAAAAGGTCTCCACAGAAGCTGGAAGTGTTCAAAGGCCCCCAACAGGCTATTCTTTAGAGAACTGTAGTCAAGGAAAACTTAATATTCATATCATGAACAAGTTCATTTTCACTGTGTTATGAGAAAAAAATCATAAGAAAGCACACAATCTGTAAAAATAAGCACCCGCCATAATTTTAGTGTCTGAACATTCCCCCAGGGGCGCTCTGAAAATCCCTTCAACATCTCCAACCAGAATATCTTTTAGCTCCAAGGCACGGAAGGCTATGTTTTACTAATTCACATACAGTCAGCTCCCCTATATGAGACACACAATGCATGGTCTTTATTTTTCTAGCTATAAGCGATTTCACACTCTTCTATTTTCATAGTCAACTCATCTTCCAAACATTGGTGATAGAAGGACACTGACATATTGCTGCACCTTTAAATGTGCTCTTGCAAGTTTTAAGAGCCTCAAATGGTGGGTTAGATATGTCTCTACCTATGTCTTTTTTTCGAGTTGTTCTTGTCACTATCTGTGCCAGCTGATGTGGGGCATTCTTAGTTGTCTCCCTCATGGACTTACTCATGATTGAGGGCACTTGAGTGTGTTTGTTCTTATCCGCTCTTACTCTTCTCCCAGAAGCTGTACTGCACAGGGAAGACTTTCCTGAAACCCCTTCATGCCACTCATTTGTCTTTAGACTACACTCTCGTGGGTACCTTTTCATTCTTGAATCTTATATACTATTTACCTGGAAATGGCGTATTTTCTACCTTGCTATCTGATGGAGGCAAATAAAGAGGTATTCCTTAATTAACGAATGTTGTTCTATATACTTATCTCTATCTATCATCTATCTATCTATCTATCTATCTATCTATCTATCTATCTATCTATCTATCTATCTATCTATCTATCTATCTTATCCATCAGTCTATCACCTCTCATCTATCACCATCATCTTCATCATTATCACACACACACACAACACACACACACACACACACACACACACACACACACACACAAATTATGCCCACTGTAAATGACATTTTCTGAAAAGGACTACATCTTACATTGAACACTCTGCAAAGGTGATATACTGATTATGACTTCAATGGCTCTGAAGAGGTTGGGATATCACAGTTCCAGAATCTATTCAGAATATATCTTCTGATACATTTGGTTCTGTTAATAGCCATTGCTGCCCACCTCTGTCTGACTTAGCAATCTTGTGAATACAACCTTTTGGAAAGGATTAATTTAACACACCACTAGCTTCTACAAACCAAAAGGCTTAGTGCATCAAAGGGGGCCTTTTCTCACAGATTTTCTCAGTTTGTTTCAACCATCTTATCTAATATTTCTGCCAAGTTATTTAAACAATTGCTTGATTTATGACTGTTTTCTGTCACTATTATAAAATTCCATCAAAACTGTTACCACGTTGGAATTTGGACTTTGGAGGTAAACCTATCTGTGTTTCTTAGTCACTCATATTTGGCTCCAGAATAAACTCTAGTTATTTCCTTTGAGATGAGAGACATGTTTTTGAATTGGCAAAAATTATTTTGAACCTCTTGTTTCAATATATTACATTACTGAACATATGAGAATTTACAATACTCTTCACATTCAACTAAATACTATCATTTCCTAGTTTTTCCCTTGGGTAGAATTTATGTCATTCTTCACTTAGTAAAATGGCTCTGGATTTTTCAAGAGGGTCCAGTATCCTGACACTCCAATAAGCAAATATTAAATGCATTTTTCCTGCATTGAATATCAACCTTTCTTGTTGATTAGTTTGATTAGCTTCTTGTCATTGAACTTTTGGTTTCTACATGTCTCATTGAGATTTGGTCTCACAGAATAGAAATGGGAGAGTCATGGTACAGACATACACTCTGAATTGGTCACAGACAGCGTTACTTATGATACCCTGTGACACTAGTAAAGGTAAGTCTATCTCATGATCTTGGGGAAGAATCCCTTTATCAGTATGGCATAGTCCTTAAAATTTTCTCATTGTCAGGACACTGTACTTTTCAAAATGGTATCTTTTAAACTGTTTACTTACTTAACATAAAAGTTTCCCTAAAATGGAAGCAGAACTTAAAATATTTACCAAATTAGGAAATGTATTTCTTAGCACCTATTTTTAGAAATATATTCTCTATTTTAAGTTGGTGAATAAGTAGTTTAGGGGATACATATTGCCTTACCTTTCCGTCCTTTTAATCTATCTTAGGCTTTATACCACACTCCAGTGTTTTAGTTAGGGTTTCTATTACTATGGCGAAGTGCTCAGACAAAAAACAAGTTGAGAGGAAAGGGTTTACCTTGCTTAAACTTCTCTGTCTTATCAGAGTTCATCGTGAAAGACAGTCATGAGAGAAACTCCAGCAGAGTAGGATCTTGCAGGCAAGAGCTGATGCAGGGGCCATGGAGGGGTGCTGCTTACTGGCTTGCTCCCCATAGGTTTGTTTCACTCTACTTTCTTATAGAACCAGAGCTGGGATGGCACCATCCACAATGGGCTAAGCCCTTCCCCATCAATTACCTGACAATGGAAGCATAACTTCCAATTGTGTACTCTCTAATTTTGTTATCTGACTTAGGACCTATGTTCATAAATAATGAGGTATTCTGTAAGCGAACATGCTGTTCTGATGTCCTTTTTATTTTTAAATAAGCAAAGCATAAAATGAATTTTTTGGATTTTTCTCCCTGAATACATTTTATTTTCTCTTCTGGTGTACAAAAAAAAAACAAAAATAAAAACAAAAAAACCCAAATGAACAAAATTTTAAAAATACTTAAAAACACCATTCAACACTCAAAAATGAGTTCCTGAGAACATGTGCTAAAGCAGAATCAATTACTTTCCCCACTGAGGAGGCAGGAAGGGGCGGTGCTATAGGTTACATAGATAAAACACGGCATATGTCAGAATATCTGATGGGAAAGGGTTGCCACCATGCCATCTAGGACATGCTTTTATTTCAGCTCTCAGGACACATTCTAAGTTAGAAGAGACTGGTGATCCCTCTGAAACTCTGTGGCTCCTCCCCCACTGTGGCTCCTCCCCCGTTGTGGCTCCTCCCCTACAGTGGCTCCTCCCCCACGGTGGCTCCTCCTCACTGTGGTTCCTCCCCCACTGTGGCTCCTCCCCTACTGTGGCTCCTCCCCTACTGTGGCTCCTCCCCCACTGTGGCTCCTCCATGTAGGCCATGATCTACAAAAACACTGTACTATTACTAAGCAGCATCATGTTTCCGTCTCAGAGCAAGCCAAAGCTGGTCAAAAGGATTATCAGAGAATGAGATGGACTTGGTGTGTTCCCAATGCCAGGCTTGCAATGTGCCGAGAATATTGTTCTCCATTCTTCAGCACGGCGGCTAGGGGGAGAAGAGGGGTTTTTTTCATAAGTAACTCAACTAAAAACTGTGAACATCATAAAATTATTTTTGAAAGTCAAATTATTTCATAAGCTTTTTTAATTAACAAATTTTGTGAATACATGGTAGAAAGAAAAGAGGAAACAGGAAATGAATTCATTTAGGGAAAATGTCTCAAATAATCTACTTAATTTTTTCCTGTTTAATTTGCAAAAATTGAAATGAGAATTGGATCCAGTGGTCTACTCCCTGATCTAATGACTGGCAGAAAATTGTTTTAGAAATTAAAAATATGGGACCATTGAAATTGCTCCTTGGATAAAGGAACTTGTGGACAAGCCTGGCACCCTCACTTCCCTGGAGGGAGAGAAACATCTCACAAGTTGTTATTCAGCCTCCACATACTGCCAGACCACACACATACCCCATCCTTCCATACACAGAGGAGGGGAGACACAGATGGACAGACTGACATACACACACAGAGAGAGAGAGAGAGAGAGAGAGAGAGAGAGAGAGAGAGAGACAGAGACAGAGACAGAGACAGAGACAGAGAGAGACAGAGATACAAAGTAACAAAGACAGGAACAGAGACAGAAAGAGATAGAGACAGAGAGACAGAATGTCAGAGAGAGAGAGAGAGAGACAGCCAGACAGAGAAAGAGACAGAATAAATTAATAAATGCCTCAGTTAGCTTTTCTACTGCTGTAATAAAACACCATGAGCAAAAGCACCCTGGGCAGTAAGTACAGCAAAATCAACTTGGGGAGGACAGGGTTTGCTTTGTCTTATAGCTTGTAGTGCATTAGCCCAGAGCATCAGGGCAAGAATTCAAGGCAGGAAAACAGAGGCTGAATCTGATGCAGAGGCTATGAGGAATGCTGATATACTGGCTTGCTCTTCCAGGCTTGTTCAGTTCATATTCTGATATACCCCTGAGGCACTTGCCCAGAGGTGGCAACACCCACAATGGGCTGGGTCCTCTCCTATATCAATTACTAATTAAGAAAATATACTATGGCTTAATCTGTGTGGAAACATTTTTTCAACTGAGATTCCCCTACCCAAAGGACTCTTTCTTCTGTCAAGTTGATATAAAATTAGCCAGCATAATGAGTAAAGAAGTAAATTTAATAACAATGAAGACGTTAACATTGTGTGTGTTTCCAGACTTGTCCATATTATCAGAGATACACACACACCTGACTTCATCTCACCTCTTACCTTATTCTGCCCACTTGAGCTTGCTGCTCACTTCAACTTGCACCCTACTTACACCCGTCTGTTCCTTTCTATAACCTGTTAGAACTTGGTTATATCTGTGATCTAGAACGTAGGCATAGATCTTTCCATTTGACTTTGAAAAACAAATCTTGGAAACCAGTGTCCTGAAAACAGCCCTCTAGTTTCTATTTGCTGGTATTCTTTATAATCTACTTGCTGCTGTGTAACAAAGCACCCCAGAGGATTGTGATTCTAAGTAATGGTTCCTGCTTCTGGGGATTAGGAATTCTTTCAGTCTCCTTAGGCCACTGTGAGCTCCAACTAATGTTAGCTGTGATCACTTGGGCACACACAGTTGAACAGAACAGGATTGAGAGCGCCAGTAAGCCAAACTGTGCTGTTTAGATTGTTTTCAGAATTCTCTGACCAAATGGTCTATCTACTAAATGTTTTCTGTATGTTTTTATTTCAGCGATATAACCTTTCTCGCGCCATCAGGCAAAATTATATCTCCTTGTAGTCTCCTGTAGCAATTTTCTTACTGTGTGCCAATCCCAGTAATGGTTTCTTATTTCTCCTCACATGTCCACCTTACTCGATACAAAAGCATTAACATGTACTTTAGGTTTTTATTATGGTGGAAATCAATTCAATTATCATTCTCTATCAATAAAGTGATTTTTTTTTGAGGAAAAAAAAAAAAACCAAAAACACCCTACATAGCACATCTTCTAATATCGTAAGTGTTTTTGTTTTAGGTTTGGGTTTCCAGACCCTATTAGTGTATACACACACATGTAAACATACACACATACACACACCTGTTCCCCAAACCCATTTGCATACATATATACACAACATGCACATAAACTCATATACACACACTCACATACACACATGCACATACATGCATGCACACTCACACATATGTGCACACACACACACACACACACACACACACACACATACATACATGCACCATTACTGAAACTAAATATTCATTAAATAACAACTCTCTTTTCTTCTGTCCTTGTTGCCCCATTATTATCTGTTCTTATGAATTGAAGAACTCTATGTACTTCCAAGCCTGCTTTGTATTAGACATGACCATATGACCAATTTGACTTACCCTAGAAACAGAAGCTTCGCTTACTGTTACAAATACTTATATAGTGAATTTCCTTTACAGAGATTAAGGGGAAATTATTTATATGCACATATACACAAAATTTATATGCACTCAAACAGTTTTTATTTTGAATAAAAATCCAGCTCATTTTATGATTTAGAGATAAACTGCTGGATACTGAGAATGTACAAGTTCTTTTTTCTGATTTCTGAGTTAAGACTCATGTCTAAAGACCTGTGGAAAACATAGTTAATGGTCAGATGTTGGAAGCATTCATTTTAGGTTGAGAAACAAGGCAGGAATCTCCTTATCACTTCTATTTATAGTGTGCTACAGGAGCATACTAGTGGAACAGGCAAGGAGAAAGCATAGAGGCCATGAACACTAGAACAAAAAGGAAGAAACTTGCATTGCATTGCAACAGAAATAAGACTCTGCATAAAGCCCAAAGACAGTCTCAAATGAAACTATTACAGGTAATAAATGGAATAAGCAGATTTTAGAAGAAATAAATCCAGATAAAATGTTGTTACAAAAGGGAGAAAAATCCTGCCACATAGGACAACATGGATGAAATTAGAGATATCATAAAAAGTGAAAGAATCACAAACAAGCACACACACACATACACAAACACATATGCACATGCACACACATATAAACACACATGAATAAGCACAAGCATGCTGTGTGCTACACATGTACACAAACACTCACTTATGCACACACACTATGTAAGGGGCATTCAGATCCCCCCATAAAAATAAACCAAAACCCCTTATCCGGTAAGATCCACTTTCAGGTCTCCCTTTAAAACTCCTCCCCGCAAATTGGCTAACACATCTCTCTGCTTTCTGTGTGGTTATACAGACTCGCCCATACCAGAGGTTTTATCTGAATGACGTCAAATATGTCCTCTTTCCCTTCGCACACTTTTAAGTACATCTATTTTGTGTAGCCCTTGATCTCTTCTTTAGTATTAGTTCTGTTAGTAGTATTTTATTTGTCTGCATCCCATGGTTGCTTCTCCTTTTGGCTACTGAATTTGAAAGAGAGCAAGAAGGGGTACATGGAAATATTCACAGGGAGAAAGATTAGGGGAAAATGATGAAATTATATTGTAATCTCAAAAAATAAAAGAAAGGGAAAAATGTACAGCCACTGCATCCTTGAGAATGGGGCACCCCCAACACACACACACACACACACACACACACACACACACACACACACACACACACACACACGCACACACATGCACACACACACAAACACATACCCTTCTGTGTTCACCAAATGTCCTCAATGGTGAACACTCATTGATTCTATAGCTTACTCATCAAAACTCCGACCTGGTCTTGGGATGGTAATGAAATGTGTCTTGTGACTATTTTTCATCCTGGGACTACGCTTTAGTATTCATGACATATTTCTATTTTTACTGTCTTTTGCCTTCAAAGATCCTTAAACATATCCACTATTGTGATGAAATTTAATGTCCTTTGGAATTACAATATAATCCACTGAGCACATTTTAAAGTCCTCTTTGACATGTTTGTTTTTCAAAAACTTCAGTTTGACATTTAATCTAATATTAGAGTGGAAAGCAAGGTTATGCTACCACATCTAAAGTTTATAAGGTCATTTCACCTTGAATTGCTATTTGCAATACAGATTGTAACCTGCTGCTGCTCATAAATATATTTACTGAGCATTTAAACTTGTATTATAGGCTTGTTAAGTACTAAAATCTGCCTTGATTTGTGGTCTTGCATCCTGTAAATCTTTTATATTTAAAGTTTATATCATCTTACTGTAGGCATTAAAATATAATTGCTAGGAACCTATGAAGTAATTTTTTAAAAATTAATTTTATTTAAATATTTGCATTTTAAATGTTAATTATTAATGGGACATATACAAGTCAGGGCATGTGTATGATGAAGGCCAGTGGACAACTCTGTAGAGTTGGTTGGTCCTTGTAACTTTTTGTTGGTTCCTTGGCTTGAACTTACGTTGTTAGGTATCTTTATCCACTGTGTCATCTTGTCATTTTTAATATTCAGTCTGAATTCTTTAAGAAGTAATTTTATGTATAGACAACCAAATTCCCATATTTAGTATTTATATGTCACAGGTGGTCTTTATAAGTTATTATTTTGCTTCTTCAGGATTTAGATCAGATCTTGATTTCTCCAGGATTGTCCAGCACTTAGCAACATGACATATTTAAATTCCTTTTCTTAATTTCTACTTTTAAAAATATTTCTACTTTTTAATTGCTACTTTTCTTTCTTTCTCTTCTTTCCTTCCTTTCTTTCTTTCTCTTCTTTTCTTCCTTTCTTTCTCTCTCTTTTTCTTTCTCTCCTTTCTTTCTTTCTTTCTTTCTTTCTTTCTTTCTTTCTTTCTTTCTTTCTTTCTTTCTTTCTTTGTTTCTTTCACCTAGTATATTTGTTACAGGGTGCTGACATTCCCTTCTACTGTGTCTTCTAAATTCTGGACTCTCATGTACTTAAGGTAGCAAAGGTAAAATTCACATGTTGATAATTATGTAGAAAATGCATATTATCAAAGACCCCAAAAGTAAATAGAGCACCAAATAACAATTTGGTTGTGAAATATACATGGCTTAGTCTAAGACACAGAACGTAACTCTAAACCAGTAGATGACCTGCTGGGAGTTCTTAAAACTTGAAAAATTAAGTGTTCTGTGATATTCTATGATATCATAGATAGCATCTACTCTGTGATAGATGCCACTGGTTTTGTCAAACAACCTCGTACTTGTTTCATATTTCATCTCTCTGGTTACAGGAATTATAATTGTCTTATTCTTGTTTTTACTTCTTGTTGTTTGTGAAGATTGCTCTTTATCTTTTTTTCTACTAAAATATCTGGGAATATTTCATTAAGAATAGGCCACCAATAAAACCTACCAAGAATTCTTTGAAGCAGTCAAGGCTTAGTGGTAACTTGTTTTGTGATTATTGCAATGTGAACGCATGGCACATTTAGCCTCTGTAGTACTTTAGAAGTTAAGACTATATCATAGTTTTTAAAAGGCAGAAGTCTTTCTTGCTGGTGTGGTTTAGTTTCTTTGGCACTTCGGTACTCTGCCTTTGTTAAGATAAGCTATACTCCTTAAGACTTCCAGTCTACTCATGGACTGAGGAGCAGTACCCTGGCCCAGTTATCTGGCATCCGGTCTGTATTTTCCGTACACTCTTCATCTTCCACGTTTCGAAATAGATCTCTATTACCATCAAAGTTCTAACATTGTTTCCCTAAAAACAGCGATCTCATTGTGAAGTTTTCTAGCTATCTGGTCTGCTCATTCTGCATCTCTATTGCTTAACCCTTCCGTTAATTCCCTGACTTACTTTTCCAATGTAAAGCCAATCTTAAGTTCCCAAGTATTTAGGGAACTCTTCAAAAATGAATTCACCTCTTATTATACCCTTCTGTAACCATCCAAGTTATGGTGTCTCCACCAAAGCTGTGACCATTCTTCCACCATATTTACTGATTACAAATTACTAAATTCAGTTCCCTGCTTTGATTTCTTCTTTTTTGACTCTGTGTTTTTATATCCTAATTACTATCTTACTCTCATTTTAATGGAATCTAGCAACACAGAAAAAAATAACAGTTGGTAGCCAAGATACTGTGTAAAAGATGGACAGCATTCATACCTCTATATTGTATTTACATTATTTGTGTGGGCCTCCACTTAGTATGACACCGTATGGCGAGAAAGGTTGATTAGTTGTGATCCTCCTAACGTATCTGAGCACTTCAGTTTAAAATAGACTGAGTGCTAAGAAAATCTTAACATTCCATGTGTGAGCCCATTATCCTTTAATTATAAATTAAGCCATGCCAAGCCTCATGAATAACCTAATCACTGATAAATAATTGCATTTTGCCTTCAAAGGAGCAAGTGAACTTCAAACAGGCAGTGATAAGGCCATGAGTCCATTTTAGAATACATTTATTAAATGAGGAAAGACATAAAACCATGACTTACTAATCAATTTTGATAATTTTTTTTCTTTTTCACAGGGAGAAGGTATAGTGGGATGACTAAAGATTTTTCTAGGGTTCATTTTTTTTGGGGGGGGGATAGTTCTAACTTCTGTCATTTTATGTGTGCAGCATCTATAGCACGAAACATACTTATTTTAAATTGGAGCTCTCTGATTTGCATATTGCACTGTATGTTTCTTTCCTAGTTCTTACAAAACTGTGGACTCAAATTAAAACGTGTTTTACTTTTTTTTATAAAAAGCTTCTAAGTTAAGGTGGGTTTTTGTTGTTGTTAGTGATGGTGGTGGTGGTAGTGTGTGTCTGTGTCTGTCTGTCTGTCTGTCTGTCTGTCTCTCTCTCTCTCTCTGTGTGTGTGTGTGTGTGTGTGTGTGTGTGTATGTGTGTGTGTGTGTGTGTGCCTGCCTGCCCATGGGTAGAAATCTCACAAAAGACAAAATAAAGCATCTTACCCCAGGGGTCTGGAGTTACAGGTGGTTATGACCCGCCTACTATGGTCCTAGAAACTGTACTCAGATATTCTGGGATTCCAAGCCAGTGAGGCATATCTCCAGCCCCTTATATGAGTTATTCTTAAGTATAAAGCCTAGAGTTTGCCTTTCTATTTCCCTTTAATCACTTATGTCACTTCGCATCTCTTCAAGAATTTCTCTCTGGCTGCTTAGGAAGCCCAGTCACTCATGTTCAACAATCAGTGCAGATGACGTCTGTTCCTTCCCTAGCACTGCCTCTACCCTGCATTATTCCTTCAGCTGATCAAAGTTTGCTTTGGGACCAGAGCCCAGTCTGAGATCCCAGCAGCCACTCTTATATTGAAGTGTTTAAGAAACTTGCTTCCATCTCCTTCTGCCTCTGGTGTTACTGTCAGTGCTTCAGTATCCCTGACTCACTGCTGCTGCTGACTGCCCCAGCAGTAGCAGCAGGCCCGATCCTGAGCCACCTGGCAGTGCTGTAGCCTGACAACCCAGTGATGTGTACCTCGGCAGAGCACAGTGCTTACCACAGCTGCTGGTTCCCAATCAGTCTGGGTGAAATGAAAAGAGAAATGAATTCCTTGCATATGCATTGAGCATTTTTAAGCTTCGAAGGGAAGGTTCTTTGGGTTCAAGTTATTGCAAGTTCTTGTTATAGGATGAGCTGTTTCTCTCTGACGCCTTTATATCCCCTCTCCTGCCACCAGGCAGTAGTGTCAGAATGAAATTGGGATCCAGAGCTTCTGTTTTCTTCGAGCCTCCTTTACACACAGTGGCATTTTGGGGCTGTAGGTAGGTTTCCTTCCAGGATATTTTCCTCAGCATCTAAACGCATTTGCAGTTACCATTACATGGCAGGGAGGGAGGCGTGTCAGGTGTCTAGTGAGTAGAGGACATGTTAAATATCCTTCAGTACAAAGGGCAGTTATGCATAACAGGGCATTATCCATCTCTCTCAAAATGCCATTTGTGCAAAGGTTGAGAGAGTCTGTCACAGAGGAATGGGATGGGATGGGCCGTCACAATGCACTTATAACAAAGACATTCTGCAAACCCAACTTGTTTCTGGTCGATGCACACCAAATGAAAGCTGTTGGTAGTGGTCTGAAGTGGACCCTCTGTAGAGCTAATTATGGACGAAGAAGGGGGATGCGGCATTCAGTTTCCAACACAATAATAGCACAGGGTGTGTAGAATGGCAAGATGGAACACAGTTATGGGAATTACTCTTAGCAGACGTACTTCGTATACACTCCTGTCAGAGGCGGAAGCATCAACCTTTGCTTTAAAAGTGAATTCAAATAAGCTGGTTACAGTGGTTTACTCCTGGAATTCCAGGCCTTTGGCAAGAGGATAGCAGGACTGAAGTCAGCCTGAGCTACATACTGAGTTCAAGGTGTGTCTGCACTTCATAGGTTAGTGTTGTCTCTAAGAAAGCAAACAACCCTCCTATTAAGCAGCTAACCTTGTTACCATATCATAGTGACTGACGTGGCTCCTTTGGCTCTCTAGAAAGATGTTAATGTTTTGTAAGGATGAAGATACATTAAAAACGTTGGGAATAAATGTTAACAAGACCTGATGGTACCATGTAAAATGGTAGAAGTAGGTGGAGAATTGAAACAAGTCATATGAATGCCAAGCCAGGTTAAGAGGAACGAAGTAAATAAGTCTGACTTTCCTTCCTTCCTTTTTATTCTTTGGCATGGATTTAGGAAGTCAACAAGGAAAAGTAAAATAATTTTACATTTCGCATACCCTACCCCCTCTCCATGGACTTAGAACTTGACCATGACAACCTTGGAAATGTCTTTTGCTCCAGTGCCTCTACGTGCTTGGCTTTCATTTCATTTCCATTCATAAGTTTCAGAGTGCAGGACCAGATGAAGAAA
The DNA here is from genome assembly GCA_028551405.1 of Uromys caudimaculatus. Taxonomy (NCBI): domain Eukaryota; kingdom Metazoa; phylum Chordata; class Mammalia; order Rodentia; family Muridae; genus Uromys; species Uromys caudimaculatus. The sequence goes on along the minus strand of CM052714.1, from coordinate 49,882,805 downwards.
GCAGTAATGGCACTTGGCAGGCTGAAAAGTATTCAGTCAGATACATTTCTAAGCTAGAGTCAAGACTTCAGACTAAGCCATAGAAGCAGTGCATGCATCTTGGTTTATTTATCACCCCAGAACAACAAAAGTGCATGTCATGTGACTGCCTTTTGTCAAAGAATTTAGAAGTGTGAACCTCAGCAGATTTTTAGGTCAGATTAAAATATCGAATTCAGTAGATATCTGATTGCCAATATAAATTGCATTAGATTGAAGGACATCTGTCTGTGTCAGATGTTAGAAGGAGAATCACAGTCTATGTGAGTGAACCATGAAGAAAGCTGGGGCATTAGGAGCATCATCTTGGACTCCATTGAGAGAGGTAGCTCACATCAGTCTCTAATTACTACTATTTTATTTTGCTTTGGTTTGGTTTTTAAGATCCCTGTATTTGAAGTGTAATTTTTATACAATTCCATGTACAAATCAGTGAATGCTGACAGTTACATTACACCTGTACACCTAGTATACAAAAGAAGCTATAAAGAGCAACTTCTCTTGAGTCGATCCGCAGCTTCTGATCCCATCCTTTTACAGAAGAAAATGTTGGTTTAAATCCATTGCCGTAGCTTACAACGGAACTTGTTTTCTTGTTCACACACTGCTTTCTAGAGTTGTTCACTTTGGTGTGGACATCACACTGTAGCTGTACTTTAATGCCTGGTTCCTTCCATAGTGTGGAGAACACAGAAACATGAAGTTGTTACTTAGAAAACAGAAAATGATTCTTTGGAAAGACCATAAATTATTTGTTTCAGAACAAATGAAAAGCTTCTTTTTATGTCTCATCAGACTTAATTACTTAAGAAAGGAATCATTCTTTATCTTAAACCTGAATACTATAAGTTCATAACAGGGTTCGCTTGGTGACTGTGTTCTTTCTAGAATTCTAGAGAGTAATCTATTACCTTGGCTAGGGACACCTTACACTTTCAAACCTGAGAGTGGCTAGCCTCTTGATTACTTCCGTGGTCTAGCCTTTACCTAGCTGTTCCTGCCCACTTTCCTCTCAAAATGGATCTTAAATTTACATTGGGCCCATCTGGCAATCCCAAATCATCTTTCCATATCATGATCTTAAACTTAATTACACCTCCAAATCCTTTGCCATGTGAATTCACCCATTCGTAAGTACCGGGTATTATGACTTGGACATCTCTGATGGAAAAGGTGCATTATTTTTCTAATGATTCTTTGCTACACATAAAGCTTCCTACATTACCTCTTATTTAAAAAAGCATCTATGAAAGAGAGATTTGGATGCTTTCCTACCTCTCCTTGTTCTGGTAACCATGGACCACTTTCTCCAGTCATCTTATATTTTTCTGCTCTACCCAGGGGTACTGGGCCACTGAGCACTTACAGACAGTTGCTGTAAGATGCCTGTGGACTGAGAACATCTTAAGAGAGTTGTGCCTCAGGGTATAACAAAGTGACCCAGAAGCTGCGCATCACCCATATTCTTGCTATCTTCCCCTTTATGTGCCTTGACTTCAGATTCTCTGGCAATCACATTTGCCTTGTCAGCTTATGTCCTCAATTATTTCCAGCTCCCAAGTTGGTGATAAGCTCTACCTTGTTCCAGCTATTGCTTCAGAGACATCGTAAGTATTAGCTGATTTAAACATCTCAAGAATTCTATGCAGTTGTCATAGTGATTAGACCAGGCATAACCCACTCTTCCCCTGACACTACTTAGCAGGGATAGCAGACACCTGAGTTTGTGCCTGACACAAAAGGGCAGGATCAGGTACCAGGCAGATCTTCAATACTGTTTAAATAACTAAAGAAAACACTAAGCTTTTATTTTCCTCTTGATAAGATAAGAATAGGGAGCCAGAGTGTTCCTGCATCAGTTAAAATTGTTATCAGTAGATACCATTAATCAGGACTAAAAAAAGACTGTGATATTCCCCAAGCATCCCTTTACAGCAGGTGTCTTTATCTGTCACTTTAATTGGCATTGTTCAGTAGCCACACAGACATAGGAGAATTTAGAAGCCTGTGGAAGATAACAGTGTGTTCCAGAGAAAAGATACTTCTAGACAAGTAAGTTACAGCATTAGAGTCTATTCTTCATTTTCCCCATTAACTTATAGACAAATTTTTTTTCTTTTCTCATTAACTTATATATACAAACTTCTGCTTGGCTATTTCGTTCAATGGCACACATCTGAGGAAACGTGGAACAAAATCCACCGCTGTAGAGACGGACTTAGGTTCAAGTCTTGCCCTTGCCTCCCGCTGAGTACCTTGATAGTGATGCCTCTTCCAGGACTTTGCTTCCCCACTTGCTAAAGGGAGAGAGATGCCATGCCTCAAGAACATCTTGAGATTATGCTCTGCTCTAGAGGAGGTAGCCAACAAATGCTAAGTGGGTTCTTTTATATTATTCTCATATTATTTCTGTGATTATAATCGATCACTTTGCTGGGCCTGAGGATTTTGTAAGTAATTGTGACAGATTTTTTTTTAGACTCATGCCCCTTCAAAAATCATCATTTCATAAAGGTGAGTGTTATTAACACTGCATATTATCAAATTTTACTCCATTATCATTGGCTTATCTCTGTTTCACAGTTATTGCCTGCTTTTTAAACCAAAGTTCCTCCTTTTCTATCTAAGTAAAATGTTCTAACTTTAAGTTCAGTCCTCTGCCTTTGTGTCCCTGGAGTGCTTCTCCTGATATTATTTAAAACCCTTGACCCTGATCAATTCCATCTAAGCTCATAATAGCTAAAAACACCTTCCAACCTAGAGAGCTTCCTGGAATTAGCTTGGCCTTTCTGACTTTCTGTTGTTCCATGGCCATGAACATCCCAGGGTGACAATACCCCAGGCCCTATGAATATTATGAAAGCATGCAGCCAACGTGTTGTTTGATTAGTTGTCACTGGCTGAGCTAAAACATTTCTCTATATCCAATTTTGAACCCTTATGATACAAAGCAAAGTATGATTTTTTTCTTCTTGTACAGCGCCAGGTAGTAAATTGTACAGGCTTTGTGGTCCAGAGAGTCTCTCTGGCAATTACTCTGCAGATATAACACATAAGCAGCCATAAACCATGTGTAAGTGATTGCACATGGATATATACAAATAAAACTATTTACAAAAGTAAGTGGCAGGCCGAATTTGACCCATGGGACCTTCTTTGCCTACTCTCCTCTTAAATCGTATTTACCGATATGTTTTTTAGTGGATGTGAAATTATCCACAAGAAAATACAAACTGGATCTTGGGAGGGAAAAGTGTAAAAAAGTATTTTTAAGGACAGAAGATGGTGTACGTGCATGTGTGTATGCTTGCCTGTGTGCATTCACGTGCCTGTGTGACAATACTAGATTGTATTGTTTTTAATAGCGTCTTTCTCCAAACTTTGACATGTAACCAATTTGAAAATAGCATTTCAGCAGATGAAGATGGTAAGCCCTACACTGATGACCGGCAACCTAATAAAAAGGAGATTCTGCACCAGAAACAAAAATCAAAGGAAGAACGCTGCTGATATAATCGGGGATTATATTAACAGGGAATGGCCTGGAATCACACCTTTGAAAGTTAAGGAATGTCAAGGTTGTTGATAGTAATCAAAATGCTGGGAAGGCAGGAAGGAACTTCCCCAGTTAATCAGCATGAGATGTCTGCTGAACCAAGATGGGGACACGAGGTGGAAAGCTGTGGCTCAAAAGTGATGTTTGAGGGCATCAAGATGACAAGGAGAGGAGTTGCTTAATGTTGTTTGTGATGGTTTGTCTTGATTGTTCCTTTGGTAGGGCTTGGTATCCTTACGGAAACAAGTCTCTAGGTCAGTTTATGGGATATTATCTAGATTAGTTAACTGAGGTGGGAAGGCTCACATTAAATGTAGCACTACTTCATTGGATAAGATCCAAGGCGAAAGTGAGCTGACCACAGACATTTCTGACGCTGCTGCCTATAGGTGTCCAGGTAGTGTTAACTCATGGTGACACAGCTCTCTCACATGATTGAAGACATTCCTAGGAGCTAAGAGCTAAAATAAACTTTTGCTTCTTTAACTTAGTTCACACACACACACACACACACACACACACACACACACACACACACATGCATGCACATATATTTGTAGAAATGGTAAAAGTAACTAACAGAGGCAATTAGTACCAAAGTACCAAGGAATCTTACAAACATTAAATAGTATGGAGGGATAATTTTTTCCTTGTGTAAAAATAATTATTAAGTTAATTGGTTACTAGCCTTGATTATGCATCTGAACAACACTATCAGAGCCAGGAGATTTTACCCCTGTGTGGGGACTTTAGTCTCCATTGTTTTAATAAGGAAAAAAAAAGACAGACATGTTTATAGTCTTTTGTTCTCTGCTAGATAACAAGAGGCTGTTTGAAAGTCTTGCACAGCATTGGACAAAAGAGGGTCATTTCAGATGAACATCAAAACATTCTATATCATGTCATCAATCATTCTAGAACAGTATTGTGCTAATTGTCTAATAATATGCACATGAGAATTTTCTACATGTGCTTATTTCTATGACTCTTGTTTCTAAGAAAATACACTTCAGAATAAATGAGTATGTTCACAATGTCCTTTTGTCAGATTCCTGATTGTGTAAAACTTTGCATAAAAGCTATACAGGGGTTTATTTAGAATGTTGATATTTAATTGTAGAGAATCATTTAATCCGTGTAATGTATTCAAAAGTCATACAATTAAAATCATTTAGTATAACTAATTTTTTTTCAATGCTGAAACTAAGAAAATATCTTACTCTATCATTGTAAGATGCAGTCGAAATATGGATTCTTAATTTAATTTATTATTTCATCTAATAAATACTAGTCACATGATTGACAATGTATCAGTCTTGGAGCTTGAGTGAAGTGACACATTGTCCCTAGTTTTAAGGATCTTATATTCTTGAAGCCTGAATGAAAGGAGGTTTTATATAATTGCTTTGCATCTTCAGTGTCTGGAACATGGGCCACAGTCTGACCTTCCAGTAGCATTAACTTGAAAAGGCATCTTTTAAATTATGATTTTATGTGTTTATAGCTCTTCGTTTATATGTTTAATACATACAGTATGTATAAACATTAGTGTTTTTCATTGTATAAAATATTGCTAAAATTAATGATCTGTTGACTTGTTATTTGACAGGCTACATTTAGAAATTTACATATTCCTTGAGCATATGAAAATGCTGGAGCCCACTGTGATGGTACACAGCTATAATCCCAGTGGATGCATGAGTTTTTCACCCGTGAGTTCAAAGCCAGCCTACCCTGAAACAATACACTGATGTGTGGCTCTCAGAAATGAGAGCTAGAGCAGTTCTGAGACAACCATCAGGTGGCGGGACTGGGAGCAAACTTGAGACAACCCTTTTCAGGTGCCACTTAAGCCTGTTCGAGAAGACAATACCCACGATGACCCCTGTCCTGTGCTACATGGCGTAGGTGGGGCATTGCACTGTTTAGACCACTCTTAAGATGATCCCAGACACCTCAGGTGCCACTATGATGAGTAAGTGGTAGAGAGATTGAAAGATGTAGAAGCAGAATGATGTGTACACAAGGAAGAGAGACAGAACTGAGGACTCGAAGGTAGTGAGAAACAGCCTGATATGAGTAGCCCACTATGCCACCTAAGACCATGATGTGGTCCTGGCTCATGCTACCACTGAGGGTCATGTCTGGGTCCAGGGTCCTGCAGCAGCAGGTGTCTGCTAGCACTAAAGGCCAGGTGCACATCAATGGCTTCTGTCTGGGGCCATGTGAATGAGGGCTGTGAAGAACTGGCCCCACCCCTCACTTGGGCATAATGGGAGAGCTATCCCTGCCCCAGACCATCTATAATATTCGGTAGAGCAGGATCCCACCTTGCTGAGGAAGGACAGTAGAGCTGGCCATGATGATTGGAGGTGTGAATGAGCAGGCCCTGAATGTATGAGAGTGGGAGATTCCTGTCACTTATCTGTTACGTGGTGGTGTGGTGAGGGATAGATGCCCTATTGTCCCCTAGCCCCTTGTCATCTAAGGCAGCGGGACAGCTGTCTCTGCTCTTTACTGCCTACAGCACTCAGGAGAGTGAGCCTTGTACTGTGCCTGGGCAGCATAATAGAGCTGGCTGTGCTGGCAAAGACACAAATGATCTGGCCCCAAAGACATGGGAGGATTAGAGCTGGCTCTGACCTTTGAGCTCTGACTACTTGGCATTTGGTGAGCAAGCTGGGGCAGTGCTAGAGAGCTTGCCCAGGTAGTGGGATACTGAAGAGCTGACAGTTGACCAGCTGAGATTCCATCTAGGCCCAGATCTGGGGATTTAAGTTGTCTCAATCCAACATCTATGGTATCTATGAACTGCAGGAGTGGATGAAGGAGCCAGTCCTGCTGATCTAATAATACAGGATCTCCAGGACACAGGGCAACAATAGGATATCCAAGAACAGTCCTAGTGAGGATCTGGTATTGATAGTTTTATAGAAGCCAAAGTTCTCAAACTAGACCAATGACTTAATAGCAATGAACATTAGCAAGCCAAGAAGTTTGGACAGGGTATATAGTGGAACACACTGCGACCTGTGATGTACTGTAGCTTCCACAATGAGAACTTTTTTTTTTCATTTACGGGTCTTCCATTCAGCATCCTGTCAGCCCTCCAGCTCTCTTCTCTGCTCTGGTTTCAATAAGACTAGTGATGAATGAGAGAATTCATAGGAGGCACAGGGCACCCTTTTTTTCTCTGAACCTTAAAGCAAACATTCATACTTGGCCAAACAGAAAAATATATGAATTTAGTGTTCACGACAGAAATGTATTATGTAATAACAATCAGTTCTTGGCTTCGTGTGATACCCTTTTAGCTCATTGCCTACATGTATAGTAAATTCAGATAGAGATTATGTAAATACCTACCATACAAAGATGCCAGCAAAGTACCCCTGGAAATTCTCAAAGCAAAGCAGTACAAGATGAGACAAGGCTTTCAATCTAATTGCATTGAAATGGTTCACATTTAGCACAATAAAATGATGATAAAAATCATATTTTCTTAAAATATTTTGGAGTGAGGGGGAAATGCATGTTAAGGAAATAACTTGCCACTCAAAGAAAATCAACTTAAAATATTTCTCAAATATTATAAAAATTTCAATCCAGGTTTTATAAAATGATTAATTAATTAATATAGGTGGAGACATAATTATGATCTCTACTAATTGGCAGATGATGCCCTCTTATAAATACTCTAACTGTGGTAGGAGCAATGCGCTCATTTAAAATCTGATGCATATGTGCCCGTTTTACTTTTCTGAGTATGGTAGTCTTTTGCTCAGTATAGTTGTCTCTGGGAAATGTTTAATAGACACAATGCTTTTCACAGGTGGACCTGAACACCAAATACTGTCAGGCTTGCAAACTTTGCAGCTTACCAGACTGCAGCAAAACCACATTTTCATTTTAACTTTTTAGGGTCTCTTTCTGTTGTGGAGAATAAAGACATTCTTTTTAAGCCTCTACCAAAGTAGCTGTCTGTGATGGTTCAGGGCCATCCAGGAATCTCATGAGCAAATGCCAAGAACATCACAAGATAAGAGTCATCTTTTCCCTTCACACTTTTGGAAGACTTTGTTCATCTACAAAATAACATCTCATAAAGAATGCAAATGCAGTGCCTCAAGAAATGGCTTATATTTTTTTTAACTCTCAAAATATGAAAAACCAGCAGACAAATGTAGTTGCAGTGGTTTACTTCTGAAACTTGGTAATGTGATCCTATTTCACACACACACACTCACACACACACACACACACACACACACACACACACACACACACACTGAAATTTCAGGACACAGAAGTGTGAAATAAATGGATAGGCATATAGCCTAGTTGGGAGAATGTTTGCCTAACACACAGGAAGCCACTATTTTGGGTGTGGTAGCTTGTGCCTATAATCCCAGCACCTGCGAGGTGAAGACAGAGGGAGCAGACCTTCAAAATTAAGCTTAACTACATAGCAAACTTGAAACAAGCCTGGGATACATGGGACTTTGTCTCAAAGAAAATCAATGAAGTACAAAGTAAGTTTCATTTATACCAACTCAAACATACCCATGTCTTAGGAAAAGAGATTCTCTTTTTATCACATTAGATATTCAAATTCAAGCTCTCTCTCTCTCTCTCTCTCTCCATCCATTTCATTCTCTCTCCATGCTAACAAAGATACCTATTATATTGCTTTATAAGAAACGTATGGTTTGGCCTCTTTCTGAAGTGTGTGACATCAGTGATGGTTGTGTGACTCCAAAGTGTACTGACTTGTTCAGCATAGAGTTAAATAAAAGAACCATTGCCTGCACTATTCCTTTGGCTTCAAAATGCATTTCCTAACCTTTGAAATTTCAGTAAAAATGTTCTCTCTCTCGTGTGCTGTCAGAAAAACCTCTCAGCAGTCACATTTCTAGCTTCTGGTCCTGCTTCTGTGACAGGGTCTCCTTGATAGAAGCTCTCTAACCAGATCAGAAGGCAGACCCCCGAGTCTCTGTGATCGTTTGCTTGGTGACCCCCTCAGAGAAGGGCAATGAATTGCTTGCTACTTTTCAAGTGTCTCAGAGACAGAGAGAATTTTATAAGCTCTCAGGAGATAGTTTTAAATGGGTTGTTTTTAATTCACGGAAAATGGTCTGTGGAAAATGACTTCTACATAATTGTACCCATGGTGGCTAACTAGTCTGTGTCTTTTTTACCAAGTAAAGAGTTCATGTGCACACAGCTAGGAAGCACCTGTGCAGATAGATGTGGTTACCAATGTTTGAAAGTGTTACCGAAAATAGGAACAAATTACATGGAAATGATGTCGTGTCAAGCAATTCCTTTTAATTGGTAACCCAGATCATTTATTTTCAGAAGGGTGGACCATGTTAACTACACTGAATCACTGCTGAATGAGTATTCCAGAAAAACAATGTAAGTTACCAGAAAACAAGTGTTGCTCATGTTTCTCAGGGGAAACAGCAGTAAGGTGAGGTAGAAGATGGGTCAGGAGGGATAAGTCCATTTCCTATGGCCTATTGGGCTATAACTAGTTTCTTAACATCCCCCTCAAAAGTTGAGGCTTTAAAATCATTTAGGAGATGTGCTACTTTTCTGACTAAGAATGGTTTATTTTCAAAGGCCATGGCTAGTATATTTATTCATCTCTCTATCTCTTTATCTCTTTACATCTCTCTCTCTCTCTCTCTCTCCCTACCATCCATGTATCATCTATTATTTATCTATGTATCATCTATCTATCTATCTATCTATCTATCTATCTATCTATCTATCTATCTATCAATCATCTATCTATCCTCTGAGCTCTGCTCACCCTCCTCTTCAAGCCCTTAAACTCATCTTTTACCTTTCACTGTCTCTGAAAGTTTGCTTCTTTGAGAACATCAGTTGAGATTATGCCATGTGTATACCTCTTAGAGCTGTCATACAGGCCCTGGAGATTCTGTTTTGTTGGATTTGAGATTTATTTATATAACAAAGTGATCTGCAACATAAAATATATTACCCTTGGATTTAGCAATCCTATATATTTACTGTTATAATAGGCCTGTCATTGTGCTACAAAAAATCCTTCCTACTTACCTTTTGTTATGGTTTGGTTTGGCTTGGTTTTGGCCAAGCCAGTTTATATCCTCCGCTTATATCATGGAACCCTTGAACTTACAGCAGCTGTAGTTGTCTACACCGCATCTGCAGAAGACTAAGCATTGAGCAGTGAGTCACAGATAGGTGCTTGTAGCTAATGGCAGTTCAGAGCACTGAGGCAGAGGAAGTTACTGTCTTTAGAGACATAGCCATTGGTGAGTTACTCTTGTATTAGTCAACAGGTGCCACTCATGTCCTTTCAGGTGTTACTAGTTAAACCTAGGAGGGTGCAACCAAAAGCGATATTGGAACAAAGAGTTGAAAGTGAATGGGTGGGCAGAGTGGGCCAGTTGGTACAGAGGAGTGGAAGGAAGAGAGAAAAGATTTTAGGAATTAATGTGACCAGAACATGTCATGTATAAATATGAAATCTCAAAGAATAAGTGTCTTGCAAAGAATGAAGTCAAATTAAACATCCTATCTTATATTAAAACTTGATTATTCTCATGGATAAAAATAATGTAGAAGTGGGTAGGCTGTGAGGCACTCTAGTTTCATAATTCAAAATTAAGCACCCAAGATATTTTAGAGAAGACACTTGAGGTATTTAAGGAAAATCTAACATTAGCTATGTATATATCCAGGTTTTGCATACTGGGAAGAGCATGCATGGGATCCTGAAGAGAAAGCATTCAGGGTAATTCTCAGAAAGCAATGGGTGCTGGGATGCCTGGAACAGAATGAAATATAGAACATCATCTCTTAGGGAGCAAAGGGAGAAAATAAGGCAAAGATTCCAGGCTTGAGATGCCCCTGGAGACGGTGGCTATCCCACAGCCATATGGGCTTGCCTCTGGAGGTTTTGAAGCAGAGGAATGATGATCTAAATTAAAGCAGAGAAGGATATTTCTGGTACTGACATGGAAATAAACCATGTGCTAGGGAGCAAGGATGGACAATTGGGAGAGTAAAGGGGAGGCAAACAATTATATGGTATAAGGCTTTAATGACTTGGGTCTGACTGACCACCATAGAGTGTAATTAATTAAGAGAAAGAATGGGATTCAAAGAGAGAAAGTCAACAAGGTCTCAAACACGCTCATAGGTAACTAAGGAATGAGGAGGAGGGAGAACGAGTTTTCCCTAGGGAAGAGAATGCCAACTGGTTCTAATACAAGTGATCAGCCTCGAAAACATACATACAGGTACCATTATACAGATTGGACAATTTGTATGTATGTATTTAAGAATACACACACACACACACACACACACACACACACACACACACACACACTAACAAAGAGAACACAAATTTGAAAGAGAGTCAGAAGGGGTATCTGAAAAGGTTTGAAGGGAAGAGGGGAAGGGCCATGAATTTTGGCCTACATATTGGAAGGTTATTTTGAAATAAGACACTAGTAGATATAACATGATGAGAAATAGTCACATTTGTACTTTAATCAAATGTTTTAAAGATTTCAGAATAAATAAATATTCTTATTTGTCAAAACTCTATGAAATGTAATCTCATTGAAGACGCACTGTACACATTCTTATTTTGTTTCACTTTCAACTATTTTTCACAAGTACCCATTCTCATTCGTTTCTGACTTCTCAACAGCTTTTATTTGTCTGGTAGATTTTTACAAAAATGAACAAATAAATTCTTTTAACATTTCTTGGCTTTTTTGTGAAACACTTTACATATGTATGTGATTTATGCTATCTTTAAGTTATATACTGGTGGAAATATTTTTCCTTCTCTCATTCTTTTCCTTTCTCCATATTTCATTGCTAGTGCATGCCATAGTTTATTCAACTGCTGATTTACTTATAATAGCTTGGCTGTATAAATGAAATTATCTATGTTGCTTCTTACTATGAAACTGTACTTTCTACGTGAGTCTTTGAGGGCAAAGGGTAAATGCAAATTCTCAAATTTGATGAAAGGATAAATTGATACTTTGTATCATTGTGTTAACATCAGCATATTCATTGATAAGGTAAGGATCCTATGATAGACATAGGGAATTATAAAATTGATTATACAGCTTATTGAAGGAGCAAGCAAATCAAAGGCAGAATATCATTGAAAAACAGAGATATTATGAGATATTGATAGGTAGTAAAATATACATTCTGTATAATTTAAGATTTGTTTTGACATATTCATAGCCAGACAGATCACCAATGAAATGACCCTTTAAAATGAATAAGCATGTACACCACTCAAAATAACCTTATTTCTTAAAACTATGCTATGGAAAAATTATTTTACATTTGCATAAGAAAATATGTACAATGTGCATAACAGTATTACTAAAATAGCTCAGATCTATGGAAATTTCAAAAATATGCAGATGACCTAGCACAACCTTGACTGATACTTCAGTCTCTGTGAGCCCCTATGAGCACTGATTAGGTGATTCTGTAGGCTGTATTCTCAGGGTGTCTTTCATGCTCTCCTGCTCTTACTATCCTACCTCCACCTCTTCACAGGGGTCCCTGAAGCTCTGCTTAATGTTTGGCTGTGGATCTCTGCACCTGCTCCCATCAGCCACCAGAGGAAGCCTCTCTGATGATGATTAGGCACCAATCTATGACTATAGCAGACTACCATTAGGAATAATTTTAGTGAATTTTTTTTCTCTATCCTAGGTCTCTGAGCTATCCAGCCTCAGGTTCCTGGTCATCCAAGCAGTGCCAGATATGGCCTCCCTCTCATGGAGTAGGCCTCAAATTAGAACAACCACTGGTTGGCCACTAGCACAAGTCTGTCCCTCCATTGCACCAGTATACCTTGCAGGAAGGATAGATTATAGATTGAGGGTTTTGTGCCTGGGTTCCTGTCCCAGTCCCATGAATGAAAGCCTTAGAGTTCTCTTTGTTACATGGAATGGAAGCCTTTCTGACTTCGTGTTTTGCAGCATGATTATTATTTTAATAGCTAATATTTACTTATAAGTAAGTGCATACAATGTTTGTCTTTCTGGCTCTGTGTCACATCATTTGGGATGATTTTTTTTTTCAAATTCATCTGTTTTTCTGCAAATTTCATGTCATTGTTTTTTTTAATTTAATTTAATTTTTTACTTATTCAGTTTACATTCCACCTACTGCCCCTCTTCAGGTTACTCTCTCCCATAATCCTCTTCTCCTTTATTCTTTGAGTAGGTGGAGCCCCCCGGGTATTCCCCCACCTTGTTTCTTCACGTCTTTGTAGTGGTGGGTGCTTTCTCATTTGTGAGGCCAGACTAGGCAGCCCAGCTAGAAGAACACATCCCAGGTATAGCCAACAGCTTTTGGAATGGCCCCCATTCCAGTTGTTCGGGACCCTCATGAAGGCCAAACTACACACCAGCTACATATCTGGGGAAGACCTAGGTCCAGCCTGTGTATGTTCTTTGATTTGTGTTTGATTCTTTGAGAGCCCCAAGAGTCCAAGTTAGTTGCTCAATCCACTGTTTGGCTGTGGATATCTGTATCTGTTTGAGTCACCTTCTGGGTGGAGCCTCTCAGAGGATAACATGTGTCTGTCAGCAAGCATAACAGAGTATCATTAATAGTGTTAGGGATTGGTGCTTGCCCGTGGGATGGGTCTCAAGTTGGGCCAGTTATTGGCTGGTCATTGCCTCATTATCTGCTTCATCCCTGATCTGCTTTTCTTGTAGTAAGAATAAATTTTGGGTTGAAAGTTTTGTGGGTGGGTTGGTGTCTCTATTGCTCCAATGGAGTTCCTGACTGGCTACATGAGGTGGCCTCTTCAGGCTCCATAAACCAATATGGTAAGTCCCAGCTAAGTTGAATCCCATTGATTCTTGAGTGGCTCCCTTATCCCAGGTTTCTATAGTGTCCTGGAGATGATACCCCCTACCTCTTCACCCCTGTCAGTTGAAGATTCCCATTCATTTTTATGGCCATTCCTAGGCTTGATTTTTTTCCATCCCTACTTTTAATACATGGTTCTTAAATGCTTAAACCTCTTTTCTAGCCACCACACGTAAGAGATAGTGGAAAAGAAAGGCTATTAGGGTACGGGGAAGTAGACCTGTTTAGAAATTGCTCTTTGACACAAACCCCATCTGTGTTGTCAGGAAGCACGCAATTCAGTTTACAGAAATCAGCTTCAGCAGCTCCATCCATTCTCAAACACTTAAAGAATACCAGCTGTCCAGTTTGGTGGTACTGGGATAGCAGCGGCAGTGACATAACACAGCAGAAACAGCCAGGCTCCGCTGAATCAGCAGGAGTCAATAGGAGGGACCAGGGACAACAGGGTTGCCAGGAGAAGTTCTCAGCTGTGCCTCTCTCAGCAAAGACTCAAGACCAATGAAGCTTTGTAAAGCTAGCTATGCAAGCAAGTCTCCTTTTACTGTGAGTTCAGTCCTATTTATACTTCTCCCAAACATCATGTGTCCTCCACATGTCTTGCCTTACCATGTGTCTTGCCTCAGCACATAAGTCTGTCTTAGCAAAACTCCATGTGAGTCTGTATCAGTTGACATCATTCCGCCAATCACTCGGAATCCAAACAAACAGCAAGAAGCCACCAGGACACCACCAGAAGTACTTTTGGTACATATCTCTCTATGAAGTCACGACAAACGAAGCTCAACAACACAATAAAAGGCAAACCAATACATGCATGTCACTGGCAAAGATTACTTCATCACATGTCCTTTCAAGTGCTTGCTTTAGAAAACATCATTTCCCCTGTGTCTGCTTCAGGAAAACACTACTTCATGTGTCTGCCACAGCAAAAACCATCCAACATTACTGAGTTTCCAAAGAAACCATATGTTTCCCCCAGCCATCTAGCCATCTCTCCTGTCCTTCCCCACACCTGATACTGACCCCCCCATTCCCTTTCTTCCAGATCCCTCCCTCTATCTGCCTCTTATGACTATTTTATTCCCCCTTCTAAGTGACTTTTAAGGTTCCTCATTGGGGCATTACTTCCTGCTTAGTGTTTTTGGGTCTGCAGGCTGTAGCATTGTTATCCGGTATTTTATGGCTATTATTCACTTATAAGTGAGTACATGCCACACATGTCCTGCTGCCTCTCTCCCCACCTCCATCATATCTGAGACTCCTGAACCATACAGGTAAGCTTCCCTTCCTCCATCCGTCTACCCTGCTGGCTGAGCCCTCTGGGCCAAGCCAAGCTTCCCTGAGCAGCCTGCTATCCCAGGGGAAGCTCCATTCTTCCATCACTCATCGTCCCCTTCCATCAGATTCCTAAACCAGTCAGGTAAGCTTCCCTTTCTCCACCCATCTTCTCTGCTCTCTGAGCCATCTGGGCCAAGTCAAGCTGCCCTGCCCTGCCTGCTATCCCAGGGGACTTTCATTCTCCTACTACCTCTCCTCCAACCTCAATGAGGCCTGAGATTCCTAAACCATACAAGTTATATCATTGTTTTTAACAGCTGAATAATACTCTGTTGTGTAAATGAACTGCATTTTCTTTATCTTTTCATCATTTGAGGGACATCTAGGTCATTTCCAGTCTCTGGGTATTATGAACAAGCTGCTATAAACATAGCTGAGCAAGTGTCTTTGTGATATGATTGAGCTTCCTTTGTTATATGCTCAAGCAAGATATAGCTGGGTCTTGAGGTAGACTGATGTTTGATATACTGAGGAACTGTCATATTGATTTGCACAATGGCTGCACAAGTTTGCACTCCCACTAGCAATGAAGGGGTGTTTCCCTTGCTCCACACCCTTGCCAATATGAGCTGTCACTTCTGTTATTGATCTTAGCCATTCTAACAGTGTAAGATGGAATCTCAAAGTAGTTTTTATTTGTATTTCCCTGATGGCTAAGGATGTTGAACATTTCTTTAAGTGCTTCTCAGCCATTCGAGTTTCTCTATTGAGAATACTCTGTTTAGATCTGTGCCCCATTTTTAAATGGGATTATTTGCTCTCTTGGTATCTAGTTTCTTGAGTTCTTTATATATTTTGAAAATTAGCCCTGTGTCAGATGTGGAGTTGGTCAAAATCTTTTCCCATTCTGTTTTATTCTATTGAGTGCTCTTTGCCTTATAGAAACTTTTCAGTTTCATGATATCCCATTTGTTAATTGTTGATCTAAGTGCCTGTACCATCAGTTCATGAATCTGTCTCCTGAGCCAATCAGTGCATTCAAGGCTATTCCGTGCTTTCTCTTCTATCAGTTTCAGCATGTCTGTTTTTTTTGTTGGCATTTGACCTATCACTACTTCTTTTATATATGGAAAACTGTGAAGTTAAATAAAAGAGTTCAAAAGAAAACAGAGCCAATCTAGGTAAGATGGAAAGTATACATCACTTTCAAGAGATAAATGGTTAAAACACAGTAAAGGTCGAATACAAGAATAAAAATAAGTTAGGAAATACTAATCTGGTAACAGTCGATAATGCAGTCCTAAAGTCAAACATCTAAGACATTTAGATAGGCTAGCTAGGCAGAGATGAGAGGAACCATTGCCTGACGTAGAAGACCAAATTTGGTAAAAGAGAACAACTGCAAGCTTTCTTATAGCCTCAGTGTGTGTGTCTGTGTATAGCTTAGCAATATATAAAAGCTGTCAGGGACTAGAATGTATCCACCTCCAAGCATATGTTAGAGTCCAAACTCCCAATGCAACTATATTTGGAGCTAAAACCTCTAAAAAGGTAATTAAGTAAAATGAGGCCATTAAGATGGCAGTAATCCAGTATGACTGATGCCTTTACAGGAAGAGAAAGAGACATTAGGGATGGGACATGGAGAGAAAGGGCCAGCTGAAGACACAACAAAAAGGCAGACAACAAATCAAGGAGAGATGCCTCATTAGAAACAGAACTGATAATTGGACTTGGAGCTCAAACCTCCAGAAGTGTAGAAAGAGTACTTACCTTTTAAAGACACCAAGCTGGTCTTGTTTTTGACTGAGGATGGTCAGTATATTAATGGCAGCCTACATAATAAAAAGGTAACAGAATGAATAGAATCCTTCAGTAATGTCGGTTACCCCTCTTCTGCTAAGTCATGGGTTCTATCGTCTACTTAGACAAGGTGAAACATAGCTGCAAAGAAAAGATTATTAAAAGCAGGAAACAGGTACCTAAATGTATGCTCTCATAATTTCTATATTATGTTGTACTGGTGTATAGAGAAAACCCAAAGATTTGTAAGTAAAGCTGTAATACAGCCTTAATGCTATTATTCAGAACTCATGATATTTATTAATAACTCAGTGAAGATAACTTAAAATAAAAAAGAACCTTTCATGTCTGTACTTTATTACAAAGAGATGATAAATTAAAATTAGAGCATTTATAATTGTAGTATATCATTAAATATCTGTATAGAATTATCAAAAATCTATAAACAAACAACAAAAATACATGTCTAATGAAGAGTATTTAGAATAAATTTTAAATTCCTAATAAGTTTGGGAATATATTGTGAATTAAATGACTCAATTTTACTCAAATATATATATATATATATATACATTTATATATGTATAAGTATATATATATACACACACACACACATACATATATTGCAATTCTTGCACACACTGTAAAGATCATATAAGCATTATGAACAGCCAACAGTGTTAAAGAAGATGAACAGTACACAATGACTCTATTATATAATAACATAATATAAGATTCAGAAAGCAACAGAATGATAAACACAAGGTAAATGGGCAAACAAGTCAAGAGAGAGTCATATATAAAAGACTCAACTGAAGAGCAATATAGCTCTTCTCTATAAAAGACTACTGCATATACTAATGGAAAATGAATTTTGCTTATTCCTCACACTGTACAGAAAAAACCCAGTTGTCATGTGAATGTGAGTGATAAATTGGTGGAAGCGTCAACATGAAATCAGGAGAAAATCTGTCTGATCTTAGGATTAAAATGTCTTAAGTGGGAGGGTGTTATGATAGAAGAGGAAATAAGATTAGGAATGATTATCAAAATTTATCAAGAGGAAGACAAAAGAAAGACGATCAGGGGATATGAATAAGGGGTATGCAAATGAGCAATAAATATATACTTTGGAGAAAAATAGACACTAACTAATACTAGTATGGTGCTGGAGAGAGGGCCTATTAACTAGAATTGGGGAACTGTCCAGCAGACTTGAAAAGGGTGAGGATAAACTTACCATGTGGCTAAGAAAGTCATGAGTTTATCTAGTCAGGAAAATTCTACAGTGAGAGAGCTTCAGGTCCATGTGAGATCATGATTACACATGAGCAGGATCGGGAGAGATCACATGGCAAGTTGGATAAGAGTTGAATGGGCACCAACAAAGACACCAGGGTTTGTGCCTCTGTCATCTCTCATGGGGTAGGAATGACTAATAGAGATAGTGAGTCTTTCCTGTTCACTGATGTTTCTGCATCATTTGTAACCCTACCTGGTATCAGTAGAAAAGCTCAGGAAGTATTTTGGGATGGATGGATTAAAAATGATATATGCACTCTTCTTGTTTTTTCATTAGCATGACTTTGTTCTTTGAGAATTCCATACATATGTATGTATATATATATATATATATATATGTATACATATATGTGTATATATACACATATATAACTATGTATATGTATATGCATATATATATATGAAACAAATTTTGAACTCTCTCTCTCTCTCTCACACACACACACACACACACACACACACACACACACACACACACACACATATATATATATATATATATATATATATATATATATATATCCTCCAGTTTTCCCAACTTCTCCCAGACCCCCTTCCCTGATTCATATCACCTTTATATTTTTCTTTGTAACCCACTGAGTTCAGTTCCTGTTACTCATGTGTACATGGGCATAAGGCCACACACTCAATCATGGGCAAACAATGTGAGAGGGCCACATTCCTGGAGAAAATTGTCTCTTCTCAGAAGCAATCAATTCTCAATATCTGTTAGCCAGGATCAGGGACTTGTGTGCCTCTGCCTTTTCAGTGTTGGGATAATAACTCTCTTGATCCCCAGCTGTCATGACTCTTGAGTGTGACAGCCATGCTGTGGTCAGAAGACAAGTTTTGCAGCAGTGTATCACAATATGTAATTACTCATTTTGGGGGGGGGGGTCCAAATATTTGGAAAATAACAGATTCTAATCTGCAATCATATTTTATTTTTATTAGTCTTATATTATGCATAATCATGTGTGTGTTGTATGTGTATTTGTGTGTGTATGTACATCAGAATAGTATATAAATATTATAGAGTTTTAGTTACAGGTGGTTGTAAACCACCTGATGTGGATGCTACATAGTAGACTGAGCTTTTCTGGAAGAAAAATGCTTGAACTGCTGAGCCTTCCCCAACCCCCCAAGTTGCAGATTCATATTCTACTTTAGTAATAATCTTAAGTTTTGAGATTATTAAGTAATTACATCATCTCCCCTCTCCATCTTCTTCCTCCAGATCTCCCTTGGGATCACACTCTTAAAGTGCTTTAAGTGGAGTTTATGTTTTACAAATACATGTGCAAAACTAAGACATTAAATTAGTCCTATGTAAGTGTCCCACCCTGGCATATAAGGTTATAAAACCCACTGAGATACTTTATGATTTACCTACCCTGTTTATCATTTCAAGTCCATCTAAAATTGATTTGCATCAAAACTGTTTTCATTTGGAAACTATGGGCCACATAAGAAATGGGTATTACATCACACATGCTTGCGAGATGCATCATTGATACGCTGGGCTTACTATCCCAGGTCAAGGCAGAATGATGGTAAAAGGCTCAGCTAATAAAGGAAATGCAATATGCAGAAGAGTCCATACAAATCCTTTGCTTGTTGTCTTCCTGTGACAAGATGATATCTCAGAGCTTCATGATATCAAAAGAGGCTTTGAGAGAAGGAAGGAAGGAAGGAAGGAAGGAAGGAAGGAAGGAAGGAAGGAAGGAAGGAAGGAAGGAAGGAAGGAAGGAAATTGATAGGATTTACATGGAACTGACAGAAAAAGTTCTCTTATTTTCAGTTAGCATAAAAAACAAACAAACAAACAAACAAAGCATATACACAGAAGAAAATTTCCCCGTGGCCATGAAGGGTATGATGCCTTTAGCATCATCCCTGGTAGTTCTTACTTAAAACAGAAAGGATGGATGTCTTTATAGCCACAATAAAACAAAACTGAGAGCAGTTGGAGAATCATCACTGGCTGCTCCCATATCTGAGTATCGGGTGTGTGTCTGTGAAAGCATTTGCTGTTCTGATAAATGACTCCTCTTTTCTCCCTTTCCCCATAATTTGACTTAGAAATTGGTCCCAGAATTCCTTGTGTATCCCCAAGCTCAATATTGCCTTCTCTGAGATGTGACTCCAGCTACAGTCAGGAGCCACGCCTTCCTGTGAGATGAATCATTCTTAGTAACAAATTTCCCAACTGAAAGAAATCTTCGCTCACTAAGCATTACACAAACAAGTCGTATCTAATTCTCTATAGTGAAAGCACCATAAAAGATATATGCATATACGTCCTCTCCGCTAAGGTGGTGTCATAAAGCTGTGTTACCAATGTGTTGAATGCTCTTGCAGCGATGTTTAGGGCTACACTAATACAATTTAGAGACATTTTGCTTCTTTCTACCTTTGCAGGATGCAACACTAAAAGAAATCATTACAATATATTACTGAAGATAAAACTGTTAGGCTGTAGCAATTTTAATATGGTGAACCTAGGCCAAATATCGAAGCTGGCATTTACTTTATTGCATTCAATGTCTCTTGTTTGAAGGCTCTCAGTAATGAAAATTCAAATGAAAGTCATACTGATCTTTATTGATATAATCTCAATAAAGTAAAACCTCAATAAAAAATTTAGGTTACCTTATTTAATGAGAAGGCAGGAAATGAAATCATTCTGGAAGACATTTTAAAATGGCCAATCAGGTGTGGTTTCACAATCGCCTGGATATTTTTATTGTTTTGGAGATTATAATGTGCATTTTGAGAAGTGTTTTGAGACTGCTTTGGTATACAGAGTACTTCATTATCATGATTATAACATCCTACTGTACAGCTATTGTGCTCAAATAATTCTAGAATGTTCTGTAGGATTTCTAAAGAATACACTGGTCTCATATCCCCATATGGCCCAGTGTTTCCCTTCAAATCTCTGTATGGTGGCAAAAAATATTTGGTAAGGATATTGATTGTATATTAAAACTTCTTGAGAGAGATATTGTTTTATCTCATTTGACTTGTATCAAAAGCTGTTTTGGGATATAAGCAATTAATTCTTGCTTTAGATGCCCCCTTGTTCTGGAGGACTGTGTTTATGAATTTAGAAACAAAATCACATGACTCATTAATAATAGAAGCTATTTACCATTTGTTTATATTTATATATGTACCATATCACAAAATTATATTAAGACTTTTTCATAATTTTGAAAATACATATATGTATATATTCTATATACTAACTATATTAAAATATATTATATATTTTATAACAAATAGTCTGAAATTTAACTATATTCTATAATTGAAATATATTTATATTTATTCTACTTAATATATTAATCATATATTCTATTTCCTAGTCATGATAATGCTATTAACAAAATTAAAAGTCAATGCTTGTCCACTGAAACGTTAGAGAATATATTCAACTACCAGTTAGACTTTTGCGCATTTGTCTATCAAATTGATGATTTGACTTACACTAATTATTGGCCGCCATTGTCCTGTGATGGTGTCCTCAGTAATATTGATGCTCTACAGGAATTCTTTTTGCCCCTGTAGATATTCTAAAACTAGATCTTTACCATGAAATGCAAAGACTTTTTCCCTAACTTCGCTGGACAGCACCCCTTGGGTGTCTTATTAATTCCTAGGGTTTAATCATGTGAAGCCAAAGTTATTATTGTAATTAATGCTTAAAACAGATGCCACAGTTTATTTCTTTATCTGACAACTGATTTACAAGGAAGAACCATCCTCCCCAGTCTTCTTATAAGGAAGGCGGACTTTTTGTACCTCCAGGCATGCCACTAGAATATAATCATGGTAGCAGTTTCACCCCTATACCCAGGCTTCCAGATTTATCTAATGAAGCACAAGATTTATGATTAACTTGGAAACAGATTTATCATCCATTCACACAACTGGTTGTTGATTTGTCTATTATTAGACTTCTCAAATCAATTGTTGATGTATATCAGGATATTCATGATGTGATATTTGAAAAATCCACTATAGTCATTACTCTCCGAGATGATATGGAGCCATACATTTTTTTTTTAATCTGGGGATCCCAATTCTAGTGTCAATTTGTGCACAAGCTGTAAAATTTGTAGATAGCTGAAGGAGGAATGAAGATATTTGTTTGAGGTATTAAGTTTTGTGGCCTATACCTCAAGTCAGGTTAGTTGGACTAAATAATCCTCAAGTTTTACTAATTTTATCTTGATGGTAATTTGGATGATAGCTATGCAAACTGTAATTAAGATTTTATTAATTATTCGGGAGGAATTTCACCTTCCCTTCCACATATATAACAGTGCTTTTCTTGTTCATCCAGGGATGTAGAAGCAAAACTTCCTGTGTCTGACTAACACCCAATTAAATTCCCTTACAATGGACATTTACATCACATTCAGAAACCAAAAAGATGTAAGATCTATCTTGGCCCTTAACTGCTGTCCACATAGCAATACTGATTCCAGTGTGAATAGGATAGGAGACAGTTGTTTTCAAACTGGACTATATGAGTTAACACAAGCACTTAGCCTAAGGGTCTTTCACACCTTGTTGAGGCTTGTTTACTATTTCATTTTCTTAATAAAGGGCCCCTTGCAATTGCATCACCATTAGTCTTTTCTATTTTTTTATTCAAGGTTTTGTGGTTGTTTGCACATTGGTGTTATTCATGGGTGTTTACCGTAACTGAGTCACTGTCTTGTTGCATGATTGATGGACTTCATGATAAAGACAAGAAGAAACTGTGATTTGAATTCAAACAGTAAACTTGTAGGGTTGCGCCTCTGCTCTGTGCCACAAGAAGAAAGAAAGTTCAGCTTCCTACCATAAGCAACCAAATTATCATCAAATGCCCTAGACAATCAGTTTTGTAGGAACACTTTCCTCCTGTTTTAATATCAGTGACTTTAATGACCATAGGATTATCTATCCAGGAGTCAAAGCAGTGTAGCAAAATCTCCAACTACAAAGATCTAAACAACTCATTGAACATGGAGAGGTTGAGCTGGTGCCTGTGTAAAACACTCACCTCCAGGTTCTATTATCTCTAATATGAAAAGGTACTCTGTAGGGTATCAAAAGAGAAATTTATATACTGACTCAGCCACTAAGTCTTTGCCCTACAATGTTACCTTGCCTGAAAAATATGCTAGGGCAATGGTAACACTAGGTTTGTGGGAATAACCAACTGTGATGACTATTCCTAGTTGTCAACTTGACTACGTCTGAAATGAACTACAATCCAGAAATGGAGGGCGCAGTGTGATCCAGATCTTGAGGCTCGAAGACACAGGTTTTTGACCTGGATTTTGACATAGAGATCTTGAGGCATAGTGGCCATGAAAATATTAGGCCCAAGCAAAGTAGTACAGGCCTTTGATACCAAGAGACTGAGGCAAGCAGATCTCTGAATTTAAGGTCAGCCTGGGACAAAGTAAGTTTTAGATCTACACCTTTAATCTGGGCCACACCTCCTTCTGGAGGCCCACATAAGGACACTGGAAGAAGGAAGATTCACTCTTCTTAGACTGCTTGTACTTACTTGCCAGCACATCTGTTGGAACCTACTTTTACAGAAGACCAGTTTAAGGAACTAGCCTCATGGGACTACTACTAGATTCTTAGAATTCTCACTCACAGCTGCCTATTGTTAGATTAGTTGGACTACAGACTGTAAGGCATTACAATAAATTTCCTTAACACGTAGAGACATTACATAAGTTCTGTGCCTCCAGAGAACTCTGACAAATATACCAAGCAATGTCTGATGTGACTTAAGGCCCACTCCATGAGAGAGATTCCATACCTGATACTGCTTTGATGATCAAGAACCTGAGCCAAGATAGCCCAGAGATATAGGGTTAAAACCAAATACTACTACTGGTCTATGAAAAAAAAGTAGGAATAAAATGCTCCCTAAGGATATTCTTCCCCTTACCCATTAGGTTAGCTTTAAGGTCCAGAGGATCAGAGGATTTGCTGTGAGATTATCTCATAATATCAGAAGCTATACCAGCAAAGTCTCGCCAACACGACTTGCAAAGCATGAGTTGAACAAGAATGACATGCCAAACTGGGTAGAGAAAAGCCTACAGGTCTCAACCCTTCACAAAGAACACAGGCACCTGTGGAAAGCTGGGAACAGAAGAGGGGCCCTCTGCACAGAAAGACATAGCAATTGGTTGTCCAGTGCTGACTAGTCAGTCCTGAAAACATATGTATAGGTAGCATCATAAAGCCTGAATGAGTTATATTTAGGAATATATGTATATACAAATACATGTATGCATATGAAAATGATTAGTTAAAAAAGAAAGAGGCCATAAACTTGAAGGAGAACATGAATAGGTATAAAGAAGGGTTTGGGGGGAGATAATGAAAGGGAGAAATGTAATTAAAGGACAATCTCTACAACAACACAGAACAGCAAGACACATAAGAAAAACTGCACAAAACATAAGAGCCGGACAATCACAATGTAAATGAAAAACAGAAGCAAAAGCATTAAATACAGAGGAGCAGAAATATAATTGATGAAGTTTTTTTTTTTTTTTTTTAATTTTAGCAAACGAAAATGAAGTAGCTAACTGATAATAGTAATTTTCTCAGCTTGGTAACAAAGATCCACATGAAATACTAAAGTCAATGGGGAAAACATTAGGGTAATCATTTAAAAGAAAAAGAACAAAGGGACTTGGCACCACCATCTCTCTTCAGAATTACATCTGAACTCCCATTCACTAAACAAAAAGAAAGTATCTAGGCCTCTCCCTATATATGTAGCAGATATGGAGCTTGGTCTTCATGTGGGCCCCAAACAATTGGAATGGGGGCTATCCCAAAAGCTATTGCCTGTACATGGGGTACGTTGTTCTAGCTGGGCTGCTTTGTCTGGCCTTAATGGGAGAGGAAGCACCCAGCTTCACAGAGGGTGCCCACCAGCTCAGAGGGGAAGAGGAAGATGGTGGAAGGGGTATAGGAAGGGGATGTTCGGGAGAATAGAGTGTGCAGGATTTAAAGTGAATAAGTATAAAATCAAGTTAAATTAGAAAAATAGTCATTTTATGATATCTATACCAAGACTAGTAAAGGACAAATGAAAAAATCCAAACCAGTTTCTCCAATGAACATGCTGTAAAAATTTAAAACGAACTATTTTTGTTTTTTAACAATAGATTAATAAGACCATACACAAGGATAATTTCTGTTTTATTATAGAAATATAGGCTAGTTCAGCATAAGTAAGTAAGAAGATAGATAGATGAAATATATATATATATATGATAAATATAGATATATATTTATATAGATAGATAAATAGAAAAATCATAGATAGAAAAATCATAGATAGATAGATACATACATACATAGATACATACATAGATACATAGATACATAGATATAATGTAGAATGCCATGAAATAAGTTTGACAGTTCCTCAAAAAAAATCTGAAAATGGAACTGCATTTAATCCAACTAAATGTTTTGAGTCAGTATACCACAGAAATACTTGGGTACCATGGTTTTTACATCATCATTCACATTAGCTAAAATGTGAAGCCCTCTTAGGTGTTAATTGGTAATTGAACATACACAAATAAATTTTAATCAGTCCTCGAAAGAATAAAATTATTTTGTCTTCAAGAAAATGGATGGAGGTGGAAACTGTCATTTAAGGTCAATAATTCTGACTCAATCGGATAAATATACCATCGCTTCTTTCATGTATGAACTTTAGATTTATGTATATATGTGTATATATCTTCTATCTATCTATCTATCTATCTATCTATCTATCTATCTATCTATCTATCATCTATCTCTCACCTATGTATCAATCTATCTACCATCATCATCTTCTTTGAAAACAGCATCATAATTATTATCATTTAAAATGTATGAAAGCAGACGTAAGACTCATGGAAGTAAGAAAATCAGCAGAAAGCACAAGTGGGAGATAAAACAGCAAATCTTTGCAAAGTTCAATAATTGTTTAAAAATCTAACAACAAAGTCTAGCATTTAGTAGATTAACTAAAAATTAATAAGAATAAAATATTTAAAAACTAAAAAATTTCTCCCAATGCATCTAATGACTATTCCGTACTCTATGTAATCAAATTTCTATGAAATAAATGTTTTATAACATAATCCAGTGATGTTAACATGTATGGGATCAGAATGTGGGTCATATCTTCCTTTTAATGATTTGAGTATAAATTATTTTACAAAGTAAACATTTCTTCTGTAATTTTTATTTGTGTGTATGTGTGCATGTGTATGCTATTGTTCATGTGTGTGCTTCTGCGTGTGTGTGTGTGTGTGCGTGTGCGTGTGCGTGTGCGTGTGTGCTATGTGCCTACAGATGGTGGAAGAGGGAGGTAGATTCTCTGGAGCTGGAGTTAAGGTGGTTGTAAGAAACCAGACACTGGTGCTGGGAATGGAATACCATTTCTGCTGAAGAATTTTCTTAACTTCTGAGCCGTTTCTCTAGCCACTCAGCAAATAGTTTCAAGAAACATACCAAAACTACTAAATTGAATAAAGATCCATAATACCTTAATTAAAACAAAGGCTTTATATTTACCTTTGTCAGTTTTCCCAAAATATAGGCAGGCCATGATGCCATGCCAACATAGATATCATTATAATTTTCTATGGAATGGTATAAGCTGATTGTAAGATATTTATGGAAATATAAAATTCTAAACACTAGCATCCTCTAGTAGAGTGATCTTGTTACAGCTACTAATGATAGAGTCAAAGTTGTTGAGAATATTTAACAGCAGCAGTGCTTTCTGGGAGTTAACTGAATAGAACTCAGTAGGTTTCAGAGAACTCTGAAATGAACCACAGGCTAATTTTAGTTGATATTTTAGAAAACTCAACATTTTATACTCAAAAGGTAAAGAACGTATATTGATAAATACCATTGAAGCATTGGTTCTCTTTGAAAAACCATGAAATGTAATCGCTCCTACCAATTATATCCTTAAACTAATCTGTAATAAGAAGGGCTTATATATTAAAAATATTAAAACACATTTAAGAAAATTAAGATAGCGATTTTTACATATTATTAAGTATTATCTCAGATGTTGAAAGCTATAGTCATACATGTTAAAGAAAATATTTGCAAGGAATCTTTATTATATTACATTATATTTTATTTGTTTACATTCTAGTCATTGCCCCCTCATCCGTACTTCCACAGTTCCTCATCTCATTCCTTCTTTCCCTTGCCTCCAAGAGGTTGCTCTCCCCAGCAGGCCTTCCTATTTCCTGGGGCCTCGATTCTTTCCAGGATTATGTGTATCCTCTCCTACTGAGGCCACACCAGGCAGACCTCTGTTATATATATGTGTTGGGGGCCTCTGACCAACCCTTGTATACTCTTGATTGGTGGCTCAGTCTCTGGGAGCTCCCTGGGGTCTGAACTGGTTGAGACTGCTGGTCTTCCTATAGGGCCACTCTCCTCTTCAGCTTCTTCAATCCTTCTCTTAAATCAACCACAGGAATCCCTGACTTCAGCTCAATGGTTGGGTGTAAATATCTTCTTCTGTCTTAGTCAGCTGCTGGTTTGGTCCTCTCAAAGGACAGGCATGCTAGGCTCCTGTCTGCAAGCACATCATAGCATCAGTAATAGTATCAGGGCTTGGTTACCTCCTCTCCCCCATGAGATGGATCCCAAGTTGGGCTTGTTATTGGACCACTTTTTCTTTGGTTTCTTCTCCATTTTGTCACTGCAGTTCTTTTGGACAGGAACAATTCTGGGTCAGAAATTTTGACTGTGGATTAGTAACTCTGTCCCTCCAATTGAGGCACTGTCTATCGACTGGAGATGGGCTTTTTGAATTCCCTCTCCCCAATGTTGGACATTTTAGCTAAGGTCACCCCCATTGAGTCCTTAGAGTCTTTCACCTCCTAGGCAAGAAATCTTTTAAAATAAGAAAAAAAGAAAAATATCCAAGTAGAGGACTTGAATATGGATTTTTCAGGAGATAAAATGAGATACATTTAAAAACAAAAGGTCAACATGATTAACAGTCTGGGACATTTTAATTTTAACCATAATTATTAGTTCATGTCCATTAAAATGGCAAAAATAAGTTTATGATAACCAGAAGTGCTGGATAAGATGCCCACAGATGAGAACATGTACCTTCTAGTGAGAGAATAATTTGAAAAATCTTTTTAAGAATACAATTCAGAATAAAAAAGCACTATTAAAAGAAGTTGTACAAATGTATACTACGCAAGAAACAATGCAACTATTGAGTAAGTATCCTCAAAATCTATGTTTATTTCCATTGCAAGACATTCTCAAAATTGTACACTTTCTTGTCATTTATTTTTAATGAGGTTTAAAAAATATGTGTGTGTGTGTGTGTGTGTGTGTGTGTGTGTGTGTGTGTGTGTGTGTGTGTGTGTTACATGCTTTGTCATGTGTGGAAATCAGAGGACATCTTGAAGCAATCAGTTCTTTTCTTCATTCTGTGGATCCATGGATAGAACTCAGTCCATAAGATGTGATGTCAAACACCATGAATGCTGAGTCACCCCTCCAATAGTTATGATGTCATTTCTACATGTAAAGTGGATGTAATCCAAATATTGATAGCTCCATAATTGTCATTCATGCTGAAAAATTACTACACAAAAATATAGACAGTGGTCATATGCTATAGGATCTAAAACTGAAAACTAAAACAAATTTCACAGATATCTTTTGCATGATACCACTATTGTCTAAGTCGCAAATGAGAAACATTATATAAATAAGAAGGGTAAATTAGTTTTGATGAACAGTAATATGATAGAAATTATAGTTAGTTATAAACAAAAAGATAAAACAAGAGATTGCCTCAAGGTTCAACAAGTATTGAAAGCATTCTATATATTCAAATAGAAATAATGTATGCACATATATCCCTTGATTAGTATTTTTGCATAATAGGTCACATTCTAGGCTAGAATGAAGCAATTATTATATTTTAAATAAAGTATACTTTTATCATTTCAAAGAAAATGGAAGTGTATCATTCTGAGATAATGTGCTCAATGCCCCTTTGTTTAGAGTGAGATTTTATTGGTAGTTTATTAAAAGCTTGAGAAGAAAAACATTTTACATAACCTAAAATAGTCTTGGAATAGACTTTATGATAGAGGACCCTTGTACTCTTGTTCTTTACTAGAGGTTCTGTCCTTATTCTACTGCAGGAATCTGTCAACCCTTATAATTGGAACTCCCTTGTAAAATCTTATGCATTATTTTAACTCTCTTGATACATCTTTATTTTATGAAAGCTCTTGCCTCAAACATAGTAGTCCCCTGAAGGTACTTAGCTGTCATTTTAGAAATCCCTGTTCTGAATTATTAAATCATTTTGCCCTAAAGAGGTAGACCAATTCCTAGGAAAATAGCATGCACTGTGAATCCAAAGACATCTGAACTAAGTATTGTGGATAACTGGATATGCCATTGCCAGCATAGATGGACTCACTGTATTCACTTTGAAAATATGGTTTTCTATTTTCTTGGTATTACCAAGTTTGTTTGGTTGGATTAGAAAGTTTAAAATATGCCTTGTTTAATGTAAGTTCATATCCTTGTCTATGCTATGAATGTTCATGTCTGCATTAACCATTGGTGCTCTCTTTAACTTTTCTCATTAGGTGCTAAAGGCCAAAGAGTGAAATATAGCACAAAGATATGAACTCAAAATTCTGAAGCTCTTCAACATCTTGGAAATTCCTATACAAAAGGGCTGGCCCAGTGAATTGAGCATGGATGTGTCAAGGATGCTAGTGTCCTTTACACTGTTAGATTAGAAATATTCAAGGGAGCTCCGTTTTTCACATTTTATATACTGTTTGTCTGTGGTCACCTTCTCCACCACCAAGATCAGTTGGAACACTCAAACATGTTACTCTAGGGTGAGTTTGGACAAGTTCACACAAACATTATAGATAGAACATCTAAGCTGGGTACAATTTTTTAAAAAACTGATTAGGTCGCCAGGGTTGGAATAGATCAGAGGCTCAGGTTGTTCAAACTGTGAGAGGTGGTGATAAGAATTCAGAAACAGCTGAAGTAATGACTGAGTCCTAACTGAGAAGGTGTACTGATAGCCTGAAAACTATCACCCACCTCTTCTTGAACTTCTCCATGCATCCATTAAGATGTTGGGTCTACGTCTATTCTCTTGAAGTCTGGACAGATCTTGTTGATTCCCTCTTACTGTACCAGAGTTGATGTCACCATGTGCTATAGAGATCAGAATATGAGAGAATATACTTATTTTATTTGCATCTCTCTGTCTTGGTACAAATACTCTTGGAACCTCATGTCAAGTACAATGGAGAATTGTTGGTCCTCAGACATTTGTGTGATTCAAGAGAATACCACACAATACTGACATATCGATTGTGGGTGAGATATCAGTAGATCCTCCTGATCTTGACTGAAGTTGTTTTAAGCTGAATTGCCCTTCCTATAAGCTGCCTAGATGGAAGGCTAGTCAGAAAAATAAGAAATAAAGTTGATCCACTTTGTTTTTTATTTGAAGCAATTTTTGAGACAGGGACCTGTGATTTGTGGTACTCCTGCTTCAGCCTCCTTTATGCTGGAATCGTAAGACCATATCACAACACTAAGACTTACTGGAGAGTTTCATATGCAGAAATATATCACCAGGGAAGTTTACAAGTTATGTTGGTGTAGTTGAATATGGATTGACAATGAAGTGGGTTCAAAGAATCAATGCAAGAAAGAGAAGCATAAAAACAAACAATATTTGATAGGCTTTGGAGGAATTCTGCAGTTAATGTTTCTTTATGCTCTTCAAAGACAAAGTTCCATGGACCACTGGAAAAAGAAAATAAAAGCTTTGTTTTAGGCAATTCATAAAATAATTAGGTTCTGTCTTTATGCTTTAATAAAGTTTGGTTGGTAAGTCCATATACCACATTATTTAAAGTAATGTTCACCAGTACAAATGAGCCTTCTAGAACTTATTGGAAAGAAAAATTGCAGTAATAATTGAGTCATAAGAAAATCCTCTCAAGTACTGAAAACTAAACCTATCGGAATTACTAAATACAATTACTTTCTACTAGCTATTATAATTTATTAAAATATAGCTATATGCAAATACACATACATATGAATATAAAATGAAAAACATTTTTAAACACTTAATAAAATACACTTTCCATATAAACATATCACTGACTATGACTATAGATTAGTTTTATAAACTATTGGTCAGGTACACACAGAGGGAGAGAGAGAGAGAGAGAGAGAGAGAGAGAGAGAGAGAGAGAGCGAGAATTTACTTGAGGAAGAATATATTTTATTTGCCAGGGCACATAATATCCTGGTTTAAAAGATGTATAATA
Organism: Uromys caudimaculatus; assembly: GCA_028551405.1. Classification (NCBI taxonomy): domain Eukaryota; kingdom Metazoa; phylum Chordata; class Mammalia; order Rodentia; family Muridae; genus Uromys; species Uromys caudimaculatus. The sequence continues at coordinate 49,851,473 of CM052714.1, read as the reverse complement.
CCTTTAGGCATTTTTGAAAAAAATTGAGAAATATATCTTAATCTATAAGAACATGGTTGAAGAATGGAGTCATATGAGGAGAATTCTGAGTGCTTCTCAGAAAACTCCAAGAAAATAAGACACGAAAAAGTCTTGTGATCTCTTTCTTCAAAATATGAAATTGTTCTTGGAAAATGTTTTTGTGCACCTTCCAGGTTTAGTTGATAAGAGTGAGTTTACTTCAGATAACTGATTATTACTTGCTTATATTATTCAATTAAATGTTTAAATTATCCTTTATATTCTCCTACAGAAAACCAAGTTTTTACCTCTGCAACTTGTTCCTGTGATAACACACTCTACTCATGTGATTGTTTTTAACCCTCAGTGTTGTAGGATATTTGGTTACACTGTGAACCCCAAGATTATGTCATTTACTAAAAAAACAAAACAAAATAAATCAAAAATCTGTTTCTAGTTGTGGTGTGGCTAAACCCTTTAATCCCTCTGACTGGAATACACACACCCTTACTACAAAGCTTTAATTCCAAACACTGAAGGTAGAACTAGTTTGTGGAAGAGAACACATATATGTAAAAGTGATGTCTAATTGAGTGGCACACAAAGTGAAAAATCAGTGAAAACTATGTCAGAATAAGATATGCCTAACTCTCATGAGAAGAAAGAGAAAAGGGAATCTACTTAAGGACAGTGTAGAAAGAGATGAGGCAGTTTTACCAGGACAGATTTACAGGGACAGGTTGAAGAGAGAACAAACTAGACACAGGTGAAGATAGACTAAGCCAAAGAATAAGAAAGAGCTAGAAGATAAGAAAATATTGCTACTTAGTATGAGGCTAAGCAGAGCAACTCAGGAAAAGCCTAGAGATGCCAGATTGAATCAGTTAGCATGGAGAGGAGTTTTAAGCTAGACCAAGTGATTTGAACCAGCCAGCCAGAGTTCAGAAAGATCTAGGAATGTGTTAGCTTATTCAGCAGTAAGTCTCAGAGGCTGAAAACATTCTAGGATTATATTAGATTGTATATAGGCTAGAAGCTTTCAGGACTAGGCTGAGGTTAGCAGATGGAGGCAGTAAGACTCTGAGACAAAAATTATTGCAGGAGAATAAAAGATACTTTTACACCCGCAGAGCATAAATTGTCTGATGCTCTGAATAAAGTTGTCTATTGCATGAAACTTTAGTCTGCCTCATTTATTGGCTCCATTCTCCCAGGTTCCGCAACCTAACAGTAATCTACTTTCTTTCTTTATTTGCTTTAAGAGACACAATTTGATAATATGCCCTTGCTACAACTTTCTTATTTGAGGTAATTCCAAGGACATACATTGATTGCTTCAAGAGAATTCCACAATTCTACACCTATGAATCATATGATGAAAGATCTGTAGATCTATCTATCTCTCAATGGATCAATTGATGTACCTATCATTTGTTATCTATCCTTCATTCTGTTTATATCACCTATGTATTTATCTGTTTATCTACAACTTCCCATCATTGTAAATTCAAATTGTAATAAAATAATACTTCACTAAAAAAGATTCTTAATTTCAAAACCAAGAAGGGAAATGCCAACATATGATACAAGAAGCGAAGTTTTAAGTATTCAAAACTGAGCTAAATACATAGTCACACTAAACAATGTATAACCCAAGCAGGAAGTAACATATTAAACCTGTACCATACTCATGGGTGCACTTTATTTCCTTTACATTTTTCCTAAATGAAGTCAGCAAAAGTTTAATTATCTTGTTGCTTATTTTCAAAATCAAATGCATTAAAACATAGTTTATATTTTTAAGCACTTTCCAAAAGCTTAAGGTGGCTTATTTATTTGAGAAATATGAAAGGGACACAAACAAATCCCCAAAGTGGTGCTAATTTTTTAATTAAATATACATAAATAAATCCACATAATTCTGGGAGCAAACTAATTCTTAGAAACACATGGAATTCATTATGAGCCATTAACAAAGTACTCAGTAATTACTAGCAGCATGAACAAATCATGAAACAAATTGACATTTCTTGTTTGTTATAGAATGATTAAGTTTACCTAGATTTGGGGAATTCAGATGCTCTTGGCAGGATACACTTTACAGAATAATTTCAAATTTCCTGCTTTTCTAGTAAAAAATGTGCTAAAGTTTTAATATACAGCACTTTGAATAGAAATCTTGACAGAAATACCATTAAGGCTTGAAGCTACTGAATCAACTTAATAATTCCACCCCTTTGCTACTTAAATTATTAAGTCTGTTTCATGGTCTTACCTAATACTACATTTTGTTCTTTAGAGAATAACATACAAGAAAACTTAGTTAATTCATGACAGCTCTATTTAATATCTATAATGAGTACATCATCTCAGTTTCTCTGACTAACTTCAAGTTCATAAGATAAATTATCCTTCCTTATGTTTACAGATGAGGTGGCAAAAATAATTTTTCTTTGTCATCACTTGGACACAGTTGATCTATGGCCTAAACTTGTCTACTCCATTTCTATAAATATGGTTATATTTGAGCATATCTGTGCCCAGTTCTTTACATATTGCACATGGGTCCTTTCTATTATGGCAGAAGTGAATGTTTATATCTGATTCTATAAGTCTCTCACAGGAAATGTATTTACTTCCGAGATCTAGAGAAAAGACACTATGTCCTGCTCTGGGATTCTCATGGGAACTGCCTTTCAAATCCAGCCTTCTTTCCAGCTAAAATATGGTCTTCCATGTACCATGACACATTTCAAAAGACAAAAATGCTCAAGATAATATCACCACTGAACTTGCTCATTAAGAAATAATAATAATAATAAAGGGGAATTTAGTTTAATACTTTGCCATAGAATTTGGTCTCAGGGATCTATTACAATCATGAATACAAAACAAACATTTCCATGCACTCGGGTGCATCATGTAAAAAATGAGAAGAACAAAATGTGTTTTTTTTTTTTTTTTCTGCACTCAGTGCTCTGAGGCAAACATTCTCTATTGAAGCCTATCATTTATTATTCTGTAATTCTGATTCCCAGGGCACACCTGTGGTAAATCTTATCCAATTAGATGGAAATGATTTAGAGTGGTTTGTAATACAGTTTTCAAGGTATGATGTAGATAAATGAGGATTAAATATATAAAGCCCTCATTTATATGACCCGTAGTAGTTCATTTTGAGCCATTATTAAACATACCACACAATAATTCAATTCAGTACTCACTCCCCCTGATTTTGTGAAGTCCCTTTTGTGGGTAATAGAAATTCATACTTACTTAGCTATTGATTTAATGTTAAAGTCACTTTGACATGTGTGGATTCTTTTCATTTAATCATATATACAAACATGCACAATATACAAATAAGAATGGCATATTTACTCTAATTGAAAATTACTAAGGAGGTATCATATGCAAATCACTAGGTAAGTGCTAGGCATGGAATGCTCATATCCTTGAGTAAAAACTGATTATAAAACAATCTTAAGTGCTAGTTACATGAAAAGCTTTATAACTAAGGTAATGAGAGCTTATGACAGACACATTCTGAATATGTGTATTCAGACTTAGACAGGTGGATAGGGTAGGATCATTTTATTCCCAGGTGCTGAGGCAATGCAGGCATCTTGGCAGGAAGAGTTGTCCAGCTGTCTTGTGCAATGCAGAATGTCTAGCAGTATCCCTGACTTCTGCCCACTCAGTGCCCAAAATTGTTTTGGGTTGTCAAATCTAACAACCCAAACTATCTCCAGATGCAGAGATGTCACCAAGGGTGCAAAACTTCCTCTCAAGAGTAAACATGATGCAAATGAATGGATCAAATTAAGCAAGGTTAAAAGCCTATCTAGGTTATGAAAATGGATGAGATGCTGGCCCTGGTCATGTAAATATGAACAATAGGGATGAGGGCATGAGAGAGAGAGGCATAATTTTGAAGAATACAGAGAAATGTAAAGACTGACCATGGACTACAGAAAGCTTTGCCAGCTTCATTGGAAAGAAGAATCACAAGGGGAGCTTGTTAAAAAGGTCGACATGCTGGCACTTGTGATGCTTTTGGCTGGAACTGATAGAGACAATGGAAAATTAAAAGAATGAAAATTAAAATTATGAGAGTGACTCAATTAGCGATAAGTTGTCACTGCAACTGTTAAATGACAACAGGTAGATGAGTCGGATGCACCGAGTTTGGAAACTGGCATAAGCCATGGTTTCTTGGCATAAACAGGAAGAATGCTTTGGTTCTGAAGCTCACTGAGCAAGGAAAGACACTGATACATCTTTCATTTTTCTTCGAGAAGCAATAGCTTATAAGGTACTCCTGCAAATCCTTTAATATTATGCCGTCTTCAATATCCAGCAAGGGTTTTGTAGGTTTTGGTTCCTGGATCGATTTTATTGATTTTGTAATTTTAAAAGTGCAACCTACAACTGTCAAAATGATTGTATTTCTGAAGAAAATTCTAATGCACAGAGTTATTTGCAAAAACATTTCCTGTTCATAATCTGTACTTGGGGAAGTTTCTGGTTTGAAATGGCAGGGAAGGGAAGAGTTGTCTGAATGGGCTAGAGGCATTGTGTTGCTGTCCCCTAGGTCACTTGCTATCTGTTTTCAGTGAGTTGGAAACTGCCAAGGGTGGTTTGTTTCTCCGGCGAAAAACCCTGTCACGTCCTTGCTTCCCAGGACTGCCTGTGGTATATCTTCTTGGCTTATGGTTATGGGACCTTTGATTGATATCAATCAAGTGATGACTCTGGATTTGTGTAGACATGATGAATATAACACTAGAAATCAACTACTAAGTTCCCATGACTTCAATTCTTTATTTAATATTTCCCTAAATGTTCATATAAAATTTATTTTTAAATGCTAAAGATAAACCTTTTGCACACAGGAAAGAGCAAAAGTTTATTGTCTGAACATATTGGCTGCAGTAAGGAGGTGGTATGTAGTTATAAGTGAATGGGTATGTGCTTGGAGGTGTGGACGTACGAATGTGTGGCAGCCATAAGCTGACACCAAGTATCTTCTTTTATTATGTGCAATATGAGCATGTGGTTGTGGACCCATGAATGTGTGGTGCCCATGAGCTGACACCTGGTATCTCCTCCCCTTTTAAGTTAGTGTCCCTCAATGTCTCTCACTAATTCACCTAGGCTGTCAGTCCAATGCACCCCAGAAATGCACCTGCTCCACCACACAATGGTTACAGATGCACGCTGCTATGTCTGGCTATTGTATGAGTACTGAGCATCAAGTCCCAGACTACATGCAATTGTGGCAGCACATTACTGATTGAACTACCTTCGCAGGTCCAGTTAACTATAGGATGAGAAAGAAACATCCTTTGACATTTTATTCAACATCCAGTAGTAGTGAGTGAATGAGCAAAGCAAGCTACAGGGTTAAGCGTGTGCTCCAGCCACACACAACCATTTTACCAAGCAAAAGACACTGATCGAATTATAATTATTTTACATTGCCCGTAGTTCTGTTTAAACCTCTCCAGCAAAGGCAGTAGGCAATTTGTCTTTAAATTATGACCTAGTAGAAATTAGTTAACATTTGTAGTCTAATTGGATATACATATTGGAAGGCAGCAATGGTATTTTAATTAGCATGCTGGCTATTAGAAATGATTTTTTAATTGTCTAAATTCGCTAATGTTAAATTTGCAGATTGCATGTAGCTACTTAGTGGAGGATTTTGTCTCATGGCTTGTGCCAGAATATTAGTTGAATTTGAGGCTTCCTACAAAGAATTCCCTTTGACTGCTCTTCTGGTCTCAATGTGAATAAATGTGCTTGTGGAAGAGCCAGTCTGAAAGTTCTTTTAACTACATACTTTATAACAAGGATGCTAGGAAAATGAACTAATGCTTCATTGAACTGACCGTTAAAAATATCGTAATGGGATCTGTTGAGAAGGCTCAGTGATTAAGAGCACTGGTTGATCTTAGGTTCAGTTTCTATCACCCACATGGCAGCTCACAACCATCTGTTGCTTCAATTAAAGAGCATCTGTTGCCTTTTTATTGGCCTCTGTGGGTACAAGTCATGCATATGATGTATATACCTACATGAAGACAAAACACTCATAACAAAAAAAAAAAACCCAAAATAAATAAATCTTCAAAGCGTAATAAATAAAAACATATTCTGCCAATTCAGAAATTGGAATGATTTAGATAATATTTCTTGGCTAAGAACTGGCCAGGAATTATGTTTTATTGCCAAGATATTCTCATAAGATTTTAAAAATGCTCATGCTTTAGCTTGCTTTCAAAGGCAGTAGTTCTGAAACTAGTGATACTATAGACTCATTCAAGGAAGGTTGGTTGCCTTGGAGATTTTGATGGAACTGAGACTCCTATTTATACTGCAAGGGATAGTTAGAATTCAGTAATGAAATTTATGTTTCTGAGTTCTACCTAAATTTAGAAGAGCTAAATTTTAAGTGTGAAGATGTTTGGGGGATATTTTATTATACTTATCATAAATCTCACATTTAATGCATATTGATGAATTTTATATAATGGTTTCCTTAAAATTCCAAGTTTTAATTAGATGGGATTATAAGTAATCATACAAAAATGAAAGTGGTAAGAAACATATTTTCTCTGTTTGGTAGCCAAGACAGTGAGTCTTAATTTTCAACTTGACTAGATCTAAGTTTAAAGGCCTTGCCTCCCTTATGTTCCTTTATTGAGGTGCACAGCAGCAAGGAAATAATTCAAGTTAATAGCTCATTAGTTTTGCATGTAATAGTTTTACAAGGATAACATTTTATAGTTTATAATATATGGTTATTTTAAATGTTACAATATCAGGTTGGCTTCTTAGAGCACTCCAGCACAATACACCTGTTTCTTAGGATATAATAAACAGAAATCTCACCCATGAAAGCTACAGAACTCAATTTCTAAGGAGACAGTCTCAAATCTTACTTCAAATTGTGCTCTTATTTCACCTCCAGGGCAGCTGCATATCGAGATCAAATGACAGCAATAATTCTTCCTGGTGAGTAAGCAAATTAACTGTAATAATAACCCCAGATCATACTGGTTGGTGAAGACCAAAGTGTGGATGCTTCAGTCCTTCTTAGAAGAGGGAACAAAATAACCACAGGAACAAATATGGAGACAAAGTGTGGAGCAGAGACTGAAGGAAAGGCCATCCAGAGACTGGCTTACCAGGAGATCCATCCCATATACAGTCACCAAACGCAGACACTGTTGTGGATGCCAAGAAGAGCTTGCTGACAGGAGCCTGATATAGCTGTCTCCTAAGAGACTCTGCCAGAGTTTGATAAATATAGAGGTGGATGCTCACAGCCAACCATTGAACTGAGCATAGGGTCCCCAATGGAGGAGTTAGAGACAGGACTGAAGGAGCTAAAGGAAGAACAACCATGTCAACCAACCAACCTCCCCCCCCCAGTAGAGCTCCCAGGGACTAAACCACCAACCAAAGAGTACACATGGATGGGCCCATGGCTCCAGCTGCATATCTAGCAGAGGATGAGCTTATCTGGCATCAGTGGGAGGTGAGGCCCTTGGTCATGGGAAGCTTGATGCCCCAGCATAGGGGAATGCTAGGGTGGTGAGGTGGAAGTTGGGGGTGGGTGGGGAAGCACCCTCATAGAAGCAAGGGAGGGAGGATGGGATAGGCGGTTTTTGGAGGGGAAACTGGAAAGGGGGATAACATTTGAAATGTAAATAAATAAAATAACCAATAAAAAAAAATACATACCAGTAACAGTAGCCTTACTACCAAGAAGGTGAAAAACCCATATAATGAAAACTTTAAAATACTAGAGAAAAGAGCAAGAGAAATGACCCAGTGGGTAATAGCTCTTGCAGAGCATCAAAGTTCAGTTTCTAGAAATGAAGTCCGGTAACTTGTAATACCTGTTACTCCAGCTTCTGGGGTGTTCACTGCCTCAGAAGTGCATAAGCACCAGTGTAGGGTTATGGATCCCACATCTGCTCTGCCACAGGGTATGGCAGGATGCAGGAAGTTGACCATACTTACCCCATGCTGTTGCTGGGCAGGTGTCAGTCAGTAGGGAAGTCCTGGGACTCCTCTCCGGGGTTGGGGGAGTGGAGTCTGAGGCCCAGGACAGCCAGCCAGAGCTGGCTCGGGGATACCCAGGCCTGCAATGAGGTTGGGTCCATCTGGGTCTCAGGCTCTCAGACACCCAGGTACCACTGGGAGCCATGGAAGAGCTGTGAAAGGAGTGGGGGCCCTCTGGGAAAAGAGGGGGAGCTCTGGCTGGTCTGGCAGGAATAGCCCTTGGCTTGACAGCTGGCAGAGTGCTTGAGCTTGGCTTGGTTGCCATAACTGGGAATGCAGAGAGGCCTGCTATGGGAGATTAGATGGCAGCTCTATAGGTGAAAGCCTTCTCCATGGCTCCCCACAGTGGGTCCCCATGAAAAGAGCTAGTCCATGGTTTTAAGGCATTTACTGTCATGGTGAAAAGTGAATGAGTAAACCATACCCCACTTCTCAGGGTGGACCTGAGGTTAAATACCTTTTGCAGGGAGGAGTGTCTGGGAAGGAAAGCTTATTGGCTGAGCACTCCAGATCTTTAGGTATCTCATTAAAATGGAGATCTGTCTTGAGCCTACATGACCACAGGTCATGTCCTCTACCTGTGGAGGGGCTTGGGGCATTGCCCCTAAGTGACTGATGGCCACAAATCTATGGGAAGCTTCAGAAATTGACAGGGGCCTAGTTCCTGGGAACAGGGGAAATGCCTACTGTCCCTTCAAGATCTCTGGGGTTTCGAGCCTTAGCTCAACCAGCAACCAAGTTACCTTTCTCAGTCCCACACACCTGTACTCGTGTGCATATTACATCCCTACACAAACACATAGATAAAACTAAAAATAATAAATGTAAACCTTTAAAACACCGAGTAAGGATGTTGTAGAAGATAACAGAAGATGGAATAATTACTGGATCACATGGATTGATAGGATCAATACTGTTATAATGGCTATGCCACAAAACACAATCTAAAGAGTCAATGAAAACCCAGTCAAACTTCCAATGCAAATCTTACAGAATTTAATTTAAGATGCCTTAAAATTCACATGAAGTAAAAGATCTCAGGTAGCCAAAACAGTTCTGAACAGTCAAGAGCACTTGTGGAAATATCAGCTTTCCTGATTTCATGTTGTCTTACAGCCATAGAAGTAAAAACAGTATGCACCTTCCAGTGTTTCATATCCGGGCTCACCTATCAGTCAAAGATTCCTGGTCATCATTCAACAGATCTTCCAGGAGTTAGGGTCATGTGGAGTCCTAAAAAGAAAAGATGCCTGCCATACATATCCATTAATGAGTGTCAATTTTTGTCTAGGTCATGTGTCAAAAGGAATCTGCTTAATTTTATTTAAATATTAGCTTGAGTACAGTATAATCCATCATTCACGAGTGGTTGCTAATGATGAGTCAAGAATTTTTTTTCTGGCATTTTCTTATTATTCTCCACAAACTATGGCTAGGCATTTTCATTATTCGTAACTAGAGCTAAGATGTTTACGTTTTTGCCTTTAAGATTTACAAGTGACTGCATTTATACCCATCAACTAATCCAAATCAGACTCTTTAAACTATCAGAAGCATGCCAATAAAATGTGAAGGAAGGTGGAGGCTGCTCTGGATAGATGGCAAGCACAAATTCTTTTATTTTATTTTATGGAAGTAAAAATGACTTGATCTTAGACTAATAAATATTTTGACAACAGAAATTTTGATATTTTACAATGATGATCAATTCTGAAACACACAAAAATAAAATCAACTTAGAAAAGTCAACCTATGGTTGCAAAGAACCAAGTTAAGTATATAAAAGTCTTAACTGAACTTACTGAGATACATTTTTTTTCAAAACAACTTTAAAAAATAAAAGATAATAATAATATTCAATATCAATAATATTAATGATAATTCTTTTTGACATCTTTAGTTGATTACTTTAGTTATATTGTTACTGCAAAGACACTTGGTTATTTTTTACATTTTTTGCAATTTTATATATGTATACAGTATATTATTAATCCCTATTTAAATCTTTTGACTCTTATTCTTCCAAGATATCCCCACTTCTACTTAAAAAAATTTTTTTATCCACTGAGTTTCATCACTTTCTGAACTCCACCAGTTTAGTTCATGTACCTTGGGAATAATTTTGTCTGGCATGTGTCAGCTATACTTAGAGAATCACTGAGTTAAACATTAAACCTAATTTGATCCTTCATAAAAGGTTGACATAAAAACCAGTCTTCTAAAGGGAAATCAAAATAATATGTGAAATGGGAGATAGAGAACAGGGGTGAAAAGGGCAAAGTCAAAAACCAGTCATTGTAACCTCCCATGGGCGTGTTAACACTGAGAGTTAAAACTTGTCCTGCAGTGTCATGAGCATGGAGCCTTAAACTGATACAATGAGAAGAAGGCTGTCAACTTCCACCCTATACTCAGCAAACACATCTCCATACAGGGAATAAAAAAGCCAAGTTTTATATAGGTTGCATTTCCTGAGTCAATTTTGTATAAATAACCCACTGATGTCAACTGAATTACAGTTTTCTCCAGCTTCAGAAGCTGCAGGCAAACCCAGAAGCCTATTAAAAAACCTATGACAAGCTTCTGGAGCCTAATTACAGCAGCTCATCACCAGCAAGACATCAGAAGCCAAAAGCTATTAGGACTAGGAAGATAGGACCCGGCTTTACTCTTGGATGTTTGTGTAATTTAAAGAACTTAAAACAAAAAAGAAAATCTGTTTACTGGATTAGTCAATAATAGTTTGATTTTCTGATGTAGTAAAAAAGGCAAAGTTTCTACTTTGGTAACTTTTTCATTAAAATTATGAGACTAGAAACAGTTATCAAAATTTATATACAATGCTTTTGCAAAAAACATATTTCTACCTTCGGGAGAGTTTTTGGTAACATTCATATTCTACATTTGATGCTTAAGTCGTCATGGAGATCGTTTTCTCTACCTTCACTTGATCTGTGTGCACAGAGCTTCTTCTTCGTGTTGATTACAGTGAGATACCTGGAGTATGTGGTCTCCTCTTTTGGTTAGCAAGTGGCTATCTTCATTTGTAGAGCCTGTGACCCAATAGTTGCTTGGATTTTCCTGAATCACCCACTATTTGATGGTGCCTACACCATGCTTTCTGACTGCGTATACCTGAAACATTCTTAGGCATAGATCTGTGATCTACAGGAAATGCTTAGGCTTCTGGGGAAGAGTTAGACCACACTGGATTCTCCGTGCCTTTCTACCAGTCACTGGGAATTTAAGGTACAGAGCTCCACAGTTAGGGCATGTAGGCCAGCACCCTGTATTCTAGCATCTCCATCTTACTTACCCAAAGTTTAAAATCCTGAAGCAACGTTTATTCATCAAACCTTCCTGGAGAATTTGTCTGAAATATGACCTGGCTAGAAGCTCCCCTTCACAGGATCCCTCTCCTCATGGCCCAGCTTTTCCTGCTGAGTCTTTCCTCTGTAAGTCACCTTCAATAAGTTCTCACATCTTCTTTAAAGGACTTGACTTGGGAGTCTTTATTTATCTTTCCTTGGCTTCTATATCATTCTTCTTACTTGTGAATGTATTATTCAATTAATACACATTCCAGACAGCTTTAATTAACTAAAGAAAACTAAATTGCAAATTCCTGTGTTCTGGGAACTGATGGTTTACTTGCTCTCAAAGGAAAAACAACATTAATCATCTTTTAACCCATCTACAAAGCAACTGCAGGCAACGGTCTCATTCTTTGTATCCATCACTGTGATCCTTCTGTGGCCTGGTTTTCTGGATTATAGGTTTGTAATACAAAGGAGCATGTAGCAAGAGTACCTTTGTCTTTACAAAACCTGGTAAGTGATCAATTAATTACAAAAGGATGTGCCAGTCTGAACCAGAAGTTTCATATGGCTTCTAAAATAGCCAGGGTTGGCCTAATGTAGTAACTAATAAAATAGAAATGCCACACGAGGAAATCCCAGCTGCTTAAATGACAATGAGTTGAGTAGACCTTAATGGACTTTGTGAGGTGCTTCACTTGAACTCACATATATCAAATGGAAGTGAAAAACAAGACAGATGCTTGACATCTTTTCCTTCAATTTGTATCTTTTTCCTTACCCTTAAATGTTGTGTCAGATGAGCAGATGGGCATCTTCACTATTGAAGGTGTACTGAACAATGAACGATGATTGACAATACTCTTGAGGGCTGAAGAAACCAAAGTGAGCATTAAAGAAGTACAGCCACCAGTCATTACAATGTCCTACTTCAGATACTTGGAGTGGTAACCCAAAGCCTTCAATCACTGCTTTAAACCTTCCAGGAATAGTGGATTCTTGTGAGACTGCCTGTCTTAAGCAGGAACAATCATTTCATGAATTAACTAGGATCACAGTTCTAGTAAACCATGCTTAAAACCAAGTGGAGAAGTCTACCTGAGAAGTGGCAATTTCTCCTTTCCCTGAGCAGTGGTAATTACATTGTTATTGGTAAGTTCCCATGTGTTTGGGACTCAAATAATGATAAATCTGACCACAGTGTTAGCAAGGCTGGTTGATTATACAGACTTTTGCCTCTGCTTCTTCTATAATCTTGGAGCTCATGTTAATCCACCCAAAGATAGGGGTGGGGCACTTGACTCCTCTTTTGTTTTTGAGACTTGTTTATATTGATTAAATCATTTTCCTACTTGGAAGGCAGAGGCAGGTGGATTTCTGAGTTCGAGGCCAGCCTGGTCTACAGAGTGAGTTCCAGGACAGCCAGGGCTACACAGAGAAACCCTGTCTCGAAAACAACAACAAAAACAACAACAACAACAACAACAACAACAACAACAACAACAAATCATTTTCCTGCTTGTCATTATTAGTTTTGCCCTTGATTTCAGGAGTGAGTAGCAAGATTTGATTTATTTCCCCCCAAATTAGATCTTCTGTGGCATAAGACTCCAGTAACAAGAAGCAAACCATTTTTATAATTCCCAATTAGAGAACTACTCTACTGATATGAGATTGGAAATAGATATAATAACATGGGATACTAATTGTGGTATAAAACATGTACTACAGAGTAAGATGGCAGAAGAAAATAGGAACAAGAATTTGAAACAAAGCCTTTGGTTTCTGAAGTAGTAAGGAATAGCCTAACCCACATAGTTTCAATTTTAAAAAATGGTTTATGCTGGGCAGAGAAAATGTTTTTATCATGTGATACTGTCTTTCCAGATGTAACAAAATAACCCACTTTGTTAGATTCATGGTTCTGCAATTGATGTGTGACCAAAGTAGTGTAGGTAAAAATGATATGAATGTTTTTAAGACTTGTTTATTTAAAAATAGAATTTCATACTAAATTGTCTTTTCCTATGTAGGGCAGAATGGAAATCATAATTATGGCTTATTAATGAAATCCACTACACCCCTAAACAAGATGCTGTGTAAGTCAAGTATACACCTTCATCCATTAAAATCATTGAGAAACTACAGCTCACTTTTCACCTCTGACTTATAAGTCTAGAATGACTTATATTGTACCCAAACTTCAGTAGTAAACATTTTATAAATTTAAAGATTGATTTGACATAAACATAAATTTTACTGTACATTATATAACTTAACCCCATGTAAAAAGAATATGGCATGTTGAAGGTATAATGAAAACATGACTACCAATATAACAATGACAATAAATCAGACAATATGCAAAGTCATATATTAGTCTATCAGAAAGAAACCTACTCACTGCAAATTCATAAAATCTAGACCATGAAAGGCCCCTTCTAGAAGAGAAGCTAGCAATGGCTACTGTTGAGAGTAAGGGCTTCAATAGCTGTAGGAAAGAACAGAGTAGCTTACTGAGCTGTTTAGAAGTTAAGGATATGCTAGGTTAGCAGTATTGGGCACCTAGGAGCCAGTCCCACAGGAAAGAGAGTTTGCAAAAGAAAATGAGAGAATCACTTTAAGTATTGTGGTGGAAAATTTCATGTGTCTACTTGCTGGGCTAAGAGATGTTCCGATAGCTAGCTCATGCTCAATTATATTAACATTTGAATCAGAAGACCCAGTAAAGAATGTGGGTATACATCATCCAACCACCTGAGGACCAGGAGAGAGTAGCTTTGGAAGAGATGCAGACTCTGACTCTTCATGATGGGGCATGTATTTTCTCTAGCCCTTAGAAACCAAGATCCTGGCTTTGAGCTTGGATTTATACCACTTGCCTGCCTTGTCCTCAGATGTGTGTTGTATCATTACCAGCTCTGTTTCTCAAAGTTTGTTTTCAGAATGGATGGCATTCTTGTTTGTAGGTATTCCAAGATGTACCTGTGTTTCCAATTTTCACAATGAAAGTTCTTCTTACATATTGTTAAGTGAAGTTCCCTAAAAATAAGCTACACATGTATTGAAGATTCTGTAGACCAACTGACTGATTACTTTGTGATTATAAAGAGTTGGTATAATGCAGATTAAGACCCCAAATTATTTTGGGTTACTTTGTATCTATTTAATAGCTATTTAATGTCTATATATGACATAATTAAAAATGTTGTAATTTAATTAAACTGTCACAAGTATTTAAAATCTATAGTACAGAGTTTCCTAACATGACTGTAACCTACGTAACCTGATATCCCCAAATGTATTTTGTAAATGCATCAATTTGTGACCTGAATTGTTCGATGACGATTAAAAAATCATATAAATGATTCTACAGAGAACATGTGATTCACAGTGCATTTTCCTAGGCCATGGCCATTTGTATTTGACTCAGAATAATCTCTTATTTCCACTCGAGCAGGAACTGTGCTTTTCATTGACACTGATATTATATATCCCATTCATAAAACTCTAATATAATAACAATGGTTTTTTTTTAACTTAAACTCAGACAACAACAGCAGCAGCAGCAACAACAACAAAACAAAGAAACAAAGAAACAAAGAAACAAAAAAACCCAAGAATAAAGACATCCATAATTCATGGAACAAATTTAAAATATTCTTCTGTTTAAGGTACCAGAGAAGAAATAGAAAATATAGTAAAGATGCTATTTGAGGAGAAAATAACAAATAATTTATTTAACTAATTAAAGAAGCTTTTGAAATGTCTAAAAAGAGAAACCAACTGGGTAAAATACAAAGAAAAGGTTACCAGACACACCATAGCCAAATTTCTGAAACCTGCAGACAATGATCTTCAGGATAGGTCCATCCTGGGAAACTGCAATAAAATTGACAGCTGACTTCTTGCCAGAATCAATAAGGTCAGAAGACAATAAAACACACACTTAAGGAGAAAGGGGAGCGTTTGATGTGGAATTCTATAGGATATAGAATTCTACAGAAAAACTATTCTCCATAAATAAAAGCAACACAAAGATACTTTCAAACAGACAAAACTAAATTTATCTCCTATGGACGACAATTACACAAGATTTAAAAATGATCCTTTATAACTTCACTGAAACAGTAGCAGAGTGATTTGGGGAATTACACTGAGAAATGGAAACACGAGAATAAGTAAAGATGCTAGGAAACAATGAAGAACTAAAGCATTTCTCTATCAGTATATTTCTCACCATCCACACACATACAAATATATATTAGCTTATAGATTTTAACTGCTTTAGAAGGCCACTGACTAATGTAAAGTCAATACAGGGCCTTGTGTGTGCTATAATGCGTGCAGAAAGTACAGTACAGAAGTCCTATACTGTGTGAACAGGGGACATTTCAAGACTCTCACTCTTGAAATCCTGGATAGTAATGAACCACATTTATACTATGTTTTCATGAACATATCTGTGTTTTGGCTTAATATTTCAAGTAGGTACAGTGAGAGAAAATGTAACAATTAAAATTAATAAAACTTTAATAACTTGATATTGTAAAAAGCAGTGTTACTAACTCTCTTGAGCCCTTTCTGAAAAGAGTGCATCAGAGTATATTCTCAGATCACTCTTAGCTGTGATGAACTGAAACCAGGAATAGTTTGAAGGGAACTGATTAGGACCTGGGTTATTTATTAAAGAGTCCAAGGACTGGGGAATTTGCAAAGGGAAGCATATGCTAGGATTCTTATCTTTTAATTTAGTAAAAATCCTTTGAAGATAATCCATAATGTATTAAAAATGGCAACTTATCATCTGTAGAGAAACTACTAAAATTACCAAGAAAGATATAAGGAAAAACAAAAAAACAAAAACAAAAACAAAAACATAACAAAACAATAGAGTCATTTGTATTTATAACCAAACTGGAAAAGGCTCCTCTCAGGGTGTTGTGCCTACTCACAATTTAAAAACCTTATCATAAAACAGGGAACATGCAAGGAAAGTTTGTGAAATGTTAAGCAAAGAAAGCAGACAGACTAGGGACTGTAGTACTCACATGATTTGGAACACTACCCAATTTGAGTCTTGACAACATAGCAGTGTAGGTAGATATTAAGAGATTAAATCACATTTAAAAATAAAACTAAAAAATTTCTTTGTACTATTTTACTTAATTCATGCAAAATCATTGAGGTGGGAAATTATAGAGATTGAGAATACAGCTGTGATCACTAAGGGTCAGGTCAGAAGGAAATGGTAATGGTTGTGAGCATTATCCCAATTACAGACACTTGTCCTACCCATAAAATACATGGCTGTATTTACTTTCATATTCTGCTTGTCCTAAGTATGTGCCTTGGAAAGTCTCATGAATTGCATATGTCTCCCTAACTACTTCATTCTGCAGTGGCCATGTGTCAGCCTACTGAGATGTTCTTCATTACCTGTGAATTTCTACAATACTGCAAGAGATACCACAAGGACTGGGCACCCCTTCAGGTCCCTTCCAGTTTTATCATCGCTAGAATTAATGTGGCTCAAAAGGAGGATATCAGAATATTTTATAACAGAGATGTAAGACAGATGATGAAAATATTTTCCCAGTAAACAAAAGTATTAAAATTTTTAAAAAAAGAATCTTTGTGGGAGCAACATTACACAGTAAATGCACCTGTAGCATTTCTCTGGGATTCACACCTACACAAATCAGCACAAGTGATTTGAGTGAATTCTGTGAATTATTTGGATGTAGACCACCCCTACCACTCCAGCTATGCAACAGTATTCTGATTGAAGAAAGTTGGAGAACAGTCACACTTACTTTTTTGTGACAGCTTGAGAATGCATAATTATTTCAAAAGCTTAAGTCAATAGAAGATGCTATGTAAAATGCTAAAACCAAAGTAACAGTAAGTCTTCAGTTCTCTCAGGGAAGAATCTAAGAGAGAAAACAGGAACAAGTAACAGAAGAAAAAATCTAAAATCATATGATATATTGGCCAAGTTAAACATAAACATAGCACAGAAGGAGACATGAAAAATTTGGACCAGGTGACTGTCATTCAGCAGCATCCAGTGCAACTTTTAGCATACAAAACCACAGTGACAAATCAGAAAATGCACTCTGCTGTGTCAAAAGAAAAGCAAGAATCATGGACACAGATATTATGAGTCCCTTTGTTTGGATTTTGAACTAAGACCAAACACCTCTATGGTTATATAAGCCAGGAAAGTGCTTGCCTGGAAGGGGGTCCCATTTGGCTGGAAATGGGCGCAGGAGAGCTCTCCAGAGTGCTGGCATTAATGGACACCTTGGGAAGTGTGTGGGTTCCACAAGTACACGCTTTTGTCACAACTAATCAAATGCCATACTTAATATGAGTGCATTTCTATGGATACAAATTATACCTTCATTTAAAAACGTCCTTTAAAAGGAACTTTAAGATTTCTCTCCCGCACTCCCCTGTGAATCACTGCCTGCACTTTCTAAAGCCCACGCTGCATCTGGATCACCGGAGAACAGAAATGTGAAGCAGTTCTTGCAGGCACTTTGAGAACTTTAGATCAAAAGGCCTCCAGTCATCAGTTTTACATGGTTACTGGTTGATCGCAGGCTCTTCAAGAGTCAACCTAGTTTTAACCCGTAAGTAGTGTAGAAAAAAACAAAAGTGACGAAGTGCCCAACATGTGCTTACAAGGAAAAGGAGACTTTGAGTACCTGTTAGAAGAATGCAGGCAGCTTTATATATATATATATATATATTTTTTTTTTTTTTTAAAAAAAACACAATAACAGAAGGGATTCTCAGACCTCTGCAGTTGATGCTTCAGGTAGACTTTAGGAAAATGGGAGCATTACAATCTCAGAAGAATTTCAACTTACCTATCGTCTGCTTTCAGAAATAAGCAATCAGAAATAAGCAAACACATTTCACACAAAATGTATCTTCTGAAACTACAAACTGTGGTGAAAACCATCCCTAGGTATCACCTTTAACTCTTTAAGGTATAGTTCTCATTATTTATAAGGTTGTGATGCACAGCCTTGGCCAATTTGAAATGTTTCCTGTGAGACACATTAGCTGAGATGCCTGCTCGCAGCTTCTATGCTTTGATTTGACTTGTCTGAGGACAGAGAATGGTTCAAACTAATAAATAAAGTGGCCATGACACAATGTTACTGACAGCTTTTATAGAATTTTATGAAAGATGGCTCATCATCTGTTATATATTTTTAAATATAAAACTCAACTGGAATGAAAAACAAAGAAATAAACAAAAAACCCAAGTCTGAAAATGTCTTTCCAACTGGTTGCAAAGGAGAAACTCTGTTAAGAGATGATTTAAAGCAAGATCATGATAAAATATATGAGATTTTCTTAAATGTGGTTATTCAGGAATGTGTAATAATAACAGACTTTAAAGCCCCTGTCTAACACAGGACATTTCACGATATTAATTGCTCACTTACTGATATGTTTTCATTTGAAAAATGGCTGATGTGTTTCATTCATTCCTTTTATTGGCTTGATGCCCCATTAGCCATGGCTGTTAACTCTGGTCTATTAAAGGAAATAAGCAAGAGTAAGTACACTTGGATGCAGTTGTTGGGCAAATATGTGCAGAATTCAGCAGTAATTCTGTTTAGAATTTGAGAAAGAATGAGAGGTCTCTGCCTTTGCAAACTTTGTTGAATAACTATGTGAGAAAACCATGGCAAAGATTTACTCTTGGGTTGGGATGAAGAAGAACCACCATGATACAGATTTACTCTACCTGTGTCCTGTGCCTAACCCTCAGTCAAACCTCAAACCCAGCCTCATCTCTCTTTAGAAAAAATTAAATCCTTAAGAACAATGGGTGAAAACCATGTAGTTAGCAGATAGGCATTGATGGAAGACTATGCTCTCATTTTGTAATCAAAAACAAACGTAAAGATCACTTGGTGATTCTTTGCTTTGCTTATCATTTTGCTGTGATTCTAGATTTGCCTAAGAGATACTTGATGCCAAGTCTGTGAGGGATTTTCAAGAGTAAGATTTGGAGGTGGGAAGACCCAGCCCGAGTATAAATGGCTCCATTCCAGGAGCTGGAGTCCCAGGCTGAGTAAAAAGGAGACTTGGAGTTGATCACCTGTATTCATCATGGTTTGCTTCCCTACTGAGATTATCATGCAGCCAGTGGCCTCAAGTTCCTGAAGCATGATTTACCTGCCATGATATACCAAACCCCAGAATCTGGGCCAAAACAAATTCCTCCTTGATTAAGTTGCTTGTTAGGCATTTTTTTCCCAGAGAAACATAATGACAAGTGATTAATGAGCCACTATGAATCCTTTTATAGCTCTTATTACAGAGGAACCTGGTCTTATGGTTTTAGACATGAAATGCTCTTCCAAATGATCGTATGCTTAAGGGATGCTTCCTGGCCAGTTGTACGTGGGGCAAGTAGAACTGTTTCACCAGACAAATAAAGGGAAGGTTGAGTGGATTCAGAAATCCT
This sequence comes from Uromys caudimaculatus, assembly GCA_028551405.1. Taxonomy (NCBI): domain Eukaryota; kingdom Metazoa; phylum Chordata; class Mammalia; order Rodentia; family Muridae; genus Uromys; species Uromys caudimaculatus. The sequence goes on along the minus strand of CM052714.1, from coordinate 49,831,583 downwards.
GCTAAATTCTCATATAAGAGAATGGTAGGCATTTATTCTACTCCTGATCCATTTCCTGTTCTGGAACACATGACCACAACACCCCATTGTGCTGTTAAAGGAGGTTCTAGACACTTGGGGATGTAGGGCCTAACTTCAGGGGACAAGTCATTGGGCATAAGTCTTCTTCAGTGTGAGGTAAAGAAGGGCTTGTGCCATATGTTTATGCAGCCATACACTACACACTCTGAAACCATGGCAACATACATCTTTTGGACATTATGCTAATTTTCTCATATATTTTGTTACTGAGACACAACTTTGAATAGCACAAAGGGCAGGCAAAGTAAAAGGCTTTTGGAAAATCGTTTCTATTTTACATTTATAGATTTCAATAGAAAACATGGGAGTTTAAAACCAAAAATGAAATATTTGAAATTTATTCAATTTTTAAATCATATATGTGGATTCAATGCCCTATATTAATTTAAAAATTCTTATATGACTTCCACAAACCAACTTAGCTCTGTCTACATAAGGACAGGCTCCTTATTAGACAATTTTTATAGCTAATTTTTGGTGTGTAATATTCTTATTTCCATGTATAATTTCTATAGCATAATTGATTTCAGTATGACATTTTTCTACATTTTTACAATATGGTCATATACATTCCCACTCTCCTCTCTACTTTTCTCCTGTCCTCCTATTTTGCCCCAAATAGCTATTTTGGATCATAGTTATTGGATTTATTGGTTCCATACATAGGAGTAAACAGGCACTAGACTATTACCAACTCTAAATGCGTGTGCATACATCTGTGCATGGAAAAGCAACAAAACAATAGCTAATAAACCCACTAAGATGGTCTTGAACATTTGCATTAATGTCTAGATAGATAGATATGGATATATAATGATATAGTAAATGCTGAAATGTTAACAGTAAGAAAATTACAAACAAAGCTGGATTGTTTTTGAAAGAGAAACCTGTGTCTACTTTCTCTGTGCTTGTCTCATTCATTCCCTTCCTGATCTTGAGGTAACAGCAGTGCAAAAGGAAAATTCTGCCTTGTAGTCGCCATGTTGCCATATTCCTAGAACGGAGGCCAATGCAGAACTTTCCCCTAACACTTCCTGGGATTATGTTTCAACAATCGCTTATAGTCACATGGAATGAGAAGATAACGTCCAGGACTGACTGAACTATGAAGAAAGAAGCTATTTCTTGCTTAACTATGGTGAAGACTATAGGCCTTGACCCAAGACCCACAGACCAGAGCAATTCCAATCCTGCTCTGCAAGGATCCCCTGTGGGAGCCTTCCACAGAGATAGAGCCCCCCAGACTTCAGGCTTAGCAGAGATGTCTGTGTCTAAGAAGAGAACAGGACCTGAAGTCACTAAGCTCCAGGAGAACAACACAAGCCTTGAGAGTGAGAGGGTTTTGTCTGTAATTCTTTTTTATTTCTTTAAAAAGTATTTTTATTGCAGTTTATGGACCAAAACAAAACATGTTTTAAGTATCAGCCAGTGGCAGAATGGAGATATGTGTTGTGACATTATTGTATTATGGAGTATAAATAGAAACATGCGCATCGCCATAGAAAGATCCACAAAATGTAATAAAGCAGAGAAAGTTATATTGGAGAAATGTATATTTTTTCTGTTATTTTATTTACATTCAAGTCGTTGCCCCCCGCTCCCACAGTTCCTCATCCATTCCTTCTCCCCATTGTCTCTGAGAGGGTGCTCCACACCAGGCCTCCCCCTTCCCTGGGACCTCAAGGCTCTCGAAAAGATTAAGCACATATTCTTCCACTGAGGCCTGACAAGGTAGACCTTTGCTATTTTTGTGCCAGGTGCCTTGGACCACCTGTGTATGCTCCTCATTGATGGCTCAGTCTCTGAGAGCTCTCTGGGGTCTGGGTTAGTTGAGACTGCCGGTCTTCCTATGGGATTGTTCTCCCCTTCAGCTCCTTCAATCCTTCCCCTAATTCAACTATACAGGTCCCCGACTTCAGTCCACTGATTGGGTGTAAGTATCTATATCTGTCTTAGCTGCTGGTAGGATCTCTCAGAGGACAGCCATGCCAAGCTCCCATGGTGTAACTCTTACCAAGCAAGTGAAAGGTTTGTCTGTCATTCCTAATTTCTCCACCCTCCTGCTGTAAGAAGGAAATGTTTCCCAGACATAACCAATGTTATCCCCAGCTCAGGAAAAAACGTGATCATCTAAGACTTACCCATAACTCCTTATTTCCTTGTCCCTCAAGTCCACTCCTGATCTAGCCTAAAGAAAGTCTCACCCTGCCTACCACTCAAATATATCTCTGTCAACTTTGTGCTCTCTATAGTTTCTTCCCTCGCCACACACACTGCATTCTCTGAGGTATCTGCTTCTCATCATCCCCCTTCATGCAAGCCTTTCTTCAGTCTTTCTACAGAAGTGCTGCTATTGTTTAATGCACATCAGACTAAAGTCAATCTCCTTTCAAAATGTCTTCTTCCCGCTCAGTACATGGATACATACTAATACTTCTAACAAATCCTCCATAATCTACAGTTCTGACTCTTCACACGCTGGGTCCTTTTATGGCCATTCTATTTTCAGTCCTGTGTTGATTGAAGACTGGGTAGGATCTCTTCTCGTGGCACAAAAATTCCTTTCCTTCAGTCTCTTTTTTCTCATCCAGGCTGTCTCAAATTCCATAGCATTGATGAGATTTTCCATGGATAAACATCATTGGTGAGGTTTCCCTAGCATTTTCTCCAAGAAAATGCAACCCTTGCTCCATTTGACAAAATGTGTGCTGTGCCTGCTCATAGGATGGCCATGTATTAAGTTTTATCATTTATCATTTGGGCCCTTGGAAGCAGCAAAGAGTGTAAATGGGGTAACTGCTTTAAGGTTATCCAGTTACTGAGTACCTGGGTTTATATCAAGGGTAAGAGGACTTTATACTCTGAGCATTAATGATATGGCTTCTAAAACTATATGTAATAGTTTCTAAACTCAGCTGTTCAAAGAATATTAAAAAATTCACATCAATAAAAACATGATCCACTGGAAATTTTACCCACTTCCCATATCTAGGTTCTGTGTTGGCTCCCTAGAATCTGGTTATTGCTAGGGAGAGAGGCCATGTTTAACACTGAGAGACAATATAGGTCCCTGGATACTGGTAGGATGGCTAATTTGAGAAATGGCTTAATTTTGAAAATACCTTAGTCTGTAGACCAAGATTCAATCATCTATGAGTGTGTTTCAAAACCATGCATTATACTCCATTAGCTTTGGCGTCATGACTTTCTTACTATTCTTCATTTGCCTCCAAAGTTGGCGTTCACATTTTCTGTTCTCCAGATTTGTGAGGTAGCCACTGTATATGTGTAAAGAGAGAAGCATATTTCTGACAAAGTTGAACAGAAAGAAGATTTAAAAAACACTCTTAAGTCCCAAACTGCAACATCCTGTAGAACCTGGCTAAGGAATCGTGCATGGTGTCACGTGAATGGAATGTGAGTAGCTTTTCAGTGTTTCTTCCTTCTCTAGAATCTTCTCTGAAGTGGTGCTTTAAGCATCAGAAATAACTTGCACTGTCCCCGCAAAGGGCAGGATTAAGGCCCCATTATTAGGAGGAAATGGAGGCTTAGGCCGTGGGAGCAAATTATATGAGGTTTTGGACAAGTGGCAGCGAAATTACCTTGTCTGGTTTATAGTGTCTGCTAGGCATGAAAATGATTGTGAATGGCTCAGAGTACCCAATACACTGACAAAGTTTCTTTCTAGGAAACTATTTTAACATTCAAGTTACATCATATTCCTTTTTTATTCTTAAAGAATTTTTTAAAGACAAAAATCCCATTCCAATAAAAGATATTTACCATCAAAATATCCAGTGTTCACAGCACTGCTGTGATTTTAGACTGAAGTATCAGGGTGCTCTGGGTCTCTTTTCTTAGTATTTATGCATTTTCACATTTGGGTCTGAATTTTAAACATTAGTGCAAATTAAACTCTGCACAGCTTTCATGATTTTTTTTTATTCTCTATTTTTATCTCCCACCACTTCACTTGAAAAATAATCAGGAACATGTCCAAGAAAGTTAGATAGCGTTGTAACTAATTTCCAGTCTTAAAGTCAATAATTTTCAGTTTGACTCACATTGAGGTAATTCATAATAAATTTTATTTCTCTTTTCAATCTTTAGTTTTAGTTATTTTAAACTTTCTCTCTCTCTCTCTCTCTCTCTCTCTCTCTCTCTCTCTCTCTCTCTCTGTGTGTGTGTGTGTGTGTGTGTGTGTGTATGTTTTAGCAGTTACCAGGGCATGCACATAGATGTCAGAGAACCCAGCTTGTGGGAGTTAGTTCTCTCCTTCTACCAAGTGAGACCCAGGATTTGAACAATGGTCCTCAAGCTTTGAGGCAAGCCCCTTTACTCATGAACCATTTCTCATGCCTTTTGTTTACTCTTTTAAATGTGCTATTTCCTGAAATATAGGTAATGAAATATTCATGTTTATTTGCAAACCAGTAAATACATACTATTTATTCATTGTGTTGTCTAATATATTGTATTTCCAGTTTTAGCTTTCCCACCACAAATTAGAGGATTAAGTCTCAATTCCAATATTCTATAATTCTGAACAAGATACAGGTATCTAGTTAATCACTGATTAACAGAAAGCCTGAGTAACCACCACCATTCCTTTATGCCTTAGGTGTCAGAGTTTATTGAACCTCTTTATGTGTATCTAACGTCTCTCTTTTTTATTCTTGTTTTCGGCCAATGTGCTATTGGGGAAATGTGCTGTTACAGTGATTATGGAAAGGTATTTGATAAATTTCACATGCTTTTTTTAATTAATTAATTTGTGTGTGGGTACGGAAACAATGAACTATAAAACCATTTCTTAAAATGTTATCAGGAGCTGGGCAGGGGTGGTGCATGCCTTTAATCCCAGCACTTGGGAGACAGAGGCAGGTGGATTTCTGAGTTCAAGGCCAGCCTGGTCTACAGAGTGAGTTCCAGGACAGCCAGGGCTACACAGAGAAACCCTGTCTCAAAAAACCAAAAAAAAAAAAAAAAAAAAAAGAAAGAAAAAAAAGAAAGAAAGAAAGAAAGAAAGAAAGAAAGAAAGAAAGAAAGAAAGAAAGAAAGAAAAAGAAAAAGAAAAAAAATGTTATCAGGAAGCAAGACATGATAGCTCACACCGGTAATGCTGAGACTCTGGCAGGATGAAGCAGGGGATGGCCAGCCTGAGTCTTGCAGTAGGTGAATTCCCTGCCTGCCTAGTTATAGAATAAGAGTGTGCTCAAGGTGCAGGTAAATAAAGATCTGTCGACAGCCAATATACATGCTGACAGGATCATTTTTAGTTAGAAACAAGAACTAAATATCTATAGTTAATACTATCATTTATCTTTTTGCTGTTTTAGGTGTAAAGTTATAATAAGTCAAAAGGTTTTCGATGTGGCTTACTGAGTAAGGACCTTACAGTCAGGCCTGGCTGATGACTAGAATTTAATCCCCACAAAGCATAGAGAGAATAGAATCTTAACTCCTGTAAATTATTCTGATGCCACAATATACAGTGACATGTACACTTGCAACACAAATATTCAAAAGATAAATAAACGTGATAAAAGAATATGAAGAAAAATACTAAATTTGAACATCTTCCCAAAGGGAATCTTAAGACAGCACAAAAGCAATTTCCCGAAAAAAAAAAAAAACAGAACAAGACGGAAGCTCTAAAATGTTTGTAAGATGGTAAAGAAACTGCTAAAAGATGAGGAAGTTTATTTACATTATTTGCATATTTACATGCATGGATGAAATAGCTAGCAGAAAAATATAATGCAAAGATGACACAACTCTAATAAAAAGCCATTGAAAATAACAAAATTATTCAGGATACAGTGTGGACTAATTCTTCTTTATGACCTCCTTACCCTTTCTGACCTCTCTATTCTTATGTCTGAGTTCATGAGTGATGTTCCCAACTTTGCAATCCTCTCCCTCTGTGGTTTTCTTCTCATTATTATCATTTGCTGTTTTATTCATTTAAAAATATTACAAGGATTTTAGGTAAAACTGGCGGATAACAACAAACAGTTACAGGCAACTGAAAAGGGATTGTACAAAGCCACTAATTTTCTACATATGCTCTGAGCACCTCTTCCTTGCTATTTCTTCATCTCCATAATGAATATATGGTTTCCTGTGTTTTTCTATGAATTTCTTTCTTGTAAATCAACTTTGCATGCACAAGCCTTTGAATTATAAAGACATATTAGAACAAAATTTTAAAAAGGGTGCATATGCAGCCTACCAGAGCCAAGAAGCTGATTAGGGCGATCTGGCATCTTACGACTGACTCTGAATAGAATTTAAGACACCATGTTGTTACTTGGGGGGAAGCCTTACTCATAACAGCAGTGCCATGCTGAATAACAGATGCCAGTGCGAAGAGAAACTACGATGAAATTAATTTGACCTTTTTCAAGCCTGCAGAACATAAATCAGATATATTTAATAAAGATTGAGCTTGCAAGAAATAGATTTGACTTCAGATGTGTAAACGTTTCAATGAAGGCAACATTTTTGTGCAGTTCTGAAAGGCGTTTAAATTAATCTGAAGTGACGGGATGTGTGATTTGGATGTGTGCAACTTTTCCTCATTAAATGTATGTGGCACACTAACTAACATGGCCGTCCCTCAGCATCTTTTAAGGTCATTAGACACAGGTGTCAGTCTGCTATGTATCTAACAGAATTAATTTCTGGTGGCTAAAATGGGATAACAGCATCCAGGGATTACTTTTTTAGTAAATTCCCATTTAAGCCTATGATCTAATTTTTAATAAGATCCTTGCACTTTTGAAATCTTTACATATGAGAAATGATGGAACAATTCTTCCTCAAAATAAAAGCAAGATGATTGAAGTTTTTCTGGCTTGGAGAGAGGGCAAAAGTTTATTCTGAAGGCAGAGACTTTAAAGATTAAAGTCAGGTTTGGCTGGAAGCCTGCCTTATTTTAATGAAAGAATGGACAAGGGCCAGACTCATTACTATTGGAATACCTAGCAGTCCCTAAGCAATAACAAAAGACAGATGATAATGTCTGCTCTGGTTTGCTAAGGCCATGATAGAAGGAGACCAAGTTCATTCATTCGTTCTGCCATTCATCCCTTCTTTCAAATCACAGTCCCTACTGTGTGAAAGATACTAAGAAATTAAAATTGCTTCAGGAGCAGATTCTTCCTTCAATATGTACTTGTTCTTCACAGAATTCTTCCTTCCTTCCTTCCTTCCTTCCTTCCTTCCTTCCTTCCTTCCTTCCTTCCTTCCTTTCTTTCTTTCTTTCTTTCTTTCTTTCTTTCTTTCTTTCTTTCATGTTTTCAAAGAGCAGATTTCTGCCTTGGAAGTACCCAGAATGTTTCTTTAGAGAATCTGAGCTATCTTTAAATACATATAAGATTTACAAAGTCTGAGAAGGGAGAATTCATTTTCCAAGCAAATCGAAAACCATGAACAAAATACAGTGTGGAATGGAAGTACGTCTCTCAGAAAATACAGCTCTAACCCGACAGTGGAGATTTGTACAAGTGAGTTAAAGTCTTAGGAAATATCTCAGTAGGTAAAAGTACTTACTGGGAAAGCATGACAATGTGTTTCATCTCCAGAATCCAGAAAGCACATAAATGTTGCATGTGGAGTTGTGAATTTGTAATCCCTGTACTCCTAATCTGAGAAGGAATGTGGAGACAGAAGAATTGGCCTGCAGATCCCAATACATCTAGCTTGGAGTACACAGGGTAGCAACAGCTATACCAAGAGAGATTCTGCCTCAAAAACAAATTGGGAAGTTGGAAGACAGAACAGACTCCCCAAAATTGTCCTCGAGCCTCTACATGAAGACTGTGGCACAGAAACACACATATGCAGAGAGAGAGAGAGAGAGAGAGAGAGAGAGAGAGAGAGAGAGATGCAGAGATACAGAGATACAGAGATACAGAGATACAGAGAGAGGGAAGGAGGGAGGGGGAGAGGGAGAGGGAGAGTAAACAAATACAAACACTGTTTATAAATGAATTAAAGCCAAGGAAGAACAGAACATAGCTATGTTTGCTTCATACAAACTTCAGCTTGATTCGAATATTCTTAAGATGTCAGGAATGGGCTGTTGCAGTGTCAAGGTTGTAGTTAGCAGAGCTAAGTTCTTTGTCTGGATTAAGACAGTAACTACAGAAGACATGAGGAGAAATGCACAGATGTGATATTTGCACGTGTGGTTCATCAGACCCATTTCTAATTAGAAGTAGAGGAAATAAAGTACCTGTGCACAGTTTCTATTAAATGTTTGTGCATTATGATGTTTTGTATATGCTTGGGCTAGGGAGTGGAACTATTAGGTGGTGTGGCCCTGTTGAAGTAGGTGTATCACTGTGGGTGTGGGCTTTAAGACTCTCCTCCTATCTGCCTGGACACTAGTGTTCTGCTAGCAGCCTTCAGATGAAGATGTAGAACTCTCAGCTCCTCCTGCACCATGCCTGCCTGGATGTTGCCATGTTCTCACCTTGATGATTATGGACTGAACCTCTGAACCTGTAAACCAGTCACAATTAAATGTTGTCCTTATGAGAGTTGTCTTGGTCATGGTGTCTATTCACAGTGGTGAAACCCTAAGTAAGACATGTATTGCTGAAAGAAGGGTGGTAAGAAGTCCAGGAGGCTTCAGAAATCATGGCCAGAGGGGAAAGAATTTGGGCCAGTTCTAAACAGTGTCAAAACACACCACTAGAGTAAATGTATTGAAATAACCGGCTGCATAAAGTAACTAAAGTGAGTTCTGTAGGGTTATTGGGGTCCTGTATCTGCTCTGCCACAATGCTCGGCCACTGGAGGAGGCAGAATGAGGGAAGTTGACCTCACTTATCCCACACTGTTGCCAGGTAGGTGTTGGGTTGTAGAGAAGCACCTAGACACTGCTCCAGGGGTGGGGGTGGGGTTCCTGGGTCTGCAAGGAGGCTGGGGCAGTTGGGTTCTCAGGCCCTTGGACATCTAGGAACTGCTGGATGCTATGGAAGAGCTGAGAATGGAATGGGGGCCAGTGGGATAGATTGAGCAGGAAGGGGAAAGGGGAAGCTCCAGCTGGTCCTGAGGGGAGAGTCCTTAGCTCAGTTGGCAGCAGGCTTGAACTTGGCTTAGGCTTGGCTTGATGGTCATGGCTGGGAGTGCAGAGAGACCTTCTGTGGGAGACTAGATGAAGGCCTTCTCCATGGCTCCCCATGATGGCTCCTCATGAAATGAGACAGTCCATAGTTTTAAGGCATTTATTGTCATGATGGAAAGTAGATGAGTAAACCATACGCCATTTCTCAGAGTGGGCCTGAAGTTAAATACCTTTTGTAGGGAGGAATGTCTGGAAAGGAAAGCTTATTGGCTAAGCCCAACAAAGCCTCTAGGTATCTCTTTAAAATGGAGATCTGTCCTGAGCCTATGTGACTACAGGTCCTTTACATGTCCTTTACATGTGGATGGGCTTGGGGCATTGCACTTATGTAACTGATGGCCACAAATCTATGGGGGGGGGGGTGTTGTGGCTAGTGACAGGGGCTTGGTGCTCCGGGACAGGCTAAACACCTACCATCCCTTCATGGTCTTTGGACTTTCTAGCCTTAGTCAACCGGGAACCAGGCTACCTTTCACGGTCCCACAGATTCAATAAAAATAAGGCCCATCTCCTAAAAAATAGGGAAGCAAAATCTTGTTTGCCAAGCTTGCCAAGTGTCACTAGAAAGGAAGCCAGGTGTACATGAGTTAGAAACGAGACTCAGGGAAGAGAGTGGATTTGTGGCCCAAGGACAGCATTAGCGTTTTAGGTTCCTTTGCATTCCCATCATTCCCTTTAATCAGATTAACACATGTCTCATATTACACGTGGTGTCAGTGAAGTTACAAGAATCTGAGTCTGTGCCAGCTCAGGTGCTATCACACTGAGCAACATAATCGGGAGTTGGAGCCATATTTGTCTGAGTTCAAAGCTCTTAACATTTTAGGAAAATAGCTAAAATAAATTATGCATTTTTTCCACTCAGAGAACTAGTAAAAATTCCCTATGACCTTAGGATAGGGTATATTATCAGCATTAAATATGAACATTTGAATTATGAAAATTTAATACAATATGATGTAAATTATGCAAATAATTATCTTTCTGAACAAATTTTCAGTGTGAGTACCATTGTGGAAAAGTGAGCTTTTCCTAACTTTCAGGTTGGTTTCAGACAAGGTCAGGTTGCATGGACAGGGCCATTCTACATTGATTAGTAAACAGAAATATTGAGGCTAGTAACACATGTTGTCAGAAAATGATAAAATTCGTTAATTTCATCAGAAAATTTGTGAGGAATCTGAGGTACTAATGTGCTATTCTCCATTAGTGTTTTAATTTTTAAAATACCTTATATCAATATCTTCTGAACACTCATTTGGTGGTGAACTTTGAAATAAAAATAAAATCTGAAAATAAGTTCTAACATATAAACAGATAGAGGAATGCTACTCTAACAATGGCCTCAGCGTTTTGCTACAGTCTGCCAAACTTATGAGGCACTCTGAAATACAGAGACAACTTTGGGGAAATAGGCATTATTAGAATGAGTAAAATTTTACACTTACAAAAATCTTCCTTTGCCAAGGCAAAAATAATGAAAATTATATAGGGCCAAAGCTCATGGATTATAGCATTACCAGAACTGTGGTCATCTGAGTTCAGGCTGCTTCCACATTCTTACACACTTAGGCAGCCTGTAAACTTGGTCATGAGGACTATGGAGATGACTCAGTGGATAAAGTTTTTGCTATGCAAGGGAGACTGGGCTTCAGAACTCTAGAACCCACTTAACAGCTGTATAGGTATAGTGGTCACCTACAATTCCACTCAAGAAGCAAAGACAGAGGATGCCTGGTTAGCTATGCTACTGGGTTCAGGATGAGACCATGCCTAAGAATAGAGGGGAGCGCGATCAAAGAGGATACCTAGAATTAACGTCAGCCTCCACAAGTATGTGCCCATGTGAGCAAATATGAGTACACACACACACACACACACACACACACACACACACACACACACACACACACACACACGGGCGTGCACACACGCACACACATAGACATACACAACACATGTGAAAAACTACATGAATAAAAAGGTCTAGAGTTAACCGTTTTTACATGACCAAAGTTTTTCTAGTCCCTGATGTCTTATAATAAAATCCCCAGACAGGAGGAAGGATGTTACAAAAACTGAGGATACCTTTAAGGAAGCAGTATAGCAAGTGGTTCTTCTGAGAAGGGGACGGCACTGTTAGAGGTAGAATGCTGTACACTGGCCACGCCTCCCAGATCCCATCTGCATACAGAGCCCAATCTTCAGGGTTCTGAACAGC
>CM052714.1:49709696-49820042 GCA_028551405.1 Uromys caudimaculatus | reverse complement strand
AAAGAAAGAAAGAAAGAAAGAAAGAAAGAAAGAAAGAAAGAAAGAAAGAAATTTCCGTGACCTAGCCCTGTTTTCCAGAGCCCTTTGCAGTACCCTAACTTTAGTTTTATTGGAAACAGCTTTTCTTCTGTCTCGTCTCTTCTACTTGCTATTGGAGGGATAGACAGATCTGTTGTAATTAGATGTTATCCCTAACATTCTGAGGAAATAGAGCAACTAATTAATAACCTGAGTCAACATAACCCCTGGTTTCTGCCCCTAACAGTCAGCAGGGATAGGTTTTGGATTTAGAGAAGAATTCAAAGAATTTGACACCGTACAACAGTGAACCCATAGTCATTAATCAAGATGCTCATGTTTTACTGAAATGGGTACATGACAAAGTTATACATGGCTGCCCGTTGGCTGTGTAGCAGTGGAGATTTTATCTGATGTTGAAAAAATTTGCCTTTAATTAATAATGTAGTAGCACGGTCTGTGTCTTAGCACTCAGGGTGTATGCTGACAAGAAACTGGGCAGCTCACCAGTCTGGAAGAAATCGTTAATGCCACAGATAAAAGGGTTAGGAAATAACTTAGTGAACTTCTTGGTTTACAAGCATGAGGACTGAGTAATATGAGAACCCTTATTTTAAAAAGCCTAGCATGGTGTGTAATGTACTGCATTTGAAATCTAGTACTGGGGAGGCAGAGACACATAGATCCCTAGTACTTGCTATTTAGCTCATCTAACCTACTCAGAAAGTTCCAGGCCACTGAGACTCTGTTTCTTAAAAACAAACAAACGAACATCTCAAGAAAACACTCAAAGCTGTCTTTGAGCCTTCACACATGTGTGTACCTACCCCATATGAACATGAACACACATGCCTCATAGGTATACACAGACACAAAATGACAAAAAGACCATCTCTGTGCACTTTATACCTGCCTGTCTGAATATGCTTGGCCCAAGGGAGTGGCAGAGTTAGGAGGTGTGGCCAATTTGGAGGAAGTGTTCCCCTGTGAGAGTGGACTTAGAGAATCTCCTTCTAGTTGCTTGAAAGACAGTCTTCTCCTGTTTGCCTACTTAACAAGATGTAGAACTCTCTGCTCCTTCTCCACCACCATGGCTGCCTGGAAGCTGCCATGCTTCCTGCCATGGTGATAATGGACAAAACCTCTGAAACTGTTAAGTCAGCCACAATTAAATGCTTGCCTTTATAAGAGTTGCCTGGGTTATGCACAGCATAAAACCATACCTAAGACACCACCATATCAAACTTTGGGCATATATTGATGAAGCCTAAGTCTAGAGCTTTCTGCACATGTTGCATGGACTCTACCTCTGAGCTCCCTCCTCAGTCCTTGTTTTTTATGGAAACGGGTCTCACTTTGCATCCTAGACAAGCACCCAACTTGCCGTCTCCCTGTCTTCTTCATGAGTATAGTATTACAACTATCTACCTCTATGCTTGTGAACAAATTCTACATCTGATGGTTAGGTGTATATATAATACACACACACACATATATAATATATATGTATATATATAATTTATGAATATTAAAATTAGATGTGTGTTTGTGTATGTGAATCTATGTGAGTGTATGCTTTATGTATGCAGTTTGCTGCAGAGGCTAGAAGAAGACATTGGGCCCCTGATCTTGTGTTTGTAAGCCACTGACATAGGTGCTAGAAAGTGAACATGGGTATTCTAGAAGAGCAAGAAATACTCTTAATAATTTAACCATCTCTCCAGCCCCTACTTCTAGTTTTTTTATATCTTAATTGTGCAGTCCCTTTTGTGAGGTAGGCAACTGCCTTAAATCTTTCTTCTTGAAGATATTTGGCATTTCATTTTATAAAGAATCAACTGAAAATGCCTGCATTTCCCATTTGAACAACTTCAGAAATAAGCAAAATGGAAGTTAATTTTATTGAGAGTTTGCTTGATATTTTTCATAAATAAGTATCTCTGGGAGCTTGTTCTATTATACAGGTGCTGAAATCACAGAGAAGCTAAAATATTTACACCCAAAATAATGTGATCAATTTCAAACATTATGTATCCAGAATTCCATTATTCCAGACATTATTACTTAGAATGGTTGATTGCAATGTCAAATACTGCACATTTTACAAAAAAGTATGAAATATGAGTTCCTTGTTTCATTGTTTTTCATTTTCTCCCCAATATCTTCATCATTTTGAAAGGATCACGCTTCGAACAAGCAGCAGATGTTAATACAGAAATATAGAACATCTCAATTTTCTCACTGCTAACTCAGCTTTACTGAGCCAATTTCCCAGTTCTCACATTTCTGAGTCCTCGGAGAAAATGCTAATTTAGATTGTTAAAATTGACACGGGTGAGGGTATAAAGGGTAATTAGCATAAAATCCTACACAAAGTGATCTTAGCACCATTAATCAACACCCACCTAGGCGGACACTTTTTTTTTTCAGTCAGAGCTGATGTTTAACGGAGCTGAAAAATATCTAAAATATCCTCTTCTACATAAGTAATAAGAAAAAATGCTGAATTTGTCCTCAAATCAAATTTGAGGGATTTTTTTTTAAGTAACAGAAAAATCTACTGTGTAGTTCAATGACAACTTTCTTTTTTACACTTAAGACTTTAAGCATGCAAAAGTATTCTCTTGAGGTAAAACAGCTCAGATCCTTATACCCTGATATCTTTTGCAATGCTTCCTGTATTTTCCTGTGGTTGGAGCTTAAAAGACAACTCTGCGTGTTTGTCTTTTTCTCCCAATTGCTTCCCACACTAGCACTATTGTTCTTGTCCCTCGCCCAGGTCACTGAGCTCCTTGTTCTTTAATTGTTAGGATTAAGACCCAAACAAGCTCCCCAGGGCTGTGACTACTCCTCCAGATAAATGTGTCATCACTGATTCACAGCTAAAAGCCTGTTTTGTACCTTGAAGCTTCTTTGTCTCTCCTTAGGAAAGAATATGACCAAATAGTGAGGTATCCTTCATCTCAAGGGAAGAGTCACTCAAGTCATTCATTGGTTTTCTGCTACTTTAGTTTTTCATTTGCAAAAGAGACAAAAATGACAAAAATAATAATAAACAGGTATAACAATAACAAAATTTCTATATGGAAAGGACACAAGTGATCTATACACTTCTAGCAGCCAGCCCAAAAATGTCCCTAGGGACACTGGTGATACCAGAATGGAGAGGACAAGGCTGCAGACATGCTCCATTCCCCTGGAGGCCATTTATTCTGAGTAAGAAAATGTTCTTTGTGTATAAAAAAGTAAGGCATAGGAAATAGACTCAGAACCAACAAGCCTCTAGAGAGATACTGTATTTTTTTAAAATTCTAGAACCACAAGATAAGAGCACAAAACAGCTATTTTGAACAAGAAGAAATGATTAAAGGAAGAATGCTTGATTTGCCTCAGTGGGTGAAAATGTGAAGAGATTGTTCTTTACACAAGAAAGTGCATGCCTACTGTTTGGGAAGAAAAGGCATGGCAGATTATAAACACAAATTTTAGTACAGTTGAAACAGACACACCAAAATAGATGGAGATACAGACTGGGCTAGAGGCAAGAGAATGGTGACCTGTGTTCTTGTCCTCTTGAGTAACAAAGTGGATCTGAAAGATGAGAGGTAGTAAATAGGAAGGGCTCAAGTAGTCTTTCATTTCAGAGTCTACCCCTTGCTTTCTCTCTGAATACAGGGTTGCATTCTAAAGAAATTTAAAACTAAAGCTCAGTGGGAAAAATTCTGCAGTGACTCTCTAAAATTTCCCATGCGTGGAAGACAGCAATAGTGGAGAATACAACAGCAGAAGGACTCAGCTTAGTGGTACCTCACACATCCTGAGTGCTTATGATGTTTTCGAGATTGACCTATAAAAATTGGGTATCTATTGGGAGAAAGAATATGTGAGCTGAATGCAGGTAGGTGCACCTGTGACTTACGGTGAACATTAGATGGTACACCTGAATATACTGACGGACAGATCTAAATCTGAAGACAGGGATTCAGTCTCGTATTATAGACTTGAGAATACTTTGATAATGTGTAGGATGCATAGGAAGAGTAAGGAAATACAAGGAGCTTTAGAAGCAACACAAAGAATCGGTAAGCATTGAGAATGTGTTGTCCAAATAGTCAAAGGAAAAGTCCCTCATCATCAGAAAGCCAACAATAGCACCAACGTTGTTATGCTGGCAAGAATGAATAAAGGAGTGTGGTTGTCTTAGCTAGAGCATGCTCTACCCCTCTGCTTGCCGCTGTTTCTCAGAGCCCTCCGTGTGCTCCTTGCTGAGTATCCCACATAACATGATTCAAGTGCCATTGTGCTTTGAATTTTGTAGTTGCTGATGCCATCTCCAAAATCATTATGATTTAAAATCATTGAATACTAAGACCAAAAACTTCTAAAACTGACATTGACGATTGGAAAGATGGCTTATTGGGTAAGAGTGCTTAGTCTAAAACCATGGGACCCGAGAGTGAATCCCAACTCCCACGTAAAAGCCCAGCGTGGCTAGAAATACATTTCTGTAAGCCAAGCTCTGTTTGGGCTGGTAGAAGGATATCTGATTTATTGGAAGGCAGACTATCTTCAGATCCAGGAGAGACTTTCTCAAAGGAAAAGACATATATACTTATATGTGTATTCAGCATACATACATACATACATACATACATACATACATACATACACATGATAACCTTATCTATTCAATGGAAAAACTGATGACACACACATACCCCTCATATGTATTCCCATTCCTCCCTCTAAGATCTCATAAAGCAGAAGTTGTTCTTGTGCTCTTGTGCTTATGATGTAGCTGAGAAGTTTCTTGAGCTGCCACTCCCAAGTACTGAGATCTCAGGCATGAGCCACAAATCTAGCTTTGTGCACTGTTGGGGATGAGACAAGGATTTCATGCATATTGAACTGGACGTTACCAACTGCGCTACACATCCTCAGCCCAAGAAACATATTTAATGCAGAATCCCCAGATTACTAATCTTATTTTTAGATCCTATAATTGATATTTCTTTTGTCATTAAAACATACTTAGGTGTTAATACTCATGCTAAAGTCTTCCTGTAAGGTAATCCCTTGGGGCAAGTTATGCGGTGGCAGGAGGGAAGAAAATATGGAATATTGTTCATATAAATTAGTATCATGAAATTGTCCATATGTCTACTTCTTGAGTGTTTTTCAAAAATGATTCTAAGATGAATCTAATTTTTTTGAAGAACCCTTCAAGCATAATGTGCTGAACAATTAACAATTTATACAAACCATTGGGAGGCTTAGTGGTGATATAATTCTATAGTGGATACCTGCTTACTAAAGGAAAATGATGCACTTGTATTACTTACTTTGGGTCACTTAAAATGCCAGTAATATAAATGAGAAGGAAATCAGAATGAATGTGTTCCCAGGCACTAAAATTATGATTTCTTCAACTCTGAATCTTTTGATTTAACTCTGTTGCATAGAAGATTAACAAATTTAGTTTTCTTGGAATAGGAAGATAAGATTCAGTGTATTTCTGCAGCCTTTGAGATTATGAAACCAAATTCAGTGTCACAGAATATTATTTGGAAGCAAATCAAGCCAATTCGCTAAATAAGGAAGCCTCTCTCAGCTAGCAAATGTTCACAAGACAAATGTGTGGACCAAAGACAAGTAATTTAGTTTTTCTTGAATTCACAAATGGTAATTTAAACTTCATTAATCCTTTTCTTTGATGGAAGTGCAAAATATAAGTCAAATATCTGTAAAACTGTATCAATACATGGATACATAATATAAATAAATAATCTGGCCAATTGTGAGTTATGGAAAACACACACTAATCACGTGTTTCACCATAAGGTTAGTATTAGCGTGTGAAACATACACATACATGTATCCAGAAGCCATTCTGGATCTGACTTCTAAATTCTATAATGGATTGGGTGAGTCATATGTGGAATGCTGTTTCAGTGTCTGTCACTGGGTCATCACTGAGCTTACCTTCTTAGCTTGGAACTATATAACATGCTTTGTTTGCACATGCATGAGTGTGTGTGTGTGTGTGTGTGTGTGTGTGTGTGTGTGTGTGTGTGTGTCTGTGTGTGTGTGTGTGTGTGTGTGCGTGTGTGTGTATTTGTGTATGCTCATGCACGCATGCTCATGGAGATTAGAGATCAATAGTTTATGTCTTCCTGAATTTCTTTCAACATGTTTTCTGAGACAAGGTCCCTCACTGAACTGGTTTGACTAGTTTTCTGGCTCAGCAGCAAGGATTCAGGGATGCACTTGTCTCTGCCTCTCTCCATTGCTTGTGTTAAACTCATGATGCTATGAATGGCGTAATGTTACGTGAGAGCTGGGGATCTGACTCTGGTCCTCAGGGTTGTTCAGTAAACACTTTAGCCATCTCTCTACACTACATACTTATTTCTTTTTGTGACAGTCTCAAAACCATGGGGCCACCCACCAATCTCCAAAATATTAACATAGAATTGTTCCTGTCCAAACAAAATGCGTGGACAAAGAGTGGAGCAGAGACTAAAGGAAAGGCCATTCAGAGACTGCCCCACCTAGGGATCCATCCCATCTTCAAACACCAAACCCAGACACTATTAAGGATGCCAAGAAGAGCTTGCTGACAGGAGCATGGTGTGGCTGTCCCCTGAGAGGTTCTCCCAGAGCCTGACCAATACATATGCAGATACTTGCAGCCAACCATCAGACTAGCCCAGGGATCCCAACAGAGAAGTTAGGGAAGGACTGAAAGAGCTGAAGGGGTTTGCAACCCCATAGGAAGAACAACAATATCAACGAACCAGACCCACCAGAGCTTCCAGGGACTAAACGACCAACCAAAGTGTATACATGGAGGGACCCATGGCTCCAGCTGCTTATATAGCAGAGGATTGTCTTATCTGGCACCAGTGGGAAGGGAGGCCCTTGGTCCTGTAGAGACTCGATGTTTCAGTGTAAAGGAATGCTAGGATGG
The DNA here is from genome assembly GCA_028551405.1 of Uromys caudimaculatus. Classification (NCBI taxonomy): domain Eukaryota; kingdom Metazoa; phylum Chordata; class Mammalia; order Rodentia; family Muridae; genus Uromys; species Uromys caudimaculatus. The sequence goes on along the minus strand of CM052714.1, from coordinate 49,813,054 downwards.
TGAGGTGGGAGTGAGTGGGTAGGTGGAGGAGCTCCTTCATAGAAGCAGATGGGAAGGGGGGATGGGATGGGGGTTGGCAGAGGGGAAACCAGGAAGGGGGATAACATTTGAAATGTAAATAAATAAAATAAACAATAAAAATTTAAAAATCTCAAAACCAATATAAAAATACAAAGAGATGAAAATAAGAATTCTAACATGTTCAGGCTTGAATGAATTTGGATAATATCCATTAAAAACATTTTTATTTTACTTCATTTTATAAGTAACTTTAAAAGGTCCTAAGTAAGAACATCTTGCAGTCACTCTAACTTCTAAATGTCCTCTATAAACCTCAATAAAGGCAAACAGCCATGGAAAGTGTACTAAATCCTAAGTGACCCATGCAGACACACAGGACAAACACTGTTTTCCGGGGTGATTGTAAAAAACAAGTATGGCATGATTTCCTTGAGATCAGAATTCTTATTAAGTCTTTCCATGGCTTTGAAACCTGACAAGAGGAGGTTGTGAATGCATATCTGAGGTAGTTTTGATTATACTGAAATGAGAGTACATGCTGTAGAAGTGCTGCTTACCGTTAACCACGTAGACTTACCTCAGAGCAGCTAACATCACAATCTTTTTACTACAATTATCATAAAGGTTTGGAAATCTAATTTATCACAGTGGTATTTAAAGCAAATTTTCTCAATTTTCATTTTAGACAAGGTATATTACAAACATATCACACTTTGAACTGGTTAGCAAAAAAAAAAAAAAAACGCTTTTCACTTTTCATTTTTGTCTTTATTTCATTACATTTTCATAACGGCCTTCTTGCTGACTGAAACCATCTAGCAGCAGATACTCTGTCTAGAGATATTTGTTTCCCTTTTTACTGTGATTTCCACTAAGGAAATGAAACAGACCTTCAAAAGGAATGATCAAAATCTAAACCAACCTGCCAGTTTTAAAAACTATGTTGTTTAATCCCCTACTACATTGCAACATTTCAGTATAGTTACTTAATTAGTTAAAGTAAATTCAGTTATTTTCAACTTCTTTATTTCCCTTTCTTCCCTATTTCTTATTCATCTTGTCTTTGTCCTATCCTTAGTATTTTTAATCTGTGGAGTAAAGTACAATTTCTATTGTACAGTTTTCCAATAACCCTTGATGATTAGAAATAAAACTTAAAGTTTTATAAACTTTCTTCTGTTATTTGGAATTTACTGGGGGATGTCCAGGTATTTATCATATGAATTCAGGATTTCTTTAGAACTTGTGTTCCTTACTATTGCTTAATTTTATTTATACAGGTTGCTCGCATAGCTATGATCTATGTCATAGAGAAATTTTAAACCAGTAACAAGGATGCCCCGGCAAGAGATCACATTCTAAGTCCTTAGACATCTGTGTGTTCTGGTTGGAATGCAGACAATCTCTGGAATACAGTATGATCTGTCCAGAATACAGACACTCCCTAAATATATAATTTTCATCTCTCTGGCTGGAATACTTAGAGCCCTTAGTATATACCTTTTATCCCAAACAATGAAGGTAATATTATTTTGTAGAAGAAAGCAACCATGTTTAGAAGTATCATCTAATTGAGGAGCAGAAAAGTGATGAATTAAAGATTTGACAGTGTGTGTAAAAAAGAAGCTACAGCTAACTCTCATGAGAACACAGGATGGAGACGCTATTTAAGGGCAGCACAGGGGGAGAGAGTTCAGTTCCTGGAGTTCAGAGGCAATTTTTCAAAACCAAGCAATTCATTCAGAAGCTACAAGAAGCCGATTTGAATCAGTCAGCTTGGAGAGGTGTATGAGCCAGAACAGCTGAGTTGAACCAGCCACCCAGAGTTCAGAAAGAGCTAGAAAGGGTGACTTTATTCAGTAGTAAGTCTTGGAGGCTGAACCATTCTAAGGTTAGCAGGTGAAGGCTGGATGATGAAGCCTTCCAGGTTCAGGCTCAGAGAAAATTATATTGTATGGAGCTTCTAAGCCTAGGCCTAGTGATTATAGGGAAACAAATTTGGCTTAGCCCAAGCCATGCTTTCATAAAGCCTGGGTACACTCTCATCTCATCCCTTCTTCTGAGGAAATAAAACCAACATTTAGACTAGGTCTTTGAGAATTTCTCTTTGAAATTAAGAATGAAAATTCACTCATCCATCTGTTAAAAAGTAGTTTAATTCTTAAAATTTCTGTTCAATATCAAGAGAGAGCCGTTGAGAGGAAAAAAGAGATGCATACAAGAACTAAATGACCATTTTTCTGAGGGTCCACCAAACTGATTTCCAGAGTGGTTGTACCAGCTTGCAATCCCACCAACAATGAAGGAGTGTTCCTCTTTCTCCACATCCTAGCCATTCTGACTGATGTGAGGTGGAATCTCAGACTTGTTTTGATTTGCATTTCCCTGATGACTAAGGATGTTGAACATTTCTTTAGGTGCTTCTCAGCCCTAAGAATTCTACCTGAGGACCCAGCTATACCACTCCAGGGCATATACCCAGAAGAAGATCCAACATGTAATAAAGACACATGCTCCACTATGTTCATAGCAGACATATTTATAATAGCCAGAAGCTAGAAACAACCCAGATGTCCCTCATCAGAGGAATGGATACAGAAAATGTGGTACATTTACACAATGGAGTACTACTCAGCTATTAAAAACAATGACTTCATGAAATTTGCAGGCAAATGGATGGAACTTGAAAATATCATCCTGAGCGAGATAACTCAGTCACAAAAGAATGAACATGGTATGTACTCACTGATAAGTGGATATTAGCCCAAAAGTCCGGAATACCCAAATTTCACTTTACAGTAACCGCTGGACTGATCCCAGATGGAGAAGTTGGAGAAGGGACTGTAGGAGCTGAGGGAGTGTGCAGCCCCATGGAAGGAGCAACAGTGTCAACTGGTCTGACCCCCCCAGTCCTCTTGTAGGCTGGACCACCAACCAAAGAATACATATTGAGGGACCCATGGTTCGGACCACATATGTGGCAGAGGAGGGCCTTTTTGGCCATCAGGAGGAGGAGAGGCCCCAGTAAAGGGGAATGTCAAGGTGGGAATATTGGAATGGGTGGGCGGGTGGGTGGGAGCTGGAATACCCTCATAGAGGCAGTGGAGGAGGAGGGGGTAGGGGGTTTCCAAAGAGGAGACCTAGAAAGGGGGAAAAATTGGAAATGTAAATAAAGTATCAAAAAAAAAAAAAAGAAAGTAAAGTTAGTTTGTAGAAGGAAAAAAAAAAGAATTAAATGAATATATCCCTTATGTATCTAATCTATGTATCTATCTACCTTGAATCTATCTAAAATATATCCTGACATATAGTTTTTGCTGACTTAATGCAGTGCTTTCTTGTTTTCTGAATGTAACAATTTATATCATTGCCCAAGATTGACCAGTACACAGGCAGATATGGATTAAGCTAAATATAACTCATCAAGAAACAAAATAATGCCTTTGGCCTATATTATATCCCAGATAGGTTTATGGAGATCTTGTGGCAATTTTAGCCACAGACAAAATTAGAAATACAACTCCAGTGATAATTCTATATTTGAAAACCTGAATAACTTTTAACCTAGCAATTATACATTTAGAAATGTAGCCAGGGGGCATAATATTCACAAAGACACAGCTACAATGATGCTTATTATGGGACTGTTTATAAGGCAATAAAAAATTGGAGTCAAACTAAATGGTGATCAATATGGAATACATTTTATAAATTACTCTAAAACTCTGCTGGAAAAATATTTAACAACAAGAATATATCTTCACAAGGGTCTCATGCAAAGGAAATGCAGATTATAAAACAGTGTACAACAGCCCCATTTTCCAATTTCCTTGTACCCAAGAAGGCAAATTTCCTTGTTCTTTTTTACCTGGCTTCATACGCTCAGAAGACATTGTGAATTATTCCTTGAAATCCACCCATTATTTTCACTTTTTTACTTAACATGTTCTCCCTTTTAGTTCATCAGATGATTATGAATACTCATGAAAAAATTTCTTTGTAGACTTTCATCTTTGCTTCATCCATTCAATATTTGCATGCTGCCATCCATGGTCCCGGACCTCCAATCTCCTCTTTTTATTCTCTACCTTGAGGCCTTTTTACATCATTGGATTCAATTACTATCTATACACAGATGCCTCTTATGTTCATAATTTTGATCCCAGTCTTCCCATTTATGCTGAGACCATATGTTCAATAATGTAGCGGTGGTGCTTTTGGTTATTTAAAAAACACTCCAAACTTGACATATCAAAAGGGAGACACATTATTACTCCCCGAGTCACCACTTCAAACTGGTCACAATCTGGTTCTCTTTCAAAGTTCCTTAATGGAACTGCAGTCCATTCACTTATTGCAATTGATGGCTTTCTTTCTACCATTGACTTAATTTCCATTAACAAAATACAATGCCGTTCCATTCATTTTCCTTGTTGAATTGTCACAATATGGCTGTAGAGGCCCCTTGGGAGTTATAAAGAGCACTTCCTGCTCTTCTACAGGTTTTGGGTTTTGATTCCTGGCACAAATATGGTAGCTCACAGCAGTCTTTGCAACAGTTTCACCATACCTAACCCATGTTCTGATCTCCTTGGGCACCAGGCATACATGTGGTGCACAGTCATACATGCAGGCAAAGTACCTGTGCACATTTAAAAACAAAATCACAAACAAACAATCAAACAAACACACAATAAACTATAATCATATTTTCTTAAATATCTTCACCATTCCCACTCTGACTCATTTATACTGGTTTTGTTATGGCTGATATACTTTACTGATTATACCTCAGGGGTTTATGACAGAATGTAGATCAAAATATGCCACTGATATTGGATCTTCTGTATGTGGCATCCTTTGCACTTGAAATGACTCCTGTATTCGTATGTGTTTAAACACTGGTACCCAGCTTGTGATATTTGTATTGGAGATGATTGAACCTGTATGAGGATAGGCATAGATCACTAAGGGAGGCCCCTGAAGCTGCTGACTTTGCTTTTGATCTTGTTCTCTACTATATAGTGTGGCTTCCATGTGAACAACTCTATCTTGCTCCCACAAATATCAACACTAGCCATGTCACAGAACACAGAAGTGCTGAAATCCCTTTGAAACTGCAAGCTAGACCTAGCATTTCTTCCGTTAAAGGGGTATTGAGGGGTATTCTGTCATAGTGTTGCAGGAAGTAGTGAGCAGAACTTGTCTAGCACCATGTTCCACCTCTTTCTCCTCCAGAGGCAAGAGGTCATTAAGGAAGGGTGAACTGATGAGAAGGATGGATTTCAAGCAGTGATAGCATCTATGGAAGATACAGATAAATAGCAATATTGGCATGTTTATAGACATCTTGGAAGCCTTTCAAAGAAGCTTAACCATCCTCAAGCTATGGTGGAAAATTAAACAGCACACTCAGAATTATGTTTAAGGCAGTTCTCCCTAGTAGCACAAATAGAGAATGAACAATTTTTAGAAGGCCACAGGTCTTGACAATCTGGCATATGCTTGAATCCCAGTATTTTGAAGATTGAAGCAGAAAGACTGAAAATTGAGGAACAATGGGTCTATCTAGTAAAACTATAGAATAATGGTAAATCAAATGATCATAGCAATCTCCCATCATTAGCAGAGTAGTCATATATTTAGTGCTATCTGAATCAATGAGAGACAAAAGTCCAGGCACTAATATTATAAACTATGTTAGCAACCAAAAAGAGAGATGTATAGGAGACCATGATTCCAGAGTCAGAAAATAAGAGTAAATGTAATCCAAAAATCTTAATTCTGTAACTTAGGACTATATAATTGTGCAATTATTAATCTTTGAAATAGTACTTGAAACCTTTTCAGAACTGATTGCTTTTTCTGCCAAACAACACTATTTTTAGAATTGACCATTATAGTGAAATAAACTTTATTTGTATGTATCTCAAGTTCAAGGCAGTGATCTGTATAATATAAAGCACATTACCAAGATAAAACATGAAAATTTATTGATGATATGTTTTATATGACACGAACTCTTTCACAAGGAAAATAAAGACTCAATACTATCGGTAAACTGATTTTTTGTTGCTGTTTTTAGGGTTAAAAAACATCTAAATAATCCTGGGGAAGTAAAAATTGATGGTGAGAAGGTGTGACTTCATGGTAGTAAACATGGACCTTAGCAAGGCCTATTTTTCAGGTTATTCTTAGCAATGCTATTTTCTCAAAATATGGTAAGATCATTGTCACTATGAGGATTTAGTTGTGTTCAATGGGTCTCAATGCCCTTCCTAGGTTTATGAGAGAGACCTTCCTGCCTTTGGCATCTGTTTATATATCAATGGTCCAGGATTTGGCATTATATTTCTCAAATTATCCATGATAAAAATCACCTAGAAAATTAAAAAAGTTTAAAGTGTCTCTTAAGTTGTATGGACTTAATATCATTTAATAATTGAATATTTGTTTCATGTATTGTAATGAATTGGATACTTCAATTAAGTTGGCACACTTTCAATAAAAATTTGGTAAGCCGATATAATATTGTGAAAAATCTTTTGGAGATTTAAGACAGAGTATTTCAAATATTGTCAAATAAGTATATGTAGTCACTTCAACTATTAATAATAGTTTTGCAAGCCAAAACTTTGGTTTGGTTGTCAGATATCCTACAATATTGAGAGTATTGTGACAGAAATGAGATCATAAGGGAAAAAAAGGGAATGAATCAGTTCAATTTCAAATGTTCCCTTGGGAGAAAATTGATCATTAGATCAAATATTCAAATCGAAAGAAAGTAGTGACATACTCTATCACATTGGACACATTGTAACCCTGCTCAAAATCAGGATACCTACACAATCCCTACACATAAAATTAAGGGAGGGATCGTGTCAAGTACCCTGTGAGTGAGAGTCCCTGGAGGCATAAATAAATAATCCAAAATGCAATGAGTCATGGGGCTGACATTTCACATACTGATTTCCTATCTTCTTGGTCCCATCTATTTTTGAAGTATAAAAATGGGAAGAAATGTCCTTCCACAGATGTCCACATAAGTAGACATCTACTCTCTGCCAGCTGGAAAGAGGATCCTCAACGTTCGCCATCTTAGTTTGAATCATAGATGCCAACCATATGCATACAATTGGAAAGAGAGGACAAAGGAAGACAGCTGGTTAACAAGGGGCAGAAACAACTCAGCTTATTAAGTCTTAACAATTTGGATAAAAAATTAAAACACATTAAGTTCCCAGAAGTCAATTTGATATATTTACTTTTAACCTCTGTGCTTCAGTGGACAGTCTCATTTTCATTTACCTAAATCACCTTTATCATTTACAAAAGTAACTTCCTTTCTTTAATCGAGCTGTTTTATTTTTCAGCAACTTGCTGACTAAAAGTCCTCTTCTCATTTCTGCCATCTCCTCCAGATGTTTTTGTTTTTGTTTTTTCTTTTTTTCTTTTCTTTTTTTTGAGACAGGGTATCTCTGTGTAGCCCTGGCTGTCCTGGAACTCACTCTGTAGACCAGGCTGGCCTCGAACTCAGAAATCCACCTGCTTCTTCCTCCAGATGTGTTTATCCTTTCTGATTCCTCATTACATTAGCCTTGGGTAAAGCTCTTCCTCATTCCTGTTCATACAGGCTTTTGTATATTGCCTTCCTAACTCATCTCGGTATTAAACATCACTCCATTCTGGTGCTGCTGGACTATAGTGAGTATTTACATGGAAAAGATGGATGTGTTGTGAATCTGTTCCCTCTCTTGACTCCACTGTATTATTGGTATTATTATCATTGTTTATAGTAGAAGACCCTGCTCTGCTTCCCTACCACTCTTCATGTGAACCTCTTGCTCTCTTGCTCTCTCGCTCTCACTCCTCTTTTTCAGCCTCCATGTTTTTATTCATGTGAATTCTTTGAAAAGAATGATATCTCTGCTGGTGTCAAATGAGGGTGGGAGAAGAAAGCAGGGCAGAGCAAAGGAAGAAATTTCCCGCAGTTGGTAATAAAGCTCTAGGTTCATCCTATCATGGATTTCCCAGAGGTACATGGTCCTTAGAAACCATGTACAACTTCTAAAGAATGCACTGTATCCAACAGGTGCCAGTTTGGACTGCAATCAATTTCTTAAAGTCGCTGATCGTATCACTGACTCTGTAATTGCCCTGGGCAATCTTTCCCAGATGTTTTTTTGCAAAGCACCTCAACTATTGTGGCTGGGGCTCTAGTCTCCTCCAACCTACTGATGCCACTCTCTCTAGCTTGTAAAACTCTTTTAATATTTGCCACTCCCTAAGTGAAGCAATTTAATACTGTCTCAATCTTGAGTGTACCCAAAGGACTGCTTTCAGGGGAACCAATCATTCTTTGGACTGTTCTAATTTATTCCTAGCATTTAGCCTTTCCGAATTTCATTTTCAAGAGCATACCATTTTGAAAGCAAATGCTTTGTGCTTCTAGGACATAAGTGACAACAATATTGATGGGGAAAATAAGAATAGGCAATGTAATTTCAATGGTCTGGTGTTCATTGCCAGCTGTAAACTGTTCGAGGCAAGATACACGATTATTTGGGGAAGGATATTACCAGGAGCAGCAGCAGCACTAAAGTGCTCCAACAGAGAGACACCAAAGAGAAGAAGGTCTTGTCTATGGACCAGAGGACTGTGATTTCTTGTTAAGATGATACAGTTGTGCAGTTGGAAGAGAATACAGAAAGGATGAATAGAGCCTGGATTCGATGGCCGCACTGAGGCCCAGGGTTCTTTTTCCCTCTCCTCCCATTACAATTCAGTGGCTGGTTTTGCAAAGAACATTGTTATACATGGTGATTAAGTTCTATAATTCCATTAGCAAACTACTAAGCTTCAAATACATTGGGCTCAATTAAGCTTTTATAGAAAGGCCCATGGAAATAACCACCATGCATAACAGTGATCATTTGAGAAAATGTATTCCCCAGTGCAAACAACTGCTCAGCCAACCGACATTTAGAATGTAATTCCATTGAAAGTTATGGATTATAGGGACCGAGGTCTGATCAATGGTTCTCAAGAAGTCCAGGTCACAGCTTAGCACTACCAGGAAGGATCTGCTTGTTTGTTTGTTTGTTTGTTTTTCTTTTTGAAAAATACTGTTTCTGGGGTTCCATAAACAGACTGTAGGTGGAGTTGGGAAGTAAGAATTTTGCAAAAGTACTTTGCATCAGGGTTGAAAAGCATTGAGCTAGTCTTTCTTCCATCTGAGTTTGACTGAAGTGGGATAGAAGGCTGTGCTGCATTACTTTTCACACAGTAAGTAGTCTTTGTTTATAGTTTCATTTTCAGATACTCTTGAATCTGAAGCAACCACCGTCGCTCAGTCTTTTCATAAGTGATGGGCACATTGAGTAGAGGAATAAACTCATATGCCAAAAATACACAGTCATCAATGAGTTCTTTAAAAACACACAGTAGCTGTGAAAAAAGAAATAATCCACAGCACAAAGATAATGGAAAGTTTAATAAGAAATTAAGTCCACATATTTGAAAGACTTCATTCCTTTTCAGTACCCTCGAGCAGGATTCTGGCAAAATTCTAGAATAGATTTGAGTCATAAGATAATCCCAGAAGGGACCCTGAGCAAGAATTTGCTGTCTTAGCAGGGACCAGGTTTGTAGAAATAAGATTTACACAAACTCTTTTAAGTTCAAAATAAGAGACTTAATTACCCAATTCTTTCTTTATCAATAAGGGATACAGCCCAAAGCCACAGTGACTATCTGAAACTGCAGAGTACCAAATCCTCATATACTGATTTTTTCCTCTATGTACAAATCCATGATAAAGTTTAATTTAAAACTGAGAACAGATTAACTTACTTTATGAGTTCTCTTTGGCATATTCAAATTTTTGACATCACCTTGCTTATTGGAGCCACTATTAAGCAAATCAAATATTCCTGAATTCGCACATGTATGCATGCACAGACACACAGACACACACAGACACACACACAGACACACACACACACACACAGACACACACACACACACACACACGGTTGATTGTGATGACAATAGATTATTTTTAGGTTACTAAACGACTAATGGATAGGCAATAGATATATCATGGATACACTGGATGAGTCATGTATGGAAAGAATGGCGCAAGAATTATACAAAATTCTCTTGTAGCATTCAGAAGACTAGGAAAATTTAAACTAACAGCCATTTATGAATTTTCATTTAATATTTCTACACTAATTTTGAGCATAAATACAGGAAGCTGTGAAAAAGTGGACAAGCTTTACAAGTTAAGAAGAGACAATTGAATAAAGATCAGACTTTAGAAGAAGATAAATAAGAGTAGTATCTTATCTAGAAGCTCTAGGTCTCAGAATAGTGTGTACCTCCTCATGCACTCTCCATGTCACAAGTGCCTTGTTTACTAGAACAATCACATACCTGTGCGCAATGAGATTCACAGCTTGTCTTAACCAGGGTTTCTATTCCTGCATGAAAGATCATGACCAAGATGCAAGTTGGAGAGGAAAGGGTTTATTCAGCTTACACTTCCATGCTGCTGTCCATCACCAAAGGAAGTCAGGACTGGAACTCAAGCAGGTCAAGGAGCAGGAACTGATGCAGAGACCATGGAGGGATGTTACTTACTGGTTTGCTTCCCCTGGCTTGCTCAGCTTGCTCTCTTATAGAACCCAAGACTACCAGCCCAGGGATGGCACCATCCACAAGGGGCCCTTCTATCCTTGATCACTAATTGAGAAAATGCCTTACAGCTGGATCTCATAGAGGCATTTCCTCACTGGAGGTTCCTTTCTCTGTGATAACTCCAGCTTGTGTCAAGTTGACACACAAAACCAGCCAGCACACAGCTCTTGTTCCATGGTCCAGCTGTCTTCCTGTAGTTTCCTTGTCAGCTACTTTTACTTTATTTTTGTTTTACCAAAAAAAAAGCATATTTAGTAGGATATGAAAAACTAGCATAGAGAGCAAAATTGCAAAGAGTGATGCCTTTACCCCAACTCAAAAGCCTCCAATCTGTACATTCAAAGTAGCATCAATTTGTTGGTAGGTTTTGATTATTGTTTAAAATAAAATAAAAAATGTGACAATGTTTTGAATGGTAACAAAGAGGAATGTCTTTCTATTTGATTTGTTTTTTAGATTAAGTCAGCTTCAGGCAAAGGGTGAGGGCCATTGTTACTCCCTCTGTGTGTACAGAGACGCAGCAGGCATGTACTTTTATGTCAAGATGCAAATTTTGGCTTTGTTTGTAATATATTTTAACAAAATCCCCAAGAAATACTTGTGCATGCTTTTGTTGAAGTAACTGTTATTCTCCTGTAGTAACTGTTGTCTCAGAGGCTTCCGGCCTCCATCTGCTAACCTAGTCCTACTCTTGGAAGTTTCTACCCTCCATACAATGTTTCAGCCTCTGAGACTTGCCATTGAATAAGCTTTCTCATTCCTAGTTCTTTCTGAACTATAGCTGGCTGGTTCAGTGCAACTGTTCTAGCTCAAACTCCTCTCCATGCTGGCTGATTCAATCTGGCTTCTCACAGTTTCTCCTGAATTGCTGTGCCTGGCCTCATACTAACTTTGGCAATATGCCGTAATCTTCTGGCAACTTCTCATTCTCTGGCTAGTTCTGTCTTCACCTGTGTCTAGCTAGTTCTCTTCAACTTCTGTCTGTACAACTGTCCCAGTAAAACTACTTCCGTTCTGATCTTTTCTCTTTCTGTGCTCGCTTAAACAGCGTTCTTTCCCCCTCTTTTCTCTAGAGAGTTGGGCATATCCTATTCTGTCAAATCTTTCTCTGACTTGTCACTTTTTCTGCCACTCAACTAGACATCACTTTCAAACATAGATGCTTCCTACAAACTAAACTTACCTTCATTGTTTGAGATTAAAGGTGTGTTCTAAGGACATGTCTATATTCTAGCCAGATGGATTAAAGATATGTTCTAGGGGCTGAGCACACTACAACTACAAACAGGGTTGTTTTTTTTTTTTTCCTTCAGTAAACACAATCTCAGCATTCACAGTGTGATCAAATATCTTGCAACATATTTTCAACTCTTTCTTAATGAGGCCATGAATCATAAGTAGTAAACACCCAACAGAAAATTTCTAGGTCTGATTTTTATTATATCTAAAATATATGTTTGTGAGTATATTATTTATTGGTATTTTGAAAAGCAGAATAAATGAAGCCTCTATACTATATTATAATTTCATCTGGGAAGCTTATTTAAATGGTTTATTTGTTTAAAAAAATCTTCATGGATAACTTGTAACTTTAATTTTTTTCAAATGTCTATTTTTAATGATGGTTTTTAAATGCTTTAACTTCCCTTGTAGCCCACCACCCATCAGAGGTAGTGGGAAAGAAAGGATATTGGGAAGTGGATCTGTTTAGAAAAGTTCTTTGGATCAACTTCTGTCTGTGCTCTCTGGGAATTGGCAGTACAGTTCACAGGTTAGCAGTGGCAGCTCGATTCACTCGCAAACACTTCAAGTAGGGAAGAATGTACTGATCCCCAAGTTCAGTTTCCAATGAGATTTCACAGGGTGATCATATTTCCATATATAAAACTTGCTCCTAACACCTGCTCTTATACAAAAACCAAGAAGTAAAGATAGAGTTGTATCCCTCCCATCTGAACCAAACCGAAATAACCACTCCTTGTGATGACACAGTCACTGCTAAGGGTTGTCAGTGTCTCTATAGGAAGGAGAATGTGTGAGTTTTCTCTGTAGATTGTGATGTGTGCATCTGCAGGAATGTATACATTTTCAGAAAAATATACTGTAAGATACCAAAGTTCTTGTAAAGGGCACCTCTAGTAAAGTAAGAAAAACTGCTACCTTCTCCATGATAAAACAGTTCTCCTAGATGTACATCATTACAGCTCTCGGAATATAGCTAATATTGAAGACAAATACTCTTAAACACAACACGAATCTTTGTTTTCCACCTTTGGCTCAAAGTTACAGATGTTATGAACATAGAATGCTTTTACAGGCTATACATGAAAATTCTGATGGATATGCTCAACTTAAACACTTTTCCATTCTGTTGGAGGAGTTTGGTAATTTGATGCTAAGCTAAAATAATGTTTAACATTTATAAGATATAAAGATAGAAACCCAGCATTGGATTTTCAAGCAGTGTCTCTCAAATGGCAAAATGTTAACATCTAAATGAAAAATTTTATTTAAAACTGCAATGAATTATACAATAGAAAACAGAGGCTTCTTGTTTTAGGAAAATGTATAAAATATTTATATGCCAACAAGGGTAAGACTATTTTCGAGTTTTTGAAAGAGTGACAGTTCAGCAGTTAACAGAACTTGATGTTCATCCAGAGGACCCAGGTTTGGTTCCCAGCATTCATTTGATATGGCTCACAACTGTTTGCAACAGCAACTTCAGGGGATCTACTGGCCTCCACAGAAACATGCATTTACATGCACAGTCTAAACTCAGATAGGAATACTCCTAACATATATATGTGCATAGTAAAAATATATATTGTTTTGTCATTTTAATAACATATCTCTCTCACACATTTAAAGTTATAGCTCCCATACAAAATGAATTACATTCTCTTCAATATTTTGAGGTTGGTTTTATTGCTTAGTGGTAGAGCAGTATCCTGGCTGCAAAAGGACCCATGATATGCATAATGAAAGAAAAAGGTCCTCTCACACTGAATATATCAAAGTAGTAAGAAGAGAATACAGAAAAATGTTGTAATAAAAGATTGAATTTTTAGTTTTCTATTGTTATCAAGAAGTCATTCTTGTATCTCAGTGGTCAATATGCATTTTTCATAATTTAATTATTTCCTGGAGAGGGTGGATATAGCGCTTACTGCCCCAAGAATGCTTCAATAACCTTGAAATAATTCTCTTGATGCTTTCCTTTTCTCAAATAAGGGATTTGTATAAAAATAATTGTCACCAAAGCTAAGTACTAGCTTAGTGGTTCACTGACCAATTCTTATCAATTAGAACTATGGTTTATAATTCTTATAAGTTATAGCTAGCATTTTAAAGCACTTAATCTTGCAGTGCTTTGCTTTGCCCTAAATGTTATTGTTCTGATTTTATAATGACCTAAGGATGAGCTTGAAGAAACTCACAAAGTGGTCTAAAGGCACTGACTCTCTAGAAGTATGTCAGTTTGAAGCCAGGCCTATATGATTCTTAAGCCCATGTCAAATGAATGAACATTGTAGAAGTCTATACCTTTTATACCTGAAATAAAGTGAGTAACAGGAGGCCTGGGAAAATGGATAATGAATTTTTCCAAAAGTCAAAATTCTCAGTGCAGTTTCAAATGTATTGATTCCCATAACGACTCTCCGGCATGATGGTTAGATTCTTAATACAAGCCTTCTAAATATTTTATCAAATTCAGCAATGTTCTACCTGGTAATCTACCACTCCTTAATTTAATTCTAATCTCAGGGGTTCCTGTAGTGTGAGGTCATCTGAGGACAACACTGTCCCTACAGCAGCACTGTCTGGAACGTGCTGTCCCCTTAAGACCTTAGGTAACTAGCACCGATATGTGCAGTTTCTTAGATTCTCAAGCTCTTATGTGACCACTGCATGGAAAACTCACTCTGCAACATACTCTCTCCAAAGACTCCCAAGTCCTCTACTACCTGGTCCTTCCATGTGTCCTCTTCCTTCTCTCCTGATATTTTTTGTCTCTCTCAGTACCAAGAAGTGTTCCACTCTTTTGTGGAGTGTTCCACTCCACTAATCTTTAAGGCATTTCTTCTTATCAAGAAAATGATTATTTACTTTCTAACAGTCAGGATATTATATAGTAGGGCATCTAAAAGTTGTGCCCTCCAAACTTTCCAACTGGAGAACAACTGTCATCTCTGCAGCTCTTAGGTCCACATAGTTTAGAGAGTATCTGACTCCTCTTCAGTCTCTGCATGGATCAAATTATTGATGAATAGCAGAGTTCTCTCTGTCTCCAACATATTCTACAATGTTCTTGTTTCTTCTCAGGCTATTATTCTTCCCCAACATTGAACTTCTTGTCACAACTCGAAGAACTCCATGTCAGTCCCTTCTTTATTTAGTGTTCTATGTATCTATTTGAACCTGACATCCTGTTACAATTATGTTCTCACATTCTATTGGAGGAAGTGAGCAATGCAGATATTATGGACTCTAGGGCTAGGCAGACATTAGTCAGAGCTGACACTACAAAATTAGGACTCCTACACCTAGACTGCCAAAGTCCTAGATATAGTTATCTTCACTTGTAAGTGCTTCAAAAACTAAAAGGTTTAGAAATAAAGAAAGGAGAAGATTTATATGAAAAATTTATTCAAGTAGAACAAGCAAGAGGGAAGAGAAAGAAAAGATGGAAACCAAAAGAAGTGATCAGAAGAAGTCAGAATGATGCTTTCAGAGAGAATGTAATACAGCAAGAGGAAGGAAGAGTTGCTTAGACAGAATCTAAGAAATGAGGGTTCCAGAAAGAGAGGAAGAAAGCAAAGTTCAGGAAATGATGGCTAAACAGAAAAAAAGAAGGTAGATTGAAGAAGAAAATCCTAGTTAAGAAAGAGCATGGTTAATTTTTAATCTCCTAAGTGATGCAACTGAGGTAACATGGATGGTTTGCGCCATGTTGATACTTCTCGCACCTGCCGGGATGTTAAAACTCAACCATCAGATGAGTGGAGAGTAAGACATTCACCTTAAATTTCCTCTCTATAATCAATCAGTAACTTGTTTTCTTCCCATTTTGTGGGAAGTGATTATCTGACTCTAATTACCATATATAAATGGTTTCTCTACATCATCTTATGTAACTCTTGCAACAACCCTGAGTAACATACTGTTGTTTTACCAATGTAGAAAAAAATGATCCATGTTGTGACTCTACTATTGCCCAAGAACACATAGCTAGACTAGCAGTGAAGCCAAAACCCAAGTCAGGCAGTCTAAGCCTAGTTCCTCTGGCTTCTCATTAGCTTAATTATGGTTTCTTATATACCCCAATTGTTAAAATGAACATTCTACCTAAATAATTTTAATTCAATATATTAAAAAAGAATAATGCAAGGTATGATTCAGTCTATAGTATGGGAAATTGTTAACTTTTTTCTTTGTGTTTGATCCTAGTTGAAAAGCCCAGTTGAAATTTCTGATTCAATTTCTTACCTAATGGTCATCAATAAAACTCGTAGTTAACAGAGAATAGAACCAGTAGTTAATCATATTCTGATGCCACTAGGAAGCATTAGTTCATGCTCTCAAATAAAGTCATGCTTAAACTTGTGCAAGGGCCAGCAGGCTTTCACACAGGTAGGTATATTTTGCATGCTTTTAGATAAGGACAAAGAGATTCCAGTATCTTGGGTCAGTGGAGATTCTCCAGTCACACTTACCTTGAAGCATGAGGACAAGAGTCATATTCCTAGTAACTATGTAAAAAGTTGGGCGTGGTGAAACACACATGTAATCCCACCACTGCGGAGAGACACAAGATGATTTCTTGGACTCACAGGAGAGACAGCAAACCATGTGATCCCATATCCCAGTGATAAACCCCGTTTCAAAACAAGGAAGCAAGCAAGAAAGCAAACAAAGTAAGATAGACAACACCTGAGGAACACAGGCAGCTAGACACCATATGCATGTATGTATGTATGCCTCGTCACAGACACACAAACATACATATACAAATTCTTGAGCCAGGAACTATAGTTGTCTCAGTTTTTATAATAATGAAACATACCTTAGAAATTCATTCAGCTATTAACTATTCTTCTAAATGCCAAGAATACTTTTCATTGCAGATAAAAATAATAGAAGCAGAATTCTTGAGACTGCTCAAATATATTTTTTTGGTGACAATGTGGTAGAATCTTTATTCAACATTTGCAACACATTTTTCAATATAATTTTCCATGTCTACTAGGATGCCCAATGGCATGATAAACACATTCTTTCTATTATATTTATCTCATTACACTGGCTTTATAAGAGCTGGGCCAGCTGGCATTCTACTCAAAGAAACTTGGTCTCCATTTCTCACTTCTTGATTTTGAAACACTGCCAAGATTGTTTAAACTCTTCAAGTTCTACTTTCATAATTTACAAAAGAGAGAGGAATAGTCACTAGCTTATATTGCTTAAATATTCAAAGACCCTGGTCGCTAAAAATGTTTACTTTAATGAATTACTGTAGCTACTGAGTGAAAATCATTATTCTTTTTTTGTTTTGTTTTGTTTTGTTTTGTTTTTTTGAGACAGGGTTCTCTGTGTAAACCTGGCTGTCCTGGAACTCACTCTGTAGACCAGGCTGGCCTCGAACTCAGAAATCTAACTGCCTCTGCCTCCCAAGTGCTGGGATTAAAGGCGTGCACCACCACTGACCAGCCATTATTCTTATTAGTAGCCCCAGTACCTGTTATAATAATATTCATTGAAAGACTCAAAATTAATATAGGGAAATATAATCTTTTAGCTAAAAACAAGAAAATAGGGGCTGCCGGCATGGCTTTGTAAGTACAGTGGTTGTTGCACATAGATGAAGACCAGAGTTGAAGCCCTTGTGCCCAATGTAAAGACCAGGCATGTGTTGGGCTGGGCATCTTCAATTCCAGTACTGGGAGAGCTGAGACAGAGGCATCCCAGGGACTCAGTGACTGACAGCCAGCCAAGTCAAACCAGCAAGCTCTAAATAATACTGAGAGTTCTTGTCTTGAATAATAAAGTATGGGGAATCAATTAAGGAAGACACACATCAGCCTCAGGCTTCAATAGACTAGAGGTGCACACACACACACACACACACACACACACACACACTAATATGTATACATACTCACAAAATTACAATAAAATTTAAGATCAGAACCAGGATTTGTACTAGCTTGAGGTTTCCTCACTTTTGGAAAACACCAACAAAACAGTCATGATACTTATCTTACTGTTTCATTGTTTAAAACTAAGGCAGAAAGTAAATATATAAAATAGTAGCAACTTAAGTAGTCTATATGTTTCTTTCTACCTAGAGAAAGTTTCAAATAAGTGGCCATTCTAACCAAAAAATTAACCAAGAATAGAGTCTTTGAATTCAGTAATTTCCATCTGTTCAGATGATGTTTATCAAAAGTTTTAGAAAATAGTAGTGTTCTTTACTACCCTTCCTCCCCATAATAAATAACTTAGCATATACCTAGTTAAGCCAGTGTTTTGTGCTGCTAATTAAGATATATACAGGGAATGCATTCTGACTAAAACTATTATGTCACCCACAATACTAAAATTATATTGTATCAGTCAACTACAATTGAAAATCAAGTCACAAATGACTAGATAATTAAACATCACAAAATGGCTTTAATGTTAATGCTGCACTCAGCATTCATTTTGATAAATCATAAATATTTAATTTTATTAAATTCACCTAAGCTCTTACCTCAACTTAAATCTACAGGCACGCGGTAATTGATCTTGACCTCTTTGAACAGATCTCAACCGGTAGGTGATGATCCTTCTAGGGTCACATGCCAGGGTCATATCTTAGACATGAGACATTTACTTTATGATTCATAACAGCAAAATTCTAGGTATAAAGCAGAAACAACGTAATTTTATGGCTGGGGAGTCACCACAATATGAAGAAGTGAATTAAGGGGTCACAGTTACAGCATTAGGAAGATTGAGAACCACTATCTTAGACTCTATCATTCTTAATTATTTGATGAATAGGGACAAAGCATAATCAGGTCTGAAGGAACATTGTTTTCTCAATACAGCTGAGTATTACAACTTCTTCCAACTGAGCTGCATTTTGAAAGAGCATTGATGCCTTTCAGGTTCCCAATGTTCACCCCTTCCAAAAGTACATATGTTGTTGGGTCCACTAATATAGTCTTAAAGCATATTCACTCAGTTAGGGAAGGAGTATGGGCTGATTTGTTTTGATGATCAGGGAATGAAAATACATCTTCTGTTCAATGTTTAATAACTTGAGGATTGCTAAAGTTGGAGACATGTACCTTTTTATTTCCTCTTCAATGTTCTGGGTTTTTTTAATTAGGTGGTAAAAGTTATTCATCACTATCATTGCAAGAAGGAGAGAGAGAGAGAGAGAGAGAGAGAGAGAGAGAGAGAGAGAGAGAGAGAGAGAGATGTTTATTGTAGTTGTAGAAATTAGAGTTTATCCTCAGTGGTCATTCCTCAGAATAGCAGTTGTCTTGTCTTTTGAGACAGAGTCTCTTGTTTTTGCCCAGAACTCAAAATATTCAGCAAGGCTGGCTTTTACAGCAAGCCCCAGTGATCCACCTGTCTCCCTAAACACCCATCAGTGACATTATAAGAGTGTTCCATAGTGCCTGGCCTTCCCCACATGTCCTGAAGAATGAATACAGGCTCTTATGCTTGCATAACATATTTTTTCCTAATTAAAATGTCTTCCCAGCCCACATGAAGTATATTATTTGTGGCTTATATTGGCTTATTGAGATTAGACAGCCAATAGGAATAATGTAGCTTTGGTATATTGTTACAAAAGTCTTTCAAGAGGAGATGCAAACACCATAAATAAATGCATTTAAAATTTTTATTGTGTTTAGAAGTCACCCCATATTCCGATACTCTTGTTCTAGTTGTATGAGTGCAAAATTATCCCACAGCCTCTTGTCTATGTGATCCTTACAAATCTTAGCATGTATTGTTCATTTGCTAATGACTCAGGTCTTGGAAGATAGTCTGCTTTCTGAATAGAGTCAACATTGACAAATACAAGCTATATCATTGAAAATATAGACTGTGACACTTCTTTTCATAAAGTAAACAGTGAACTCCTTCATAAAGAAGAATTATCGATTGAAAGACTACATTCCACGTCTCCTTGATGAGCTGTCTTCTTCGTATCCTCTATGGAGAACACATCTCCACCAGAGATTAGTTCTGGGCTAATAAGGTCACCAAATAATGATGCACAACCAGATTTTCTTGTGATTAGATACTGACTTTGCTGCAAAATAACCTTGGGTCTTTCTTGTCTGGTCAAGAGGGAAGAATGATTTCAGAGTTGTCAAGGTCAGGACTCCATCATGAGTTCATTTCTCCACACTGTTGATTTGGTTCTTCTATAAGAATGTATAGAATGAAAACCCGGTTGTGCTCTAACCATAAGTTCGAGTACACACAAAAGGTAAATAAGCTTCTTTTTTGTTTCTAAATTACTTCCTACTTTGATGTGTGGACCTTACTTCTAGCCTCCCTCTGTATAGCCACCACACTATCACAGAGGGCTTAGTTTCTGAAAAGCGTAGCAATTGCCTGAAAATTGATTTGACGTCTTTTGCCCATCCTTCCCTTAGGTCCCTGAAGACATTTTAATATGAGTCTTGACATTATGATGGATGAAAGCTGGCATTTTACTGTAGCAAGGCCACTCCCATGTGGAAAATAACAGCTTGTTCAAAAGCTGGTCTTCCAGGCAGATTTGGGATATGCAGAAAGCTACATTTCCAGTCTTGCCTCTCTTCTTCCCTTGAAAAAGATCTTTCTCTAATGTCTCTGTGCTGATTATCAAGTTCCCTAGGTATCACAGGTTAGAGTAATTGAAGGTCACATACTGATAACAATAAATGTCACTGAATGATAGAATTAATTAATTGTACAGAACGAACAAGGTAGAGGTGTAATGTTACAATGATATAATTTTTCAGCACAAACTCTTCTTCAAAAGAACCAAGTCTTTACTTATTTGTGAGTTAGAATTTAAAAAAGTTATTCTAATGATTATAAAAAAAAACAATGTCTGTCATGTCAGTAGGACAGATGCAAAATCAATCCACCACGTTTATTAAATACCAGAATCAACTCTGTTAAAGTTAATGAAGGTGAACATGTTTGTATTTTTTAAGTTTTTGAACTCTCCAATTAAATGGAAGACAAAAATATTGGACTTTAATGTACAATTAAGAATAATCTTGTTTAGTTTTGAAGATATTATGAGCCACAACATATTAAATAGACAGGATATTTTGAGAACTTGAAGACAACTAATCTATGTTCTTTTTCCACTAGGGTTTTTTTATTGGTCTGTGTTACCTACTAACTTACAGATGGGGATGTTGAGATGGCTCAGTTGATCAAGGTTTTCTCTTTAGCCTGGGAGCTTGAGGTCTATTCCTGGAACCTCATGGTGGAAGAAGTGAATGGATTCTATCTAGTTGTCCTCACAGTCCCAACTGCAATTCTTGTCATGTATGCATGTGTACACATACACATACACATGCACACACATATGTGCATACACCCACACACATGTTTATTTATATACATAAAGTTAAAGTTTAAATGTAATTAAATTTCTCCAAAGGTCTGTAGCACCAAGTAACTGATTATCAGAGTGGAAGAAGGGGTTCTGAAGCCAGAGTTCCTTGTGCAGGTCTAAGATCCCAGCTGCTTATGATGTGGAGGGAAAAGAGGATTTTAACTTTAAAGCCTATGTGGTTACAGAGAACCAATCTGAGAAATTAGTGAGTCCCTGTCACAAAATACCAAGTAAAGAGCTACAGTGTATGACTGAACTAGAATGGGAAAGACTTAGGTTCTGGTCAATGGGTACTGAATTCAGGAATCTTGACAAGTGCAGGTGGGTCTCATTTCATTAGCAAACAATCCGGCACTTACATCGCCATGCTCACTCATGTTTAAATGATAAAACAAGGAAATCATTGTCAATAAACATATAGCTTGTAAATTATTCAGCAAATGCATAAATGTAACAGTCTTATGAGATTGGTCTGAGGATAAAATCTAGTTTATGCCAGGGGCAGTTTGCATCAGTCCAGTTTACTTTGTGTGCATTAATGTGACTGGATTAACTTTTCAGTTTCACTTATATTTTTCTTTCATTTTTTTTTGGTAACTACCTCCTTCAAACTCCTTCGACAACCTGAGAATATCTTGCAGCTGAACGCAATATTAATTACATTTCAAAGCAAACCTTTATTCATTTGGGGGCAATCTGTGAAACAGAAATCTGTGACTGAAGCTGCTGCCAAGCCAATTACTGCAAAATAACTCAAATATGTCTGGACAGATTGCATTTCTCCTATTGTTAGATTGTTTATTCCATAGATCAAAAGGCTACATTCACTTTAATTAAAACGAACCAACTCACATAGTTAAATATATCTCACACCCCTTCTGATTGTATAAGGGATTATGTATACCCACTGTGCTAATGAAAATCTGTTCTGTCTTGAATTTATAGCATAATTTATGTTCTTTTTCTAGATATTTGTAGGCTTTCTTTATGTCACAGCATCCTTCATATGAACAACTGAGAGAAGAAATAACTTGTCAGAGAAGAACATACTGCAAAGGAATTATTCAGTGCTGAAAGCAAACCACACATCACATCCCGTCATGCATGCAGACGAGGCGGGTGAATTGCAACAGGTTGGAAGACGCACTTGACATTCAGATGCTTATCTGAACTTTCTCTGAACAATTCAGACGCCTTAGTTCTGCAACACAAAGCTATGGATTTTATTATTCTTTCCTGAAGTGTTTGAAGTGATGCTAGATGAAGTTATAAACATCCTTTTCTCTTCAGGATGAAAAAACATCAACCAATATATTGATCTAAAGAAGAAAGAAGAAAGCTGTACAGCTTTGAAGTTGATCTGTCAATCTCTACTATTATTTTATCATCTATCTCTTATCCATCCATCTGTCCATTTATCTACCCATGCAGCTAACACGTATCTATCTCTCTCTACCTGTCTATCAAGAAAACATTTTTCCTGTTTAAAACTAAAATGATAAATTTATAGTTTTTAATATCACCATTTTTAGTTTTTACTAAGGATATACAAAGCTCCAAAGACATAAAAGGGTACATGGATGCCCTCTAAACTGTAAATTTAAAGGAAAATGTAATTACTATAAACCCCATTTATAACTTGCCATTTATTTTCACAACATTATCAATGCTTGTTTTGATGTTCATTTCCGAGGGTTTTAAGACAGTGCAAGGAGGAGATGTGCTCAGTTCACTTTGGTAGGAGAAAGCCCTAGCCCATTCCAGCTATGACAGATGTGATACTAGGTAGAAGAACAGCGATAAATGTGTGAGCAGTACAAACCAGATAAGAGCATAAACCTAATAGACTTTCCTACACATTATAGACTTGCTAGACTCCAGCCCATGCTTAGCTCTGTTTGTCCAGGGTCTGGGTGAAATGAGGGGAGAGTCTCAAACACTTCTTCTCCTGATTCTCAGTATTGTTGGCCATCCAATTACCAAGTCCTCAACTGAGTCAATTTTCACTACCTGTGCCCACTGTTCTATCTAGTCCTGTTTCTCTAGACAGAGCCATAGTTACTCTTTAGCAGATATTGCAGGTAGATACCATTTTTGCCTTCTGGGATTTCTCCCACTCATAGCACAAAATCAGACACAGGGGATTGTATTTTTGTGAGAGCACATGTGAGTCACTAATAAAAAGCAATGGCAGTTTTTCTTTTTCTTTCCGATGTTTCTATAACACAGACATGTCTCTGCTGTTTGATGACATTAAAAGTCCAAAATGTGAGAGGAAAAATGACAGATGTCTAACTTTCCTAGTTCTACAGATTGGAG
The DNA here is from genome assembly GCA_028551405.1 of Uromys caudimaculatus. NCBI lineage: Eukaryota > Metazoa > Chordata > Mammalia > Rodentia > Muridae > Uromys > Uromys caudimaculatus. Next base: position 49,789,383 of record CM052714.1, on the reverse strand, counting down.
TAAAGATTAGTGTGCTCACCAATTTGGTTCCCGGTAAGGGTGGACTCTGGCTTCTTGAGTGCATTGTCTCTGTGCGATGTCTCAAAAATATACTTAGTGTCTTCTTCATTTGCAGAGTTAATAATCCCACAGCAGCTTCCAGCCATATTGACTCATTTTAATCTAATTATCTTCCAAAGGATTCCCCTCCAAATACCATCACTGTGAGAGTCAATTTTACAAGTGAACTGTGAACAAAGATCAATATTTATTGTATAGCAAAAGCTATACAATAGCTTTTCTAGTGATTCCTCACCTGCATTTGAATATTCTAGCTTCTAATGAACTCAAATTTCCCCCTAGATCTGTACCTCTCCCTTCCCTATTTCAGGCCAAGGACGAACTTTTTGAACCAAGTAAATAAACTGAAATTTTGACACTGATAATCCTTGTCTAAGCTATTCTAATTGCAACACACTTTGGATTTTCTGGTAAGCAATGGACTTCAAGTAATATGTGTCAACATAAAATAATTGTCCAGAATTCATGTATTTCTCAGAAGAAATATTATGACTACTACCCTACTAGAAATCAGGGCAATATATGAATAATACGCTTTCTTCTGTACATGATGCTAATGAATTTGAGGGAATTTTATGTGTACATAAGTTCTTCTTTCAGATTATACAATACTCTTCAAAACTAAAGTTAATTACTCCAGAGGCCTCAAGAAGAATAAAAAATTATAAGGATCATAAATAATCCATCTTAGGATCAGAAAGAATAAAGAATAACTGATCTAAAATACATACTTATGTATATGTGTATGTCTGCAGCATTGTTCTAGTACTCAAATTTCTTTTTATAAGAGGGTTGCTGCAAGGAGGGTAAATGGAATAGCTTGCTGGAACTGAGTCTTCAAGATTCTACCAAAGAATCATATCATAGGCTCCAATCTCCCCAGTCTGCTTTCAGGCAATGACTAGGCTTAGAAATTATGCCAGAGTCAGAATTATACAGTGGACCAGGATTGCAATTTCAAGGTTCTCTCTAGATTACTTTTTCTCTTTTCTCCTTAAAGTGTTTACCCTTAATGTATCCATCTTAGAATAGGTTACTGAAGGGACCAGAGCATTAATGTTTCTATGTAACTATTCACTCTCATTTATAAGTTCCTTCCTGTATGTTTACAGTAAGCAGAAACTATACATTTCCTTTTGTAATGTGTGCATATATTGCCATGAATGTGCACATGCTATTGTACAGCTCAGACATGAACATAAACACACGCTGATTCGGAGTTACATTTCAAAGTCAAAGAACCAACCTCACACAGAAATGCTAAGAGTGATAAGTGTGCCTTATGAATATTACAAGGCTTTCATTCTTCCACATTTTGGATTTGTTTTCCATTGGTTCATTTTAGTTTTGTGTGTCTTGCTTTGGTTGCTCAGACAGAGACTCAATCACTTGTAATTTTCTCTCATCGTGTTTGTAAAACATTTTGTCTCATTAGATTGAGAAATGGGTACTTATGTATTGGATGAAACATCATGAAGTTTGCTAATGGGCATTATTACTTATATTAAAAGGATCAAAGCAGAAACTAAACTAAAATCTGTAGTTTAGGTGACCAATACCTCCAGTCTATTTTGCTATATTAAAATGTCTTATATGGGGTTCATTGAGTAGAAGTTCATAGAAATAATAGCTTTTTGTTTTTTAATTATAATTTGTTGTTATGTTAATTCAATTTCTCAGAATCAAGCTTTATAAAGATATTAACAAAGGCCTAACCTAGCTTAGAACAAGAATGACTATCTTCACTTATATAAAAAGTCACCTTTAAAAAAGTTCTTCTGAGAACATGCTAATGTTTTCCTCATGTATTAGTAAATTTTGAGGCCATGTATGCCATTTTTTAATACGTTTTATATAATGACATGTCTGTGAATACAAACCTTTCTTTTAAAAAATATGACTTTGAAACTATATTATGTTGCACAATCCTGAAAATGAATAAAGATTATTAATTCCAAATGAGGTCTTTGATAGAAGGTCTTTAGATAACATAATTCAATATACTTATATATGTACCTTAGAGTATTATTTCAACCCAATATAAAATAACTATCACTAAAGGATTGACATTATCAGTGATGAGAAAATTTTAAAAAGAATTTTTGTAGATATAATAAATTGATTCTTTTCACATTTTATATGAACTATATTCTGTGCAAATATATTTACTTACTAAAAATATTCAATCAAATATCCTATTTTAATAATGAATTATGTTTTGATAAATTTCTTTGAAATGTCTAATATTCCTCTCCCTCTTTCTTTGTTACATGAAAGTTTGTGTGAATGCATAGAAATAAAGCAAGCTCTGTAAAATTTGTTTATTGAAACCAAGAATATATTAGCAAGAAGCCTTTTTAAATTATGAATTTTTTGAGTTTAGTTTTCTTTTTCTCTCTTCCATTCTGGACCCAATGGGCAAGATTTCAATTTCAGAAACTCTTTTAGTCCTGGTCAGAAAAATATAGTCTATTTGTTAATTATGGCACATACTTGCTGTAGAGTATACTTTTAATAAAATTCTTTGTGAATTTTATGCAGTTTATTTTTTTCATATTACTTTTTCATTTCCTAACTTTTCTAAAATTATTTCCTTCTTTCTAACTACCCAGCTTCATGTTCTTTTTATCTTTCTCAAAACCAGAACAAACAAATAAAAAAGCAAGCAAACAACAAAAAAATACTAAAAAACACAAGGCCAGATTTGTATAGTCCTACTTACCTTGACCATGGGGCCTGCCCTAAACTGTGGTGATATATACAGTGTCACTCCATTGAAACAAACCAGTTATACTTCTAAAAGTAGCTATCCTTTGCAAATGGCTTCTCATCTGGAGGTGGGACTTTGTGCCAACTTTCCACCCCAACACCGGGATTTTTTCTAGCTTGATCTTGTGCAGGTCTTCCTTATGTGTTTTCTTCTTTCCCTTGTGGTCCATTGAGAATTAAATTGTACCAGTGTACAATCCCACCAGGAATGGAAGAATGGCTCATTGGCCTAATAAAGGGAGATGCTAGAGGGGTGGGGTAGGAGTGGGTGGATGGGAGTGCCCTCTTAAAGGAAAAGGGGAGGGGAGACTGGAAAGAGGGAAATTTGACATGCAAATAAATAAAATAATAATCAATTTTAAAAGGAGAATTAAATTGTGTCTATATGTTAAGAGTTGTTGACATTTCAAACAGACTTAGTTATAGAAAGATTGAAGGGCTAGCACATGGTATGATGTGGACTGAGACCCTCTCCCATTACACATTATTCTGAAGTTGGCTTAACTTGCCAGTGAGATAATATGACTTGCCTGATTGTACAGGAGCTAATATGAACTGGGGACATGCAAATTAGAAGACATTTACAACTATTTTAGGAAATAAGAGCATACTTTAAAAGCTAATAGAGATTTAAACCACTCTCATCTTGGACTTAAAATAGGTTTTCAAAATTTAAAAGGAAAGATTGTCTGTATGAAACACAAAGATAACCTTTCCCTTTAATTTCTTCTTGTTGTTATTGATGCAAAACGTGAGAACAAGCTAATCGTGGTATATGTATTGAGAGGCTGAAGGGAAATGAAGTTATCCAATTCCTTATCCACTCTTGGAGTCCTGAGTAGCATCTAATAGCTTAAGCACAAGTTTAAAACAAATGATCAAACAAAACAACTGTTTCAGTCCATTACACGTTGAACTCACTCAAATACCGGAAGTCTTGAAGAACTGTCTCAGAATAATGAAGGCCAAATCAGAATGGGCAGAGCAAATGTGCTGAATCTCTGCCTTTCTTTTATAGCTGAAATATAGTTAACAATCATTTAACTGCTATTGTGGTTTTAATTTTTACAACCCCTCTCCCCGTTCATTGATATGTTATAGAAATACGACAGTTTTTGAGAACAGAGCATTTTGAAGATGCTTAGAGTTAACTGGGATCTTTCCTTAAAGTGTGCTTGCCCTTCTCTCCCCTCCTACTTTTTCCCTCTCCTTTGCTCTACCTTCAACTCCTCACCTCCGTTATCTCTTCTCTTTCTTACCCCCTTTCCTCCCCTCATTTTTTTCTCCTTTCTGTTTCTGCTTCTGTCTCTCTATCTCTATCTCTCTGTCTCTCTGTCTCTGCCTCTCTGTCTGTCACTGTGTCTCTGCCTCTCTTTCTCTTTCTCCCCCCTTCAAGGAATGAAGGAAGGAAGGAGGAAGGAAAGAAGGAAGGAAGGAAAGAAGGGAGGGAAGGATGAAGGGAGGGAGGGAAGGAGGGAGGATCAAGTGAGGAAACAGAAAAGAGTCTCCTCTTCTTAAGTCGGGAGGAGAATTAGTCAGAACCAAATGGTGAGCATATAGCCACTGAACAACAATTTGTAGGACTATTAGAAACAATATCTATTGTTTAAGCCACAGGAATCTATAATATTACATGGCCCCAGGTTTGTCCCAAGAAGGCCTCCTGGCTCTATCAGCAAATTTACAGCAAGTCCCAAGCCTGTCTTATACATTAGTTGTCATTACCCTGTTTACGTCTTATGGATAATGTCCTGCATTGCTCTGCATTGGCCAGAGTCTTTGTAGACCGTACATAAAATACTTTTAAAACGTTAACTAGGGGAGAGTTATGCTACCCCCAAGGTTAGTATATAAGGTGGTCTGCCTAGAAATGGCCATATAGGTTCATATATTTGAATGCTTGGTCACCAGGGATTGGAAATACTTCATAGAGGATTAGTAGATGTGGCCTTGTTAGAGAAGATGTGTTATTGGGGGTAGGCTTTGAAGTTTCAAAAGCCCATGTCATCATGTCAGGCCCAGCGGCCCTCTCTCCTCCCCCCATTCTCTCTTTCTCAATCTCTTTCCTCTCTCTCTCTCCCACTGCTCTCTGTCTAAGCCTTTGGATTAAGATGTAGCTCTCAGCTACTGTTTCAGGACCACATATACTTCTAAGGTTTCCCCATAATGAGAATGGATTAAACCTCTGAAATTACAAGCAAGGCTTCATTACAATGTTTTCTTTTATAGAGTTGACTGTGTTATGGTGTCTCATCACAGTGATAGAACTGTGACTAAGACAATAAAAGATAGGGACACCTTCGATAAGTACTCAGTCAAATGTGGAAATATCTTTTCCTGTAATTCCTAATCTAGGAGACCTTTATATTTCCGTTGGTTTATTTATTTGTTTATATTTCTATTTCCAGTACCTAGTCTAAGAAAATTATTTGAAAACATCTTACAAGGGAAGTCAGTAAGTGCAAGGGTAATTTGTTGACAGGTTTGGTTCAATGTTTTACCTTACAAGTCGTCCATGAGATAAGGGTTCATTCAATCACAATTTGATTGCTGTTGAATAAGCAGTATTCATGATTCAGTGTTTCTTAAATGTTCATCTCAAACTCATCTTCCATATTTTGCTAAGACAGCAGTAAACATTCTTTTCTCTATAACATAGCTTTAAGTCCAGAGCAAGATGGTAGTTTCTACAGCTTCAGAGAACTCAGAAAGGTTGTCAGGATGATTTATTGTCTGCAAAGAGATTATATGTCTAGTCCAAATTCATCTCTGGGGTCTGAAGGCCCTGAGGCTCTGATTGACTTTATTTGAGTGACATACTTTTCTTGGATCCCTAAAATTATATTGAAAAGGAGGAGAGGTTTGTCTTATAAAAAGAAAGTTTACCAAGACAGGGTAAGTGGGTGCCTGTTTATTCTTGAACCAATATTTCCCACAGTCTAGTGGTTTTGGATGTCTCATATCATATATAATTTTACATTTCATAGAGATAGACAGCTTTATCTCTATAAAGTGATCCCCATATCTTCAACCGTGGCAGTATTATGGTTGCCCAAGTCTAGGATCTGTGAGGAATGTTCAGTTCTTTTCACCAAATATGCATAATGCCTCTGAAGTACTTCTTAGACAAAAGACAGGTCTTCTAGTAGGGTTACTATTGCTGTGCTAAAACACCATGAACACAGGAAACTTAAGGAAGAGAGAATTTATTCTGTCTATATTCTAGGTAACAGTCCATCACTGTAGGAAGTGAGGACATGAATTCAAACGGGGCAGGAACCTGCAGGCACAATTGATGCAGAAGTCATGGAGAAGTGCCACTTACTGGCTCATTCCTCATGGCTTGCTGAGCTTGCATTCTTACAGAATCCAGGACTACCAACCCAGGGTGCATCTACACACAATAGACAGGATTTTCCCACACCAATCACTGATTAAGAAGATGTCCTACAGGCTTGCCTACAGCCTGATATCATGGGGACTAAATGGAGACTAAATTTCTATATTGAAGGTTTCTCTTTATAAATAACTCTAGCTTGTGTCAAAGTGACACGAAAATTTGGCAGGACAGGGTGTTAGCTAAAACTGACTTCTGCATTCTTCTGAATACTAATAATAAAATGTCACCAAGGGAAATGGAGTCTAGTGGTTTCTCTTAGTGTTTGCCCCAAGTATTGTCTCTTGGGTCAGGGCTTTCTCATTTCCCTTCTTCTTGTATCTTGAAACAACCTCTGCCTGTGGGATACTTTGATATGCAATGGGGAGAGGGAAGTAGTATAGTTCTATTAGAAAATGGATTAGAAAGACAAACATCTATGTGATAGAGTCAACCTAATAAGAATATTAAGAGTATGCAGAAGGTATAAAATAACAAGAGAGATTGAAACCCTTGGATGACAGAGGGACGGCTTGAGAGATGGTTCAGAGGTTAAGAGGAATTGCAGCTCCTCCAGAAGACATGAAAAGTTCAACTCCCAGAACACAAATGGTGGCACACAACCATCTGTAACTACAGTTCCGAGGAATCCAACCGTCTCTTTTGGCATTTCCTAATACTGATATGTACATGATGAATAGATATACTGGTGGACAAACCTCTATACACAGAAATTAACATATTTTAAATTAAAAAACATGCAAAACCATTGTGAGATAAAGCAGTCATCATTCCATCTGGGAATTATACAGTCTCTGTTGAAGAAAAACATGTTTAAAATATCTGTGACTAGTGAGTTAATTTCTTATAGTGAGGATTAATAATAAGAGATTAATAATACACATTGGACTTGATAAAAATCAATAAAAAATAAAGATAAGTATATTTAAGCATACTGATAAAAAATTTAATTATAGGGAATAAAGAATTATATGTTAGGGATTAAATGATAAAATATATATTAAAATTTATTTTGACCTAGAGAATATCTTGTCCTTTCTTAAAAATAAATTCTAACCTTAAACTTCATTGGAGCAAACAAAAAAAAAAAATCAAGATACAGCAAATTGTACTCTAATGCAAAGGACAAGATTGATGGGACACTAAATTATTATGCTCAAGTGACATTTAAAAGGAACTGAAATTAGTAAAATGAGAGTAAGAATAGAGATTTTAAAAATTCTTAGTGTTAAATGAAACTTAATATCCATCACTATGATCTAAAGGTTTACTTACTTTTCATTCTTGCAAACATCCTACCAAGAAAGTTGCAAATTTGTATTATAATTTAGCAGATGGGCTCAGTTATAAGCTCAGTAACAAAGGCTACAAAGCTAAGGTGCTAAATGGGATACACACCAGGACTTTGGATTCCAGAATATGCATGAAAATATAGTATTTAATCATTGTGAGGGGAAAAAGTGAAAAGTCTTTCCAAATAATAAATTAATTGATTAAGGAAACATTAAAGAACTACATGTGTTCTTCCTGTAAACTAAGGGACTTTTAAAGCTAATGGCTAATACACTGATTAGAATACGTATGAAGGAGTTAAGTGTGGTTACATTAGTAATCCACCTGCCTCACAAGCGTGAAGATCTGAGTTTGGATGTGCATCACCAATGTAAGATAGGTACCACACATGTGATATACTAGCATCCTTGTGGCAAAATGGATGATGGATACAGGAGGATCCCCAGAAGCTCTTGGGCCAGATACCATGTCTCAAAGACCGTGAAAGACAAGAACTCCTACCCAAGCTTGTCTGTTGACCTTCACATATGTGCTGTGGCATGCATATGCCGTCACACACACACACACACACACACACACACACACACACACACACACACACACACACACACACATCAATAGTGAGCATCCTAGGAAGAATTACAAAAATGCATCAACACAGATTATCTTTGAGTAAATAAATGATTGTGTCTCCAGGTAGTTGTCTACATTTTCATTTTGCCCTGGTTAGCCAAAACTCCCTTTCCTAGAGAAAGAACAAACAGCATTTTAGCTTCCACAGCACAATTTGCCTGAGAATTCCTGCAACTAGTCCTAGGATGCTGCCTTTTTAATTGGTACCTTAGGATAAGTAAAAAGGATTAGCTGTAAGCTTGTATCTTTCAGTCAGTGAACCATTGTCAAAGGGTTTCTGATGTAAAATATACACAGCCATATTTCCTATGCAGAGTCCCTATTAGAGGAATCACTGGTGGATTTGTGTGGGCAGAGCTTTTTGTTTTTTTATCTCTTTGATGCTTTCTTTGTTTGGTTGACTAATTTTGATTTGTTTTAGATATGTTCATTGAAGGGCAACGACTTTGCAAAGGTTGAAAACAAGGGCATTTTCCTAATACTATTTTCTTCCTTCAGAAAACAAAGATTTATCTAAAGTAAATTAACTGGTTTAATCCTACCTCACATCAAATTAATATTCTCTCCTCTGTCAAAGTAACAATGCCAAACATAATTTAGAAACAAAATTAGTAATCTGTGTTTACAAAAAAAACAAACCAACAGAGTTTCTATAAAAACTACTTTTTATTCTGGATGCTTTCTTAGAAGAAGTTGTTACAAAGTTCTTACATGGTCATTTACATACGAAGACCCCTATGTAAGTGAAAGGTACTTTAAGAGATGTGCCCCATTTCTAAGGACACCTCAGGGCAGACAAGAACAGATGCTACCTAGTGAATTCCGATTTCAAGACACATTGTATTAAACTAACTGAAGAACATTTCAAATATTAAATATTCAGTGTGTAGATTACTAATTTCATTTGACATGTCATAGTTGAGGAAATCAGAAAATCTATCAAAGAATTCCTAGTCTATGCACTGATAAACTTGGTTTGATTGAACTTCCCCACATACAAAGCTGAAGGAAATGAAAAACATCTTCCACTGCTTTGTACTCTAGTGATTTCTTCCCAAATTTAACCTTTGTTCACTTTGCTGCTTGATGCTTGTTATTTTTGGTCTTTTGGGGGGAAATTTAATTTCACTGACACTATGAAAGTAATGGCTATCTTTTCTGATGATATTCCTTTACCTAAAATATAAAACATAATGGTTATATATTTTGGTAATCCCTGTAAAAAAATAAAATTTATCAAAGTTTGGGAGATTGGAAAATTAAGTATATATTTGTCTATAAATAATATATAATGTAACAGTTTGGTATATGATGCAGAGTATAAAATTATATATATATATATATATATATATATATATATATATATATTCTTTCCTATGAATTATACTATGGCACATAGCAGAGATATGTTATACAACAGCATAAACAAAAAGTTCTTCAGCTGACATGAAACTCACTTGGTAATTAAGAAGCTTAGTAATGTCAAGATGTACAAAGCTAATTAGAGAAAGGAACATTTCATATATAGCAAAATACAATTCTAGGCAGACATCTAATGATGAGATTACGTGCAGATGGCATGATACAGTACAGGGTCTACCCTGATGATTTGGTGGTGGCAGCGGGCAGTCCAATTATGCAATCTCAATCTATATGGGAGCAGGAATCAGTAGCTCAGACTAACTAAAAACCAACTCAGTCAAAACCAACAGGAGGAGATTTGGTGGATAGAGAGCAACTTCCCCATGGAGTCATGTGTAATTTAAAGCAAAACAGTGTGAGGAGCAGGTGGAAGATGAGCTCTAATATGCAGTTAGGACATATATAAAACATATGTGTTATTGTATTGTAGCACTGATAGGGAGTAAAGAAAGCTCCAAGAAACAAAGTGCAAACCAAACAACAGCCTGAAAGACAAAGAAGTGTTTTTAATAAGAACACTGAAACAGAATCACAACTAAGCCATATGTTGGTTACAAAATTTATGAGATATAAATATAAAAGAAGACAATGATAAGCAAAATTCTTCTTTAATACCAAACAGTAGCAAGTCTGTATAACTCTTTTACTCTAAAACAAGTAAATTAGATTTAAGTGCAAAATCTATTATTAGGGAGAAAGCCAGTGCTGACCATTTTACTGATTTTTTTACTTCAAAGATATGAAATATTCTAAGGACATAGCAACAACAGATACAAACCTAAGGAGAAATGGAAAAAACGAGAATCATAGTGAAATATTTCAACATTTGTTATTGGTTGTTCTGTTTATTTACTCTTCAAAAGTTGTCCCCCTTCCAGGTCTCTCCTCCCCAACCTCCCCAGCCCATTTTCCCTTCCTTTTGCCTCTAGGGGGTGCTCCTCCCCTCACCCACCCACTCCCACCTCACCACTCTAGCATCCCCCTAAGCTGGGGCATCGAGCCTCCACAGGACCAAGGCCCTCCCTTCCCACTGATTCCAGATAAAGCCGTCTTCTGCTACATATGCAGCTGGATTCATGGGTCCTTCCATGTGTACTCTTTGGTTCTTGGTTTAGTCCCTGTGAGCTCTGGGGAGACCAGTTAGTTGATAGTGTTGTTCTTCCTATGGGGTTGCAATCCCCTTCAGCTCTTTCATTCTCTCCCCTAACTCTTCCATTGGGGTATCCGGGCTCAGTCCAGCGGTTGGCTCTATCTGCATCTGTCAGTCAGGTGCTGGCAGAGCCTCTCAGGGGACATCCATACCAGGCTCCTGTAAGCAAGTGCTTCTTGGCATCAGCAATCATGTCGGGGTTTGGTGTCTGAAGATGAGATGGATCCCTAGGTAGGGTGGTCTCTGGATGGCCTTTCCTTCAACATTCTTTTTAATAATTATTTTAAACTACATCAACATAGAAATAACAAAACTAAAGACTCATTTCAACATAACTCAAAAGTGTGAACCATGCTTAAATTAGCACCTTGTCCTGAATTTTACATAATGGTCTCAAGCATAGGCAGATATTTTTTAAATTCCTGTTTACATGGCTACAGTGCAAGTCAATTAATTTCAATAGAATAGTTATATAACACAACTATCATGCAGAGTTAGACATTCATTAGTGCTAAAAATGACATTAAATGTACTTGATAATTTTAGAACTCATAAATAAGTTACAGTGGAAGATGTAACTACACATTTTGAAACACTTTTGACTTTATAATATTTCAAACAGAGCTAATGAGACAAAATCAAAATTGATACAGGCAAGGGATGCCTCAAGTTTCAAATGTCAGTGTGGGATGGCAAGGATAGGTAACAATGTGTTGGCTATGAAATTCATTTCTGAAATTAATAGAGTATAATGTTAAAGCAAAGAACATAAATTAGTGAATCAAGAAAGACATGAATGATCAACAGAGTCAACTGTTAGCATATTCTAAGACTACTAAGACAGATAAACGTTCATCAATATGAAAGAGGAGAAAATAAGATTGGCAAATGTGAACTACAGTAGGAATAGAATAGGAAGGTGTGTTATCGATGAAATAGAAATAGATAACAAACAGCCAAGGTCTGCCTTTGAAACCATGTACATTGGTTCAACTTTATGACTAGAAACAAGTGGATTAGAATATATCTAAATTGAAAAAATATATTTCTATTTTAGTTTTCCTAATTATTAATCTTTTGACTACTCATTCAGAGCTATCATATTCATTATAAAACTAATTATCACACATATCCACACTAAGTGCTTACCACAGGTTTGTTTATGTTTTGAGTCTTAATCTGTTCAATTGATCAGTTATTCTATCTTTTATTTTGATATCAAATTGCTTTGTGTGTAAAACAATACATACAGGCTTTGATTTGTCTTGCCCTAGGACAATTATAAAATATTGTTGAGGGCAGATATAGAAAAGTACATAAGCAGACAGATTTATATATATATATATATATATAAATATAATGTTATATATTATATAATATATATAATGTTATATATTATATATATGAATGATAGATATATAGATAAATAGATAAATAGAAAGAAAGAAAACATTTAAATTTACATTTAATATTACTATTGGCCTAGACAATATTGGTCTTTTTCAAATCTTTGTCATATTTCTTACCACACCTGCCATATAGTGCTGTCAGAAGTTATAAATCTGGTGTTATGATTCAAGTATTCACTATAATGGTTCATTTCACATGTCAGCTTGACTGGATTGACGGTACTGGTGGAACATTAATTATTCTCAGTATTTCTCCTGACATGAAGTCTATCTCTCTTCTGCTAAGAGAGATGTTTCTGGTTTCCTGGCCTTTGTTTAGAATGTGTGGATCTTTGGCACTTCTCGGAGCACTCATACAAGAAGCAGGCTCAGCATTGCAGATGGTCAACTAAGTAAAGAAGATCTTCTTCAGTAGTTGCTGACACCACAGAATCAGCTGCAGACCAAAATGGAAGAGGCTAAAGGAGCAAACACATGCATACATCCGCAAAAGAACCACCCCCTCATGCAGACTCTGACCTCAAACTGAGAATTATTTCATTAGCTATATTCATTCTGGGGAAGGGACTTCAGAAGAGCCTCATATGGTTTTCCTGGGTCCTCCAACTCGTAGGCAGCCTGCCCGAGGGCTACGGAACCCCTGTAGTAATCAAATGACCTTAATCTTTCCCTTCTCATTCATCTCTCTATCCTATGGAATAATTTTTTTCTGCTGAATTTTGGCTAAATCTAAGATTTCCTCTAGGGAAACTTTTAAAGATTCAAATTGTTTTGTAAATTAAAACATTATGCAGATTTTACCTTTTCTTTTGTTAACTTTAGTGAGTTACATTGTCTAAGAATTTGTTTTGGATTTCAAATTTATTGATATAGTTTATCATAATATTTGTGTTATGTTTAGTCCATGTATCAACCTTCACAATTTACTTGTTTTGTAACTTTGTCATATCAGAGTTTCCAAAATCAGAAATTTTGTCAGATTTCTGCCCAACTTAAATTACTAGTCTATAGTTTGTGCCTGTTTTATATGTTATTCACTTAATAATTTTCTATTATTTTTCTAAAATTGGATTTTAGAATTTTACTCATCTTACAATACAGGGTATTGAATTGAAGATCTTGTGCAGGCTAAATATGTTTTCACCCACTGAGAAGTATCCCTGTAACCCATATCTATGTTCTTTTAAAAAGTCCATTGTGTGTACTTACCGTATATGTTACCATATCATATAGTTGCAATTTCATATCACTGTAAAATGCATGTTGCCCACATTAACTAGGACCTTTGAATATTTAATTTCCACATTATTTCTTTCTTATTGTGACTTAATTGCAGCATTTGTCCTTTCTCATTATGTATTTAAGGCTATGAATTTGCCTCACAGGAAAGCATTAGCTGCATAAAATGTAATTTAAGTAGCAAGTATGTTCAGTGTCATTGATGTAGAATTTTTTTAAATTTTATTTCATCCTTTAAACATGAATTATTTAGAAGCTTAATTTTGCTTTTAACTTCACATGGACACAGGGATTTTTCTCATTTTATATTATCCTGGTTAAATTCTAGTTTATGCTATAGTTAGAAGTCAGACTTTAAATGTTGGAAACTATTTAAATATATTGAACTGCTTTATGAACAGCAGAAGGCCAAGCATCTAAGACACATTCCATGTGCACTTGAAAGATGTCTATGTATATTTTAATACCTTATATCTCTAGTATTTTCAAAGCTTATGAATAACAACATTCAATATTAATTTAGAAATATCCACATCTGTCTGCCTTTTATTGTTTCACTTTTCTTTCTTATACATCTTAGTTCTAAGGATAATTTCTTTCTTTGTAGTAATAGTCTCCAGTGTGTCCATCTATATGTGTTTGTTGTTGGGACATTTTGTAATTTTGTTTGCCTAAATATTTATTTTACATTAGTTTATTTTCTTTGTCACAATAAGTATATTATCAGACATAAAACTCAGAGCTATTATTTAGCCACCATTAGAGCTAAAGGTGTATCTTTATTTTGGAAGTTATTTCCCAGTACTTGTTGTACTCTCTGAATAAAACACCATCTACAGATTTGAGGCCAATATGAGATTATTTGCCTTGTCCTCAATAGTTTAAATATGCATATATAGAATTTTTAAAAAATATCATACATACACACACACATATATATGTATATATATATACTGTATATAGTTTTTAATATGAAGCTTGATATATCCTGTCAACTTGTGAAAAGATGAAAAATTTAACTATTTGTACCTTTTGTCCTACTTTATTCTTTCTTACCAATTGAGAATTAATCACACTACTGTTAGAGGCTCCTAGTCCTCTCCATATGGCTTTTCTTCCTCAAGTTTCTCTGTGCTTTAATTATGAATATTTTATTCTGACATATCTTGCATTCACTATTTCTTTTTAAATGATGTTAAATTCTCTTAAGCATTTGATTTGTCCAATGTTCTTCTATTTCCAGTTTTTCTAGTTTCTGTTTCTATCCTACAAGTTTTAACCCTATGTGTTACTATTCTGTAATATATATTAAACTATGTCACATACATAATATATATAATAAATTATATATATAATATATATACATATATACATACACACACACACACACACACACACACACACACACACACACACACATATATATATATATATATATATATATATATATATATATATAAAATTCTTTTCTAAACATACCAGGTATCATGGTGATTCTCACTGTTTCCAGTGACAGTCTTAGTTTTGATTGGGCAGTTAGTATAGAATAGGAATGATTAAAGGCATATTTTAGACCCAGGTAATATTTTTTCTTTGTAGAGAAATTCACACACACATATACTCATAATTTGTCAGTCATTGGGGATAACAGATACCATATGTTAATGTAATTCAGTTTGAGATACTAAGAATATTTAATGGATTCAGTTTCTCTTGAGGACTTTTCTATCTTTGAATCATTTCATTCCTATTACACAGTTTTTTGGTATATCATTTTAGACTTCTATATGACCTGTACACAAATGTTTGCCTTCCATTGCCTGCCTTAGCTCTGAACCACCCCTTCCATTCAGATGAATCATAGCGTTTTTTGTGGACTCTATTATTATAGTTATGAGACTTGATCCTAGATATATGATTTCCAAAAGCATATTAGTGTTTTTCCTGAAATGTATAGTACCTGGATTCGTTAACAAAATAGTTACTTCTGTATATGCGCTTTGTCCTTTATATGCTTATTACTACCTATGTTTAATTCAACTAACAGAGACTCCTGAGATCACTTAGACACTGAACCACTAACCAGACACACACAAGCTGGTCCGAGACCCATGATACATATACAGCAGAGGACTGCCTGGTCTGACCTCAGTGTGAGAAGAGGCAGCTAACCCTGGAGAGACTTGAGGCCATACGAGTGTGGAAGTATGGCGGCGGCGGGTGGAGGGGCATCTTCTTGAAGACAGAGGGGAGGATGAGGAATGGGATGAGCAATTGTGAGTGGGAAGACCAGAAGGGGGCAATAATCGAATTGCAAAAAAGTAAAGTAATACCAAAAAACTAAAACCAACCAACCAAAAACAAACAAAACAAAACTCAAACAAACAAACAAAAACCCAAAAACTTCTTTCATTTCGGAGTATTCTATTTGATCATGATGTATTAAAAGTTTCACCTCTATACTTATGAACTAATCTTGTATTTTTGAGTATAATTTACATAGTCAGAATTTAACATTATAGAAGCTAAAAATGAATTGGAATAATGCCCTAATTTTGTACAACTGTGAAATCAAATTAGCTATTACTCAGTTTCTGCAGGGGCTTCCTTCCAGGAACCCTATGGATATGCAAATTTGCAGATGGTCAATATCCTTATGCAAAATAGTATAACACTTGCATGTATCCTGAGCACATCTTCCCACTTAATCAACTCATCTCCAGGCAATATATAATTTTAATACAATATACTTCTTATATTTCATTGACTAGAGAATTCCACAAGAGGAAATCCTGTGTGTGATTAGTAAGAATTCAGGTTTACTTTCCCCCAACTATTTATGGTTTGAGTTTAATCAAAAGCATAGTTTTGAAATCTGTGGGATTTGTTTCATTTTTAATATTGTTTTCATTTGCTTTAAAACTTCATTTTAAAGGTATCACATAACATTCTCACTAATATTTTTTCATATGAACTGTGAAATCAATCCATTTGCTAAGTCACATTTCAAAATTCTCACCAAAATTGTTATGTGTGCTTGATTAATATGTTAAGACATATTTGACTCCTTTTATAGAAAGATAATGTTCCTTTCTATTCACCCAATCCTTTCTTAGTCCTTTATAAAGCTTGGTCAAATTTCTCATTGGCTCTGTATCTTTGTACCCTTTTGTTTTGTCTAAATGTTTTTAAACATTTTTTTAAAATGATGTTTGGAAGATAAAAAGTCTTCCTTGTCATTTTCTTCTTCCTTTTCTTTTCCTCTCTCCCTTCTCCATTTACATCTCAATCTGTGTCTCTCAATAAAATCTACTGAATTCATTTTATAATTTAATTATATGTGGAAATATCAAACTCTCTTAAGTTTAAAATGTGAATGGACTGACTCAAGAAGAATTTAGGGAGCAAAAATTAGAGTGAGTGCCAAACCCATGCCAAATTTACATGGTGGAAGGAGATTTTAATCTTTGTTCTAGCAGGTGCATAGGAAAAAGGTCTGTTAACAGTGAAAATCCCTTGTCCCATTCTGGGTCATGGGTCTCAGGGTTCCCTCATGATATAATCCTAAGATAGAGATAGGATGTGAGAATGACAATCAATGTCCATGTAGGGGCAAGCAGGACACTCTTAGAACTCTTGAGTGCCAGGTGTCGGCTGGCTTCATCTTCCCTCCTCTCTCCAGCATGCCTCCTAGACAACAAAACACTGCCTTTGCTCTATGGGGCAATTCAAGGTTTAAGAACCAGATTTATTCCTATGTCCAATATAAGATTTGGCCTGGTCAAGCTGTTCTTGCTTGAGAGGAGAGGGATTTAAAAGAAAGGTGGTTACCAAATGTCAGGGAAGATACCTACAGTTGCACTGATTTTTTTCAGGGTGGGGAGGATATCATTGGAAAGTCTGCTAATGATCACCCTTCCCAATTCATTTACCATAAGAGAAATCCATGTTGGGGTTTTCTTGTCCTGCTGGAAGTATTCCTGGCAGAAATAAGTGTTTAGAGATGTATTTGGTTCATAGTTTATGAGAATAGCATCCAATGTGGTGGCAGACAGCATGGCAGTGTGAACCTATGGTATTTGTGGCAGCAAGAGCCTGTGGATACTTGTGTACATCTCAGAGGACAAGGACACAGACAGTAGAGACTTAAACCATCCTGAGAAGTTCTAAAGTCCTTAAGCCCAACCCAGGACTACAAATTCCCCAATACACAGGAGAATTTTGGAGATATTTGAATTCAAACCCTATCAGAAGGGTCTATAAGTCTTTTTGAAAATATATTTTTGACCTATTACAAACATGTAATCTAAATCTTCCTGCCCTATTTCTTTTCTAGTATTAATCTTTCTACTTTCCGTCACTAGTGTGCTCCTCACAGCTGATGTAAGATCAACAAACAATTTGCTCCTTTCTTGGTGGCCAGTTTAAATTTTACTTAGTCATTCAGGTAGACATCTGTCTAATAGCCATTGGGCATTTTTATTACTGTTTCTGCAACATTTTATAATTATACTAACTGTGTTGATATTTTATACAAAGCTTGATAAGAGAGTTTCCCAACTTATAACAAAGAATATAAAAATTTCCATGAATATAATTTTTAAGCGTGATGGATAAATTACCAATGATCATTTTTGTGGTGCTATGCATTGTGTCTAATTTATTTAATTCACATAATAACAAAAGTTTCAGGTACATAAGCAGGTTGTGTAATGGGCTAGAATATGAATGGATGGAACACTGTGGTTTTTCACTGTAATAAATCTCTATAATTAAATCAATCTAAAAGGAGACCACCAACAAAAATAATCAGGAGTGCCAAGTTGCCATTTAACATGTAACAAACAGAAAGGTAAGTTTGAGGCTACCAGAAAACCCAGCAAACTGGACTGAGGAAAACGCCTGACTCCTGGCCAAAAAATTCAGGCACTTATTACCATATTGCTCCTGTTGGGGAAAAGATAAACGTGAGAGCCTAGCATCTGTGCCTTGGCATTGCCAAGCTCATCCACTGAGTGACCACTCTCTTGGCTCAGATAATGAAACATATTGAAAGGGGGTGCAAGTGGACCAAACCCCCACAATGCCAGCAGGAGTGGAGCTGCTGGCCAAGCATGGATCACCCTGTAATGTAACAGCCAATTAGTTCTGTAATTGCATTTTCCCAATAAAAGGCAACACTGTCTTTGGAACTCTGCAAATTTTATGCATCTCTACACCTTATCAAAATGGAAATAAAGGTTAAAAAATTAGCCTTCTATATTATTATTCCTGTTGGAAAATAAACAATGATTTATTTCAAGTAATAGAACAGTAGAGCAACAAATTTTAGTAGAATAAATCATCATATACTAGCTTTTGCATAAGAAAGCAAAAATGACTTAGAAGTTGTAACTGACCAGTGAATTGCTGAGAACTGCAAGGGAAGATGGTCTTTGACTTCTTGTTAATAAGATAGTTTGCCTTTATGTATGGGACACAGGTTGGTTAATCAGTTATAAAGGATAAACTGCACTGTATGACATACTTAAGGAGTCAGGACAAGGTAACACACAGGTCAGGATACAACAGGTTTAATTTCAAGTGAAGTTTACCTTTATTCGTCTTGATTCACTCAAGAATTGCAAACCCCTAAATGAGAGGAGGAGAAAAAGGAGATTGAAATGACACAAAAAGACAGTTACTGGATCACCTTCCTCCAGAATAGGGAGGTCTGTTGGGTGTGGGGGTAGGGACATCCTCTTGGAGACAGGGGTGGGGCAGAGGAATGGGAAGAGGAACTGTCAGAGGGCAGACCAGGAGGGGGTAGTGAGTGGACTGTAAAAAAAGATTCAAGAATAAAAATAAAAGGCAGTACTGGGGACTTGAATCAGAACAGCAATGTATTGGGTCTGTGATATTTATTGTGAACAGTGTTATGCAATCGTAATTGAATTACTAAGCCAGAAATGAGGTTAGGAATGATTTACAGCAACCCTTGCCAATAGTCTAATAAAAAAAATATGAGGAGCCAAAAACAGAAAGAAACCACAAGGTATTTCAATATGTGTATGCATGTGTACATATGTGCATCTTTTTCTCCCCCCCCTCGTGTGTGTGTGTGTGTGTGTGTGTGTGAGAGAGAGAGAGAGACAGAGACAGAGACAGACAGAGACAGAAAGAGACCCAGAGACAGAGACAGAGAATGTTGATATGCATGTAGACCCATGGTGAAGTAGTAGAGGTCCACACTGGTCTTTTTCTTTGTTTGAGTGTAGGGTAACCTGTTGCAAACTGCTGCTTATGCCATGGGAGCTAGCTTTGAGGGAATCTCCTTTTATGCCTCCTGTTCTTGTCTTACAAGCACTGGGATTACAGATACAGTAGATCTAGCTTTTGCATGGGTCCTGGGGATCTGAACTCCAGTTCTCAGGTAGTGAAGCAAGGGCCTTATTTCCTAGGCCATGCGAAGTTCTTGAAAGCATTTTAACCATGATCTATGAAACAGTACATCTAGTTTGCTGATCACTACCTTCTCAGGCCATAGATTCAGAAGTATGATTTAACAGGTCCCAGTTCACAGGATACTATAAATACCAAAGAATAAAGGGTTCTCCCTCCAAAGTTGTTTTTAGAATTTCTAGAGTGGAAAGCTAGAGTCATCAATGCCATGGAAGTAGAATTATATTCAATGATGAGAAATGGACAGCCTTTCTCCCAAGATCCAGAAAAGCAAAATATCCCCTTACTACTTCTATGCAAAAGGTATCTCACCATAGAAATCAGAAAGACATAAACTGTGTCTCTTTGATGAGGACATATTATATTGTTCTTATTTCATTTATTATTTTGTATATCATAAACAATTAGTTTTCATTGAAAATAACATTTAAATATAATATACACTGATTACAATTTCTCCTTCCCAGTTCTTCTCACATCCTTCCCTTCCAAATCTGTACTCTTTCTGTTTCTTTAATTAGGATGCAAACAAGCATCTAAAATGCAATAATAAAATAGTAAAATTAGATAAAACAAAAACAAACAGAATTTAAAAAGCCAAATAAAAGGCTTACGAAACACATATAGACACAGAGAAACATGCATTCACACATACAGAAATCCCACAAAAACATAAAACAAGAAACCATAATATATATACAAAGAACCTGTAATGGTAGAAAAAAATTGCCTTGAAAAATCATTATGAAACAAAGAAACTCTCAAAAGCCATTGTGTTGTTTTGTGTTGGTTTTCTACTGCTGGAAATCAGGTCTGGAAAGCTAATTTTTCACTTTTGAGTGATTAAAAATTGGAAATAGGCTCGTGTTAAGGGTGTGATCTTGTGTCCATTGCCCTCAGTGTTGGGCCCACCAGGCCTAGATGTCTGCAGGCCCTGTGCATACTGCCACAGTCTCTGAGTTCATAGTTCATATATGCACCAGTCCTGCTGTTAAATGAGGACATGGTCTCATGTTATGACCTTATCAAAGTCTACTGCAGTCAGTACCTGATCACAGTGCAATTGCAGGACACTAAATCAACACCCAGAAATCAATAGCATTTTTCTATATGGTACCAATAAAAAAGACAAATGTAAAGATTAGTCTAATTCCCAATGGCTTCCAAAAGTCCCCAGAAATCTAGAAATAAATTTTACAAATAAGATAAATGATCTGAATATTGAAAAGTGTAAACCATTGATGTAGGAAATTGAACGGGATCCAACGTTTTAATTGTCATATCCGTAAGTTATAAAGTCATTTTTAAAATGGCCACCCTATTCAAGCAGTCTGCAGTTACCTCTTGAGTTCCAGCAACATCCCAATGCCATTTTTTTCATAGTAAATGAAAAAAAAAAATCCTAAACTTTGTATGGAGTCGTCAAATTCACTAATAGCCAAAGATAATCCTGAGCAAGAAGAACAGAGCCTCAGGCAAATTCATTTCCTGGAGATGCTGACTCTCCCTTCACTACTGTGGCCCTTTGAGAAAGCAGTTCATTCTGGATGGTTTGTGTTCACCCAGTCTCAGGAACCAATTCAACCCAACATGCTAAAGTAGCTCCTAGTAAGTTCTCCGTGGCACAGAGAGTCCAATGGACTTCTCTGAGTTTAGATTCTGTCTCCAGGCTGATGGGGGGATTTCTCACTTTTGGAGTTCTGACTTTCACCTCCCTGGGTCCTCTAGGATCACTGTTTCTCTTTTTGTGTTGCCTTTGCTCCTTCAGCTTCAGGGGTCATGTCATTTCTTTATATTTATTATTTATATTGTCTTCATTTTCTTCTACTTACACTCATTATTTAAATAATCATTTTGGGGTGTGGGTCTTAATATGGAACTCTGACTGGTCTGAAATTGCTATGCACATCAGACTGGGCTGAACTCATAGAAATGTGCCTGCTTCTGCTCACCAAGTGCTGGATAAAGGCACCTAGCACCATACCATGCCCAGGTAGTTAATTATCATATTCTCTTTCCACTCATCACATTAATTCCCCACAGTTGATACTTCTGCTATGATTCTGGCATATAAAGATGTTGAAAGACCTTATAACTAAAGTATTCTGATTCATAATTTTTATTAAAAGGGCAGTAGGTGTCAATAAAGAGAGGTATTTACTGTCATTCAGTTGTGTAAATCTGAGTCTAGGAACAATGCTAGACCATCTCATCCTGCCTGATTCAAATGCCTCAACAGACCTCCATGCTATTTCTTCTCAGTTGGTCTTTTTCTTTGTTCCATCTTACAAACTGCATCAATATATAAAACAAAGATAATCGGTCAATGATTACAGCAGAAGTTTACAGAAGGTTTTCTAAAATATTGAAACTCGGATATAATGCAGTGACCCAGTGTCTTCTCTTCATTCTGAGTATGGGACAAAATCTTTATCAGAATTTCAAATTCTCTGTAGATCTGTTCCTTTTTCTTTCTTTCTTAGCTCCTTCGTCTCTTGGTTCTGTGTCCAGCTCTTATGGGCTTCATTCACAATTCTCTCATATTTTCTATGCTCCCCCCCCTTAGGCTTTAAAAATACTCTCTTTCCCTTTATTATTTACATTCATGCATGTTTCACAGTGAGAGTGGGGGTAAGAACACTTTTTTTTTTCATTCAGTAACTTTCCAACTTTCACAACTTGGGTCTTTGGAATCGAAGTTATCGGGATTGGTCTCAAGCCAATGTCCCACTGAATCCCCTTGACAGACCCTAAGCTCCTCACATTTTCTACCCCTTCCATTGGAACAATGTATTATTTCTTTTTCTATTTCAGATCACATACTTTAAAGCTCAATTTTAATCTTCTTTCATAGAGAAACCTCACCTTTCCCCCAGTTTGGACCAGTTTTTTTTTTTTTTTTTTTTTTTTAATAACTCTAGGAGGCTGATTTTCTTCATTAGGGCATATGTATTGCATACCCTATTCAATCTCTGACTGAATAGCTCCAATCTATGCTATTCAACACATTGTACATTGCATGAGAGAGAAGCCTTGAAATCATTTACCTCAGTTGTAATATAACTGGAAGATGACAGGCTTATAACATATATTCATTAACTAAAACGATATCTATACATTTGTGAATTGTTGCAATTCCTACATGGGTGCTTTACGGATTGAAATCTGTCTTTTGGAGCAAGGTAACAGATATTTATGTTATGTATAATGTGGCTGGGAAAATGCTCATTTCTCCCTAATCGTCAGTTGAGACTTCAAGCTAAGGTTCCAGTGAAAAATATCTTCAATACAGTTCATTTTAAATTCGTGGATCATGGATATGCAGTTTTTGGTGAAGTTTTATGAGATGGCTGATATGTTAGAATTGCTATGGGAATGAATGTGCAATAAAAATCGAATATTTCTAAGTAGAAGTCTATTCAGCACCAAATACATTAAAATACCTTATTCTGTAGCTAAGCACCTTCCCACATTCTGCATTTTCCTTACAGATGGGGAGATAGAGATAAATGTACCAGCACTTCATAAAACCCACAGCTGATCTGAAGCCATTTGCCTGTTTCTTGAGAAAGCTATGCTTATTAAGAAAAGAAAGCAAGAATGTATCGGAGACTTAATAGGGAAATATAATTTTCAGTATATTTCAAGTAACTTTTAAATATCAAACAAACATCCCCAAAGAAATTGCTTCACTACCACAAACTGTCCTTGACCACCTGATGTATAGTTTTATGAATAACTGCGTATGTATTGTATATGCATGTATATGCACTTATACACAAGAGATAGGTTATCTTGCTATCCAGTAGCTAAAAGTTTTGAGTTAGAGACTATTTTCTTTTGTTTTATATTTTAATGACAATCAGAGTTTTAGACAAATTCAGATATTCCTTTTTTGTGTTAGGAAACCCACAACAAAAACATCAACCTGATTTTAGATAGATAGATAGATAGATAGATAGATAGATAGATAGATAGATAGATAGATAGATAGATTCAGAAAGCAGAACCCAATTTCCTAATTATATTTATTACCTTGCCATTCAGGATAAAGCATTACAAACACAAAATTCATCAAAGAATTTAAAAGATGGCAGATCATTAGTTTTATAAACAACAGACAAATATCAAAATATGTCTATCCTGTTATCCCCAAGTGATCTTAAAACAGAGAATGAAGGACAAAAATATATTTTTGGAGTATTAAAAATTATAAAGTTAAAACACTCAACAATTTTTATAAGTATTGTATAATATTTCTTGTAGATAAATAATTAGTATTTCTAAGATATCCTAAGAATTGAGGCAATATATGGTACTCCTGGGCAGATATTTTGAGGTCATATTAAGCCATTTTTCTAGTAAGAGATTTTTTAAAGTTATTTTTCAATTCTATCATTTTCTGTGCTATTTAAGCCATTTTTCTGAAAAGGAAAGGAACATCCATTTTAATGTTTTTCCCATGTGGTGCATAGCAAATCAGAAGCCACACTATCTTCTCTCTTTGGTGCAAGTAATCTTTGATTTGTGTGTGTGTGTGTCTCTTTATCCATTTATGTGCCTGTTATCTGTAGGGAATAGTTCAGATGTTGTGATAGGAGACAGATTCTGTGCTGAGAGACTAACAGAATGACACAGACTTGCCAGATCCTGAAATTCCCACAAAATGACAGCTCAGAATAAAGGCTTCTGGGTATCCTTGTAAAGAACGACTAGCTGGGGGATCTGACCATCCACAGAGAAAAGGCAGAAACAGATGAGATCTTGGGGGCATTCCAATGGACCTTGGTGAATCTGAACGCAGACAAAATTTCTCTGTAGAGAGTTTTGTGGAAGCCTTTGGGCATCAGCAACAATGATTTTGAAGAGAAAGTTAAGTCTATTCCTCTGTCCTTGAAAAACACAGCCTGCCAGTCTGATCTCATATCCTACATTTCTAAATAGATAAAATGATAAAAATAAATGTTTTTGAATATTTCTCATCTACCATATGCCTAGGTATTCTCTTTATAGAATTACTTTTTATTGCAGTATCGTGAGTAGAATGAATGCCCACAAGAGAAATAATTGAATTTCAAGTCATGATGTGATGAAGATCTGTAGAGGGTTTTGCTTTTTTGTTTATTTATTTTATTTTTAATTATTTTTTTATCCTGAGCATCAAACCTTGGACCTCCTTGGTAGACAATGTGCTTGGCCAATAACCCTACTACTGAGCTATCTCTCCAGACCCTCTTTTCTTCTTAAAAAAAAAAAAAAAAATCAGCATGTTGAAGGAAGACCTATGCTAAATTCTCATTTCACCCACATCTTGATAGGCCTGATCTCTAAAACCCAAGACTAAAACCCATCACTTTTTGAGCTACTGGGGACCAGTAGTTGGACATTTAAAGTTTGAGGAGACACAGGGTGACCTACAACTGTGTGCATTCTTAACTTGCTTAAGCTACTGTTATTATGGGATTTGTCTTTAACAGTCCAGTGTAACTGGTGACCAAAAAAGACCCATCATCTACTTTCACAATCTGTAGAGGAAATTCTACCCCTCCTAAGCTTAGAGGATAAATATGAAAGAGTAAAACAAAACAAAACAAAACAAAAAAACCCTATAACTTCATTCGACATTATTAATTTTCTTGCTTATCTGCATAAAACTATATCATTGTTTTACACTGATCAGAAATCTAAGCAGATATAAAAGTAATGGTTGCTCACAATTGGCAGAATAATGTGTAGAATTGGTGTGTTGAGTTTCAACAGTGTGTTTTTAAGAAACATTTCGAAAGGCATTTGGTCAAAAAGTAGTCTCAGAGATTACTGACTGTGGCTGGCTTATTTTACATAACCCCGAGGAAATGTCAAATCGTCATAATTTGTCTAATCCCAATATAGAATCAATGAGGTGGCAAGCAATCTGTAGTGTACATGTGGAACTGAACCAAACTACAGATAGTGTGTGAACACCACAGTTCATCTGGAATAAGGATTAAGACAAACATATATGTGAAGGTATTACGATTATTTTTTTCTACAAATTTCTCAGGCTATAAATTGTTTACTAACCCCAGATTATGTTTTATTTTGCTTGTAATTTCATTGTATTTCATATAATAATTTTTAATTTTTAACTTACTGTGTTTCTGTTAAATTTAACCTAATGTGTCTCTCTTACTAATCAAAATTTTAAATGAGTTATAAAATTTTTATATCTTAAAAATGATATTTTTTTGGTTTCACTTTAAACCAGTGTGTGTGTGTGTGTGTGTGTGTGTGTGTGTGTGTGTGTGTGTGTGTGTGTTTTACAATATTAAAAGTTTAAGAAAAGAAGTCAACTTGATTAAAAAGCATGCTGAGTATGGAATGCAGGTACTCCTTAAGAAACACAGCCAGTTCTTACATTGTTCTCCTTCACCCCTCTCATAAATTCCAAGTCTAAACCTCACTACTGAAGTTTTTAAAATTAGAATGAACAGGTATATTTCTCTTAGTAACGTACTGGAAAATTGGCCCCTGCGTGTAAGTTCAGTGGTGGGTTTCCCTCCCTGATTTCTGAATTCCATCCTTATTCCTCACTCTATCTGGGAATGAGTAAATAGGAATCACTGGTTTGGTAAGATTAGAGTCCCATGATTTATAGATCAAGAAATCAAGACTCAGTGTCAAAGATTTCTCATTGAAAGCACATGGGGGTTTTTGTCTGTTTTGTGTGTGTGTTTGTGTGTGTGTCTGTAATTGAGAGATACATAGATAGAGATAGAGAGAGAGAAAGACAGAGAGACAGATACACAGAGAGAGAGAGAGAGAGAGAGCAGAATCTTCAAGGAAATGGGAAAGTAGTGAGAGAGATTGGAAAGCACTGATATCACAAAGTCTGTCAAGCCTCCCTATGCTAAGTGTAGTCTGTAGACAATCAGCTAGGGATAGATGAAAGAAACAACTAGTAATGACAGATCAAGAGACTCCGAGAAAGAATAGCAGAAAAGCCACTGCAGTTAAAGACAACAGGAAGAAGAAAAGCTAGGTGCTTAGCTAGGAAAAACATAGAGATAGGTGAAGTTTTAGAGACAGGCTGGAGTTAATCACAGATTAAGTTTCTATGCTATACCATAGAAATGCATATGGTGCTGTTTTGGTTTCATAAGTATTACTTGGCCAGACCTGATTTATACTATAATGCTAATTTCAATAGAGTGAAGACTAAAGGGAAAAACAAACCAAGCTTATTAGTAGGGTATTATAAACCCTTAGGATAAGATTAAGTCATAACCCAGGGTACTAACTGGAAGAAACGGAGGATACTGAGAAAGTATCTGAGATAGAATTGACAGAAATGTTGATCAAACAGAGGAATCATTCATGGTCCATGGGACTGCTACTCATAGACACTCTGATTTACATTGGGTATAACATCTAGATGTTTTAGGTTTGGATTCACAGGAGAGCCTTAGCATTCAGATTCTAGTAAATAGATAGAAGTTGATGGGTGGCATTCTGAAGCCTTAGCAACAGTCATGGTCTTCAAAGTTATAGCCCTCCCTAAGATAACACAAATTCAGTATCTTGGTTTAAATGTCTTTATTTACTGTAAAGAGATCTTTTCACATTTGAGCATCCTGTAATATAGAAGAATCTGATAATCTACTATCCTACAGATTGATTGTGCATGTGATCTATAAACACTCATCTCCTGAGGTACACAGGAGAAAAAAAATAAGCCATGGGGCATAGTGAATAAGAAACAGTTTCACCGGTGTGAGAAAGATCTTTTGTGTTTACTTACAGTTAGAGGAATCTACCTGTGGGTAAGGAGAACTGACAGGTAAACAGCAAAAACTCGAAGTATAATATAGAACACACCCAATCATCTAGAACAGCTTTAAAGAGTCATAAGCAACAGTTTAATTCTGTTTAAGAAAGATATATAAGACTAACTTTAGATAAACTTCAAAGAAAAGTGTTATTCTAAACACAGATTTACATAAATTACAAGTGACTAGATAGGAATTTCATTTGATTCTTCCTATAAGCAGCCTAAAGCATTTAACACATTCACAAGACATACACACACACACACACACACACACTCACACACTCACCCACGAGACACTAATATGTGTGAGACAAGCTCTCCTCAGATAATAACTTTTTCTCAGGGGGATTCTGATGTATTTGCTGCTACTGCAGAGAAGACACTTAAAGGAAGCAGTTATATGGGAAATGAAAAAATGGGCTAGTGACTAGAGCTGATCGTTCTTGGCATGGCTGACTATAGTTGTGAGATGTTTAAGAAGGAAGAAGGTGCTCGGGTACATAGTGCCGTAGACCCACTAGGCAGTGTCTTTTTGATCATATATCATTTCTGTAAAGACACATTGAATGGCAGGTGACAACTGTGTCATTGGAACATATATTTCAACAGACTACATATATGCTTCTTCCAATAAATTAATTGGTGCTGTCTACAAAGATTGAAAAGTTCAGACACAATCACTTCTTTGACATAGAAGGGAACCTGATGCCCACGTGCTCCATTCCCTCTCCTTGATGTTTAGTCAGCTACCTTTAGGATCTGCCTTTTTCTATGGACTTTTATTCACCATCCATTGTCTCTGTAATTCTTCAGTCCTTCTCTTTCTTAGGGCCTAGGAAGCCAGTCTATAATCCATTTTATTGATACCCTGTGGGAAAGGATTCTTTTGAGAGCAGACCTTTGTAGAAGTAGTGCATGCCATACCAGTGCCAAGGAGGGATTATAGAAATAGGTCATTGAGAGAGATCCTTGGCTATCTTGAATATGTAGAATTAGTGATAATAAAAGTGGCTATCAAATATTGATTGATCATCAATCATGAATTCATGAAGACTAGAAATTAGAGTTGACTGATCTTAATTGATTTCTTTCTGTCAACCTTGAAAAGTGTGAGGGGGGAGGTATTAGTGTGATGAGGAGGGAGTTTCATGTGACATTCTCTCTCTTAGTAATGCCAGACAGTACACCCATAAAGGGTTTCACGAGCTTGATGGCTCAACCATGAGCTGAACAAGGATAGCAACTATAGAGATACCAAAGAGGAGTGTAAGTAGGGAGCCCAGGAAGCCACACCCCTACACAAAGAACTACAGAAAACTTAGGAATGCTGAGAGTGGGAGAAATAGTCTTCTCCAGGGAAGAACATACCAATTGGTTTTCCAATATCAAAAGGTTAGCCCTGAAAATATGCATACAAGTGATATTTTACAAACTGAACAAATTATATTTAGGGATATCCATCCATCCATCTATCTATCTATCTATCTATCTATCTATCTATCTATCTATCTATCTATCTATCTATCTACATATCTATCTATCAATATGCATACATAAACACTTAGTGAAAAAAGAGGCCATGTAGCTGAAAGAGACCAAGGAGGGGTATAGAGAAGGTGTGGAGAAAGGGAAGGGGAAAATGTGATTACATTATACTATCAAAACTAAAATGGCCGGGCAGTGGTGGCGCACACCTTTAATTCCAGCACTTGGGAGGCAGAGGCAGGTGGATTTCTGAGTTCGATGCCAGCCTGGTCTACAGAGTGAGTTCCAGGACAGCCAGGGCTTCACAGAGAAACCCTGTCTCGAAAAACCAAAAAATGATTTTTAAAAAGATAATCTACAGTTAAATAAAAGGATGTATTCCCCACCCCCTTGCTGGTTCCAGCACTTCTAGAGCAAGCCCTGCATCTCACCTGGAAAGCTCAGCAGAGCTAACCCTGGCAAAGTGGGTGTGGATGAATCAGCCCCAAGGGCATAAGCATGGAGGAGCTGGCCTCACCCCTAGCTGGAGAAGTGCTGCATTGCTGGCAGATTGAATAACATGGTCACTACCCAGGCCCAAGTCCAGGGATTTGAGTTGGCCCATCCCAAAATCTACCCCATTTATGAACTGCTGGAGTGCCTGAAGTGGCCAGTCTTACAGGTCTAACACTGCAGGATCTCCACAACACTGGGCAACAACAGGATATCTTTGAGGAGCCCAGTGAGGACCCAGTATTGATGGTATAGCAGAAGTCATAGGCCTTGAACCTGACCAATAGCTCATAAGTATGAACATTTTCAAGTAAAAATGTTTTGACAAAAGGGTAGACTGTGGGACACCTTGTGACACACTATACTTTCCATGGCAAGATAGTTGGTTGTTTTTTTATTGATATTTTTTATTTTTATATTTTTCTGTTTTATTTTGATGGGAGGATGCAAGTTCATAGGGTACATATGGAAGAATGGGGAGATGAGCAGGATTGGGGTACACGATGTGAAATTCACAAAAGGGTCATTAAAAAGTTTAAAAATGCTTTAATCATCAACAGCATGAAAACGTTTATCATTCATCCCATTTGTAATTGAAATCCCTCATTTCCATTTTGAGACAAAGTTTACTAAACCCAATCAATGTGTACATCGTTACAATTTTAGACTGTCAGCAGATGTCTAGAACTCTGAAAATGGTCTCAAGTGTGTGGGCTGTCCTGTAAGCCACTGAGAGCTGTAGTTCTTTTAACAGTGTGTGGGAACATTTTAACATTACTGTGGGAAGAGAAAGTGCACATTTCAGTGTGAGGGGTCTATTCATCTGAAGAACTTCAGTGCTTGCTCCAGTAAGTGTCTGTCTCTAAAATTTGGCATAATACAGCCATGTTCAAGCTCAGTGGTCTGAAGTCTTTAGCTTCACCTGTAATATTACTATTAGGAGAATAAAGGAAACTGATTAAAGCT
The DNA here is from genome assembly GCA_028551405.1 of Uromys caudimaculatus. Taxonomy (NCBI): domain Eukaryota; kingdom Metazoa; phylum Chordata; class Mammalia; order Rodentia; family Muridae; genus Uromys; species Uromys caudimaculatus. The sequence goes on along the minus strand of CM052714.1, from coordinate 49,758,817 downwards.
TCATCGCAAGTCCGATTCCCCAGATCAAATGCAGGTATCACATTACTAATTGGAGGTCATGGTTAATTCACTCCTAGTCACAAGCTAGGAAAAGCACCCATCAGTTGCTATTAGAACAGCTGCCAGCCTATAATGCAAAACACGTCCTTTATATACTAAGAAGATTTCCTTTGTTTCTTTCCAAACATGCTTGTTTTTCTAACTCAAAACTATGTGGTGAGTTTCTATCCTGCTTGAGTAACCTACTGATTTCCTCTAATATTTTATGATGTTATTTTCCTACTTCAGTAATCCCTGCATGATAAACAATTACTTTAGCAAACAAAATATGCAATTAAAGATGGTTTATGTGAATGTCTCTCTTTGGGCATTCCGGCCAGTCTCTAATGCTGGCTGCTAGCCACACCCATCTCCATTACACCACTGGACTTGCTGGCATACGCTGTTTACTTTAAAGCCTCATTAATTTTAAAGGACATCTCTCACATTATTATTGTATGATTTTTATCACAAACATTAGAGTATTAATTAAAGTATAAAGAAAAGTTAATAATTAATAGCTGACATGGAACTTTTAAAAGCAGTTGTGTCTTAGTGCCAACATGTGAAGAGAAAGAAAGGTTCTCAGAGCAAGGTTGCACAGGGGACCTTGGTCAATTCACAGATGTAAAAAGAAGTTAGAGTCTGAAAAAGCTAAAGAATGGGAGATATTCACATACCCTGAATATATCCTGCAGTGTATATTTAGAGTTATGGCTACTTTGCTTTTGAATATGTCTAACATGGGATAGGAAGGTCTATCTGGTCTATAATGGAATATGACACTGTGATTGCAGAATAAATCTATGTATTGAATGAGGATCAAAACATCCATTAAAGCCTTATCTAGTTTTATTCTAATTTGTGGATCAAACTATGTTTTATGCCATAAAATTCTGTGATATCTGGTACCTAATAGAAGAAAATATAATTTTGCCTGAATTTTATTTTTATTAGAAAAAGTTATCATAATATAAATTTATAGAAAAATAGCCTGTTCTTATTTATATAAGTTATAAGCAATGCAAGTATGTTCATTTTCTTTCACAGGCTATATGTTCTATGGATCAGGGATAAATATGTAGCCTTTTTTCTTCCTCAGAGGAGAGACTATTCATAGATGATTACGATATCAATTCAAAATTGCCTTTCAAAGCTCGATTTTTGATGCCCTTTAACAGCTGCATGTAAAAAGTACCTCAGATGCTGTCAGGATAACCAAAGGAAAGCTTTATACATGTGTTGTATTCAACTTAGAAACCAGGTACCATCTCAGGCTAGGGAAGTAGCTTCCCGATAATCAGGTGTCAAATGTCTGCTCATTAATTTCTTTGTAGAAACATATGGGCAAGCATAGATTTCTTTATATACTGAATGCTGATTACACACATAGCCCCATGTCCAGTACATGAAACATCAGTGAACAAAAGGTTCCTTCCTCAGGAAAATTTTACTGTACAAAGGAAGCTAAGCCGGATACTAAATTGATATTTTCATGTTCTCTAAAACTTGTCTTCTTTCCTCTTTATCGTTTTCTGAAAACAAAAGAATTTTTAATCACTAGGAATAGTGACAATGTCCCAGATATTAAATCCGCAACTCAGCAATTTAACAGCATTTCTCCTTTGAGGTATCACATATATTATGTATTCTTGGCTATCCCCAGAGTTGTCTTAGTGAATGTCATACACAGATAATCTTGTGTTTTTCCCCAGCAAAACACCAGGGATAAAAGTTATATCAACTATACAAAATGATAGTATATTTGCATTTCAATCTTAGCATGCTGAAGACAAATTTATCCTTCATTCGTGGAAGAAGAAAAAAGCTTAGGTGAATGAAAAATCGTGGTAAATAAATGGGAAGCTACAAATAAACTCCTGCTGCTGTAAAACCTGGTCACTTACCAGAAGCTAAACAGGAATCCCATGCTCACCTGCCCAAAATTCACTGTGATAAGATTTGCTTAAATTCATCAGGTAGAATCTGTTTAGGAATTGTCTGACAGCTAATTTGTTATGATTTCTTTAATCTTTTCAGTGCTCTGGAACAACCTTCATTTGAAAACTGCAGGACAGATTAGACCGATGTTTCCAAGGCCGGTAGCTGCTCTAGAACGGATTAAGAAGGGATACTGGGCAAATGGAAACAAGCCAGTGCTGAGCTGGCCATATCCGAGGGAAACAAGTAGCAGCTGGTGAGCAGATGACACTCAGAGGCCCAGCTGGACTCCCTGAGTACAGAAAGGCTTCTAAGGGGTAGCCACCCTTCCCCTGGTGTCCTTCCCCTGGAGGTCTTTAAAACTCAGATGGATACCCATCTGTCTGAGCTCAGAAGGCTGGTGACTAAGAAAGAGCATGAGGCCATTCCTGCCAGACATCAAAATTGATTCAGAATCGGTCATGCACTAGCTAATGGAGATACAAAATGGACAGAACAGTCAGGGCTCTCAGAGTTCTCAGGATTGTCTGAAATCAGAATTCAGTGAATGACTTGGTCTTGGGCAACAAGGAGATCCCTCGGCAAAGCCCTCCTGTTCTAGGGAGCAGTGGTATGCTTAATGAAGCTGCAGTCTTTGTTTGCTTCCCTGAGTATCCTGTATCAAATTGGTGAAGTAATGAAGCTTGTTAACATAGGATGAAGTCCTTTAAAAAAGCATTTAGAAGAAGGCTTGGTTCTCAGTTAACAGTATTGTAGAAGTTTTACTCCATTAAGTTGCAAATCTTGAAATGTTATAAATCTTTCGATAGAAGGAATGTGCCTAGGGCTGGCAGATCATTTCCTTGACATAAAGAGATTTTCTACACAGTGTTAAATGAACCTCCAAGAGAACCAGTGGAACAGCAAATATCTTTCCAGTTGGGAGAACACAAGCTTTAAAAGCGCCATACTCAGCTCCCATAGTGAATGTTTTTGGGTTTTGCTTTTTAGAACAATATTTCTAAGTGCAATAGAAAAGCTGGATCTATGCACAGAACCAAGATGCAGGCACATTCATTGTACATCTGTTTATCGATGAGGTGGAATTATTGGGCAACTTGGGCCATTTCCTCTCTCTCAAGAGTTCAAGAATATCTGGATCACTGACCATAAGTGATATTAAAAGTGTAACGAACTCAAATCATTTCTATTTTGGAATGATTAATTTCTTTCTCTAAATTGCATCTGAATTTTACTAGATCCTTCATCTATGAGATACCTGAAATTAGACTGAATAAATGTAAAATTGTATATTTTAAATACAATTTTTAAATATAATATCTGATAGTTGCGGTATAACCAGGTGCCTTAGCAGACAGAGAATGTGAACAAACACTAGGGAAAGTGTAGAATATATAAACAATTGTTTCAGAGTTTTGAATATTGACGCTATAAACTCAAACTTTAACTTGTTAATTATATATATATATATATATATATATATGTATGTTACTATATTTAAAAGAATAAAGATGTTATAGTTTTTTTTCAGAGAGGGAAAAATATAAAAGTTATCTAAATATAATGATGGTGCTGAAAAGTACAACAGTAAAGAGTAATTATCAAGTGGATAGTTATAAATAGATTAGAAAAAATTCAAAGGAAACAAAAATAAAAACATGTACCCAAGAAAAAATTTAAAATAAAAAATACAGATGCAGAAAAGGAAGAAAATATTATACAGTGAGTAATTGTGGATAAGTGAGAGAATCTAATATTTATATGATTGGATTTCTAGACTGAAAGAATATCATGAAAGTAACATTTACCCTGTTAAGAGTTATTCACTCTCCAAAATGAAGGAAAAACACAATGTAACAACGTTCCAAGCTTATAAAAAGATCATGAAGAAAATGAAGGGAGGAAGACAGAGTTTATTTTATTTATCATCAATTAATTTATTTATTTCCTTTACATCCCAGTTGCAGCCTCCTCCCTCCTCTCTCCCAGTCTCATCCTCACAAATCTCTCCTCCCACTGCCCTGTTCTCTTCTCCTGAGAGAAGGAGGAGCCCCTCTTGGGTACCACCCTGCTCTGGGACATGAAATCACAGTAGGATTAAGAGCAGAGGTTGGAGTTTAAAAGAAAACATATCATAAGGAATTGTCAAAATCTAAAGGCAAAGGAAATATCTTCAAAGAATATAGTGAAAGATTCATGGCTTATAGAAAAGCTGTGATTGGGTTAACAGTAGATGCTTCAGCAGAAGTAATAACGCACCCAGACAACAGACATGAAAAGAATAACTAAAGTATGATTGTGGTTAATAATTTGGGCAAGATCAGAGGTAAAATAGACATTTAGAGTTAAAATTGAAGAAGTGACGGGCTGGAGTGTGGGCTCAGTGGTTAAATGTTCAACTGCTTGGACTCCAATTCATTTAATACTTGCTGCCTTTGTAGAGGACCATGGTTCAGTTTCCACCAGCCAAATGGTGGTCTATTACCATTGTCTCTCTAGTTCCTGGCTATCCAGCAACATCTTCTGGTCTCTGCAGGCACTAGGTATGCAGGCAGTTCACAGACATCTATGCAAGCAAAACACTCAAACATATAAGTTAAAGACTAATAATTTTTTTAAACGAATTGAAAAAACCACAGGCAAAGATATCCACTTAAGTTAATGTGACAAAGATGTTCAAATAACAGACAAAATTAGTTATAAAATTGTATAAATAAAAATGGGAGCTAAGAGGGTCAACATATGTCAATAAGACATTGAAAAAATGAAAATAAAACACATTACTAGCCTATTTTGGTACTAAATGTATGTAGCTAGAATATAGAGATACAATAATATTAAATCAGAGAAAGTAAAGAACAGTATGGGATCAGAGGCTTCCAAAGAGGAGATATAAACCCCACAGTGCATTGTAGTATAGATATATAAAAACAGAGATCAGACACACAATGGAGTCTAACATCTTTACCCACTGCTTTTGTGGAATACCTAGTAGAAGCAACTTAAATAAGGGTGACTTCGTTTGGACTCCCATTTTCTGAAAAGTTTCTGTTCATCCTGGGAGAAGGAAAGAGAGTGAAGCTTTGTGATGGTGGGTGTAGAAGTCACTCATACTTACCATCATGACTGACTCGCAATCCAACATCAACAAAATCAGCAGCAGGTGAAGCTCTCAAGGTCCACTCTTAGTGACCTACATTCCAAAGCCTCCTCACCATCATCAGCTGGGGAGCAAGTATTCAAATGTCTGTCCTACAGGGGATGTTTCACATTCAAACCTGAACAATTCCATGTTCCAAATCAGGGGCTAAATTTCAGTGTCTGCTTAAGGGGTTCAATATGGGCCATTATTATATGTCCTTCATTGTTCCTTTCTACACATGGGCAGATTTTTATCATTATTTTACTATCAGCATATTTGAGAATCATTCTTGTTCTCACATAACCTTTTGTTGTTATTGTTGTCGTTGTTGTTGTTGCCTTCATCAAATAGAATTGCATCCTACTCTGGCACAGACATTGCTTAGCAACTGTGCGAAGGCTTGGTACTCTTAGTTCAAACTATCCGCTGTTTGGAATCTCTGGTTATTCTACTGTAAGGAAAGAATTATACTCTTCTATTACATGAAGTTCTCAACAATGCTAATACCTACCTTGCCTCTTTTCTGACTTTACTTTCTTTACCACTGAAAGTCACAAAGGCCATGTGGAATATGATTAGAATGGTATATGCATTGCATCCATGTAGAAGCTTTAAGAACAAACATATGCATTGCCAATTTCCTCCACCTATCATCCTCATGGTCTACACCAGACAGCATTCCAAATAGTAGCTGTTCTGCCAGACTTCTCCTGGAGCCAGGACAGCAGCAGGAATAGGCAGTGATGTTTCACCAGCTAATTTGCAGTGGACATGAAGCATGAGAGAGTAATACAGCTTTGTTGATTCACACCACTGAGACTTAGGGGATCCAATTACCTTGGCATAATATACCTCATGTTGACTGATACAAATCCAGCTGGGAATCATCACTAAAAATGAAAAAGTAACCATTGTCTAATCACACAACGAAACTCACAGCCCCTAAATTCAAGGGAGCAAACTGCAAGAGCAAGAAAAAATTTTCAGAAGCATGTTGAAACAAAAACTCATGTAAAATAGCATATTCAATAAAATTCAGTTTCTATGATGTTCAAAACAGGTGAAACTGGAACACGGTGTTTTGTAATGTGAGTTTACCCAAGCAGACAAGGGAGAGTCCCCCATGGCAGTGAATAGCATGACAATTATCCTGCATGGTAGATAGAGTGCAGTTGGGAATGAGGACAGAGAATCAGAGAAGCCTGTGAAACTATCTTTTCTCCTGTCCATGTTGGTTTGAATCTGCCTGTCCTGGTGACCGTTTTGAGGGATGTACATATGGAAATCATCTGGAAAGATGATTCTGCAGATACAGAGGACAAAGTCACGATACTGATATTTTCTGTACACTTTAATATTCATCATTGAGATATATTCCCTTAACACATGCGTAGCACCTATATAGTCAGACCACTAGTGGGACCTGTGGGAATTTTTAACTTACAGACACAGGTAAGAGGACTATCAATCCCCTCATCTGACCTAAAATTTACCAGTAAGTAGTTTTCAAACACTTTTTTTTTTTATAATATTTGACCCTTTCTTGATTGGTTTGGAGCTCTAAAACAGACAGTGTGGGTAAGATTAAAATAAACTACAGGTCCAGTCATTCTCCTTTAGTGTACACTCAATAATTTTGAATCATTAAATGAAGAAAAGGTCATCATTTGTTTTACAGCATTGACTCAGAGAAATCAATAAGGTAACTTTTTTTCAAATAAGCTATTTGTCTAGCAAAACTCCTAGAATATTATTTATACTTTCATGTGATTTATATTCATTAGTTGATGAGAAATTTCATCCGGAGATTGGTGATTGTGAAGAGATTTATGCTACATGAGTCACAAAGAAATTATTTTCAGGACTCTACAGCCAAATAAACAACTATTGGTAGTATGTCTAATATAATGAAAGTCAACTTCCTGAATGACCTGTTTTCTAAAGGAGCCCAATGCTTTTGCTTACACTCAAAGATGCTGGTTCCTGAGCACACATATGTATAGGTATGTTCTCAACTTCTGGGACTAAACTGAACTTGTCTGTTTATTCAGTAAGGCTACTACATTACAAACCATTGGAGTTATTGTATATATCTATGACCCAGTTGTATGTTCCTACAGATTTATTACATACATCATACAAAGCTACCTACATAAGGTGGTGGTAGCATATGCCTTTAATCTTACCACTCAAGAGGCAGAGGCAGCCAGATCTCTGATTTTGACACCAGTCTGATTTACAGAAGGAGTTCCAAGTCAGGGCACACAGAGAAACCTTGTCTTAAAACACAGAACAGAAAAAAGAAAAGATAGGAGAACTATTTCCCTCTCCTGGGTACCACAATACTGGATTATCACAACTGAAATTAAATGATGGCTTTATTTATAATGTTTATAAATATCAGGCAATTGTTTCTGTAGATGGGTTCTTAGATGGAAAAGCAAATCTCAAGGCAAGCATCTCAAGAGCATCACGCATCCACAAGTTGCTCATGAGTGTCTCATCAACTTGAGGCATTTTTTTTTTAGGTTCATGAAATAGTTCAGGGTGAAATGATCACCAAGTAGTGGTCTTCACTTTCATAACATCTACATCCCAGTAAAAGAAAATATAAATGAAGAAATAAACTGAGTACCTAGGCAAAGCATGTCTAACTGAGTACCTAACTCTAACTGAATACCTAAGCAAAGTGCAGAGCAGAGACAGTAAGACAGAGGAAAGGGCCAGGAAAAGGAAGGCTGAGGAAAGACATCCAAGTATAACAAGCACCCCAGGATGCCCTCAGTAATGATGCTACATGAGTGTGTGGATCAAGGATTTTCTCAGAGCAGTTGTAAGAACAGCGAGTGTGAGAAAGCATTGAAGGTGAGAGCATGGCTGGGACATTTGAGGGAAGCTGAAGGAAAGACCAGCTCATACAGAATGAGCAAGGGCAGGCCTGGGGAGAAGAAGTATGAACAGGTAGTTCATCAGAAATCTCATATACTTCGCTTAAAACGTTGGCTTTGATCTAGGGACTGATTGTATACTACACAATCCACATGCTGGAGCTTTGATATCAGAGGTGAGGTCATTTGGAGGTGAGGCTATTGCCAAGTGGTTAGATTTAGTGGTGATGGGATGGTGGGATGAGAAAACATGAAGAGTATTGTGGAGATGGCTCAGTGTGGAGGGACTTGCGTTGGAGTCTCTGGAAGCCAAGGAAAGAGCCAGGAGCAGAAGCATATGTCCATAATTCTAATGCTCCAGAGAAAACAGAAGGGATGAAAAAAAAAAATCTTCTGGGCCAGCTAGCCTAGCATATGCAGTGGTACACAGGGATATTCTCTCGAATGAGGTGATAGACAATGGCAGATTCCTAAGTCTGTCCTCTGCCTACATTAGTGTCCTCTGCCCTTGTTCTCTTCCATGTGGGGAAGTAGATTCAAGCCGGGGAAACAGGTCTCTTGTTGTCAAGTTCACTTCAGGGGTCAACTGAACCTTTAATACGGGTTTGCCTGAAACCATCTGCACACCAGATATTTACATTATGATACCTAACATAGCAAAATTACAGTTATGAAATAGCAACAAAAGGAATTTTATGGTGGGGGGACTCACCACAACATGAAGAATTATATTACAAGGTCTCAGCAATAGGAAGGTCGAGAACTACTGATCTTAAGAGTTTCCAGAGGGAAATAAATTAGCATTTAGTTTACCCAGTGTATGCTTCTGTATTGTCAGTGTAAAGATACTGATATGGTGGTACTGGAGGGTCATGAGTTATAAACTGACCTCACTTGATTTAAGAACATTAGTATGACTCATGGATTGGTAGTACATGACAGATAGTAAGTAGGGAATAAGAGTATTGAACACAAGGTGGTGTTTTGTACCCCTTCCACAGAGATAAGGTGGTGAACACTGATAGGGTTTTAAATGCAAATTTGGATTTCTCCTGGCTACAGTTGCTGAAGGACTCACTGTAAATATAAAAGAAAGAAAACAAGTCAACTCAAATGGTTCTCTCATCTATTGACTGGGATTTATCAATTGACAAAAAGTCCCCAATTTTTTGATCATTAATGTATTTATTCACTTTAACACCCCGATTGCAGCCCTCATCCTCCCTTTTCTCAGTTTCACTTCTCTACCCTCCTTCTTCAACCCCCCTCTCCTCCTCAGAGAAGGGGAGCTACCCAACCTCCCATCGCACTAGACCATCTGGTCCTGGCACATCAAGTCTCATCAGGTCTAAGAGCACATCCTCTCCCACTGAGATCTAGTCCATGCATGTTCTTTGGTCAGGAATTCAGTTTCTCAGCCCCCTGTGGACTTTGGTAAGTTGACTCTAGGTCTTCTTGTGGGTTCCTTGATCCCTCCAGCTCCTTTAGTCCTTCCAGGATTCTTCCATATGACTCCATGAGTTCTGTCTAGTGTTTGGCTGTTGGATTCTGCATCTCTTTCCATCAGCTGCTGGATGAAGCCCCTCAGACAACAGGTGTGCTAGACTGTCTGCAAGCATAGCAGAGTATCATTAATAGAGTCAGGAGATGACTCTCATCCATAGAGAGGGTCTCAAGTTGGGGCAGTCATTGGTTGGCCATTTACTCTATTTCTGTTCTATCTTTATTCACACACATTATGTAGGCAGGGCAAATTTTGTATCCAAGGTCTTGATGGTGGGTTTGTGTTCCCCTCTCTCCACTGGAAGTCATATCTGACTACAGGAGGCAGCCAATGAGAGCTCTGTATCCCCTGCTTCTAGAAGTCCCAGTTAAACAGAGATTTCTCAAGAGATGAATCTCTAATGGACAAGAAGCACTTAAAAATGTTCAATGTCCATAATCACCAGGAAAATGCAATTAAAAACGACTCCGACATTCCATTTTAAACCCATTAGAATGATTAAGATCAAAACCTCGAGTGATAGCACATGCTGAAGAGGAGGTGGAGCAAACAGAACACTCTTGCATTTCTGGTGAGTATGCAAATTTGTACAACCACTTTGGAAGTTTTTCCTTTAATTCTACCTCAAAACCCAGATATACCATTCCTAAGCATATATCTAAAAGATGCTACCCCATACCACAAGAGCACATGTTCAACGATTTCATTACAGATTTATTTATAATAGCCCAAACAAAGAAAAGATCTGGATGTCCCTCAACTGAATAATGGGTAAAGAAAATGTAGTATATTTACACAATGGAATACTACTCAACTATTAAAAGAATAATGACATCATGAAATTTCATACAAATGGATGGAACTAAAAAATATCATTGTGAATGAGGTAACCCAGACCCAGAAAAACACATGTGGAATGTGCTCACATATAAGTGGATATTACTCCCAAAATACAGAACAACCATGCTACAATCGCAGACACAAATAAGCTAAGTGTCAAGGAGGGCCCAAGGGAGAATGCTTGAATCTCACTCAGAAGGGGAAAAAAAATAGACATAGGAATTGAATGGAGCAAGGGTGGGAACTGGGTAAGAGAGAGGAGTAGGGAGGAGCATGGGGATTGGGATCAGATATAGGGAGAGCAGGCATGGGGGTGAGAGGGTGGGGAGTGAGAAGGGAAAGCTGTGTGGGGTGTGTGCATCTCTGGGACCATCCAGAGGCCTGGGACTGGAAAGGTTCCTGGGAGGATATAGGGGTGATCCTAGATGAAGTCCCAAATATCTAATCATGATTTTTCAGCTGACTTCTGGCTGTGGAAGTTTAGCTAGCTAACTCATTTATTTCACAGAATTATTGAATGCCTTAGGAGTTAAGCCTAGATTGGCAAGCAAAACCAAAGACGATTATTAATATAAATGAAAAAGCTTGTGCTTCAGTTAAGAATATGGTGATGGTGTTAGGCGTGGTTTAACAGAAACATTAAAATCAAAAGACTATATGCAAATAATTATGGTTAGAAACTAAATCAAGGCAAGTAACAGGTTCCCACAATTGTAAACATCGGAAAAGTCTCCATAAATTCCGAAACTCACTTGAGTGTGGAGGAGAGGAAGTGAAGTTGAAATTGCTCCAGTTGAAAATCGCTGCTTTGAAATACTATGAACTAAGAAGGAATTGCCAGTGGGTTTTATGAAGCAAAGGAACAAAAGAATTTTACATAGAATTGTAAGACAATACCAATTGTTCTATTAAAAATTAACCATTGCAGGCCTGATGTCTCAGCAGTTACAGGTACTTCCTGTTCTTAGACAGGACTTGGTTTCAGTTCCTAGGAAACATGTAGAGGCTCACCACCACAAGTACTCCAGTTCTGGGGAAACTGAAACCCTTATCTGGTTTCTGAGGGTACCTGGCATGTGGTACACATATGTACATGTAGGCTTACACACAAAATAAATGAATAAATAAATAAGCAAAAATAATCACAACATATGCCATGTTTCTGTTCTTTGATAACCACAGAGGTACATGATTAAACGTAGTCTTAGTTTTCTGCATTAGCAAGTGATGGACAGTTCAAGAGCTGAAGCTTATCTATCAGAAGGCATTCTGCTTTTTGTGTCACCTTGAAGGGAATCAGGAGACATTACCCCACCCTCTTTCTCCTTCTTTTGCTTCTCTGGGTCTAAAATGCTTTGCTTCACCATGCACTTCCTGCCAGGATGCACTGCCTAAACACATCTGGAAATAATAATTGAAACTCACATAACTGAGAGCTGAACTATACTATCTTTATGAATTGTTTGTCTCAGATATTTTGCTACAGTAATGGAAAGATCACTAATATAAGGAATACATAGTGAAGACCTGGTTTGATTCATTTATGTTTTCATAGTCCAGATGAAAGAAATGACAAGTGAAATCTATTCACGTTGATTTTCAATGCACTGATGAGAAAGGTTAAAGGAAAAATGTTTGAACTTCCAGCAAAGTTTGTGATTCTTTGCATCTCAGCTGATGGAAAGAATGTCTTTAAGGTTTCTTACCTCAACAATTGGCATCCAATTACTGAGAAAAAATTAAGAGAAGCAAGATTGGAGTAGTGATGGAGGAACTGAATTATTAATTTAATATGATAATTAATGGGCTGTAGGGATAATTCCGTATTTAAAAGCTTCTTGAAAGACAAGAATTTGATTTCTAGCCCTCAATTCTGGTATATTATAACCTTTAGAATTACCATCTTCTAGGGATCTGACAGCATCTTCTGAATTTTGCTGGGTACCCAGGTTCAAAGGCTTTTACATGACACACACACACACACAAATAAAAATAAAATAACTTGAAAATAAAATGCTAAATAGAAGCCTAAATAAATAATTGCACATGCAAGACTGAATTTCAGGGACTGGAGGAGCTGCCAATATTAATGTAATGACATTATTTCAGAGGAAATCTACCTTACTTTCACGGGAATGCCATAAACAAGACTCAGGAGCTGAATGTTTTAATTCCTGGAAGTTTATCATTCCGAAGTTCAGGAAACTAGATCCAAAACTAAGATGTTGGTAGGATTGGTTCCATCTGAGAGGTAAGAAGAAAAAGTGTTCCTTGTTCTTCCTTTGACAAAGGCATTTAATTTTTCTGAACATCTTTGAACTCATTGCTTAGTAGAAATATCATCCCAATCAGCCTTCAAATTCACAAAGTCTGAAGCTGGTTTTGACTTGTCTGAATATTCCCCTTTTTTACGGACACTAATCATATTGGATTAGGGCACATCCTATCCTGTTCTGAGCTCATCACAATTTGTGTAAGTGCATCTTCCATGCCCCATGTATTTTAATAAAGGCTTAATAATAATTTATGTCAGTATATAATCAGCAACTAGCTTGGGAATACTGAATATAATTTTCAGATAAATTATATTTTGAGGTACTAGAGTTTAGGGTTTTTTGGGCTTTTGTTTGTTTGTTTGCTTTGTTTTGTTTTTCTAGACAGGGTTTCTCTGTGGAGCCCTGGCTGTCCTGGAACTCGCTCTGTAGACCACGCTGGCCTCGAACTCAGAAATCCGCCTGCCTCTGCCTCCCAAGTACTGGGATTAAAGGCGTGTGCCACCACTGCCTGGTGAATTTAGGCTTTTAATTATATGAATTTTGATTGACTAAGCTAACCCTATAGAATAACATGAAATGTTAATTTGAGTGACATTTGAAGTGTAGAACTTGGTAAACTATCCAGATAATGAGAGCAAGCAAAACAGAGGCAGATTAGGATACAGAAATTTGAAGACACTAAAATACACAGATCAGAAATAAACAAATCAATACAACACTCTTAAGAAGTAACTACAGTATTGAAGGAAAAATAAGTGTTTTGTCCCAGAAAAAAAAAAAGTGGGAGAGGAAAGTACTTTCAATACAAGAAGTGACCGTCTGAGCAGCAGGAAACTGAAGAGCTAACTGCCAGATCCTTCACAGTGGACGGCTTCTGTGAGCTAAGTAAAAGGATTTGAGATATGAGTCAGATAGAAAAGAGTTTAAGAGAGAAAATGAGAGGTGTTTAATGCAAACATAAAAAATTCTTTTGAAAAATTTTTCTTGAATAAAAAACCTAGAGTTACAGAAGTCAGATTTTAAAGTTTCCTAGAAATGATATCTTAATCAGTATTCTATTGGCATGAAAGACACCATGACTACGGCAGCTTGACAACAGAAAGCATTTAATTGGAGCTTGTTTAGGGTTTCAGAGATTTAGTCCATTTTCAGCATGGTGGGAAGGATGGAGGCACACAGGAAGATCTGGTGCTGCAGAAGGAGATGATTGGCAGGGAGCAGGAAGAATGAGCCACTGGGCCTTGCTTTGGGTTTTACAATGTCTGAGCCCACCTCCACACTTCCTCCAACATGGGCATGGCTCCTGTGTTCTTCAAATGGTGCCACTTCCTAAGGATTCAAATATTTGAACTTATTGGGGCCATTCTTACTCAAACCTCGACATGATCTCTGCGGGAATACTAATGATGTTCTAAAATCTGTTTTTGGCATTCTTTAGTTTTGGTTTTAGTTAATTAAAACCTTATAGTCATTTATAGTCACACAAATTCCTATTTGTAGCTGAAAGATAAATCTTCAACTAGTCATGTTCATTAAACCATTTAAAAAAGGTAACTATTTAAGGCATAGTATGAAAATATATTTGAATCATAGGTGAGAATTTAATTATATCCTTATAGGTTCATTTTACTACAACATTAAAAAGCCTGCAGTGGTGTAGCATATCTAATAAATAACATAACAACAAAATGTATTAGAAATATTATTAAGTTTTCTTTCCATATATAGATTTTTTAAAACATACAACTATGACATTTTAAATTATTTTGTAATATGTATATCTAAACTATTTAATGATTAAATATGAGAGACTTGTTTTATAAAGGAGCTTACATTTAATATATTATTTCTGTTTTTACATCATTCTTATTTCCTCCCCTTCAAATCCTCCTATGTCTATGCTCTGTTTCCTCTCAAATCCTTTGCCTCTTCATCTTTAATTATTTAATTATTAGTGCCACATGTATATTTGTGTATAATACATATAATAACATATTTATATTTTTATCTTTAATTATTACTGTTTCATATATGTGTACATAGTCAATATACTTTATATACATTGAATATTGCTTGTGTGTGTGTGTGTGTGTGTTTATGGCTAACTACTTGGGATTGGATAATCTATCAGTTTTTTCCCTCCATGGGAAGATTAAATCTCCCTCTGTCAGCATCCATTGATTGCCTGTACTTCCTCCTCCAGGAATAGGGCCTTGTAACATTTCCTCCATCTTGTTGGTATGTCAACTGATGCTGTCATTATTTAGAGAGCATTGATTCTGTGCAAGGTTTAACACACACATTTGAAAACAATACATATTCCCATAAAATTAGCAATTGACTTCAGAAGTAGAACATATTTATGTATATGTCTTACATTTTATAAACAAAATTATGCTTCTTGGTATCAGCTAATTCCTAACCTCAAGTATCACAAATCATGTTTCACATTATAAGAGTTGGATGGGACCTTCCTTTACCTCCGCTCATACATGTCTCTCTCAACATTAACACAACTGAAAAAGTTTTCCTCTTTAGCTGAAAATAAATACCCTTGAGGCATCTTGATGCCAAGTTAATAAATGCTAAAGAAGATGTTTAATATTGGAAACATGGGTATGAAGTGGGAATGGACTGAGCAGACTACTTTAATGAACAGAGGCATTTAGTTCATAATGGCCGGAAGTTGCAGCTTTAACCTTCACTAATCAGAAGGAAACCAAATCACAAATTGCTAACCATGACTTCCTTCTCATTCCCAAGAAGATTAAGGGAAAATAATGCAAAGAAACTCACAGCAGGACCCATTGGGTTGACATATCTCGAATGCTTGTATTTATCAGTGAAAGCAAAAAAGAAGAAAGGAAAAAATTAATCCCAACTGATCTTTAAGTCACTATTCTTTTGTAAGTGGCACTTGACTTTCCCTGTGTGTGCATGCATGTGTGGGAGTGTGGGTAATCAATGCTTTTTAAAAGATTCTGTCAAAGAAAGCATAAGGTTCATGCTGAGGAAACGGCACAATCGCCAGGAAACTATTGTTTTACTCCTGTTTCTATTTGTTCTCCTGAATTGACACAGCATGAGGAGAATTGCTGAGGCTGCTGTGAGGAAGGAGGACAGCAACTCAAATCCAGCCCTTTCTTTCCAAATGGAGCCCTCCTAGAGGGTAGAAAAGACCAGCTATAAGGTTGAGTTTACCTCCCTTTTGCTAGCATAAAGAGCAAGATGCACTAACTGTATTCCTAATTCCAGGCTCCCAGAGTCTCCAGAGGTGCTGCCTTCTTCCCATAGTTTCCTAGCAATTCTTAGTTACTGCAAATAGTTGGAGTTAACTAAAGAGGATGTAGTAAATGGGAAGGATGACTTCTTAAACATCCTGAATCTTCCAAAAAAGACACATTTACAAAGGCATGGTTCATGACATTCTAACCTGGAATACTGAGAGTCAGAGTTAGGGGACAGGCTGTGGAGAAATGCCTGGGATGATGGAAACTTTTCAAATCTAGATTGTGAGCATGGTTTCACAACCCTACAAATTTAACAAGAACAAAAAATGCATTGCGTTCAAGCTTAGTTATGAGTGGCATGTAAACTGTCTTAAGAAATTTGTGAAAAATACATAACTTAGTGTAGTTGTTTCAGTATGTTAAAACTTTATAGTACAAAATGTTTTCATTTTTAATTCACTTGTTTACTTATTGTATATTTAATAAGATATCATCTTATTTATGGGAGTGTCACTGATTCATACATGTCACCAAAATAGTGCTTTCTTCCTTTATAAAATATACACCACACATGTAGGTGATAAACGGCAGTGTTCAGAAGGATTTGTTAACAGCTGGCCGGCTGATGATTAAATTGTTTGAAACAACTTTGCTTATTTTGAATGTTTGGGTTGTTACCTGCTTGGTCAGTGCCATCTCATACCAACCTGAAGCAACATTAACGTTTCCATCTTTGCTTTCCAACAGCAGAGAGGATGCTGTTTGCTACTTTACTTATAACTGTGCTGCCGTTAATTATGTGTTTCTTTCTTCACTTGTCCTCATTCTTTCTAGCCTTATGCCTCACTTTGGGATTTGTTTCCACAGATTCTTGTACAGTTTGAGACCTAACATTGCTAAGCCATATACACTAATTCAATCCATGATTCTATAAATAATGGTTTTACTCATTTGGTAGTGTATATAAGAACTGCATTTGTTAATCCAATTCTATTTCACTATACAATTTAATAAGTGATAAATCTCATCAGAAGCCTTCCCATAGAACACCCATTGGTTGATACGAAAAAATAGTAGAAATAAAGCTGACTCTATACCTCTGCTTCCAAATGTGAAATCATATGGACCTGTTTAAAGGTTGACTGAAATAATGAACCTCAGCTTCTGTCATCCTAGGTGTATGACTTAGTTAGGGTTACTATTGTTGTCAAGAGACATCTTGACCACAGCAACTCTTATAAGGAAATGTTTAATTGTTGCTGGCTTACAATTCAGAGGTTTAGTCCATTATCTTTAAAATAGGAGCATGTTTGAATGCAGTCAGACATGATACTGGAGAAGGTAGCTGAGTGTTTTACATTCAGATTGGCAGGTGGCCAAGAGAGAATGAGACACTGGGCATGGTTTGAGCATCTGAACCATCAGAGCCCACCCCCAGTGACGCATGTACTCCAAGAAAGCCATAGCTACTCCACTGAGGCCACACATCTTAATAATATCCTTCCCTATGGGCCTTTGGGATCCATCTGCATCCAAATCACTACAGTATACTCAATGTGATCACTACGAACATGTAGCTATGGTTGTTATTCTGGAGAGCAATTGCAATGATGTTTCATCATCCCAGAAGAAACTGATAAACAGCATTTGCCTAGAAGATGACTTAGATTAAAATTAATTACTTAAAATAAGACAGCATCATCAACTCAAGATACATTGATTTGCAGAATAATGGCCCAGATGAATAGGTATGATATATTTATTTTGCCTTCTTTGAAATTACTTTTCCTCTCAATTATTGTCAAAGTGGGATCTCAGAAATGTAATATGTGGTATAATGTGCAGAAGGTCCTGGGTTTTGTCCCCCAGTACCAGATAAATGTTTAAATGATTCAGAATACCTCTAAAATGTTTTCAAATTTCCAAATTATTTATTAGATAACTAAATTTGTCCCACATAAATAAACAGAAAAATAAGATTAGATATTTTTATGTATGCCTCTTTTGATAAAAATGTCAAAACAATCCTTGAGTACATATCTTATGGATAGAATAAATATCATTGATGAATTATTAAAGGCAATTTAAGAATATATCTATTTTCTTTCCTTCCTGGGTAAATATTAAGAAAGAAATGGGAAGAAAGGATAACAATGGCAAAAGAAATACTCAATGATAATATGACTGCCTTTTTGCATTTTATGTTAAAACTGTAAAGAAAAACAATCTAATGCTTGCCTCATAATGGGAAACTGGTTTCTTATGGATGGAGTAGAGTCTGTTAATACATTTTCTGTCTCTTTTCTTTCTGAAAAATAGTGTTTCTATAGTTGTTTCTGTTTACCAGCTCAGTGTTAAGAAAGACAGCTGTATTGTTACTTCTTACATGCACAGAGTACATTTAGAGCATAACCCCTGAGCTGATTGCTGGAAAAATATGCTAGAGCTAATAAACAAATTCAGCAAGTTTCAGGGATTAAAATTAATATAAAAAATCTAGAGCATTTTCATATGCCAATAGTATATTATATAAAAGAGAAGTCAAGAAAGAAGCCATTCACAATAACAATCATAAAAATCCTAGAAATAAATAAACGGAAATGAGGAACACTGACAAGAGAAATGGAAGAAAACACACATATGCACACATGTATATCTATTCATGGCATTCTACTTAGCACTAGACTATGTAGTCCTAAAATACAGAACCATAAAAAATAAGCAAAACAATAAAGAATACATAGCACAAATTTAACAAAAGTTAAGTTGCATCTGATGAAGAGGTATGGTACAAAGCTAGAGTTATTAAGATAGCATGATTTTAACAAACAGACACAGTGGTCAACGCCCAATAAGGACCCTAGAAATCAAAACATGTCTCTCCAGCCCACTGATCATCAACACAGAAGCTAAGAAGTTGTATGCTAGATAAATGATATTTTCAATGTTGGTAGAACTGAATGGGTATTCATGTGCAGTACAGTGAATGGATGGACTGCTGTTCCTTACCAGTAAAGGATTTGAGTAAATATTCTTCAAGACATTAAACATAAGACAAGAAACTAGGAAACTAGTGGGGAAACACATGGGAGTGGTCCAAAGAATTTTTAATAAGAAATATTTAAAGAAGACTCCAAACATACAAGGAAAATGAGAAAGGTAGGATTATATCAAAGTCTTCCTCCTCTGCAAAGGAGTTAACCATTTTAATGAAGAGGGAAGCTAAATAACAGAAGAGACTATTTGCAAATTACAAATCCAGCACATGTGACGGACTCCTAAATGCTAATGAGGAAAGGAGAAATAATGCGATTGAAGCCTAGACAGTAGATCTAAACAGACATTTGTAAAAGACAGGCATACTCATGACTAACAGGTATATGGAAAAATGCTCAACAAATTCTGGAAAATCCAAAACAAAGCTACAATGAGCTGTCACTTCATCCTATTATGAAAAATCCAAAGGCAATGTGAATAGACAGGAACACATAGCAGAAGAAACTTTGTGTCCTGTGGCTAATGTTATAAATTAGTACAGTTATAGTGGAGAACAATTTGCAGGTATCTCAAAAAATAAAAGGTAGAGCTATGTGATCGAGAAATCTAGTTACTGAGTGTGTATCTAGAGGAACCGAAACACCTCTGTATTTCTAGATTGATTGCACTATTTACAATTTCTGAGAAATGGAAATAACCTATATACCATTCTATGATGAATGAATTAAGAGAAATGAAGCAAAGCATGTCCTAGAAAATTATTCAGCCATTAAAAATTGTAAACTGGCTATTGATAATAATATTATCTAGAAGTCATAATGTAAAGTGAAATAAGCTAGGCAGACAGAACAATGCCACATGACCCGACTCACATAAGAAAAATTAAACAGGTTGATGTCAGCAGTTGAATGTAGAACTATATCTGGAAACAGGTATAGGAAGGAAAGAAAAGGCTGATATAAAGACACTAGGTACAGTCAGACAGGAGCAAGATATGCTGGTGTGCTTTGAGAGTATCAGTAAATATACTCATAGTAGCTCAGAAAACTACAAGAAAGACATATTTTCACCACAAAGAAATGATTAAGGTTTGAAGATATGGGTGTATACTACTGGGCTTAAACATGCTGATATTGATTCATGGTTCAATTATCTTATTAGGTATAATTTTTGTAGTGTTACTTATAGTGAACAGTATATAGTAGATAAGGGGGTATACAGTGTGTTTTCATTCTAAATTAACAAGGTTTACTTTTAAGCAACTTTATTTTTTCTTATCGTATTACTTTCATCTGGTGTATGTTTGCATATTTGTGTATGTACATGTATATGTGTATATGTATGTGTATGTATATCTTTTCTACCATATGTGGATTTCAGTGTGACTCAGAAAGAGCTCAGTAAGTGGCTAGACACACTGGTCAACAAGCCACAGGGATCTTGCCACGTATGTTTAGTACAGGGATAACAAGCTTGCCCTGAAAGTCCCAGCTTTTATATGGGCATTGAGGATGTGAACTCAGGTCCATACCCTTGTACAAGAAGTGCTTTACAGATAGAGACTACTCCTATCTCTATGCTTTAATAGTCACATGAGGCAAGCCTTTATTACTTGTATTTATTATATATAGAGGGGATTAAAATTACTGGCACATAGTCTTAGAGTTAATTAGTAATATTTAGAACTAGAATTAAGGTCTTCTTAATTTAAAAACTAAGATCTTCTGTCTTTTTTTTAGGTAGAGTCAAGGTATAATTCATGTTTCCATTCAGAAATTAGAATGCTATTCCAAATAATTTGCGATGATTAAGATATGACTTTTGGAAACTGGAGATGTGCAAAGTGGATGGAAGATAATGCATGATTCCTGTACACGGTCTAGCATGCATCCTAGTGTATCACCGAGAACTGGAAAGACCAGTTCCACTGAACCACCAGCAAAATGGGAAGAGCCAATCACCTCAGCACCACCTGGAACTATTAATCTCCTACTCTAATGAAAAAAGAGCTTTCACATAATCCATTTACTTCTCCATTAACAAAAAATGTATTTAATGTGTACCTTGTGTGAGAGAGCATTTGATGGTATACAGACACATTCTTGAAACAAAAAAATAACTTTCTTCTTCTTTGTCTTATTTAGTCTCTAAGCAAGATGTCCAGATAAAGAATAAAACAGCATGACAAAAATCTAAGTAAGAATCTATACTGGGAATTGTTCCCTTGACTAGAAGATTAGCTTGGAATATTTGCTTTAACAAAAGGCTTGGTCAAGTTTGATCATTAGCCTGGTCCCTCTTACATGTTAGAAGATACTATGTAAACAACATCGTTGCTAAACTATGTTAATTGAGCCATGCCTATTAGATTTGCTTCTCAGAAATGACAGGAAATTAAACACCATAGCTCTCACAGAATCTCTCCAATAAAATATTGTGCTTGTAAGAGGAGTCAGACCGCAATCAAGAACCACTGCTTTCCATTATGCCCTTCCACCTCTTTGCTCACTCTTTCACATTTTGCATGCTCCTGCATGCTTCTGGAGGTATCTAAATTGAGCTAGAAAAAAAATGGCATAGAGAAATATAAGATTAGCGCCTGCCTTGCAAATCATTTTGTTGTTTAACTGCACATTTTATCAGTCTCTTATTTTGTAGACCCATTCTACTATTAAAGTATGTGCTGGGGTTTGTTGTGTGAAACCATATCAAAGAACAAAACGCAGAAAAAGGAATGATATTACCTAAGTGCAACTTGGTGAGCCAACAAGTTTATTGATGCTACTTACAAGTATAGATTAAAATGGATGACCTAAACTTCCATCACTAAAAGTCCACAGCAGCAGGGGTGATGTCTCATGAAAGCTGGAACCCTGAAGCTATGTACACAATTTGCAGGTCGCTTGACAGTCTGAAAGTTTCCTCTCCTCATTAGTCCTTGCTGCTTGTAAAAACTTAAGAAGGGCGGGGCCTTGTGAATTTGTTAAATTTCAGGAATTCCCTGAGATTTGTGAGATATTTACTTCCTGCCTTATAAATGTCTTCCTCCTTTTTGATTCTTTCCAAAGTTTCAGTGAGCTTCCCTCTGGGGCAGAATGTTTCAATTGGGAGGAAATTGCCAGACAGCAGACTTAAATATGAAATATTCCTTGTAGGCCCATGTGTTTGAAAACCTAGTACTCAGATGGTGGAACTCTTTGGGAAGGTTTTGGAACTCTTAGAGAAAGAACTCTTCCTGAAGAAAGTGGGTCACAGGGGCTGGGATGGTTCTTTAGTGTTTATAACCTGGCCCTGCTTTCCTTTCATCCTCTGATTCTTGACTATGGGTTTAATGTAACCAGCCTGCTTCCTGCTCCTGTTCCCATGATTTCCCCAACAAAATTAAATTTATTCCCTGAAATGGTAAGGCAGAATGTATGCTCCATCGTTAGATTGATTTTATTAGGTCTCAGAAAAAGTAAGTAATAAAATATATAAATAAGTGTAATGGGGCCAGTGAGGTGGCCCAGAGAGTAAGAGTGTCTGCTGCCAAGACTGATGAACCACATGGTGTTTGGAGATGACTTGAAAAAGTTTTCCTAAAGCACATGCTGTGCATTGTACACCCCCCCCCATATACACAGAGAGAGAGACACACACACACTAAATGAATAAATGTTAATATTTATTCTTAACCTTTTATTTTTTCACATGATCTCTAAATTTTCTGGCCTCCTCCAACACCTGACACCAGTGACATCTAAATATAAAAGTCATCCCACAAAGATGTTGAGATACTGACAAATTTTCAGATAGGATGTCCTATTCTCTAAAATCAGTAATTGATAACAATCTACTTTAAATTCTATCAAATTATTTTCTATCAAGTAATAGTGAACTGTACAACATCCTAGTGAGCATAATAATAAAACATAGCTTTTCATAATTTAGACTTTTAGGTTTATGGAGCTTTTACTTATGTACAGTGAAATGAAAGCTTTCCAGTGCATCCTTATATAAACTTGAAAAATGCGAACCACATGTGACCTTCTCCGTAATGAAGATATAGAAGTCTCTCATCAAAATCATTCCTGATCATTCGTAGAAATTAGTTCTAATTAGTCATAATTCCATTATAAATGAGATTATATGACCTCATACCAGTAGTAAAAATACAACCACGTTATCTGAGTTTCTCCTGCATAGCATTTGTGGAATTATAATAGTAATATTGATTTTCTATATGCTCTTAGTCATCAATATATTCCTATGTTCCTTCAAATTTTGCTTTACACTTTCCAATTGTTTCAAAAGAGAATTAGTAATTAAATACTTTCAGTTTTACCAATTCTGGTATCTCTTCCTGTGAATCCAATCTTCTGTTTTATACATTTTACCTGCCATAAGAGCTTCATTTTACATTTCTTACAATTCAGTAGTAGAGTACTACTGCTAAGGAATTATATCAGTGCTTTGTCTGACTAACAGGGTCTCCATTTGGCCATTGTTTTTGAAAGATAGTTTAAGTATAAAATTCTAACTGAAAACATATTTATCTTTCAGTAAATGACTTGTATCTCATATTGTTTAGAATTTTGTCATTTTCTGTCTGTCTTTGGTATGAACTGTGACCTTGTTCTTTTTTACAACAATCAAGTCTTACAGATTTTCAGATATTTAAATTGTATGTGTCCATGAATCACACATCCTTGTTTTACATCTGTGTGTGTGTGTGTGTGTGTGTGTGTGTGCGTGCGCGCGCGCTCTTTATTGTTATTTGAACTTATTAACATGAGATTTTTCTATTCTGCATTAGTTTCTGAAAATAAGTTCTCTTTTTGTATTCTGCTTCTTCTCAATTCTTGATTCTTCTTCTTGGAGTCAAATAATGTGTTTGTATGTGACCACTTGCTATTTTCCACTGTTCTTCTGTGAGTTGTGCTGAATTTTTTCATGACATCTATAAATGTAAAGTAAGACAAAACAAACAAACAAACAAACAAAATCACGTGACATCTTCAGTCCCTAAACAACTAGAAACATCTTCTGCTTTCAGCTCTCTTAACCTTCTCCAATAATAGAGTGTCTATTTTCTCCTTCCTTCTAGAAGCTACTATTAATCTTTCCATTAATTCCATAGCCATGAGATATCCTCCATTTTCATCACAGTAGATAGTTATGTCTCATTTAGGATGCAGGACTACGTCCAGCTTCTAACATTTTTCACAGAATTTTCTCCATTCCTTATAGCCTGCATCATCAAGCAAAAATTCAGTTGGATCCAACTGGATGCATTCACATTCAGCAGTGCTTAGTAAGGTCTGTAAAGTAAAATAATTGCCAGCAGAGATAATTTTTCCTACTCTGTGTGTGTACCTTTTAGGTGTTTGACAGTTTCATGACAGACTTTATCAATTCCTTATCAAAATGATGTAGCTAAATTCTTCTCACCAGACTACATGGTAGCTGAATTTTTTGCTTGCGTTCTATTAGAGATGAGTTAGTCTCCACATTCCATCTCAATTTATGGACACCTGATTTCCTTGAAATTTTATTGTACTTATTACCTGGTGACTCATAGTCTTTGATTAGTGCTAGAAAATCCACTCTTGGTACATTGGAAGAGCTGTCCTTTCTACCTTCCTAGGAAAGATCAATAAATACGTTTTAACATTGTGTCTAAGCACTACATTCTTCCAGTCAGAAAATTTGCCTGTAAATAAAACCATGAAAATTCATAAGAGCCATGCCTGTAGTTTAGGGAACTTTTCAGGATCTGTTCAGATATCTGTTGATGCTTGTTATGTATGTGCTATTCTGTCAGATATAAAGTTTACTATGTCAGACAAAGTATTTGGAAAACCATAAGATACCCCCAAATACAAATATCATCAAATATTTTGATTATGATAAAATGTGAAATAAATTAGAGTATTATAGTTGTTTTGGAGGTTTGCACATTTTCCTAACCATGTAGGAAATCTCTTCTATGACTTAAAAATGTTTTCTTAAGGTCAGTGTCATTTTGTTATATATATTATAGCTATTATATATATTATATTAACATAATACATATTATAATAAATATTATATATTTGAGAAAAAATATATATTTCACAAACAACACTGACCTTAGGGGAGTGTTTTAAGTCTCAGTAGAGGTTCCACATCTAGTTATGAAAAAAAAATATATATATATTGCAGACTTTAAGAAAAATGTAGTATGTCCATTAAGTATACATAAAAGGAATTTGGTCATAGACACTAAAATATTAATATGAAATCTTCAAATAGGTGGGAGAGAGTTGTCTTCATCTATATTTAAAATTCGTTAAACCTACAAAGATCCAGAATTCAGTGTAAAACACAATTCTTAATATATACTTTAATATAACTCATTATGAATTTATTTATTTGTAATTTTGAGACAATTCAGTTTATTGACATGATGGGGAGACTTATTTCAATTTATAATTATTAAAATATAACATATGTAGACGTATGAGCCTTGACAGGTAATTTTATTAAGGAAATACACTTTCAAATATTTACTAGAACTACTGTTCATACTTATGATTATTTTTATAGAGCTAAAAGCATTAGTTAAATATTTGGAAAGCTTTTTACTTCGACCACTGAAGTGCTTTAGAACAATAGTAATTATGTTTAATTTATAAGTAATATTTAACTGTCAATGGCAGATAGTTAATCAAGCTTTTAAATGGCACTAAATTTAATCAATGGCCTCTTAAAAGTCTTGAAATTTGTTAGCATATAAATAAGGAGCAAGATTTGTAATGAGAAATAAGAGGTTTATCAAGTTTGTGATTTTTATGTACTCATTTTTAAAGTAAAACAGAATGATCTTTTCTGCCCATAAATAAATTCAATTATTATACATGAAGAATATTCTACTTCTCAGTTTTACAAGGAGCAATTAATTACATTATGCCCTTTTAGGGGGTTGGGTCATGTGGTTTGAATGAGAATGGCCCCAAATGGTCATATCTTTATTGGGAAAAACAAGGAGGAGGTACGGCCTTGTTGGAGGCAGTATGTCATTAGGCGTGGCCTTAAAGGGTTCAACAGCCATACATTTGTCTAGTGTCTCTCTGACTACCTGCCCAGATCAGATTCCAAGGCTTTCAGCTATACTCGACTACCATAGCTATCTGCTTCCTGCCATGTTGATAATGGACTAATCCTCTGGAAGTGAAAGCACATCCTTATATAAATGCTTTCTTCTATGTGCCACCTTCGTCATGGTTCTCCTCACAACAATAGAACAGTAACTAAACCAATAGGACACTTATGGATACCAGTACATGAAATAGAGTAAATGAAGATGAAGGGCCAACAGTAGAGAGTAAATAAATTCAATATTTATTCACTAATTTAGGTTAAAATATAAGACACTGCCTAAATTAAAATCTCTTTTATTTCTTCTTTTATTTTTCTGCAGCACTTCTATTTTTCTTGACAAAATGATGTGTCACTGGGGCTTAACGTTCTCATTAAACAGTAGAAAATCAAAATTTGTCATTTCTCAAAGAGTAGCAAAATGTCACCTTATCTAAATCAAAAGAATGAATACATGTACAGGGGTCAAAGCAAATGTTCCTGACTCAAGGCAAGTCACAACCCATGGTGGTCAGGAGGAAAACACAGAATAGAAATGGAGTCCTATGGCTCAGACTTTCCCACCATGATCCACAGCCACCAAGTGACCAAGCTGCCCAGAATAAGAACTAAATCAATATACATACAGGGTATTAAACATATACCAAGGAAACAGTTAACCTCAATAAAAAGTCAAAAATCGGCATCCAGTGCTAGAATCAGATACAAGCTTCAAGAACAAACTTCTATTCAGAGGCTTCTTCCAGATTAGAGAGCCTAGCATCAAGTGTGTACATTTGCCAAGGCAAACGGATACTTCAGGATCAGATTCTGTAGTTGGTACCTGGCACCTCCTCATTCCATCTGAAAGCATTTGCAGTGGACCTTGGAGGGGCTCGACATAAACTCTTGCTTGCTGATCCACATTTGCAGGAAAGTGGACACTGAGGCCAGGATGGAGCCTCTAATCCAGACTCACTACTTCCACTCAGGGGAAGCAGTAATCTTATTCTTCATTGTACTGGGTGCTAGGGCTGTGAACTCCTGCATCTCATCAGCAATGCCTGGTCACAGTGCTTCTATGACCAGGCAGCAGTGTGTAGGCATACAGGACCTTGAGAATGTCCATATAGGATTTGAAGGTAGACTCATGGATTCCAGAGGAACCCATACCAAAGAAGGAGGGCTGGAAGAGAGCCCCTAGACACTAGAGTTGCTCATTGTCAATGGTGACCGCCTGCCCATCCATCAGGTCATAGCTCTTCTCCAAGGAGGAGGAGGATGCAGCAGTAGCCAATTTCTGCTCAAAATTCAAGGCAACTTGCACAATTTCTCCTTCATGTCATACATAATTTCCCACTCACCTGTGGTGGTGAAGCTGTAGCCCCAGTCTGTCAGGGCCTTCATGAGGTAGTCTGTAAGGTCCCAGCCAGGTCCAGATGCAAGATAGCATGGGCAAAGGGATAGCCCTCATAGATGGGCACTGTATTTGTGATCCTGACACCAGATTCCAATATCCAATATTGGTTGTCAACTTGACAGGTCTAGAATTTCCTAGAAATGTGCATGAAGGCATTCTAGACTAGTTAGGTGAGATAGGATCTGCCCTGAAGCATCCTCTCTCTTTATCTGCTTTCCTGACTGCTGGGACAATGTGACTGTGTACCTGTCTCTGAGAATTCCACATATGGTGTGTACCAGCCATCTGTGAGCCACAGTGCACTCTGCCTTTCTTAAGTTATGTTTGTCAGGTGTTTCGTCACAGCAGTGAGACAAGTCACTAATGCAGACATAGAAGTTTAAAAATTACTTACATTTGTATGGCACATACAGAAAGTATGTAATGTGATATGATTTTTCACCAGCTACAGAAGACATGCAGTTTGTGCTTAATTTAGTGGGGTACAGTTCAAAGTTATATAGCAGACCTGAACATCAACCTCTAATCAACTGTAAGATCCTGGCTCTTCTGGAACTCCTCAAAATATAAGTTCATTCACAGCAAAACACAATATTTCAAAACTCTGATGAGAAGGGAAATTTGGATAATGCATAAAACTTCTAGCTCCAGTTAACACAGAGTCAACATGGCCCTGGCTTGCAGCGTGTGTTCTGTTAATCATGATCCCCTTTAGGAGACACATTAAGTTCTTACTGAAAGAGCAGAAAAGGTACTTTGAGGATAGAAGCCCACTTTTAGGGTGCTGCAGAGTGTAACAATAGAAATTCACTTGAAAAGAAAGTAACTACCAAGGTACAGCCTACATAGTATATTGCTAAAGAATAGCTGCCTAGAAAATGTTGTTGTGGTTACTGGAGAGATGGCTCAGCAGTTAAGGGCACTGACTGTTCTTCCAAAGGAATGGAGCTCAAATTCCAGCATCCACATGGCAGCTCACAACTGTCTGTAACTCCAAGATCTGACGGGCCCACATAGATGTCCATGCAGGCAAAATACCAATGCACATAAATAAAGGGTAAATAAATTAAAAAACAAAGAAAAAAGAAAAGAAAAATGTCGCAAGTTCAACCACAAGGGGATAGAGAGGTCTCTTCAGCCTTTGTCCACAGGGAGCAGTATACACCTTGGGTTGCCTGAAGTATTTGGCATCATCCATGTGCTATTTCTGCACATATGTAAGATGCAAAAGAGAGGGGCTTGCACAAAGACTACAGAAAGCCTTTTGGGTCAGAAAACACTGCAGCCATCCAATTCTCTGAGTGAGCTGCATATGAGGAGTAGATGTGAAGCTTGAGAAACAATTCAGAATTTGGATATCACAGTGCAGAGACGCACAGAGCAATAGCGAGTCAGACTTTGAGGAATTCGTGTTGTGACATTTCCTGAGACATCATAAACAGCAACTGAAGGCTCTCAATATGACAGTGAAGGCATGGAAGATTCATAGAATGTCACTGATTCCCAGATCATGTTAGAAGGCCATAGAAAGTAGATTCTGGTGTCAGAGGACAGTGGGAGCAGCAACAGAGCATAGATGAACAAACACGTACACAGAGCAGATGAACTCATCAACAGGATGAAATGGCAGACAGGAAAATTTCAAAAGCTCTTCCCACAAACTCTCTTACATCTGAGCCAGCATGGGGATGCTCCTGCCTACATTTCAGTAATTCTTTGCATTTCTGTTAAGCTAAGAAAATCCCTCACGGATATGTCAATAGGCATGTCTGACAGTTGATTCCACATCCAGTAAAATTGATGTTCAAAACTAACCTTCACAGCCTTTTATACAAAAATATCAATAAAAGTTTTTTTAAATCATTGTTGCTAATGTACATAAGGATCAGAAAAATATACTTAATAGTCTAATCTATGAGGGGACCAATTGGATGATTTATGGACTGGCTACTGATTATTAATATAAATATGCTTGGGTGTGAATGTATCTCATTATATAGTAAGTGACATCACAATGTATACAACCTATGTTTTATTCCACTCTTACGCAATATTATTGTAAGGACAGATCCTTTTCAATACAGACTTTTATTTTTTTGGAAAGATTGCATTGATGCAATATTGACTGCTTACTTTAAAGTTTTTTTTTTTTTGCCTTCTTGGCTTACACACACACACACAAACACACACACACACACACACACACACACACACTCTTGCAATCATTTCTTTTTCAAGGAGTCAAGTTTCCTCAAAGCTCTCAGTGATGCACAGATGAGGAAGCTGCACTGTAGTGCTCAAACATTCGACAGAGCTCGCTTGGTATCATCCGATACTCCAGCAGCACAGTGGATGAGTCCAGCAATGCCTGGGCCTGAAGGACAGGAAACAACTCTTCTCAAGCACAGTATTTTAATTATAGGGAATGGTTAACTTAAGGTTAGTGCCCCGGCTTGCACTGATATTTAGAGAATAAAAGCATGCTGTCGGAATATTCATCTGAACCTTGAAATTTTTTTATCTCTGAACAGAATACTGGGTAAAGCTTCTTAGAACCTAAAGTTTCCTCAATCACATTTTTTTTGTTAATTCAAATCCAAAAAAAGTAATCTCTTAGTAAAAAGGAAAACACATGAATCCAAGCAGAATATTCTTTATCAGCTCCCATCCATAAAGCTCTTTTCTGTTTGCTTTTTAGATACATCTGACAATTTTTGGAGCAATTTATGTGAATTAAGATGAACTCAGGGATGTGGTATGCTGATATCATAGAGTTGTAGGTTGTGAGAGATTATTTGCATGGTAGATAAATCTTTACATTCATATTTGAAAGCAAATTTTGTGTGCTCATGACTTAAAGATTAGGAGGACTGTGAAAGAAAGAGGAGCAGAATCATGGGAAGGAATCTAGGTGACTCCAGCATAAAAGTGTCCAGGTCTCATGGAAACCTATGAACAAATAAGACTTGAGATTTTGCATTCCAAGTTCCCTTGGAGTTTACAATTTTTTCATGAGTCTCAGAACTTCTTAGCTCAGACAGGATAAATGAGCTTTAAATCAATCATATTATAAATTCTTATCACTGATTTGAGCAGAAACCACTTTTTTTTTTCTTTCCATTCTATGGTTCTCTATGAATGCGTGCACTTTATGGTATATCTTTCTTTATTTTCTCAGAGTTCTCAAAGGATAGAAAACATAAGAAAGAAAGTAATATACTGAATTTCAGCAATTATGGTTTAGGTGAATGTGGGTGACATTTTCAGTCACAGCATGTTTTAGCTTCAGGCTTGAAAATAAATACATTAAATATTTGAGTTTCAAAAAGAGCTTGTGTTGGATTTCAATTCTACAAATTTGAAGTGTCACTACAATTCTAAATACAATATTTTCATGTGGTATAGGAAGAATCTCAATTGATGTTCTGCAACATGTGGGTAGACATCTGTGTACTGGCTGATTTTGTGTGTCAACTTGACACAAGCTGGAGTTATCACAGAGAAAGGAGCTTCAGGTGAGGAAATGCCTCCATGAGATCCAGCTGTAAAGCATTTCTCAATTAGTGACCAAGGGTGGGAGGGCCCCTTGTGGATGGTGCCATCCCTGGGCTGGTAGTCTTGGGTTCTATTAGAGAGCAAGCTGAGCAAGTCAGGGGAAGCAAGCCAGTAAGTAAGTAAGTAACATCCCTCCATGGCTCCTGCTTCCTGACCTGTTTGAGTTCCAGTTCTGATTTCCTTTGGTGGTGAACAGCAATGTGGAACAGTAAGATGAATAAATCTTTTCCTCCTCAACTTGCTTCTTGGTCATGATGTTTGTGCAGGAATCAAAACCCTGACTAAGACAATCTGTCTACACACATCTTGGTCAAGAGGACTGATGGACAATATGCCAACTTTGTCATCTTTGAACATACTGTAGCCCAAAGAGAAAGAAAAGTCAGGATAGAGATATAGTTAAAACACAGATACAGAAGAAGAAAACAGCAGTAAAATAACTCTTCTTAATAATGTCTGAAAAGAGAAGTCAAATGGAACTATGGTGTTTAAGGATGCAAATACATTCTATATGGATACAACCTCATCAGAGTCTTCCCACTAAGGAAAAAGCTAGAGCTGAATCAGAATATCTTCCTAGGAGATGGAGCCAAAGGTAGGCTGTGAACTTGGTGTTTTTAAAGTAACACAAAAGAATCAACAAAGAGGATTTTAGTAGGATTCAGTAGTTTTTTTTTTTATTTATTTATTTATTTTTTGATATTTTATTCAGTAGTTTTAATCAATACATTTCACATGACCCAATGGCTCAACCCTTTGCCTCTAACCCCTGCATCTGACCACAATATTTACCTTAAGAATAAAATGAAATTATTATAATCCCAAGAAATCAAATTATCCTCCTAGGAACAGTTAGAATTTTTAATTATTTCAAGGGTGCTTCAAAATATTGTCATTTTCAGACTTCATACTGAAGTGTCTGTTTGCTTTGGAACGGAGAACAATGGAATTGCAAGCTATATTTGTACTCTGAAACTCAACCAAGCTCACCAGCCACATGACGTCCAGCATAATCCAAGGAAAAGAGCTCATAAGGAAGGGAACATTCAACAGCACAGCATGGTCATAATTCGTCTAGCCTGTCTTTGACAATGTGTGTGGCATGTATGTAATCATGCTTTAATGGGTTCAGGAAGCATTAATAAATTCTGTGAACACATGGCTCCAATGCTCCGGGTTCTTAATTTTGTCTAAGTGTATCATCTATCTCATCATCATCTATCTGTATATCTAGTTTATATGACACTTTTCTCTAATACCAGCAGGACGTTAAAGTGGGTGGTAATAGCATTTTAGCCTCAATTTAAAGTGACCATGAAGGATGGTTTGGGAGGGAAATTCTTCCAGGAAGCTGCATTAAAAAACAAATCAAAAACAGAAAACTAAACATGCCTTTTTTTGCCTTGTTTGAAAGGAAAGGTTACCAAAGCTATGGCTCTGCAGAAATCCATAGGAAGCACCTACTTGTTTGGCTCAATGGGTGTGAAAAGGTATTCTCAATGAGAACTTAGAGCAAGACTTTCAATGATTTTTTTTCTGAATGGACACTGACTGGGAAGACTTGTGTGTCCCATTTAAATGCCTTGGGTAAATGTGCATATGTAAAGCAAAATATAAATAAAACCTAAACAAAAAATCCAAAAGAAAAAGTATGTCAAGGCTGAGAAGAAGGCTCTTTGTGTATTCATAGGAGCTGGCAGGCTACCTAGTCTAAAAAATACTGCAGCAAATAAGAGACATCATATCAAACAATGTAGATTGTGAAGACCAACATCCAAGCTGCTCTTCTGACCACCATAAATATTCCGTGCATATTCACACCTACACTCACACATATGATGAACACACACAAACACACGCACACACACACACACACACACACACAGATTTTATAAAAGAAGGTAACCATTTTTTAAATGTCAATTAACCTCTCTGCTAACCCACCATCATTCATAGTCAGTAAGCTAATGAGCAAAGTAACTGTGTTGGCAGACATGTACATTATCCTTAGAATGCACAACATGAATTCCAACTTTCTCACTGCACCATCTGACAGTAGCAGACAACTTCTGCTCCATAGTATACAGCATGATATAAGGACACCAACCAGGCTTCTTGACATTCATTATCTGGAATATTCTTGTCACAGAAGAGAAAGTTTTGGTCTCATTGTCAATAGTGTTCTGTTAAAACAAACATATAAAACTCATATGGTGATACTTATTTACAATAATTGTCATGTTTCTCACAGCATTGATTTTGGAAAATAAACTCTTTTAATAAAATGTAGTGTATTCTGATTACTGTTTTTCCTCTTTCTACTTCTCTAAGATCTTCCCTTCTCCTGCACCCACCCAAATCTACATCCTTTCTTGCAATCTCTCATTAAAAAACAAACAGGCATATAATAATATCACTACTACTGCTACCACTACCACTACTACTACTAATAATAATGATAGAAATACATGAGATAAAATAAAAGGAAACAACCCCCCCAAAAGAACAAAACAAACAAAAACAGGAAAAAAAGAGCCAAAGAAAAAGCATAAGAAACATATAAGGACTCAGACATTACCACATTCATTCCCACATACAAAAATCTCAGAAAAACTTATAATCAGAAACGATAATATATAAGTTTAAAAACTGGTAAAGATTAAATTTGCCCACATAAATGTACATAATTCATTAAACTTGTAGAAATTGAGCTGGTTCCTATACAGAGTCTTCACCCCTTCTGACTAGTATTAATGTCACTGGGCACTACTCTGCCTGATACCAAAGGGAAAAGGTAAACACCATTTGATCTACAAATCTGAGATCTACGATGGTGACATGCCTAAAAAATACAATGCTTCAATAGTATCCCCAAAGTTATGGGAGGAGCCAACCAGTATCTGATTGGAACAATTACTTTTGAAGACCCAAAGATGGGCTCATATTGATTGCAACAGACTGAAGGACTGGAGGAATTCTGAGGAATGAAGAAGGGATGCTGGAATGATTTTCATGTGTCCATTGTATCCAATAATGATTGAAATGTTATTGTTCTCTGCTTCTCCCAGTATTAATCTTAAAGTTTAAAAATCTATATCCCTATGGGATATACTGCCTCCTGTAATTACAATCAGTAGCATCTGAGATGAGAAGACTGCCTATAGCAGACTCTGCAAGCCAGTGTAACCACAAGGAGAAAAATGAATTTAATAAGCAGGAGAAATTATATCCCTTATACAGAAGAAATTGTACTTCCAGAAGATGTGTGTGAGCAAGACTAGAGCCGAACCCTCTCTCATCAGAAGGTGCATTACATCCCCAGATGGAATAGATGCATGAAATCACAAATAGTAATTGTTGTACTTGTACCTTCATAATTATTAAAAAGTTTAATTTACAAACCATTCTTGACAAGAGATTAATAATAAAAGATGAATTTAAATTCCTGTAATCTAACAAAAGGTGTGACTCTGGTTACTTTGGATTCTCTTTCCTACTCTCAAGAGATTGTGCTGTACTGAGCTCACTTCTTCTCCTCCTCCTTCTCCGCTTCCCTTCCTCTTCCCCTTCTCTTTATCTCCTGGCCTTCTCCTTCTTCTCCTCCTCTTTTTTGCTAGTCTTTCTCTTCTAAGAATTTCAAGTATTTTTCCTCTTCTCCTGGTGTGTCATGATTCGTATAGCTAGCTATATGGTAAGATGAGAAGAATTTTCTAACATACCCACTAAAATGTAATCTTAAGTTATCATAGAGGGCTAATTAAACACAAGCACTGTGATAATAAGTTCAGTTAATTTGATAACAGCCTGCATATGCTGGACACAGGATGATTCTGGGTAGGGTAGCTGGCACAACACAAAATTTCAGGATGCTATTCATGAATCATTTGCATTTGAGATGTCCAGGATGCTTCCTGAGACTGTTTAATTACCTTCCATGTCCCTTACCCATAGTCAGTAAATAATCTAAAAGTCTTACATGGAAATTTTTAAATTAGATTAACTTCTATGCCATTATGAGTAACATTTTTAGATGTTTTGTACTCCTATATCGATTGATAAAAGTCAATTTTAAAGTGCAACGAACTCTATGAAATGCTGCAATATTAAGACCTAGGAAATGAGGATTTAAAGTGCCTGACAGAGCACAGAATCTTGGATACTTGATTGATTCTTAAAGGAAGAGAAATAAAAACGAACCTCTGAAGCCCGAAGTCTTAAATGTCAGCTAGGACATTTTGATTCATTATAGAAACGAGGACTAGAGCGAGAGATATTGCTATCTTAACTTTGATATAAAACATTTGCATGTATTATAGCAAGGGCTTTCCTTTCCCATTTCCCATAATCTATGTCCCTACTATCGAAAGTAATTTGTGGTGAGATTATTTAACCTTTACGTCAAGATTTTCATTGCTGAATATCAAAAAGAGATTATGACTCAAATAGAACAGAAATCATCCAATGACGAATAAAATGTAGCAATAGTTTGCAGATCGGGTTTTGGATGGGAGGGGGGTCAGTGTGTTTGCCTCTGCATGAATGGTAGTTAAATCATATTAGACAGAATCCTGATTTTACTCTTTTATGAAAATAAAAAGATATTTAGATGCAAGGTATGTAGATGGATGATATTTAGACATAGTAGCAACTACATTGTCTGTTCCAAGTTCATTTATGTAACTTAAAATTATGTTTTGAAGAATGTGTTTCTACATGTACTTCTGAATTATGCCAAAAGAACAAACAAACACAAAAGACTATAAGAAGCAAATGTTGTAAGTGTAAGCAATACATACCCTTTGTGCTTTAAAGGCACACATACATACACATTTGTATTTTTGTCACTCTGAGCACTAGCCAGGTCCAGAATTCCTCTCAATCCTGCCCGCCATCTCTTTTGGCCTCCTTGTCCTTTGATGAGATGACAGCTACTCTTGCTGGCCTACATCTCTTGAGATTGGAGATGGTGGGGAACACAATGGGTTTTCAAACTGTGCTTGAACATTGTGGTTGGTTATCCTGTATGGGTTGTCCACTTTGGTCCTGCCAGTCACAGTCATGTCTCCAGCTTTCCCCACTGCCAGGCAGCCATGTTCCCTCACAGAAATACACACCTTACACAGGAACAAACCAATCAGCTTTCCTGTTAATTTCTTGACCAATTCACTGAATCTCATAAAACTGACTTCCCACACTAAGCCCACTTTCCAAATTCCACAGTGTTTTTTTTTTTTTATCTAATGAAGGAATGACATGCAGAAAGCTTGTCTTACTATAAGTTGAAATAAGTATAAACTATGAATACTGACCATTGAAACAGGCAGGTTTGAAACAAGAAGCATTTGAAAGACCATATAAGTAAATATAAAAATCCAAATGACATTTGAAAATTTCAAATGAGGTAGACAATTGGAGTTAAGAGCAGCCAAGATGAAATATAGTAAGTAACAACTCAGAGTTATTGATAGGAAAGTAGACTGACAGCATAGAGGGTAGGCAGCTGTCAAGCTTTTGTACTATTTAAGGTTTATTGTAAATATAAAGGTTGTGTGTGTCTTTCATCAAGGAACTTAAATAGCTAAGGTGGTGTAGAAACCTTGGGTTAGGATTAAATAATTACAACATGGGGGAAAAACCTACTTTAAATAAATAAATAAATAATTTGAGATCCCAAATGGACAATATGCACTGCCGCTTTAAGATTAGGAGGTGAGGAGAACTGGTTTCTTAGCAGAGATGTATGTTTTATTCCCCAAGCCTCATGTGTTTGGGATTAGGACAAAATGCATGCTAAATTGGTACACATAATTTTGGGGTTCATGGCATAAGGTAGGAAACATCTGTGCCCCACTCCAGGCCAATCCAGACAACTTGCTGGGTGGCGAGCTCAAACTCCAGCCTGAGGTCTTCTCAACTGCTTCTAAGCTGCCTCAGAGATGCTAGGAGCTCTTGCTGTGCAATGAAGCAGGCTGCTCAGAGGGCAGAGAGCAAAGCTGCATGCCTCCAACCATCAAAATCAGAAAATTTGGCTGACCTGAGAACTCTAAGAAATAGTACAATGTCTACCTAAGTATTTAGGTCAGAACACCAGTCTCGCAGGCCACTTTCTATTCTCACCCCTTGATACTGTGCTGAACACAAGGGTCCAATTGGCCATTGACTACCCTTGCCTCTTGAAAGTTCTCCACTTTATTGTATATTCTTGTTGTCTTTTATATTACATTATGCTTATTTTGTCTAAATTTATTCTACAAAGAACACAAAGCCGGAGGAGGTGTGAGACCAGAATTTATAATGATGACATTATTTTACTTAAAGTCTACTCCTTGGAAAGAATGAAGATCTGTTACTGTAAGACAAAGCAAAATTCTGTGGCAGGAGAGGTTACAGCTGTCAGTAGGTAAAACAAGTGCAATTGCTTTGCTGGCTGGTTGTCAACATGCATTCTAAAGGTTTGAGCGTATGTCAATAGACTACAGATGTTACTGGCCTTGGACAAGAAAGGAGACATTAATGGTCAGTGGTTATAAGTGGAACAAATGACTACTCCAGTCATCTGTAGCTGTACATTTGACACAACCTAGAATCATCTGATAGTAGAACTTCAACTGAGAGGTTCTTTTAGATCAGATTGGTCTTTGGGCATTTCTGTTGGAAATTCAGTTGATTATTCATTGAGAATACAACCTTTGAGAATACAACCACTAGATGCATTGTCTTGAGCTATAGAAGAAAATGAGGTAAGCAGGAGACAGTAAATGTGACAAAGAGAAAGCCATCAAGTAGGGCATTTCTGATATTCCTGTCTTGATTTTCCTCAGTGATGAGATATGACCTGAAAATATAAACCAAATACATCCTCCTATCTCCTCAGTTGCTTTTTACAGAGTTTTGTTTTGTTTTTCTTTGCTTTGTTTTTAATCATAGCAATAAGAAAATCTAAATGATTGACTATTGATAGGTATTGTGAACCATAAAATCAAGAAACCCTCCAAGGCCAGGGAACATTGTGCAAGACAGAGAAGAACTTAAAAAAAAAAAGTGGAGAATTATAGTATAGTTTTATTCCCAGATATCCTGTGGTATAACATGATTCATATCAGTTACATTTCCCATTGCTTTGACTGAAGCAATTTAAGGAGAAAAGGTTCTATTTTTCAGGTCATTGTGGCCTGAAAGACAGCAACAGAACACAAGGCAGCTAGCCACATTGTTTCTGTAGTCAAGAAGTCACGAGCAGGAAGGACGTGACTCCAGACTATAAAATCTTAAGAACCACCTCCAGTAACCCACTACCTCCAGCAAGGCTTCACTTCCTAAAGGTTCTAGGATCTCTCAAAAGAGTGCACCAAGCTCAGGACCAGTGTTCATACCCAACACCTGTTTCATTTTCAAATCATAAGAACATTCATTCACTGGCAAACAGAAAAGACATGGTTTTCACCCAATGACCATATAAATATCATAAGCAGAACAGTACAGTGATAGCTTTATGAGCCATTGGCAATAGTAATGAAAGTAATCATGTTACCTAGTTTGTTGTGGAAATGTCAGGTAAACCTCAGTCCATACACCTCAGATTCTATCCATTACTTTCTTCTGCTCCATGTCCCAGCTGTGATTCCTTTTAAGATTCACAAGAAGAAATAGGAGGTAGAAGAATGACTGAGGAAAGAACTCCCTGATTCAGCTTCCATGAAGTTGCCACCCTTATTGGATGAAAATAACTTTCTTAGTCTCTTTCATGGCTATTGCTGGGGCAAATACAGATTTAATCATGTCTTCCAATCAAAGGTAGTACAGAGTCATCTTATGTGTGGCCTCAACAAATGATACTGGTATAACTTGATGTCTGCATGTAGAAGAATGCAAATAGATCCATATTTATCAACATGCACAAAACTCAAGTCCAAGTGGATCAAAGACCTCAACATAAAACCAGATACACTGAATTTAATAGAAAACAAAGTGGGGAATAGCCTTGAACTCATTGGTACCGAAGACAATTTCCTGAACAGATCACCAATGGCTCAGGCTCTAAGATCAACAACTAATAAATAGGATCCAATGAAACCAAAAAGCCTCTGTAAGGCAAAGGACTCTGTCAATAGGACAAAAAAGACAGTCCACAGATTGGGAAAGAATCTTCACCAACCCTACATCTGACAGAGGGCTAATATCCAAATATATAGAGAACTCAAGAAGTTAGTCCAACAAGCCAAATAACTCAATTTAAAATGGAGTATAGAGATAAACAGAATTATCAACAGAGGAATATCCAATGGCTGAGAACCACTTAAAGCCATGTTCAGTGTCTTTAGTCATCACGGAAATATAAATCAAAATGACATTGATATGCCACTTTATACCAATCAGAATGGCTAATATTAGAAATTCAAAGGACAACACATGCTGGCAAGGATGTTGAGCAAGGAGAACATGTGCCCATTGCTGGTGGGAGTGCAAACTTATACAATCACTATGGAAATCAATTTGGTTTATCTGAAAATTGGGAATAGTTCTACCTCAAATCCCTGCTATACCATTCCTGGGCATAAACCCAAAAGATGTTTTAGAATCTGACAGTACACTTGCTCAACTATGGTCATAGCAGCCTTATTCATAATAGCCAGAAACTGGAAATAACCTAGATGTCCCTCAACTGAAGAATAGAATTTTTTAAAAAGTGTGCTTCATTTACACAATGGAATACTACTCATCTATAAAAAGCAATGGCATCATGAAATTTGCAGGCAAATGGATGTAAGTTGAAAATATTAATTTAATTGATGTAACCCAGACCACAAAGCACATGCATGGTAGTACTCACTTATAAGTAGATATTAGTCATAAAATACAGGATAACTATGCTACAATTCACAGACCCAATGAAGCCAAATAATAAGGAGGACCCTAGGAAGACTGGTTGGATCCTTCTCAGAAGGGGAAATGAAATAGATATCTAAGGTGGATGGAGAGAAGGGACTGGGTGGGGGAGGGGAGGGAGAGGAGAGCAAGGTTTGGGGGATCAGGTGTAGGAAGAACAGGGAAGAGAGAATGGAAATGGGGGCATCTCTACAGTGTGCCAGAGACCTGGGACATGGCGAGACCCCAGGCTGTATGTGGGGACAACTCTAGCTGAGACTCCTAAAGTGGGGGATATGGACCCTGAAGTGACCTCTTCCTGTAGCCAGGTAGGACTCCTAGTGGAGGCATAAGGACAGCAAGCCAACAACAAACATTCTACCCAAAATGCATCCTGCCTACAAGATCTGCAGGAGCAAAGAGAACAGAGATGGAGGAGGAAATGGCCAACGACTGACCCAACTTGAGACCCATCCCATGGGCAAGGACCAATCCCTGACACTATTAATGGCACTCTGTTATGCTTACAGATAGGAGCCTAGCATAAAGGTCCTCTGAGAGATTCAACCAGCAGCCAATGGAAACAGATGCAGAGGCCCACAGCCAAACATGATGAAGCTTGGAAACTCAACTTGGAAGAATTTGGGGAAGGATTGAGGGACCCTTAAGAGGGCAGTACTCCACAGGAAGACCAACAGAGTCATTTAACCTGGACTCTTGGGGTCTCCCATAGACTGAACCACCAACCGAAGAGCAAGCATGGGTGGACATAGGCCTCCTGCACATATGCAAAAGATGTACAGCTTGGTCTTCATATAGGTTTCCCAACAATTGGAAAGAGGGCTATCACTGAATCAGTTGCTTGTCTGTGGATCCTGTTCCCCTAACTGGTCAGCCTCAGTGGGAGAGGATTCGCCTAGTCCTACAGTCACTTGATGTCCCAGTGTGTGGTGATACCAGGCAGGTTGGATTCTCCCTCTCACGTGAGAAGGAAAGGAGAAATTGGGTTGAGAATCTGTGTGAGGGGGTACTGGAAGGAGAGGGGAACTGATATTGAGACATTATGTGAATACATTTTACAAAAACAAATAAAACATATACCATTGGGAACTAAGAAAGTGGGATTGGCTCCATTCACTGTCACACACAATGCCTTACCCTCATACATAGAACTTATTTCTGCTTTCCAGGAAGGCATGTTGTTTTCACAAGAACAAAAGGGATTTCACCAAAGCAAAATCTCTATCTGTCACTTTGTATTTCTTCATTCAGAAGATCTATATGGGAAAAAAAGTTTAGGCTACTACAAGGAGTAATTGAAACTGATTATCATAAGAAGGTGTATTTACCACCAGGTTATATGAACTCCAAAGACGGTG
This sequence comes from Uromys caudimaculatus, assembly GCA_028551405.1. Classification (NCBI taxonomy): domain Eukaryota; kingdom Metazoa; phylum Chordata; class Mammalia; order Rodentia; family Muridae; genus Uromys; species Uromys caudimaculatus. Next base: position 49,717,643 of record CM052714.1, on the reverse strand, counting down.
CGTATAGCTCAGGAGATCAGTTAAGGTATCCTCATACCTACTGATAACTCAAACTGCAGAAATCACAGCCTTTTGAGAACGAAGTCCAGATCATCAGAAATACTGTCCAGTGAAGAATCCAGTACAAAATATATTTTACAGAAGAAAGAAAATGAATATTTAAGGCTTCAGCCTATCTCAATAGCATTCCTGTTTCTATAACTGTCAGTACTTTTGATTTTGAGAAGAAATTATGTTAAACTCCCAGTGTCATCCCTCTCAATGACAGGATGAAGTAGATTAGAGGGCGTGAGAGAATTGAAGCAATGTACACAGTGGTTTGCAACAGCTTCTCAGGGTCCTCATGTACACATGCTCCAGGAACAGTTTCCATCAAAGACAAGGAGAGGCTCATCAGCCTACATAGCGCTTTTGCTTTTAGAAATGGTTAATCTTAACTGTCAACTTCACTGAACTGAGAAACACTTAGATTGGTGAAGCTCACTTCTGAGGACACTCAGTGTTAATGTTTGTAAGACAATTTTATGTAAAGAATCTCACTTCATGATTCGACATTACTGGGAGGGGGTGAAAGGTACGGGCTGGGGCACGGTTGCAGGAATATGTAGGTTATTGCACCAGATCTAGGGGCTTTCATCTCACCATGGCACCTTCCTGTATGATGGATACCCTTAAACTACCTTTTGTTTGTTTGTCTGCTATGAAGAAATTCCTCTGTCATATGTTTCTACTCTGACCTTCCATTTATATAGATTCAAGTAATTGTGGACTGAACCCTTTGAGACCACAATCTAAAATAAAAATTTCTTCTTAAAACTGTTCCTTTTGGGCATGTTTGTTATTGAATCACAGTAATAACTAATCACAATAATAAGTAATAGTGCTTGGGGCACAATTTCCTACCCATTACTTTTAGGGTTTTTTTCCTCCAAGACTGAATTTCTGCCACCAGAGATAGTTACTAGTTTGAGAGTTGCTTTTCCTTCTTGTTTCCCTTCCTCACCCCTACACCTGTATTTCCCTCCTCATGCTGAGTAGAGTAATTAAATTTGAATATCTTCCGCAAGGTCTGCTGAAAGTTAAGTCTGATTTTGGTGGGTAGCCCACTCTATTTTGGTCTTTGCTCCTTAGGTTTGGTGACACTGACATTTGCCTGTTTGAAGGTCACCACAAAAATCCATTAGAAGGGTCTTCTTTTCTAAGCCTCTTCCCCGTCTAAACTGAAAATTATTATAGAAATTTCAAGTGACAATCACTACTTTACCAAAATGATGACTCCAATTTCTATCTTGAAGATTATTGGAATATCTTAAGTGAAAGTTTGAGTTAAAAACCCAAATCCCTCACAGCCAAAAATACAACAAGGAATAAAGGGGTTCTTAGAAAAAATGTACAGCAGTTGCTTACCTGGAAACACCCTCTATTCTCTGGGACAAAATAATACCATTTGTCTTTTGGTCTATGGAATCATATGATTCTGAATGCCTGTGAAATACATTCGCTATGATATTCTTTTAATGAAATACAAGCATAAGATAAAACCAGAATGTCGATGGTGAGGGTGATCTCCACATTATATATAATGCAATGAATTGTGTGCTTGCTGAGATAGGGAACAGCTGAAATATTTCCCCATAGTTTCCATTATGTCCTTAGTGTGCACATAAGCATTGAAGCCTGCACTTAACTCATTGACTGAAGGAAGTATTTTGAATTAGATTTATCCCATGAGTATACTTGGGCCACAGTCTGAGTTTACAGTAGTCATCACCAGCCTTGGTTGAGCCAAATGTTACTCTTGAAGCTTCTGAAGCTAAAGAAAAATAATTGCTGCTCTTTTTCACCAACATTCCCTCTGTTTTATGGCTGACTTTTTGATGTTCACAGGTCCTTCCCTTGCAGGGTCACTGTGAGGCTAAGTACAAAAATGTGCTTTCAAATTCTACAAACACCTTGGGCGAGGGCAAAGGAGATGGTGGTGATTTCTCCACTTCAGCGTATTGCTGATATTAAAACCTATATATCTTGGTCTGTGCTACAGGATAGTACCTAAAAATACACTGGATAGCATCGTCTTAGCAGCAATTAGACCTTAAAAAGCACCATGTGAACATTTTCATTTTAAATCCAATTGTATTTGCCATCGTCAATCTCCTTCAATTCCACACATGAATAACCTGCTCTCAGTTATTATCCACCGTAGGGATGTTCTGGTCCTGGAGAAGAGAGTCTATTGGTATACTGTAGAGAATAGATCAAGCGTTAATGTGTGACAATGGCTCAGCTTTGCAGGAATATTGAATTGCACAAATGGAAGCAGATTTTGAAAGAGAAATTATCACCGGCTAAAGGCAGCAGTGGACTACAGAGAAATCAGTAGTTATGGAGACTTCAGAGGAGAGATCTCTGTTGTTGTGCATTGTTTTATGATATACGACATGATCCTCAGTTGTTTTATTTTTTCGGAGAAACATGTATGAAACTCTAAATAAAGGAAGTTCTCATTCTTTACATTTCTCTGTGTTCATGCATCTGCTACATATCACAAGATTCTGTTCCTAATCTTCTGTTAACTTACTCACTTTGCTGGCACTGACGGCAAGATGTTTGTATCCTTTGGAATTTTCTACCATACAGCATACACATTAGTACTTAAAAGATGGCCGGCTGCTGCTACAGGCTTCCACTGTAACTATAATGAAGCTTGTTAAAGAAAAGCTCTTGCCACCACTGCCTGCTTCTCAATGCCATTTAAAATTTTATCATATTTTATACTAATTAAGGAGAGTGAAAATCTGGATTTTTGTTAGGATTTTGAGGGAAAAATTATTCATTAAATTTTATGTTATTTTCTCTAGCTTTTCTTTCAGACCAGAAGTGATCATTTCTGTCTACCAATTCAGCAATACAACTCTGTTTTGAACTTCAACCACCAGACAGAATGCTAGCATTCAGAACTTTCCACAGAATTTCTTGAAACACCAGATACTACTGATGTGGGATCTTCCATTATAATTTAGCTGGCAATGGCTCTTACAAGGAAGTGAGAGTGGGTGGGGCCTGGTGTTTCTTTTGGAATCGTCTCCATTGTCCTGGCTACACTAATAGCTCTCTCAGACTAGCACTATTCCCCTGTGCACTAGCCAGAGGAGAACCAAAGAGAAATGTGAAATAGTCAGATCCCCTGAACTCTAATGTATTTAAATAAGTCCAGTCTTCTCTTTCTGGTGATTTATATAAACTTGAGTCCTGAGGTTTTTTTTACATAATCCTCCCAAGGTCTGGACTATGCTCTGCATCTGCAAGACTTGCCAGAAATTTGAATAAAACCTTTATCTTCTTTCTGACAGTTTTCTACATTAAGAGCTTTTGCCAGGTGGCATTCATTTATTCGTACAATTTTTAATACTGTAGATTCCTTATTTGCTCAAGGGTTTTATAAGCTCCTTTATGATGGGGCCAGTTTGAATACTTATGTTTTCCATCATTTTATGTCCTGAAGTTCTCAAATCTCTCAGTTGATAATTTTCTTTCTAATTATATTATGTAATATATAAAGCAAAGCGTGTATTTGAGTTGATGCCTAAGTGTGCTGGGGTGGATTTGTCAAGGAAAGTTTATATTTAGAAAGTAAAGCTGACATTCTAAGAGTCTGTAAGGTAATAGATGGGGAGAGCGATCATATGCATTTCCTGTCACCAAACTGATGACTGTCATCTTTCCTTTGAAAAGTTAGCTAAAGCCATCATGCTTTGCTAGTCAGCCCTTTATGTCAGTCACCTGCTTCTGCTTTTCCTTGACCACAAATCTTAGCCTTTTGAACTATACTCAGTTGTGTTTCATTTACTGTTTAGCAACACAGATGCTATTACACATTTTTAAGGTGGGGGGGTTGGTGAAATGAGCTCAATATTGTTTGCTTGTTTTTAACTTGCATTTAGAAGTCTGCAAAAATTCCGTTTTTACACATTGACATACGGTTTGACAAATGACCTTTTTGTCTACAATGGTGTTCTTTTGAGTTGAAAATATGTTTGTTCCACCTTTTCCATGTTCTTTTCTCATTACTAAAATAAGTAATTAAATAACTTAAAAATAAATGGAAGAACCCTCCCATGTAACAAGTCTACCAGCCCATCTCTCCTGTTCCAATCAAGTTCTATAAAACTGTATCTTCCTATTTAAAGCCCCGAAAGCAGCTTTTACTATATAAATTCCAGATAACCCATTTGACTCTGTCCTTTTAATCCCCTAAGAGTTCCACTCTTTATCATCATTACACTGTGAACTTGACAATTTTCCCAGTCAGGTAAGCTTATATTTTTATATTTTTATATTGTTTTGAAGGAGAAATCTTATTATGACACTCTGGACCACCTGGTACTTACTGTGTATCCATCAAAATCCTGTAACTTATGGCAGTCCTATCTTTGCCTCATTGAATGATGAGAATATAGATTTGTACTATTTCCTATGGCTAATTTATTAGCAGTATATGCTAAAACACTAATTTTATCATGCTTATGATCTATATATTGCCAAATGCTCCTTATCTCTCTGACAAACTAATGCACCTTAATTTGCCATGTGTAGATAGATGTTCCAAACTTCGAGAGTTCAGGCTGGCTTGTAGAGCACAGCTCTGGGTAACCTTATGTTTCTAATAAGGCTTCACTAGTGGGTAATGAGTCTATGATCCTTTACACCCTCTTTATCAAGCCCCTTCCTAGCTGCTGATTATAACATAACTGAGACACAACCTGACCTCTGCAACACCAACTGCTGACATTTCTCTGAAAGTATCTGCTTCATCTGTCTGTATTTCTTTCACAAAGCTTTTCAATACTAAAAACTAGATGTTAATTTCTATACTCGCAGCACTTTGCAGTTGTTCAGTATACATTTGCAGAACTGGACTGAATTATGCATGCTCAGCCGAGCTCCATGTGAAGTAAAACCTAAATGAAATGAAGTCATTTTAAAGGGGAAAAGGCATTTCAGAATATCCAGTCACAGAAGGTACTGATAGGGATTTAGTAGCTCTCAAGAGGACCTGAAGTATATGTAAAACAATGCTTCGTAAGACATACAATCAAACTACCCTTGCCTGCCTTTCTGACATTGCTGATAAGATTCCTTGTTGTTTGAATGATGTAATAAGGACTTTTGTATGTTCAAAACTCTACAAGTATGACTTTGGGGACTAAATGCCTTAAACTTGTGAGTGAAATATTTTTAGATGTTTTGCCTGTGGCATACTTTAACAAAATTGTTGGTAATCCAAATTTATTCATTCTGACTATACTCCAAGCACCAAGCTTGGAGGCATGCAAAGGGTACCAACCTTTTTATTTTATTTTTCCTTTCTCAGTTTCCTTAAGCCTTTCTTTCATGAGTCCCCATGAATTAATGGGTTTTGTAAGCTTTATTAAAAGCTTTTAAATAAAATTGTGATAAGTTTAGTGCCAGTGAATATACTAGAGGCAGGATTATTTGACCAAGCTGCTAAAGCTACTATGCATTAAATTAAAATAAAAAACCAAAAAAAGAAAAAAAAAAACAAAATCTATTTGGCCTTATGAGAATAGAGAAATAATACTGTAAAAAAGACTTCAAAATTAAATAGAGTCTAAACTCTGCAGCATTAGTGTGGAGCACTCAAAGATATCTTAATCAATAATTTTTATAAAAGATATGTAAATTAGGCATATGTTAAATATAAATTATTACATTCTCTAATTTTTACAAATATGTAATATTTATAGTAATGTATAATCTAAAAATATATATAATTGAGGTGGAGAGATGGCTCAGCATTTAAGAGCAATGGCCATTCTTCCAAAGAACCTGGGTTCAATTCCCAGTACCCACACTGCAGCTCACAACTGTTTATAACTCCTGTACCAGAAGATCCAACACCCTCACACATACATACATGCATTCAAATCACCAATGTCCATAAAATAAAAATAAAATTTTAAAAAATATATAATCAATACACACACACACAGATACACAAACACACACATATCCTGGGTTTTGATAATGGTTTTTAAAAATGATAATCATTTTTAAAATGATTCTACTTTTAAGAAACAAATTATGACACAGATGGAATCAAAGTTTCTTAATCTATCAGAAATAAAACTTTTTTGTATAGGTTAATGATAAAGCAGAAGCAGTATGAAAGATGACTTCTACTTCAGGCCAAGTTGGGAGATGAGGTTTAGATCTATTCTCTGATAAGGAAGAGCTGAGCATCTGACACCAAATAAAAGCAAAAGAATACTTTAGACACTAATCAGTGCCAAAGACAAGACAGGGTAGAACTATAGCGACAAATGAAAAATGAATAATATGACCATAAAACTGAAATGTTAAAGTCAAAGAAATACTGAGACAACAGAAAAGCATCTGGAGTTATGGCTATTTTGTTTGAAAACACTTCCTGTAATATGGAAGAATGCAAAGGTTTTCTCTTCCCAGCACACAACTTGTAAATTGCTGTCCAGGCTTTTGGTGTCTTTGGTATTCCGGTCTTATTTTTTTTTCCTCTCACAATGTTCTTTTCTTTCCTTACACACAGCCTGGGCATGGCTTGCAGACACGCAATAAACAGATAGCATCGAGAGGAAACAAATCAATGAGCGACAGTGGTAGGTGTTCCCATCATTGCCCTGAATGCTCCTCAATCTAAGAAAAAGACTTTTAAGGGAAGTAATGGTGCCATCAAGATCTACAGCACTCTGAGACTCGAAAGCACAACTCAAGACATTTGTTGACATCATTTATTTTCCTTAATGGCCTCCACATGTCTCCTGCTGGCGCAGCCACTAACCACAGGGCTGGGTAGAACTATTTGTTTAGAAAAAATTCCAAGTCCCTATAACCAGTCATTCAATGAGTCCCAGGACAGATAGATGATGTGAACTTTGAGCTGGCAGAGTCATTGACCATCTTTGAATGTTTGTATAAATCCAAAACTTAAACAGTAACCAAATCTTAGCCCATCTTTAAAACAGGATTTCTGGTTCACTTGTATGACCAATAATCATTGTGGTCCAAAGTGTAAGATTTACAATAATCACCCTTATTTATAATTTGTGTTACTTTTCAGCTCAAAGGTATGAACCTACTAGAAAACGCAAATATGATTTATTTCCTGTATTCACTTTGTTTCATATTTTACTCTGAAACCATACTTTTTTGAGTGAATATTTACTATTCCATAATGATAGAAATAATATTTATTACTCCACACTGATAGAAATAATGTCACATTGAAAATCTACACATATATCTGCTATGTTCACCATGTGCCTTCTTGGGCCAACTTGGGACCCTCTTTTCTATATACAGCTATTTCCATATGAACCATTTTCTCCCCTTTTGATAGGAAAGATACAGTTTCAGTTTCTGATTTAGTTTTTATGATAACCAACGACTCATTCTAAACACAAGGGCAAGTGATGCACAGAGACCCCCAATGGTATTTATACTTCATGACTGAACAAAATAACCCTCCTTCTTGATTTCATTCTGGCTGGCCAAGCAACCAGAACAATAGTTTCTTTGTAGCACTGAGATAGTGTGGCACAAAGATCCTTTTCTTATCTGTTTGGTTCATACTATGTAATAGGGTCCCAAAGTCAACACTTTATGGAAATACCAACAACTCAAGCTGACATATACCACTGTGATGTACATAAAAGCACTCGTGCATGAATGAGCTGTGCTTGAATTCATAAGACTGATTTCTGTTCTAGACAGTCAAGATGGGAATTGAATCTGTGATAAGAATGGTACAAGGAAACCTCAGCTTGGGCCACAGGGCCCCACAGCTAATCAGCGCCGGGACAAAGATCCCTCACCGGAGATCGCAAGACCCAGCAGAGGGCCAAAGACACGCCCCACAGCTCACCAGGTACTGCCCCAAACCCGCGAGAT